>JAPZDV010000020.1:18375182-18434079 GCA_029814665.1 Acanthurus lineatus | reverse complement strand
TGGTATGTCCTTGTTCTAGTCAACTGTATTGTGCATACAGTTAAAACCGAACTGGTAAATTTGCCATTATTTCTACACATACACAATAATCTTGTTGAGAATTTATCCTTTTAGCTGATTATTTTAGCACTTGGTGTTTGTATTTAGAAAGCTTACCTTGAAATTTTCTCCTTTTTTTTTCTTTTGTTCCCCCCTTCATGCTGCACCAAATGTTAGATGCAGCTTTTCCACTGTCATCAGTGGAGAAACTTTGGTGGGTTCAATTTTACTGTTGTGAAAGACCTTTAATTTGAAGGGTCATACAACTAAGAGAACATTACAGGAAAAATCTACACATGGCATCAATGTCTAGAGTATATATAGCCAGTGAAGCTTGTGTTAGAACACCACAGTGGATTGTTGGTTTCACTGTTAGGTTGACATGACAATAGTGTTATACTGTAAAGCCTTGGATTGTGGACAAGGAAATAGTTTCAAAACTCCCACTTTATCACCCCTAAGCCTTTGGCCTACATTGATAATAGCTCAAGGAAAGCCAGGGAACTCAACTTTTTGAAACAACCAGCAGCACATCACCTCATGTTTTGGGTGCATAGGATTCAAGATATGAAAGTCAACTGTTTTCTCATATTACCAGCACCTGTAGTTACCTTTCAGTTTAAGGTTTGAACATGTTTTGTTTTGGGTTTTTTTTTTGTTTTGTTATTTTGTTTTGTTTTTTTTTTAACATGACTTGTGAGTATCAGTAGATGATTGACAGAAATGTGCATACATATAATCACATCTATTGTATAACCTTGCCCCGCTCCGAGTCCAATCATTTACGAATTGCAGTTTCTCTCTCAAAGCAATATGCTGTTTATTGGATGGTTGGTTTTCAGGTCCATGCCGGTAGTCTGACTTTTTAGGTGCAGTTATGCCAAAGGGGAATATTTTCATCAGTCTCTTCATTTCTGAATATGTTTTTAGCATATTTTCTTTCATTCCATAATTTTTTTAAGCAGCAGTAGATGTGTTTTGTAGTTTGTACATAAGTTGGTGATTGTCACCATTCATAATTTCATCAGATTTCCCTTGTGGACTACCAAATTAAACAATATATTTTCCTCCTTCCATTATTTGTGGAGGGTTTCTGTATTCATCTGGAAAAAGGGAGACATGTTCACCATTATGTCAAAACACCCTGTTGAAAATTGTGAACTGTACACTCTGGCTAAGGGGATTTTTATATTTAAAGAAATAAAATACATTTGACCTTATTCATGTGTGTAATGTTACAGCCGTTCAACAATTTGTGCAACAAAAAACTTTACAGGTCATTGTGGTTGATAAACTCAAGAAAAGCTAAACACTTTTATCACCTTATCACCAGAGTGAGTTTTATCAAAGAATCATACAGAAGAAAAAGGCAGTAAGTGAATGCTGGGTTACAACTATTTTGTCAGCTGTGGTTTTCCAAGCTTTATGTTTCACTTTGGCATAAAATGACATTAAAGTTCAGTAATCATACTTTTTCTGAGGTTTCACATTGTGCTTATGATGATTTTTCACAGTAGGCAATATACATGTTAAATGGGGTTTTGGTTGACACTTATTTTCTTGGTATTTACTGGGACATGCAGAATGAAGACACTGCATATTTTCTACTACATCAAGTGTCTTCAGTAAAACTATGGACTCTAATCTTTTTTCCCCCTACAGGGAATGAAACTTGTCTGCCTTTTTTTGCGGTTGTGTATCACCTTTTATTTCTGGTTAATAATGAAGTGCCCCTGTATTTAATGGACATATAATCCCTTAAAGCGTAAAAAGTCTTTCTTTGACTCACTGCATCTGTGGCAACATAAAAACAGTTTGTCTCCCTCAGTCGTCTTCAAAAACAGATATCAAAAAACAGTTTGGTGGTGATCAAATTTAGACTGAAGGTCTTGTCTTGGGGTGCTAATGTTCTTCTATGTCTTTGTGAAACAAAGGTTGATAGGAAGTACCTGATCTATATTGACGCAGTTTCTGAATTTGATACTACACGTGAGCACTAGCGCGCGCCTAGTTTAACTTGTTATTTTTAGTCGACTTCTGATTACTGGTCCACCAAATGAACAGTACTTTTCGGAGACAACCCTTTGCACCGTGCTGTGTTGCTGCAGGATGAACCCCTTATATTGTATGTGTTCCTTATCAATTATTCTTTTACAATTTATATTATATCATCCTTCAAAACAACCCACAGATCTCTTTTCGGCCCGGTGTACTGTTCACATACACTATAGTTCACTGACATCGTGGCAGGCTATATTTCGTATGTATACATTACAGGTGACAGCAGCAAGAGATTTAAATTCTGGGTGAATAAAATAAAGTGCGTGTTATATTAGTGGTGTTAGATGAAAATTTCATATCTTTAAAGTTAAATCATACCGACAGCGATTAAAAACAACCGTTGGTTTTGCGTGTTGTGTAGCTTGAACTTTGATATCAATCATATCTGCATCGGCTGAGGTTATTCGCTTAACTGCACGAGAGCCCCCCGCGTGAGCCGTCTGTCAGCATACGATCTTTGGCGGCACCAAACTCCTCGCGCTTGTTTTAAACGTCATTTCAGTCCCGTTCATGTTTGTGACGCAACGGCAACCCTAACGTAACACGATGAGAGGTAGTGTATAATATTTGGTTACGTCTGCCTTAAATACTGTGATGAACTGAACTCGCTAGTACACACAGTTTGCTAACCTGATTGGTATTACGAAAATTGACGCTTTTGTTCAAGTTAATGTCGCACAAATCGACGTTACCGCCCAACCATGTATGACAGTGAAGCGCCAACACAAAAATGCCGTGTTGAACAGTTTACATTTGGAGTCTTACAAGATGCGAAACAAACTCAAACGGAGCAACAAAGACGCTCCGTGCTCAATCAGAGGCCAACCGAGAATCACCGACGTCATTACGGTAAAGTCATCAGAAACAAGCAGCTCAAATGATGAAACGGATTCAGTGTCGCTGGCAGTTGAAGATACATGTAGTGCAGACTTTGGAGTTGGGGTCTCCTCCAGAAATGTTGCACCACCTCAGGAAGAGAGGAAGATTTTATGCACAAAAGGGTTTAAAATTGCGCCAGTTTTCTTGCGTACACCTAAGTACAGTAAGAGGAGCAGTGATGAGCAGAGGGGTCAGCCTGCAGAGAAGCTGCATAAGTCAGTGCACCCTCCACAAACTGAAGATGTGAAACTAAAGATAAGTCAGCAGCAGTTAGCTACAGTTTCTCACCTGTCCAGCAGAAAACGGTTATCACCATCAGCTCTGCACAGCTGTCTGGAGGAAATCCAAACAACAAACCCTGGATATCCTGTCCAAGCAGTGTTTAACACTTTGCAGAAGAAAGCAAATCTGCAGAATTCAGGTGAGAGTGAACAACGGTCCGTTATTGCACTGAATATGTATTATTCCAGGAACTTACCCATAATTTAGCATGTTCAAGTTTATAAATGTAATTAGCCTTCCAAATGAACTTCTTCCTCACTCCTTTCTAAAGCAGAAAACTCCCTGAATCCAAGCCCGCTGCAGAACCACTTAAAAGAGAAGAGGAAGCGGGGAAATGAGAGCACTGAAAGGATGCCCAAACGTCTGAGGTCTGAGGATGCTGCTGCTATTGATCACAGTGACAACTCAGCACAGGGTTTTCTGGAAAGACCTGTGCTCACAGCCATGAAACAACAGAGAAGCAACAAACTAAGTCGCACTCACAGATTGAGGCAGCAAAGTGGGATCCCACAATCCCTGCTGCACAAGGCTGGATTGATAGATCAAATAGAGCCTTGCAATAAGTCACTCATAATCTCTGATCTTCCCCAGAGAGGTAAACTTGTCATATGTTGTCTGTTCTATCTCCCTGTGTCATGCTTTATGCAATTTAAATTTAAGGAAATTACCTTTTTCCCTTCCTTCCCTGTCTAGACTTCAGTTTTGAGGATGTTCTGTGGACTGATAAATACAGTCCTGAGCATTCAAGCGAAGTCATCGGTAACTCTGCCTCTGTGAATAAACTGCAAAGGTGAGTTTCACATAATGTGCCTCCTCACCCTGAACTGATACATTTGAGTTAAGATCATTGTGAGCAAAACCTTTTTATTTTCATCTTTCCCTGGAATCCAGTTGGTTGAAGAAATGGAAACTAAGAGCGGACTGTGATGAGCGGAGAAAAATGGAGGAAAGAAAACATGAGGAAAACAGCAACGGTATTAACTGGCATTTGTCACACTTGCCCTAACAACTCTGCTTAAGGTCAAAATGTGATCTCTAATGAGCCGTGACCAAATGGTTGTCACTTGACCTCCTTATATTTGGGTATCCACATGACCACAGCTTTATTAGAACAACTCAGGATTTCGTCGAATTCTTCAGTTGTGTTTTTGTTTTAAAAAGTAATTTCTTCCTCTTGTGCAGACTCATGGGACTGTGGGGACTTCCAGGGTGAGGCTGGGGCACAGGATGACAGGAGGGAGCCGCTGCGTAACACCATGCTGATCACAGGAGCCCCAGGGGTGGGCAAGACAGCCGCAGTGTACGCCTGCTCTCAGGAGCTTGGCTTCAAGGTTGGATTCAAACAGGAGCAATAACTTTGAATCAGTGCTGCCAAAGGCTGACAGTCCATATTAATACCTTATGTTTGTACTTATCATTTCCTTCAGCTGTTGATTTTTGCAGGTTAAAAATCACTCCCTTAGCTCGCCAATGGCAACTGCTTTGACCATGTGTTAAAACTAATCCTAATTCTACCTTGAAAAATGCCTCACAAGAATGTAAAATATATAAATTAAGGTTAAGGGATTCTCACATATAACCAGTTTATTATAGACAATGCAAACAGCATCATTCTCCCTTTTGATCTGAGGTGTCGAATGCCTCATATGACCTTAACCTCCTAGAGTATTGAAAAAAATGATAAAAGTAGCTCATTCAGATCCTCACAGATGGCCTTGCTAGAGATAAAAAAAATTTGGTTAAAGCTACTAAACCTTAGACATTTTTTCATTCAGCAGGAAGAGTCTTAACATGCAGACTAACATTATTTTCCTATTTTCGGGAACCGAACCATCCACCAAAAATGTCACATGCCTGTATAAGTATCGATAATAAAAGGTGATCTTTAATATCAAACATCTAATATTTCTGGTTTACCGGAGAAAATCAAGAATATTCTTCAATGAGATTAAATCATTGTTTTGTTTTGGGCTAAATATGCCACCTTCTTACCATCTCTTACTCTGTAAAACTGTAGCCTCTGATGATGTTTGTCTTCTGTTCCACACAGAAATATGTTATATATGTTCCTCAATATATGTTGCCCATGAGTATTTTTTGGTAAATTTTCGAGACTGTTTCAGGACAAATAATCATGTGGTCTTCACCCACATGAATAGGAGGAATTATCATTCAATTTTTTTCTCTCTCTTTTCAATCAAAGGTATTTGAGGTGAACTGCTCCTCTCAGCGCAGTGGCTGCCATGTTCTGTCCCAGCTGAAGGAGGCTACCCAGTCCCACCTAGT
The DNA here is from genome assembly GCA_029814665.1 of Acanthurus lineatus. Classification (NCBI taxonomy): domain Eukaryota; kingdom Metazoa; phylum Chordata; class Actinopteri; order Acanthuriformes; family Acanthuridae; genus Acanthurus; species Acanthurus lineatus. The sequence continues at coordinate 18,428,532 of JAPZDV010000020.1, read as the reverse complement.
GGAGACGTCAGGGAAGGACCCACTGAAACCAACTTACTTCAACAACTACAGCTCTGTTACTAAATCTGAGACTTTACCAGGTGGGTAACATGCAAAACCTCGAGATTGTTCTGTAAAAAAAAACAACAACCAAAAAAAAACAAACGCTGAAGCGCCTCATGTATATTTTTAGCTCTGGAGACACTAATGGAGGCCTCGTTTTACATGTTAAATACTTAACTGGCTGTTGTTCTCCTTCTCTAACATAAAAAAACAGTGCGTCCGAAAAATTTCACCTCTACCTCAAAAAAGAGGGCAGCACAGAAATTTGGCCGCTTCAGCCGCAGAGGCAAAGCTAATCCATCCACAGTCACTTTGGCCAGCTACTTTAAGATGAAGGCCAAAGCAGATCACTTACACCTCGGTGGCTTGCCGCCATCGGAAAAACCAGACAGGGAGACATCATCGAGCAACCCATCACCAGGCTGTGATCAATCAGTGCCACAGAGCAAAAAGACAGCCACATCACTCATTCTGTTTGAAGAGGTAAACCATTTTGCTCTTTATGACATATTATTCGATGGATGTGATACCACACGACTCAGGTTTGCTTGATCCTGAGTTGATCCATTTGCAACTTGTTTGTTCCCACAGGTTGATGTCATATTTGATGATGATGTTGGTTTCCTTGCTGCCATTAAGACTTTTATGATGACCACTAAAAGACCCGTCGTTCTGACAACCAATGGTACACACACACACACACACACTGTGTGATGTTAAGTAATAGATTTGAGGACAAGCCCTGATGCAATTGAAATTTTTTGTTTAGATCCTTTGTTTAGAGAGAGATTCAGCTGCAGCCTGGAGGAGATTATTTTCAAAACCCCATCATTGGTAAGTATTTATTGCTACAGTGTGAATTTTTATGCATATTTCCTGAAGTAGCTCACAATTTGCTTGCATGTTTGTGATTAAAAAAAAAACCCTCTACTGACTGCTCCATTTAACACGAAGGGGTCCCCACACATTTAAATCATTAAAGCAAAAATGAGCAAGAATGACTCATTTTGTCCTAAACTACTCCATTTCTTTTCAAGGTGAATGTCTGTAGCTACCTGCAGCTGGTGGCTTTGGCTGAGAATGTGCGGCTGGAGTTGGACGACATCTTCGACCTTGTCAGGCTGTCCAGAGGTGACGTCAGACGCTGCCTGCTGCAGCTGCAGCTCTGGGTGCACAGTGGTGGAGGACGGGCATATCAGAGTGAGGGCTTGTCTCAGGAGTTTATTGGTGACAAATGTACGTTGCAATGATAAAATCACAACTAAATCCCTTTATATATACATACAATTTTTTTTTTTAATATCCAAAACATTTAGTATCAAATCTGCAGTTTTTTTTCTCTATTTCCTTGTCCAGGCTCCAGTGCTACTGAAGGGGGTGACAATATAGACTCCCACCATCCGGAATGTGACACAGGCTGCACTGCCAGCATGCTGGGTCTCCACCCTGTGACCCGAAACCAACTGTCAAACCTTTTACAGGCAAGTATTGATATCTTCACCAATGGTATTTGAACTCTATGAGTTGTTTTCCATAGAAAAATGAACTGTTGTCAAAATATTGTTTCTTCATTTCTTTAGCGTCAGTTCTTGTCTGAGAGAGACACACTTAAGCTCCTGAGGCTCCTCGCTGAGAGCTGGAGAGGTGGTGTGCCTCTTCTGTACTCCAACCTGGAACTACTTCTGCCTTTTGGTGCCAAGGGTTCTTTAGTTCTCTTCCTGGACAAGGGGCCTTGTTCTGGGCTGCAGAGTGATCACATCCAGAAGCTGAATAGAAATGTCAGTCCAGTGTCATCAGTCACCAACAGCAAACCTGTCCAGAATATCTCAAGGCTTAGCAGAAGGAAATATATCACAAAAACTTTTTACACTACATCATCCGTCAGTGTGGCACAAACTTGTCAAAGAACATCAGTATCATCAAGGAACCATCATTCAGGAGCTCCTGATTCAAGAGACACTAAACAAAATGCAGCCAATTTAGCAACAGACTGTATAGACGCCTTGACAAATTTCTTTGACCTCATGTCATACCTCGATGCCACGATGCCAGCTGCAGCACCGCTTGTTTCAGGCCCATGCAGACGTGAGGCTTTCGTCTGGTCAGGAGCTGAGATAAAGGACAGCTTGTTGGATGAGATGAGGGTTGAGGAGGGTGGCAGGAGTTTAAGCCAGGACAGGCTATTAGATTTTCAGGCTGCTGTTGAGGGTTTTGGGTGTCGCAGGTGCCTGTGGCGAGTGTCTGAGGCATTGACTGAAGCCCAAAAATACAGACAAGAACTGGGGGACACACAGTGGAGGCTGGTGGAGAGGTTGTTACCTGCCCCTGCTAAAAAACAGAGCTTCAGCTTTATATTTCAACCTCCATGTGCACCAAGGTGAGTCTGATCTCAATCCCAGTTTTTATATGCTGATCTAAATGGTGTACTGTTTTGTGCCCTATTTTATTTCACTAAAGCTCTTTTACTTAATCAAATTTTTCTGAGACACTTGTCCTTAATGACATAAAATAGGTGCATTCAAACTACAGCAAGTGACACATTTGATCCAAAACTATATGCAATAAAATTTAAAACCTAAAGTTTTATGAAATGAGTTACTTAATAGGTTATGTAGCAATTCTGGATACCTAAAAAGGGCACTTAGAGCCCATGGCGTTATACATATCACATCATTATAACAAAGTCTGGTTTCCACCATGTTAAACTCGGGCCTGTTGCTGCCAGTGTGGCCCAAAGAAGGTACGAGCTGAACAGGACCGTGCTTGGCAGTAAATCCTTCAGCCTGCTGGGAAACAGCCGAGCTGTCAGTGTCGACTACATGCCGATCCTGCGCCACATCTGTCGCATTCAGAGAGCACAGCAACAGAAAGAAGAGCCAGTCAGGTGAGCAAGACACAGCACAGATTTACACCGACTTTCATGTCAGGAGGCCAAATGTTACCAGTTCAAGGAGAAATATGTTTAAAATGATCGGTCTCCTTTTAATAAATTACATTCAGTTCACCATTATAAAACACCTGGTCATTAAGCATACCTGATGTGACAGTGATGGTAGTTGTGTCTAAAGCTGCTTCCTACCACTGGATCATCAGTCCACAAAATGTTTTTTCCAAGTTTTAACCCCAATTTGAGTATTTTTTTGCAGTTTTGTACATCAAAACAATGCTTAATGTGTGCAGCCAAAATTTTAACGATTTGTTTCCCAAATTAGGTGTCTGAACTACCTTAGCAGCAAAAACTTGGGTCTCTCAAAGTCAACCATTCAGCTCCTGTCTGAAGACTTCTCGTAGTGAGAAGTTTGGGAAAAGAACCTCACATCCACATGACATCATCATGCTGTCAGTGCTTATTTTACAGTGCATTCATTTTACTTAAATACTGCCTCCATCTAATTACTGTCAAATGAATTTCATGCATTTGAGAGGAAAATTCTGTTTTTATTTATATGTCTGTGCAACCAAGTAAATAAAAAATTTATATATTTTTGTAATTATGTTGATCTTTTTCAAAAAATCTAAAAGCCTTTGATTGTTTGGGTACTGACATTGCTTGCTGGTGGGATCAGTGCATTGTTTCCATTCTCATTTCATAATTTATAAAACCTTTTTAACCCAAACAAACAGATGTGAAAATGTTTAGACAGCTGAAGGACAAGAGCAGGAGTCCAAATCAAACAAAGTCGACAGCAAAAACAACAAAACATTGCAGCAACACTCACACTCAGCATCTCAAAGAACAGTTTAAGTAATTTGTGTAACAGTAAGAATTCAATGGTTTAAATAGACCAACCACCACCAATTCTGTTCAAGGGGTAAACATGTGGAAAAAGAGCTCAGAATTCCACTTTTTTACTAGATGTAGTGCATGGTTAGGGCGTGGGATCAGTCATGTGATGGCTAACTGGAAGATTCACTGAGCAACTCGTAAAAAGCCACAGCCTGAAGCAGGGCATCACACAGTTCATCCCCTCCTTTTCTGCTGCCCATCTGGAAAGAATTCCTATACTTCACCAGCAGCTCCGGGGGGAAATTTATCCTGGGAAGCTTCTGTGTCACAGACTCAGTCATCAACCGTCGGACTATCTGTGCCCCGCTGGTCCGGGACTCGCCCACCATGAGACCAAAGTGACGCCCCACAGCAGTACGCATCATGTTCAACACTCTGCAAAGGAAGAAAAAAATGAAGTCAGGAAGTCCAAGCACATTTCTAAATGACTTAATTTTTGAAAAGTCATGACTGAAATGAAATCCTTTTGTTTTAACCTGGGAGGAATGTTGGACTCAGGAGGGGAGTTTCTTGGCTCAAGCAGAGCGAACAACATGGCCTCCACAGTTCTCATGTGGGCCATGACAGGGAACAGAGCTGTATTCTGGACAGAGATGGAAGATTTCTCAATGATGTAGAAGTCAGCTGATGGGAGAAGTGACACAACTGTAGAGACCTGATGGCAGAGAAGAAAAATTTAAAAAAATGTGCTTATGAAATATGGGTTTAAACTCCATAACATGAGTTACACCCGTAGTCAGGGCTGTTCTATGGTTTCTCTTAGGATGGCTTCTGCAGTTGACTGTAAAATTTCATCAAGAACATGAACTCTGATACTTGTACTCACATCATTTAAGTAAGCAGAAGCCATGTATGTTCCTTTAAAAAAATTTGGGCACTCAAGCTGTTGCCAATCCAGTACTGTCATTCCACGGTCCACATGAGTCCAGGCGATTTTATTCGTCCCACATACCATGGACACGATGGAACTGGCATCCTGAGTAAAAAACAGAGACTCATGACAGCTGATTGTAGTCAATTATCCTGCTTTCTCTTTTTATGTGTAATATATTGATAAATTAAAGATGTCATGAACTCTATGTCTACTTCAGGGAAATTAAAGGTCAGAACCAGCTATCAAATAGAAAAGGGGGCTATATTGCCCCACACTTTACTGATTAACATGCACAGCATGTTTAAATGACATAAGTCAAACAAACACTGATACTAATAACAGGATATGTAAAATGCAGCACGGCTCAATCCATACTCAGGATTTTAAGTCAGGATATCTCAGCCTCTGCTGCATCAACTTTGTTGGATGTTTTCAATCTATATTTCACAGTTTCCTTTTGAGCATCTCAGGTGTAGTCAAACATCAGAAGAAAACCAAGTGCAACAATCCAGAGCAGCAATGTGAAACTGATCAAACATCTTTGTCATTTTCAAATCAAGGTGGATGCAGAGACTTAATCCACATCCTTAAGATAAATATCTACTTGGCCACCCACTCGACACACCCACTTAAGTTCATGTGTGCAACTCTGGCTCTACAATCAGAATTTTTCTCTTAAAGACAAGGTCAGGTATGTGAAATTGTGGAAGTTTTGACTAACAAACACACAGGATAAGACTCTCACCTCTAGCCATGCTCTGTCAACTTCCGGCCTGATAAACTTGGCAAGCTGAATCCTCACTTTCCTCTCCTTCTTAACCGGGTTGAGGATGGAGTTGAAAACCGTGACAGCACTTTTGTGCTTCAGCCGCGGTACATTCACCACACTCTCCAGAGTTTTAAAGGGTCCATTTTTAGTTCTGTACTCCACGATGTTGACTGACTTGCGGCCTCTCAGGAGCTTGACGCTGGCCAGCTCTGACGATGTGGCGGTGTTCAGCAGCTGGAGGATGGCGTCCCGCTGCTCAGAGGTGTAGCACGCATCCAGCGATCTATTATCCTCTTTGCAGGGCGCAGAATTTGAGGTAAAGGAGGCGTCTAGGGTCTCAAGGCCTGCCACAGGGACCCGGCTCCGCCAGCAACATGTGCACTGGAGGTAACGCAGCTCCAGCTCAGGGAGGGAACAGTGCTGAGGGCGAAGGAATAACCCATAATAACCTGCATTGGGAAAACGAAAGTTGTGTTTTTGGGGGAAGAAAAAAAGAACTACAAGTCCTTAACAGACGAGTAAAGAGCCTTCGTGAAAGTTAGTGAGAACCAGAGAGTATCATCTCGAAAGCTACAACAAGACGGAAAAAAAAAATATAAACTGACTGAAGATACTAACAACCTGTAAAAAACGGTTAGCTGTCAAACGTAGCTAGCAGCTTAATCTTGCCAAGCTTGCTGAGCAGCTTGGTTCAAACAAGTACAAAACAAATCGGTTATCACTACAAAAACCTACTTCTCCGAGTGACCGACGACAGAAATCGTCTAGCGAACCACATTGTTGTTATTTCAAAAATAATTCGTGTTTTACGGCTACAACATCATATTGGATGAACTACTTCGCCCCCTGGTTGCCGTCCGTCGGTTTTCATCCCGCCGGTATGGCACGAGGATGCCGCTTTGATTGGTTCCGTGGAGCTTATTCTTCCTTGTTTTTTTTTACTGACGATTGCGCACCGATGCTAGATGTGTATACCGCCACCTACTGGATTGAATTATATTGAGCCATTGCACTAACCCATGGTTGTGTTGGCTTAGTATGTTTTATTGTGTTTACATACCGCATTAACATTACTAAGGGTTGACTAAACACCAGAAGACAGCTTGTGCATTATAGATTTAATAGCACCATGCACTCAAATATTTTTTACTTAATTTTTGCCACTTTTGCCACTTGTAGTGGCAAAAATTAAGTAAAAAATTATTCAAGAACTGCTCATTTTGATACTTTTGTATTTCTGTTTTATAACACTGAAGAATTCTAGTCAACAACTTCTCAGAGCAAAATATTGCACCTTAAACCTCACTACATTTATTTCACAGCTTTTGACCTAGTTATCTTTCTTTCTCCAATTTTGTATACAACAGAACAATTCATTTATAAAATGTGTTGGACTGATGTAGAACAGGCTAGAAACCACGAAACAGAAATTGCAGCTCCTCCCCTGGCTAAAATAAGAAAATGCAGCTGCAGTAATGCAACACTAAGTGACAACATTTGGCTTTATAGGCTGCAGTTGATAAGAACTTTTAATAGAATCACTATGCATTTATTTTGCTAGTTACAAATAAATAGTTTTACCTTTGTCTTATTTTCAGTGCTTGACTGTTACTTATTCGCTGTGGCATAGCCATGCTTACTTGTAAGATCTGAGTATTTATTTCATTCCTGCAGCCCCTGAAATGACCAAAAAGTTTGAATTGACACGGCTCTTAACCAGTTTCTGTTGACCGTCAGTTGTTTGTAGTGCTCCAACTGACTTTGTGCTATTGCAAAGGCCCAAAGCAGAGTCACAGTAAAGAAGACTTGGTTACATTTACATTCACAGTCCAATTTCCATCTTAGTATTGATCTTAGTATTGATCATATCATTATTTCAAATTATAAGTATATCAGATATGTATTTGCTTTTATACACGTTGCTTTCAGACCAACAAATTGAAACTCGTCAGCTCACTAATTGTTTGTGAAACATGTAAATAATATTAATTTTCTTGCAACATTGCACACCCTACAGGTAATTGCACAGAATATCCTCTTTTCAACCTAATAGCCTATCTAAGCTGGAAGTGACCTTGTTATGCTGCAGGACCTCCTAAAAAATCTGGATGTATGTCCTTGAGTTTAATAGGTCTAAGTTTGTTTGACTGCTCAGAGCTGTCACTTTTCTACGAAGGGTTTTTTTTAAACCAGCAAACAGAAGTTAGGAAACCAAACCACAAGTCGGACAAGCGATAAAAGGGGTTAGCCACATGAATAAATAATATATTTGACCTAAATTTTTTACCTCCACTCAGATAATAGTTGAATGTAACTCTATTACGAATCCTAAGGTCCTCAAAATCTATTTAGCCAACTAGGCTACTAAAAGTGGAAAAGTTAGAATTTGTCTTAAATATGCAAATTCAAATTTTTAAAAAGCAGTAGGAGTAAAGGACATTTGATGGGCCTTTAAAAAATACAACACTTTAATATGAACAAAACTCTGTTTTATGGTAAACATGGTAAGGCTTCACCCAAACCAGCCAAACTCACAGTTTTCTATGAGTTACATACAAGCCTCTCAGCCTCATGCTGTAAATCAATCGCCCTGTTACATGGTGACGTCTGTTTCACTTCCTTTCTCTGTTATTTCTGGACCTCAGCGTTTGTGTGCTGAACAATTAACTTCATGATGCCGAGTCGGTAAGAGGAAATACTGGGCCACTGGCCACTGAGAAGAAATTGCCTTTTCATCCACTACAGACTTTTGTATCATTCAGTATGTAAAATGAATATGGAGTTAAGACCTGGTAGCTGTTTTGTTGGCACCCAACTGTCAGTCTGACAGTCGCAAACCTTCACCTATGGCCAATCTGGAGAGAAATAACAAAATCCTGTTCGATTTGGTTCGGCAGCCAGGTAATGACATGTGTGCTGATTGTGGAGCTCCTGGTGAGTACTCTGACCAAGATTCATAATAATAATATATTAAACTTATATGTTTTTAACATCATTTGTCTTAATTCCAACAATACATTGTCAATGAACGTTCAACCTCATTTTTGTGACTGAACATTTTGTCTTTTTTTTCCATTTTAAAAAAATAGTAAACAGTCACCTGCACGATTAGACCATGTGATTTTGTTTGTTAACAGAACTGTCTCTAAAGTTATAGTTTATAGCCAAGTCACGTTTTACAATAAACTTAAATAAGGGGAAGTGGTAGCTGCCATGCATACTGTGAAATGACCTTATTGTTCCTCCTATACCAGTTTTTCACCATCGCTGACAATGACAGTTGGCAGGGTGTTGACTATGAAACACAATAAGACATGAAATACATAAATTCACAGTTAAGTTTACGCAACTATTTTTAAGGACACATTTACAAACAAATAAAACTGGTATTGTCTCTCTAACTTTTTTATGTATTATTGTATTGTGGTCCATATTTGCTGTTCATACATCTAGAGCTTGTAGTATGTTTAGTTCCTTCTTGCAGTTTAAATGTTGCAATCTGTTTTTTGCTCACAGAGCCTGACTGGGCGTCCTACACTCTCGGTATCTTTGTGTGCCTGAACTGTTCAGGGATACATCGTAATTTGCCTGCTGTCAGCAAAGTGAAATCCATACGTCTTGATCGTTGGGAAGACTCACTAGTAGAGGTACAGGTTTGTAGTTTGTATTTATTTTATATGGGTAGCCAACAATATGTGTTTATTATTGTGTCGACTCCTTTTTTCATGTTCTTTTCAAGTTCTTGCTGTTCCTCTTGTCCTAAATATTGTTCTTTATTTCACAGTACTTTTTTGGCATTTATTCAAGTTTGTTGCATTTGGCTGCCCATATTGTGTGGAGATGCTACAGATTTCACCTTTAAATTTAAAACCTTGAAATGAAGCATGTGACCATGTGAATGCTTAATTTCAGTGATTAAAAAAGTGGGGGAACTGGCCCCTTGCCAGCAGCAGGGAATGTCGGCAGGGATTAGCAAAACAATGTGGAGATAAGAGAAAATGCCAAACATTTTTTTTTTTAAAAAGTAATAATAATAATAATAATAATAATAATAATAATAATAATAATAATAATAATAATAACTTGCTTGCTTGCTAGAATCTAGCTAGCTAAGGTTAACTCACAAAAGTTAGGTCTTAGGCAAGTTGAGAAGCCCTGCTCTGTAACACATGATCTATAAATACAAAACAATGTGACTGAGTATTAATTGTTGTTTGTAACTTATCGCATTCTGTGGTTGTAGTTCATGAAAGAGAGAGGAAATTCTGTGACCAAAGCCATTTATGAGAAGTGTGTTCCCAGCTTCTTCTACCGGCCACAACAAAGAGACTGCACGTGAGTGACAGTAAACACATTAACTCAGTGGAAGTAAAAATAATGTGCAAACAGTCTATGTAATGAATGGGAGTGGTACTGAAAGGAAAGGTACCAAAAAAGGAACACAAGCTAAGAGATGAAGAGAGGTGGAGCTGCTAAAATACAAATTGGATGTTTTAAGTGGCCGGTATTTACTTAAGCATGTGTTTCATCCACAAGGAAATGAGTGTTTTGCTTTGCTTTTAGTGTTCTTAAGGATCAATGGATCCGTGCAAAGTATGAAAGAAGAGAATTCACAGGAGAGGCCAACTACTTTCAGCAGGCTTACAACTCAGGTAATTATACTGTGATTATACAAACAAGAAAATATTTTTCAGATCATTAAAATATACAGAATGCTGCATTTGTTTCTATTTGTTTCTATATTTCTATGCCCAAGATACATTAAGTTGGTGTCTTCTCTTTTGTTTGATTAAATCTAACTCAGACCTGTTTGAATCAACACTATGGAAGAAAGGCAAAGACAACAAGCAGTTTCTTAAGAGGATCTTCTTGCTCTCCCGGAAAGACTTAACTCTCAGATACTTCATTAAAGAGGATGTGAGTAGTTCTTTTGCCATACAAGCATTTAGTCTTCAGTATTTTTGAGCATTTAAATTTTAAAATTTTTAATTGTTTATAACATTTTTATTTCAAAAAACAAATCCCTATATACTTTCGTATAATATATTTTCTTTGTGCACTCTTTTCTAGACTATTAACAGACATGGGTCAGACCATTTGCCTGATAAAGCAACTGAAACTTGAAACTTAATTTAGCACAGAAATTTCGCAATTAATACAATATATTGCAAACTAGGCAGCATGCAGGAATTTGTCCTTTGCTAACTTTCCATGCACTTTCTTTTTCCTACAAACCAACTCTTCAAAACAGATGTGCAATATTTTTGTTCTGTTTCTGATCTTTTAAAATCCTTATCCAATCTTCTCATTAAACACAACAAAGTCTAAGGTTCCTAAAGCCATCATCCCGATGAAGGACCTTAATGCAGTTTTCCAGCCTGAGAAGATTAGTCATGCTCATGGTCTGCAGATCTCCTACCTGCAAGATGAACGTATGAGGAATTTGTTTGTTTACCATGACAGTGGGCAGGTGAGCTGAAGTTCTATTGTGCTATTTTATTTCCCCTTAATTTGGCAAATGCAGCATATAAAATCTGTGGCACAGACACCAAATCAGTACAGTTTCACAGTGTCTTCCCTTTGAAATCACATGCTTGCTCTTAGATCTAAGCATAATGGGTGGATGAAGCCTAAGAAAGTTTGCTGCTTATTTGAGCTGAAAAAGATTAGATGCCTCAGGGCTTCAAACTCAACAAACAAAGTGACGTCTAGTGGCTTCTAAAACTTAGCACTGCCCTTGAAGACAGGCTAAAGAAACCACCACCCCTTGCTGATATAAATAGTGTTAGTCTCATATGTATGCAATAAAAAATGCAGGAAGTCTGCTTGTTATTAAATCTGCACACTTTTGTACAGAGTTTGCTTCATTAAAAATAGTTGTAAATGTGCAACATGCGAGATGGAAATGATGTTTTCTCTAAAAAACATAAATATAAAATACGTTCTGCTAAAATGAAACATGACTTCATAGTTCATCTTGAGTGCCACAATAATCTCATGTTTTTATACTTTATAGTTTATATTTATGTATCATTTCATATTAATTGAAATGTGAAGTAATTGGAGAATGATACTTTAATTAAGGAATTAATTTCATTGCAAAAGGTTGTCATACTTAAATCTTTTTAATATACATCAATAGATTTTTTAAATGACTTTTCCCTCCTTATCCCACAAATGTGCCACCCACATGGTGTAATTTTCCCAAGTTTTGTAATAATGTATTGTTCCTGTTACATCTCGTGTATCTGGTGCCTTACAGGTGATTGTATCCTTGTTCAATGCTATCCGAGCCACCCGCTTAGCATACCTCCAGAGGAAACATCCCACCCTTCGAGATAATGATGTGAGCAAAGTTAAATATTCAGATCAGATAGGTTGATAAAGTTAATGTTAATCTGCAACTTTCGTCCAGTTAACAGTGTCACCTGTGTTTCTTTGCGCAGTTGATACCTCAGATAACAAGATATTGCCTGAAGGAGGGATACATGGAGAAAACTGGCCCAACGGTCCGTCAACCATCTGAGTTCCTTGCAAAAATCTATTGTATTATTTACTATGGTCGTATCTGTCAAATTAATTTGATCCATTGTTTGCTCTTTCTTTCTTTCTCATGATATCTTTATGTCCCTCTATCAATTTCTGTGTGTGTGTTTTTATGTTTCAGCAACGGGAGCCATTCAAGAAGAGGTGGTTTACACTGTGCTCAATGAGCAGAAAGCTTCTGTATTTTAAAACTCCACTGGTAATTAAAGATAATACTCTGGTGACTGCAATGTGTAAAAAAATAAAATCTTACTCATGAAATACCAAAGTTTAAGAAAAAAAACCCTAGTGAAAGTTTTGCAAATATCAATCAGTAGTTCTAATAGTTATGATATATTAAATACTATCTAATCTAACAAGTTGCATTGTTTTGAGAAGTTTTAATCAAACACTTATATTAGCCTGTTTTTAAACATTACATAGTGTTTACAATTAACTGCAGCTCTGCTCTTCTCTGATGCATCTCTGTGCTGTTGGTTTTTCACTATTAGGATGCCACAGAGTTGGGTGCTGTGTTCATCGGCTCAGAGAACCACAGCTACTCTGTTTCAGAGAGCAGTGGCCGGAGCACGAGGGGAGGCCGGTGGCACTGTGGCATCACGCTGCAGACTCCAGGAAGGCAGTTTGTGTTTATGTGTGAGCAGGAGCAGGAACAGAGGGAGTGGCTGGAGGCCTTCAGAAAGGTCATCTCTCAGCCCATGACCCCAGAGGACTATGCTAGTAAGATAATGTTGTTACACCTAATGGCCCATGTTTATCAGATGGTCACACATTAAGCCCATATATGGACACCCACATCTAACTCTTTTTTTCTATTGTATACTGTAGATGAAGCAAACTTGAGAAGGGGAAAATGACTGGAACAGTTCTGGATGCTGATTTGAAGGAATTCATGATGCAGTAAGAATTCATTCTGGGACAACACAGACTGGAAACCTTACTTAAAAAAGATGCTTCTGAATTTGTTAGTGGGAATGAAAGACACTGGACACAAACTCTCTGGTCCACTAGCAGGATGCCTTGACACAGCCAACAAATGCCTTTAAACTCTAACAGTGAATACTACTGTCTGTGGTTGCAATTCACACTTAAGTTCACACTTAAGAGGAAAAGGGTATTTTGCATTTATTGTTGCCACAATGACACCATGTAAAAGAACTCTTTAAAAAACAATTCAACAAAATATTGTATTTATTGAAAATACAATTTTGTGTAAAATATTGCTTTTTTTGTAGTTATTTTGTATCTGTTTTGTTTAGCTAAATTTGCACATTTCCAAAAAAGATTGATCTTTTTAACACACTGTTTCATTTTATATGCCTGTTTGATTCTTTATTGGACTGTAAAATTGAACACTTTTTACGGCTGTAATAAAGTTAATATACAACTGATTTGATTTAACATGCAACTATTAGATTTCTCTCCATAAAAATACTCCCTAAGGTCTTACTTAGACTATCATCTTTCCACAATAAACGATCTTTGTTTGCTAGTCAGCTGATCGGAGGGGCGTGGCTGCAAACACGCCCACTAGCGGCCGTTAACGCTGTAATAACAGTCAAGTTTGTGTGTAGATTAGGTGGCTGAACGCAGCAGTAACCGCACTGTCTGACTGACTCTGCCCTGCAAGTTAAATATTACAAAACCACCGTGTTGGTTTCCCCGGATATCCCGCGGTGTTTGCACGGTTCTTTAGGTGTACCGTGTGTTCTGAACCAGCGTGAACCGGAGCTGAAATGCAAACGTAGCCGTTAGCAGGCGAGCCAGGCCGTGGAGAGCTGGCTGGCCGTATCCTTCATCCAGACAGGAGCATAAATGTTTCACAAACACCGGTTTACCGAGTCTATCGACGCTGGAGAGGATGCGCAAGGACGTGAGGATTTTATTAGTGGGGGAGCGTAAGTACAGCTGTCATTTCCAGCGCGGTGATCGGCAGAGATTGTCTGCAGCGTCAGCCTTTACTTCACTGATGCTGCCAGCCGAGCATGTGATGCTGACAGCCAGACTCATGATCATGGTGTCTGTCCATTTCACTTAAAAAGACAGTATTAAATAAAAATGACCTGTTTTTACGTACCTTTATCTAACAGCAGGTTTATATTACTTTCTCACCTGAACAAAACAGAAATCACACCAGTCTGTCAAGATACACACTACAACAGCGAAGTAAAAAGATAGATATCGTGTTTTTCCACTGGTTTCTTTGGTCATGTGGTCATATCTTGTATATCTTGGACTTTAGAGAGGTGAACTTTAGATAGGCAGGGGATATAGCTTTCGATTGTAGATATGTCTCCTCAGATAACCCAGCTTTTGGGGGAATAAGGTTATTTACAGGTTGTAAATCATACAGTTAGGAATAAAGCTTGTAGTGTAGTGAAGGCCTCCAGCTTAGTAGTAGAGTCATTCAGAAGATTAATAACTTTAAACAGAGCTGAGATGAAAGCTGCAATTCATAGGTTGCACACACCCTTAAAAATCGGCCTGTGGAGCCGTGATTAGGAATTTGTGATTCACTGAATCGTTGTTAAATTATAATGTTTTTACAGATTAATGAGTGTATGTTAAAATCTACCAAAGAACAGACTCTCACTCCTCTTGTCTCCTCCTCCCATGACAGCCAAAGTGTGCAAGACATCTCTCATCATGTCCCTGGTCAGCGAAGAGTTCCCAGATGTGGTATGGAAAAATAAATATTATGTTAGATTTTGAAAACCATGATCATGCCACCTTCAATATAATAAATTACAGTTTTTGTGTAGTTCAGCACCATTGATTTAACAGTATTATTGAAGCCCTGTGCTTGTAAACATGCGAGTGATATCTAGGTTGTGTTCATCACAGGTTCCCTACCGAGCTGAGGAAATCACCATACCTGCAGATGTCACACCTGAGAGAGTCCCCACACACATTGTAGACTATTCAGGTACTTTAGCCCATGACTGTTTCATTAACTGACTCTTTAGTTTCTGAAAAATATCAAAAAAGGGATAGCACTTTCCTAGTTTGGAATGTAATATTCTTATTTTTCTTTTACAGAGGCAGAGCAGACTGATGAACAGCTGTTTCAGGAGATCTCCAAGGTCAGTCACTGCTTTTCTGCTAGCTTGGAGAGGAATGCTGTGTTCAGGTAAAAGCTAAATGAACATCTGTATCTCTTCCCTTCACAGGCAAATGTGATTTGCATTGTGTACTCTGTCAACAACAAGAAGTCAATAGAAAAAGTGAGTTACCTCTGCTACTTGCATTTCCATAATTTGTTTTTATAGCAACTAAACATTATAGCTTGAGAGTCACTGTGCCACTTTATGCTGTACTTTGTTTATCTGTCCTACCTTTGTTTTCTTAAGGTCACCAGCCACTGGATCCCCCTCATCACTGAGAACACAGACAAAGACAGCAGGTGTGAATTTGTATAAAACTAGTTCAGAGTTTTCTTTATCAGCTCAGTTTTGCATAATAAAATGTTGGTAAAAGTTAGGATTTGCCTGTGAGCTTTTAACCACATGGCCAGTTCCTAATGCAACATCAGTGGAGAGTCTGCAAAAGGCCAGTTTTCTATAGTAAGAGACAAGTCATGGAATTTTTTTTTTTACTAGTGTTTGAAGTGATGACCGATCGTCACAGACTGGAAAATGTCTCACAGATGTGTCTCTGTTTGCCAGGATCAGCAGTGGAACAGCAGCATTTCACATGAGCACATTTAGCCTCATTCTCCATTTTTGTACTGTGAGATTTTCTCAGTGAAATGAGTCACTGCTTGTCAAGGAAGAAAAAATATTTCAATATGTGAAAAGAAAAGGACTCTTTTGTTTGAATTCAGGCTGTTAAATTTTCTGTTATTAATACAGTGGCGTGTGTGTGTGTTTGGTGTGTCCAGGGTTCCTTTGATCCTGGTGGGGAACAAGTCAGACCTTGTGGAGCACAGCAGCATGGAAACCATCCTGCCCATTATGAACCAGTACAGTGAGATAGAGACTTGTGTTGAGGTGAGAGTGCGACCGGTCTGTTCTCTTCAAGTGATGTAGTAGCAATGCTATCTACTCAGAAAACAGACAGACAAATACCCAGAACACAGGGTCAAAAGGGACATAAACACAAACAGAGATCAATATCTTCCTCTGTCCTCACTGAACAACAGCTGTTCAATAGTGACTGTTGGGTGGAAACTTTTGAGTCTCTTTTTAATGAGGTTTTTATGTCAGGGAGGAGTGTTGATGGTGATATTGTTTAGAAATTGTTGAGATTTCTTGAATATGCTCTGTCTGTTTTTAGGAGCAAACTTTACAGTTAGTGTCCAGACATTTTTTTGTTTATCTGCAACACTTTTAATGGGTTTTATCAGTCCATCCAAGACGCTTAAGTTGTTACTAAACCGTTAAAATCTTGACAAATGTGTTTCTCCTGCACAATGTGTCGATTTGCCGCTTGTCAATAATGTTTTTTTCAGCTCCTTTGAAGTCTGCATCCTACAGATAATCCTGTCAATTATTCTGGGTGTTGTCTTAGGTTGTAGACATTTCAAACCTGTTGTCCTCCCTGTGCTAATCTTTAACACTGACTCCTGTCTCCCAACAAGGCTCCACCTGTGTTTCTTCAGACTGGTTAATTAGAGCAGGCACCTCCCTCAGACAGATCCTATGTGTTAATACCCTGTCTGGGCCTGACTTAGCTCTCTCACACACAAACACACACACACAAACACACACACACACACAGGGACACTGCAGTGTTAATGACAGCATGCATGTATGCATAGCTAAGCTTCCCTTCTCTTATTTGTAGTGTTCAGCGAAGAACCTGAAGAACATCTCAGAGCTGTTCTACTACGCCCAAAAGGCAGTTCTGCACCCCACAGGTCCCCTCTACTGCCCAGAGAAGAAAGCTGTAAGAGCACAGATATACTGTGTGAATTTTGCACCCCTGTTTGTGTCATCCAGTGCAGCTTGTTTTAATTCAAGGCCTCTGTTTGAAAATCATTATGAAACTGTATTTGAGAGAGTTCTACAAAGCAGTGTTTCTGTCCAAGCAAAGAATGCATCTGAAATTTTCTGTCATATGTCACTTTGGGTTTTAAGCTTTTGCAACTTCTGCTTCGTCTCTATGATTTTCAGATGAAGTCACTTTGTGTAAAAGCCCTGACTCGAATCTTCAAAGTGTCAGATTTGGACAATGATGGAATCCTGAACGATAATGAGCTCAACTTCTTCCAGGTGAGGTGATGACCGCTGGAGCTGACAAAGTAAACATATGACCACATGCATTTGACCAAAAGTAAGATGTGCAAATGAGACCTGTCGTGCTAGTTTGGACAACAACAATGTTTTTTGTGTGATGGTTCACAGCGGACGTGCTTCAACACCCCATTAGAGCCTCAGGCTTTGGAGGATGTAAAAAATGTGGTGAGGAAGAATTTGAGCGATGGAGTTTCTAACAACGGACTCTCTCTGAAAGGTAGGAGTGCTGGACTGACCCTGCTGTCGAAAAAATTCCAGCCAGTCTTCACTTTGATTCAGCTCAAGTCATTGTATCTGGAATATATGTTTATTAAAAACAGATCTGATGTCAGAGAAGACGTTGGTCACGCATGGAAACAGTCAGACCAGAAGCTTAAGTAACATGTAATTCACAGAGTGACACATAATCTCAGCACCTGAAAGGAGGCAAACAACATGTGTGTGTGTTTGCGTGCTTTAACTGTAGGTCAAGTACCTTCCATTACACGACAAGTTGGGATTATTAAAAAGGCTGAAAACTTATTGTTACAGACAGACAGACAGACAGACAGACAGACAGACAGACAGACAGACAGACAGACAGACAGACAGAGCCTGCTTGCATAAGTATGCTAAGTGTGAAGGACAGTGAGACCCTCCCAGCTCAACTAACAATGTAAATGCACAAATTAGTCTGTGTTTTTTTTTTTTGTGATATTCCTCTCCAGGCTTCCTGTTCCTCCACACCCTGTTCATCCAGCGAGGCCGCCATGAAACCACGTGGACTGTGCTGAGGAGGTTCGGATACGATGACGACCTGGAGTTAAATCAGGACTACCTCTTCCCTCTGTGAGTCTCAGTCTGGAAGCTGAAGCACCCTGTCTTTTACTTTTAGTGACTTTGCTCATTTTGATCAAAGTTCCAGTTGTTAAGAGCCTAAATTACTCGTTGAATCAGTACTTACTATAATGTCAGGGTTAGTTGTAGAGAAGGATATAAGGTTGGAATGAATATGCTAATTTCACCAAGTAATATCTCTATTGAGGACTACCGTGACAGTGACCACCATCACCTGTTACAAACAGGCTCAGTAGCAAACAACATGCTTACAGGCTGATGATTCTGATTGAACTTTTTTTTTTTACAGAGTTTGACAGGAGGACATTTGATTTAAAATAAGATGTTTGGCACTTTTTTATGTGACTGTTCTGTGTGAAGTTTTATGTAAATAATGTAGGAATGTAACCCAGGTGCATTTTCTGCTGAGTTAGCACTGCATTAGACTACATTTAAAAAAGCAACCGGTCATTTGGTAGCTTAAACCACTCTAGCATTATGCTCTGATTACTTTGGCATACAGTGAACACACCACTTTCATTTGTTTTAATCTGAGGAAGGTGGGAGAATGAGTGTTTAATTGGATGAGCACACTTGTTGATCCCCTGCAGCCCATCTGCTGCCTCAAAGCTGTCATCTTAGGGAAAACACTGCAACTGTAATATTTATCCTTTAATTTAATCTCTGAAGTGGTATTTTTCTTGTATTTCTTCAGTCTTGTTGTTCATGAGATTCACTTTGCCATGTTTCTCTCTCTCCAGGTTGAAAATTCCGCCAGACTGCACCACAGAGCTCAACCACAATGCCTACCTCTTCCTCCAGAGCATCTTTGACAAACATGACAAGGTACAATCCGATAGACCTGGTTCTGTATTTACACTAGCCTCTGACCCAGAGAGGTGCTTACGAGAAGCTGCTCAGTACGGAGCAACTACAACAACACAACACTGGCCCGGCCAACGCTGACCACCTGCTGAGATTTAACTTCTTGTCACTGAAAAGGGATTGACAGGAGAGTTAACCATGAGGGTAGAATGAAAGTCAAATAGTGAAAGTGGCTGCAGGCGCCAAGATCTGCCCTCTGTTGAAGTGATTAGCATCACAGTGTGAATGTGTGCGTCAGTCATGTTTGTTCTCACAACAACAAACAAGGTGAATTCTGCTCTTATGAATATCTGAGCAAGAGCATTTTTTGCTGTTAACATTTGCCTTTTTTAAAATCCCAATGAAAATGTTTCCTTCACTGAGCAACAGAGTCCTAATTTTGCAGTACTAGTTCTCCATCCTGAACAGAAACCAACATTTCTACGTGTCTTTCAGGACCGTGACTGTGCCTTGTCACCAGAGGAGTTGGCGGACCTGTTTGATGTTTTTCCCTACATGCCTTGGGGTCCAGATGTCAATAACACAGTTTGCACTAATGACCAGGGATGGATCACCTACCAGGGATATCTCTCCCAGTGGACGTAAGAGTTCATTAGGACCTGACGACAGTCAAATAAAAATTCCACATACAGTGGCTTGAATTCAAATGTATGAGTAAATAATGAACAGTTTTCAAAGCTGTTTCCAAGAAAACAGCAATGCAAAGTATTTCTCTGTCTGAATTGATTAAAAAAAACACATGATCTCAGTCAAATAGGTTCCAATCTATTTATTGAATCTTCATTTGCTCCCTCTCATTTAGTCTGTGACTTACATTTGTTTAGGTTAACAACGTATTTGGATGTCCAGCGATGCCTGGAGTACTTGGGTTACCTTGGTTACTCAATAGTTGCTGAGCAGGAGTCCCAAGCTGCAGGAATTACAGGTAAATAACTTTATCTTGTCTTTTTTTGTATATTGAATTTACATTAAAACTAGCTATGGATTTTTTGTAAAAACGTGTAAGTTTTCACAAACATTCACTCAAATGGTAAAATATTGCTTATTATTTAATGCAATAAGCATAATGCCTTATTTAGACATTTTTAAATATTGCTGATTTTATTTTAAAGTCAAGCCCACAGTAAACAAATCAGTGCTTAATACGGTCATAACACCGTTCAGTCAGTGTGAATGTTGTTGTGTACAGCAGCAGCAGCAGTTTAAACTGATCCTCTGATGTCCATGGTTGGTTTCCCCCCCCACCCGCAGTGACCAGAGATAAGAAGATTGACCTGCAGAAGAAGCAGACCCAACGCAGCGTCTTCCGCTGTAATGTCTTTGGAGACATTGGCAGCGGGAAGAGCGGCTTCCTCCAAGCCTTCCTGGGTCGCAACCTGATGGTAAACAGAGACAAACACCTGTAACAGCACATTTTCACACTGAGATACTTAAAAACGTCCCAGTTGTTGGTTTGACTCTATGACACTGCACTCCACAGACATTACAGAAAGCAAACATCACAGGACATAAAATACGTTATTTGAAAAGTATTCCTCCAAAAATATACCAAGTCTTATATCCCATCCTAGCATATATGGGACAGTATCAAGATAAACTGACAGCTTTTTCCCATTTCTGCTTGCAGTTACAGTCCGTTTATGTCATGATCTGCTTTTAACATCATGTTTCTTCTCTTCACTCTCCTCAGCGCCAAAAAACGATCAGAGAGGAGCACAGATCTTACTACGCCATTAACACAACCTATGTTTATGGCCAAGAGAAGTACCTTCTCGTGAGTATCAAAGATGCCTCTAATAGTAACTGAATCATTAGCTAATATTATGTTAGTACGTCATGTTTTCAAAATGTATTTTATTCTCTTGATTTATTAAATAACAATCCTTTTTCCTTGCACACAGAACTCTAGTTTTATCCTAATACAGTATAATCTTTATTGCCACTTGAATCATGGAAATTAAAAGTAGTAAAAAAAAAACAGTAAAGCAACCTCAACAGAGGACTCTTTATTTGAGTCTTTTTTCTGCATTAAACATTTCTATTTCACAATATTTTAGAATCTGTGTGTATAATAAGAAGTGCTTTTGGTCAAGCATTATGCAAAAATGAAAAGCACAAACAAACTCCCTGCAGTTTCCTCTGCTTTCTGTTAATTCCAGCAAATAATAGCTGATTATCTAACATAGAACTTTAGCTGAAACTCAGTTGGGTTTTTCTAACTTTTAGCTTATGTGAGAGTGTTTAGTCTGATGTTTGGAGAGATTTTTCTTTATGTGTTTAGATTTATTTAATGAATCTTCTCTCCATGCATCAAAGCTTCATGAAGTGTTCCCTGACTTCGACTACCTGTCTGATGCCGATCTGGCCTGTGACATCGTCTGCTTGGTCTATGATGTCAGCAACCCTTTCTCCTTTGAATACTGCGCCAAAGTGTTTAAGGTAAAGTTCTGTGTGTGCATTTCTCACAGAAATCAAAAGACACATGTTCACCTTGGGAAAACATCTAAACCATGATCATGTATCCTCCTCTCTCTGTCACTGCTCAGCAATACTTCATGGACAGTAAGACTCCATGTATGATGATAGCAGCCAAGTCTGACCTGCCAGAGGTGAAACAGATGTACGGCTGCACTCCTCTAGAGTTCTGCAGGAGGCACAAGATGCCCCCTCCCCAGTCCTTCACCTGTAACTCTGCAGCAGCACCCAACAAGGACATCTACACCAAACTTACCACCATGGCCATGTACCCGTAAGTATACAGGCACACTTCATCGAGATTTGTTGACTCAGATCATTTTTCTGCATAAAGATTAAACTTTGTACATAAAACTGATGCAAGTAATGTGTATTTGGCAGTTTGGTTGCTGAAGCTAAGATCTTGTATTTTACTCTTTTCCCTCAAAAGAATACAAAACATCTAACAGCGTTATAACTGGGGATATTTTTAACACAATCTATAACTTTGTTTGCACATCCACCTTGGTCTGTGGAGAGCTGAGCTGGCCAGTTTGTCTTTTAAACTGCCAGCTATGAATCATGTGAGCTTTTTTTTTATGTGACCTAAGAGGTTAAAGTGGCTCAGTCACTCAGTGCTTGTTTGCTGCTCGTAAATAAACCATTTTTTTGTTTTTAATCTTGTAGTTTCTGTATGCTGAGAGGATTTCCTGCTAACTCAGCTGCATTAATCTGTTAAATAATTCTGTGTGAAACGGGTGGGATAGATGGGACACTTTGTCCTCTATTTGCAGTGACAATCCGAAATACACAGTTTAATACATTTTGCTTTTTAAATACATAAACGCGAAGCTGCAGTGTGTGTAATTTCTGTTACCTCACTCCAAGATAAACCTGCTCCCTGCGGGGATGTTCCTCCTCTCTGCAAGTGTCAGTATCCGACCTGATGCACTTCACTCCACATTAATGCGCTTCGCTGCCCTCTGGGCGTTTTGCTCTCAGTCTAATGCCACAGTGTTTTGCATTGTGGGTAAACGGGTTTCCCTGCTGAGCTGTAATGTTGATCCCTCCCAGAGGCACACACTCCTGCAGCTTGCAGTGCACTGTGAACACACAGTGCCTCTCTGCACATCACACAGTTACATAATTGCACACAGAAGCAGACAAGCCCTTATTTAGCACACAGCTTAGTCAACTCCTACTCTGAGACTCAGAATGCATTTTTTTCAATATTACAAAATTATGTTGTAAAGTTCAAACAAATATTTGTCAACATCCTTCTGTGAGAAAATGGGAGTCTTTTTCTTTTATGAAAACCTATTCCTGTTTTTCCATATTGGATTTACCAGACTGTGATACACTGATTCAGCAGGATCACAATAAAGATGCATTTGACTCCACAGAACACAAACATTTTTTTATGTCATTTGAAAAATGATTTGCTGATTCATTCTCGGAACTGTAGCTTGAGACTAATCCAGTTAAAGAGATTAATGGACTTTATTCCTTCTTCAAAACAATGAAACTATTAAGGGAATCTCATTTGATTAAGTTTTGTTGTAGTCACAGTCTGTTTTCTTGTCTTTCACTGGTTGTGGCTCCCAGGTGATGAACAACAAAGTACTCTTTAAACGGTGATGGGATCTTTAACTCTGATCTTTCCCTCTCTTCCTCTTGTGTGTTTTTATATGGAAACTCTGCGTGGTGTTTGCCTTCCCGTATCTCTCCTCAGCCACGCCCGGCTGCGCTGTATGTGCACCTGTAACCGGTGCACCTTCTGCTTGTGTCAGAACCTCCTCAACTCTGAGTTGCTGCAGACGGTCAGGGCCAAACTCTACGCTGTTGTACTCAGAAGGTCCTTTTTTTAACCTCTTTTACTACTGCCTTTATTTACCTCTGATTACCTGTCAGACCTTTTGCCATCATCACCCGAGCATGTCCCATTCATTGCTCTCTATTTTCATTTTATATCATATATATTTATTTTAAGCATTCTTCTTCTTTACCAAGTCCCATTCACTTGTTCTCTATTATATTTTCCTAATGTATTTTTTCTTTTTTCTCTCATTTCATTTATTTCATGCTGTCAAGAGTCTGAGTTTGTCATTTTCCTCTCAGAATCCATTCTGGTGTCTTACCTTTCTTTCAGCTTTCTTTGACATTCCTTCTGAGCCTCCTGTATTTTGGGTTGAAAGCATGTACTTTTCTATTTCAATGTTATTCTCATTGTTATTCAGTTGGTGTCAACTTCCTTGTTGCTGCCTTCTCTGTTGATGTCACTGTGCCTCAGTCGTCTCAGCTAACAGAGATGTCTGAGCTCTATCCCGCTCTTGTTGTCTCGTGTCTTACCTACAATCATGATCGTACCACATCTGTTTGACTGACTTTCACTTCAGTTTCCTCGGTACTCTGAGGCTTCATCTTAGTTCATCATCAGTTCATCCATGCTTTGACTTATTTTCACATGATCACTCTTAGCAACATCTCTCACAATTGAGACTTCCATCATCATATTTGTTTCAAATTTAAGTGATACTGATTTGTTTGATTAGTTTAGATGATGCATTAGATTGTCATCTCCTTACTGTCCTTTTCTTCACTCTTTTCTCTTCATTCATCTCTCTTGTGCCTGCTTCTCTCTGTTTGACAGACATATGAGCCAAGCTGACTTGAAGAGCTCGACCTTCTGGCTGAGAGCGAGCGTCGGTGCGACCGTGTTTGCAGTTCTGGGCTTCGCCATGTACAGAGTGCTGCTCAAACCACGATGATCCACGGGCAACTCCAGTCTAACCCACTTTGCACCCATGGTACATATAGAGCTATTTTGACAAGCCACAACTTCAAAGTGTCACAGTAATCCAAAAAAAATGATAAAATGGGAAAAAAACAACTTAAAAATCAGTCTTGGTTTTGTAGTGAAATAGATCCAAACTATAAAACCTATTTGTTTTTTCTCTGGGGGAAAAAAAATGAAAGCTAACTTAGTAAAACATGTACATTATTCTTGTGAGGGATAAAAAAGAAAACAATATTTAATTTTTGTACCAAAATTACTAACTTGCTTAATCTGTTTGTCTGCAGTTATTTGCAAAGTACGTAATGTATCTATATTTATATTGAAAAGGAGTAGAAGCTGCTGATGAGACGTAGTGAGCTACATATGAATGAGTTACATTTATTATTTTTGGTTACTTGTTGATCGATAAGAACAACTTGGTTTCAGTTGTGTTGAGGTTTGTGGTATGTGAGGGTTAAAATGGAACTGATGGGTTTTTGTTATTATTTTTTTTTAGACATTATATGTAAATAGTGTATATATATATAATAGTAGACTCTACATTTATTTGTCTTTGTCTGAATCATACTCAGAAAACTGGATGCAAAGGTAGGTTAACAGCCCGATCATGACTTGCACAAATGTTAGCATTGGTTATTCAGACGTAAATTGGTTTGCCTTTATGTCACATGCACACTTTATTTATTATTTGTACATCAGTGCAGGTCAGTGCTTGATCTTTGGCGGTGTGAACCGTTCTGCTGCTCTCTCTTATGTCTTCCCATTTTGGTCACTTTGTCAGCTCATGGATGTGTTTGCGTGATAAGATATATATATATAAAAAAAATCAGCACTTTCACAGCCATTCTGTAGATTTTGTGTTAGCATGCTTCAGATATTCCAACCACATTTAAGTGTTTTCAGACTTACTGTGCAAAAGAAATTACCATGCCAAGCTCTCTGCACGACTCTCAAGCTCCCCAGTAACCCAGTGATGGAGTAAGGTTATCAAAAGAAGTGCTGAACAGAGGAAAGCTGAGTCTGGAGTCATAAATGTGAAGTTTGATGGTGATTTGACCCTTGTAATTCTCAGTTAGCTCTCCAGCCAATGGAAGATAATGTGAACCTAGATATTAATTTCCATGCAACTGCAGCTGTTTGCCACAAGGCTCAATTTGATGTATACTCTCATGTCCGCCTTTCCAAAAGTTTACAATAAATAAGTATATCTAATTGGTTCGGTGTGATGAAATTTATTTATTCATTTGTTTTCAGCTCTCCAAGAGATCTAAAGATTTCTCCACTACTTGCTCTCTAAGCTGCATCAACACCAGGCAGCTAATGATCATGTTTGAGCTGTAATGCTGATGCAGACAACAGTCTCTGCTTTGAGAGAATAAACTTTCTCAGCTATTTGTTACCATCACAGCTTTTTAAATTGGATTTTTCTGAATAGTATTCCACCACATAATCAATTTTAATTTTGCCCAGTTTTAACAAGATGATAGGTCTAGGATTTACATAGACACAAGGGGGCAGCATTGCTCAAAAACAACAACAAAATATTAAATTTTCTCTCAATTTAGTGACAAAATCTGTCACCAAATCGAGTGTCTGCTGTCTCACCAATGTTTTAAAACTGTGAAGCTGAAGCTTGTTCATGTATTAATGTAAGTACACCAGGTTCTTTTAAGAGCCAGTCTGCTGGTGGAGATAAAGTGGGTTGAAAGTGACTGGATGGTAATATTGCTCAAGGTGGATCTGTAAGAGGGTAATAAAATACACTTGTATCTTAAATAATTGATCACTATCTAATAACTCAAGTGTCTATGTACAGTTCTAGGATATGATTAAGATATCACCTTGACATACCAGACACTTTCGACTGCTCAACAAATAAGCCTTCTCTCTCCAGATAAAGTCTTCTTATCAAGTCGAGTGAAGTACAATTTATAAATTTTCTAAACTGCTCATTAAACCGATCCCCCCTATAATGTAGCAGCACCCTTGTGTTTATCCCACTAGTTATTTGGTATTTGGCTGATAATAGATATAAAACCACATAGATGGTGTTTTGTCGATACAAAACAGGTTCAATACAAATAAAATACAAAGTAAATTGGGTGATAATTAGGAACACATTCTTTTCTGGTACATATTTTGCCTTAATTTGACCTTATTTAATACTCATCTCATTAAAATATCTGTTATTTTTCATGATGTATTGTGTTTTAACCAACATGGAGTGACTTAATGAATGTAGTGGAGAGGCTTTTTTCAATTTACTGATTTACTAAGTCATTACAGACTTTATTTCAGGCTGACTCACTGACTCAAAAACGTTTTAAAAGCAGAACCCAAAATTATGTTAAATTAACCGGTACGGCCAGTCTCTGAAGAGACAGTAAAAAGCTTGGGGTTGTTAAATCCATGTAGTTGTAAAAGTTGGACATCTAAAGCTGTTTTGTCTGGTGCAGCTACTTTGTCAGACATTTAAGACGCCACTGGTTCTCTCACCAACGATTACTTGTAATTATGCAAAACAGTCAGACACTGTGGTAGTTCCCATTTCAGTATTGAACATAAAGTGCCTGTGAATAAAGTTTCCTTCCTGTTGATATGAGTAAAGTAATGTAAAGGTGTGTTTTTGACACAAGACAGTAGGGCCTCTCCTGAGAGCAGTGATTGCTATCAATGAGCACTTGCAAGCTCACACTCTGTACTGGAGGTTCAGGTTGCTTTGCCTGGGTTTCACTGTGTGACATTCAAGTCCAGTACATTCGATTGTCATATTTTAAAATGCACAATCGTCTTCCCAATCTCCTTGTTCAGGCAAGGAATGTTAAAACACCTTTTTAGTGACCAACTAGGTACAGATTCAAGTCAGTACACTCAAAATCTGACATTTTATGAGAGTACAACATGTTTTTAAGTGGATTGGATCCTGAAAATAATTTGAAGTAGAAGAAAAATGTTTGAAATTGCAAAGTGAAAGCTATTAATAAATGACTTAAAAAGTTTGGAAAAGGTAGTGGATGAACAGTGGGACAAAAGATGCTGAAAGAAAACTGAAAGCAGAAGATGATGCATTTAGGGGGGCAAACACATTTAGCTAAAGGAAATGGCCAAATGATTAAAATAGTTAATATAGTTTGTTAGTTGATATATTTTGCTAAAATTAGTGGACAAAGTGTTGAAGCAGTCTTAATGAACCTAACAAGCATTTGTGGTTCAATTGTTTTAAAAGCCTTATGAAGTCCACTCTTATACTAGTGTGGATTATATAGTTTGAACTGTTGACAAAAGGGCCTAGTTCATCAGTGAGGGGCTGTGATTGTATGTAAGACAGAAAAGGTGTGACAATGATGGGAACAACTGGCTCAGAGAACAGTTAGCGCCTGCCAACAGCTCTGAGAGCTGTTAAAAGAAAGCAATACCTCCCCAGCTGTTAATTTATACATGAGCTGGGTTCTTCCACAGAGCAGGTGTTTTTCTTGCTGTACATCTTGTCTCTGCCTTTCTTTCTATTCTCTCTTTCCTTTTTGCTCACACTGTTCTCCCTCATCACCCGCTCTGCATCTATCATCTGCCTCACGTTACAGCTGTTGAGCTGGTGTTAGCACATGACTTGTGAAAGCAGCCATGTCATAGCTTTCTTGTCCAATTAACTGCTTTTTATGGAAATTCCCATTGCTGCCTGTAATTAAATGAGACAGTAATTCCCCTTAGTCCTTGATAGTTTAAAAGATAGAATTTGATCTGCCCTATGGAGATTGTGACAAAGTTTATTTATAAATTTATTTATTTGCTTGATTTTTTTCATGGACCCAAATATTAAGATTTTTTAACATATGTATTTTTGCACATATAAAACCTCCACG
Organism: Acanthurus lineatus; assembly: GCA_029814665.1. Taxonomy (NCBI): domain Eukaryota; kingdom Metazoa; phylum Chordata; class Actinopteri; order Acanthuriformes; family Acanthuridae; genus Acanthurus; species Acanthurus lineatus. The sequence goes on along the minus strand of JAPZDV010000020.1, from coordinate 18,400,465 downwards.
GCATCCTTCTTACGTAAATGTATAGAGCAGTTATGCCCTGTAGTTTTATTTCTTTCAATAAAGGATTTTTTATTTCTGTTTTTCTAGGAGCAGTTAAAGCTTTGTTATGTTAATTAAAGAGATTAAAAAGTAAATTTTAGTTATATTGTAAGTTTATGAAAGTGAGATGGACATTTGTATCCACTACATAAATCCCAACTTTATGCCCTGAAGCCCTTGTGGACTCACCCTAAAAATTTGTAAAAGAAATATCAGTATAAATATCAAAAGTACCTATGTACATTTTTTTCTGAAGTTATGTTTTTTTTAAAATATTTTAATGATAATCAGTATATGAGAGATAAAAGTGAATTATTTTTAGGCTGTCAATATCCGTACAAGACTGAACTATGGGTCACACAAGGTAATAATAAATTTATTTCCCATTTACAGAATATACATAAAAAATACAAAACTCAAATTTTGAGTATGATCCAGAAAAGCTTCTGGCTCTTTTTTTAACAACTACAACAACAGATTCCAACTTTAACCCAACTCGGCTGTGTAGGAGTCAGGAAAAGACCCTGAGGGTTAAAAATATCAACTGGTCACATTGTTTCCATGGCAATGCTATCACATACCATTCATGGGGGAGTTTCACTGGAGGGAAACTGATCAACCTACACAGTGCAGACCACACCGCCATCACATAATTTCTCCTCGTAAATGGCTCCCACCCAGACATTAGGTTTGTTTGATGTCTCTTGAGGTAATAGGTAGGTGTTTTGTCTGAAATGGGGCCCCGTCATTTAGGTGATTGTAGCAGCAGACATGGAGGGGACAGTTTATATTCCCTAAAACAACCTGGAATTTACAACCTTAGGCACTCCCTCTTCTCTGAACATTTTAAGGATGCTATTAAAGAGTGCATGCTTACCGTTTTGGTGAAACATGATTGCTTGGTATTTATGACATGAGATGAGATTACATTAAAATGTGTATAAACCCCACTGAGAATCTGGGTCTCTGCAGCTGGAAAAGCCACAGGATATACAAAGAGACATACCTGTATTAAGGAATAAACAGCCACAAACAAGCAACAGCACAGAATAATGAAATAATAGAACAAAAATAAAACATGCTGGGATGAGACAAAAAGACTAAAGATGTCCCATTTTATTATTCTACACTGTGCTAAGATAGACAAAAATATGATTAACTGGTTATATTATAAGAAAATTGTGAGCTCTTGCTATGAATGAGTTTGAAATTCTGTATTTGCACTGCACTTGGTGAAAACTAATACTATTAAAATAGGGAACAAAACCAAATTGTATAACTATTTATTGGGGAAGCTCCCTGTTTTATTTTGGTGGTTCTTCAGTCAAGCTTTCGCCATTACTTCCCGTTTTTGTAACTTTCTGACCAGTTGATTAACATTGAATCTCACCTGTGTCTCCTTTGATTTCTCCCTTTTGTGTTTGTGAATGGGTCCTTTAATTATTTCTTTGTCATTTTGTTTATTTCAGCTCCTGTTAATTCCTGCTTCTTGTTGGTTTACTCAGTTTTTTAAACTTTAATCTCAGTTTTGGTACTTGTTTTGTTGCTTCACTGGTTTTTGTTTACTTGTTTACTTGTAGCTTGATTTTTCTCTCTGGTCCTGGTATTGTTTTTTTGCTTTTGGGTTTGTTTCGTAAAACCTGACAGTAACTGTTACTGTGTGGTTTGTGCAACACCATTACAGGACCATACAGGAGTAATACTGAGCTGACTGACTGATAATGGTTATATGTCTTTTCACAAAGCAACCACATGCTAACAGATCCGTGGAAAAGCAGTTTCACAATTCAACTGATGTTTTCAAGGTCAAAAACAAAACTAAACCCCAAACTGCCCCTCACCTCTCACAGCACAACCCTTAAACACATTTTTATATTTACTGCTCTTCTCACCATAAAGCTGTAAGAGATATATTGTTGTCATTTGATAAGTGGGCAAATAAGTGTTCAAGTTTGACTATCTCAACAAAATGTAAACCTGTAAATTGGAGTTAATAGTAAAATATTAACACATTATTTTGTTGGAAATCTTTTTTGTTTGATTAAAACAAAAACTCAAATTGTTTTCTTCTAAGCATTTTTTCATCTTTTAATAGACTGTAACCAAAGTCAGTCACTCAAACATTTTTATTGATACTTTGCTTATTACCAGTCATTAAAAAGGAACAACTTCAGTGATGCCAAGTCCTTATAAAAAGGCTCCACACTTGTCATTTTCAGCTCTTTCAATTAGGAGAATGACCTCAATTGACCCTGATTAAATAACGCAACCTGTTGGAAAGTTCTGCAGACCAAAAAATATATCTTAGTAATTCATAACTTCTTCAACTGTAGATTTGGTGAATCATTCAAATAACAAAACCTTATAAATGACTTATTTGAGCATGCAAACATGACATCTTATTAGAAATTAGATTTCCCTTTTATTTTTTAATTTTTCTCTTTATCTGATCCCTATAAACAACTATTACCATAGACTGATGTTAAGTGCAATAGAGGCTAATTAAATTATACAGCGGCTTCATTTCAACTTCATGCCCAAATGACCAAATAACCCTTAACCTCTGAGTCAGTGAGACCGAGACAGACAGCTGTTCATCCAGGGATCTGGAGTTCCTCGAAAGCCTTTGGCGGGAGTGGCTCGTGATCCCTCCTCACCGCCGGCCAAATCTTTCCCTACCTCCTCTCTCCCTCTCTCTCTCTCTTTCTCTCTCTCTCTCCGCCCCCACCCTCCTGCTCCATCTCCCTCTCTGTGCCTAGAAGCCGGGGACGCATGCGGCTGGAGCAGAGACGCGGCGACACCTGGAGCAGAATCAGCCGTTTCCACCGGAGGCAGTCGGTGCGGTCCCCTCATCGCTTTCGGGGCTTCTTGTTGGCACGCGGCGGGGAGAGCAGACGACTGATGTCCCCGCGCTGCGCCGCCGACAGACAGAAAGCAACGTGCCAGGTATCATGACGCACCAAAAAAATGGGTACTTAACTGGACTTTTCCGTGCCATGTGACTGTGCCCACGCTGTTTGAGTCGAGTTTCAGCCGCTGCCTCGGACGGCAGCAGCCGTATGAGAGTTGTGCGTCATCCAGTCCGGTTTGTCATCTGTGTACTGCGCTTCGTGTTGCTGTCAGTGTTTGATGATGTCATTATTTCTTTCAGATGGATCTGCGTCCTGCTGCTGCTGCTGCGTCGCATCTCCCAAAGTGAGAAGACTCGCTCTGCAAATGTGCGTCCCCGACAAACTTGGCTCGCTGCCTCTGTTCAGGGCGAACTGAATCCCGGCTCCTTTTCAACTCCGCATACCTCTGCCGCTGCTAGAACTACGATGTGGTGGACGGTGGGGTGACACCGCATAAAGGACTTTATCGCTCAGAACTTGAACCAAACTATCACCAAATCAACTTTTCCTCTGCGGTAGAAGATCAGTTTGTTCAGTACGCACGGTTCTTTAATTGATCCGCGTTTTGTTTCTTCTGGACTGATTTGACCGTCCACGATCCAGTTAAGATCCAGACTTCCAGGGATGCGTAAGCGAGCATGATGCTCGGCTTTACCTTTCGTCGTTGCTGACGCACACAGAGTGCGAAACTGGATTGTAAACTATGTGGAGTCATTCCTGAGGATTGAGTCGCTGCTCTCCGCGGGTGCATGGAGAAGATGACGGGCGGAACCCGGGAGACGCCGGTCAACTCTTCTCCGGCGGTCGCGGCCAACGCAGAGGGAGAGGAAATCGAGGTTTTGGAAAGCACAGACGTCCTCCCCGTGGCTCCAGAGGACGTAAGTCTGCACACAATGCAAAAGGGACCTGACATGCAAACATGATCACTCTTACCTTTTCACATTTCTACAGTTACGCAGTGAGACATTCACCTTCCTTTGCACTGAAGCAAATTCCCGCAATGCTTTTGATTTGATGAAGCAGAGAGTCATAGCAACAGCCTTAATTAGTTTTAAAATATGTTTATTCACGTCATTGCATAAACCAAGATTGGACTTTTTCAGTGATAACAGATGAGATCTAAAATACAGAGTAGAGTGTGGCAGCAGAATGCCAGAAGCCAGTTGCCAAAGACACACAGCGCATCCTTTTATTACAGTGATCCTTTTAAAGGGACTACCATGCACTTGCTCCATTTTTCAGATAGCCTAGCCTAGTAGAAAAGACCCCTTACACATAATGATCCACACTTTGGCACCTTATTATCTTTTGTTGCGGCTCATTGACCACAATGATCAGATAATAACAGCATGTGATTGCAAGACTGCAATTAAGGCGAATGCTGCATAGAAAGGAGAAGTCCTTTCAGCCAAGACTCATCATTTCCAAACAGGTGCTCCTCTCTGCTCTGGCACCTGTTTCTGAGATTTGCTTTATTGCCCAACTTCTTCTTCCTCTCACTCACTCCTTCTCTTGCTCCTTTTTTTCTCTCTTCCCATGTCTTAGCAATGGAAGTCTCTGTTTGACCAGGTACGTAGTGCAGGCTGTGATGACTTTAATCACTTACCATATGCATGTTTCACTCATTGCGGAGCAGTTTTATCGTTGAAGATGCACGTCTGTGTGTGAACTGTGAGTCACCTCTGACATAATCTCTATTAATCGCCTGGAACAACACAGATGTGTTGAACAGATGAGGCACTACATTGTGCTATTTAAGAGTCATGAAACATGGGGAAGATTTTAGATGAACTGAGATGCAATTTACTATAAGAATCCTCAGGAACAGAAAAAAACAAATTCACTCACTTTTTAATGTGAAAAATGTTAAAATTTAGCTCCTTAGTGTTATGCGCATCTATAAATGACTTTAAATGGCATGATTTTTACAAATTTTGCCCATGCATCATGATAATTACATTGTAACTGTGCTGTAACACTTTATTTCTAATGGATTTAATTTCACACTGCTTGCTTATGTTTGTTGTTCTTGCTGATCAGTGCTGCTTAGAGCATCTCAAAAGATATCATGCAGAAACATGCAGCTAGTTTTTAAGTGGTCACCAGCTGCCTTTAGTTTTTACATGTCTAATGAAAAGCACCAGAATTTAGTTTGGCTAAATGACATGAGACTAGCAGGTCTCAGCTGGTGGAGACGGCAACATCTCTCTTCTAGGCAAGTTTGTGATTTTATTACAACCTGACCAGTCAAATGTATTTCAAGATCAAATTATTGCCCTGTGCAGCTTTGAATCCTTTGCCCGCTGGGTTACAATTATGGTGTAACACACAACCAAGGTACGGCAAAGGTAAAGGTGAGAGCATCAGAAGAGAGGGAGAGCTCCCTGGAGGCTGTGGGTGTGTCGTTCGCTGACATTGACCCTGATGATATGGTTAGGGTGATACATAATCCTAGATGCATTGATCGATAAGTCAGAACAATCTTGTAAGAAACACGTGCAAAAAAGCACACACACGCACACACACGCACACACATGCACACACACATGCACACACTGATAATGACAAGAAACCCCAGGAGAAGAGAAACACAGACTGGCTGATCATGCAAACAGCCAGTTGGACCGACAGACGGCAAACGGGGCCCCTACTATCACACACATACACAAACATACACACACACACAGACTCATACACATATACTCACACACAACATACACACTTAGACATGCACAGCCACCACAGCACCTGCCAGCTTTGGGCCCCTCTACTTTCTCCAGGGGGGAATTGTATGTGTGTGTGTGTGTGTGTGTGTGTGTGCATGCAGGGGGTTAGCAAGAGTGTGCAGGGTTGAGCCAGAGGCTCGTGTCAGGCTCACTCTTTCAGGGGGAGGCTGAGGTCTCATGGGATTATGCAAAAGGCTAGCTGGGGTGTGGTTTGTGTGTGTGTGTGTGTGTGTGAGCGATGGAGTGTGTGATGGAGCATATTCTATAGACAAGCATTAAGTAGGCCTCTCAATCCGCTGTCTTTATGCGTGCGGCACAGCTTTGAATTTCTTCAAGTGGACGCTGGTCTGAAAAACATGGGTTTGTCCAAATGGCGAGGTCACTGCCCGGTCTGGCAGCAACAAATGTCCTTTCACTCTTTTATTCTCCTTCCCTTCTTCTTTCTCACAATGAGTTGTTCCATTTGTCAAGAGGCTGACCTTGGAGACCCCCGCTACTGTGGAGTGACTAAGGAAGAGAAATGATGGGCTGCTAAAGACAAAGAAAAGAAGGATTTTAAACCAGTCTGGCAACCTGTGTCACTGCCTGAGAGACAAAAGAAAAGTCTGAAAACAAAGCAAGAGCCAGACGTGTGTTTGTCTGAAGATGCACACGGGGTTCAGTCTTTATGTTGTTTTGTTCACTTCACAGCATAAAACATCCATAATTATCAAGGATGCTTGTGGATGGACTGCTTTTTCTGCACTTACTGCCCTTTACATTTTTACCTCTGATTATGCTTTTCACACACACACAGAGCAATAGCTGACCTATGCACTGTCCTCTCCACGGGGGGGTGGGCGGTTTAGTGTCTTGCTCAAGGGCACATTGACATGAGGACAGGAGGATGCCAAATCAGAGTGCATCCCTGCAACTATTGGATGACCCACTTGTGTGTGACATTTTGATTGAGGTCCTTTACGTAAACAGAGTAATTATGGTGTCAAAGACCATGATGCTGGGCGACGTCTCACGAGCTTCACATGCCGTCTGATGGTTGAACAGCATCAAGACCCTGGGTGGGACATTTTTTGTGACCTTCTAATGACTCCAAATCTAACAAACAGGCCCACTTTGCTTAAGCTCTGACCAGGTATGCAGAGGGCGAGAAAATTAACTGCTGCATTGTCACATCATTAATGTCTCTGAGGAAAGAGAGTGTGTTTCTTTACACCCATTTATATGATTCATATGAATCTCACCTCTCTCTCTTATTATACATCACTTTTGAGTTTAGCTGATTGAAACTCCTAAAGTTTACCTGCAGCCTTTAGATGTGGTAAAATCACACTTTGTTTGAACCAGCTCTTTTCAAGCACACTTGGTTTTTTGCACTTCAAAACTTCTAACAAACTTCTTCTTTGATCTTCCAGCCAGTGGTTGTAAGTGATTTGTTAAAATAAAATGTGAAACCGATTGGCTAAATAGGATGTCTGGAGATGAAGACAATCTCTTGTGTTAATCATTTCTGGCATCCCTGTCTTGTCAAATTTAGAGCACATTTATTTCTGTCCATCCCATCAGAATTGTTTACACAGGAAAGGAAAGACAGGACTTAACCTTTTTGCCTTTTGGACAAAGGTTTTCCTTTAGCTTCTTTGAATCAGTATGTGCAGTGTACAAAACCTTCCCCATCGTATCATTTTACCAGACTCCATGTGAACGTGGTTCATACGGCTATCAATTTCTAGGTCTCAGACAATCAGGGGCTGGAATCAAAGTGCTGCGTAGCTCGATATGCTTTTCCCTTCACTCCGCTATCCTGTCACTGTGGAGCACCTCAGAAATCTTTGATTCCTGTTTCCCATCGCTTGAAAAACAAACATGAGGATTGAACACAAGCAGAGGTGAAGTCTGATGAAGCAGATAAGATGCTGTTAGGAGGATGGCAGCTGCACTCCCCCGGCTCCCCCTCATAATCAAAGTGTAGCAGCCTCTTACTGTCCTCCAGATACTCTGCAGTAATGGTAGCCTGATTACACACAGTATGTGTTTCACCCAGAAAAGGAGTGTGTTTTGCAGTCTCCATCATGTTCTGACTGATGCACACTCTCCATTGCCCCTTTATGTTGTTTTTTTGAGGATTTCTGGGGATTTGAGGATGGGCCACAGTTGATGGATTTATCTGATGAACAGTATTAAGCATGTTTTGAACACATCCCCCTAAATGAACAAAACATCTTTGTTATGTGTTTGCTGGAAAGGCACATCAAATGGATTTTCTATAGCTGCAATAAATTAGGAATGCTTTACAAAATTATTTGTCTTTTGCCTCATTGTTATGCTCTTGTGTTTTCCTGTAAAAAGTGGAACCTATAAGACTTTTCTGTCTTTATTTGGCCTGAGCAAAATGAGAGATTTTGAACAATGTGGTTTATGAAACACTACACCCACAGCACAGAAACACTAAGTCGTTATCTAAACAGGACTGGGAATGTCCCAGTGCTTGCAAAGCCTGAGATTGGAAGTCCCCAGGTGTGTATAATGGAAAGTTAGCTCAACTCAAAGTAGAAGGAGCACTTGAAGAAACAGGACAGATACAAAACATTGATTGTACATCTGTGGTTTTGTGTTGTCCAAAAGAAATACTTTTTTCTCCCCCTTTTGTACCTTGATTGGTTCCTTACTGCAGACTTGCACAAGAAAGGATAGAAGTCCACAAGCATTACAAGTATCAGTGAACAGTGAGAGGACTTTGGTTCAGGTTCTTTGTGTCTGTGAATGAGAGAAATCCTTATGTGTGTCCACAGTTGCCTCTGTGCTGACCGACTGCTCCCAGTGGCATGTTGAGATGCCCCAGGCACGCGCCCGCAGGAGCTTAGTGATTAAACACTTTCACATGGTTGCATACTTTCCATGGAAGTGTTTCCCCCCTTAATTTCTTGCTTTGTGGCACAGAAAAGCCCCTGAGAGTGAGTTATGATCACCAAACCCCCTCGCCGTAGCTGCATGAGTAAAACACTCTTAGATCTCTCAGGAATGTCGTCTAGCAGGGGGAGCCCACTAAGTGCATGCTGCTGTACCAAAAACACTGTATTAGCCATGTGGTACATGATTTATGACTATCCCATCACTTCTTAAGTAATGACACTGATGTCTGTTGTTAGAGTAGCCCGGCTATCGTCATTAATTAAAGCAAGCAGAAATTCAATGATGGGGAAGCCACCTGTTCCCGGTGGGGCTCGTGTTTCCCAGAGTTTCTGTCGTGCGTTTCAATGAGCTTGTTAGTTAGACATTCAGCGGCCATGGCTGAGAGGAAAAGGAAGGTCATTATTTAAAGTACCTTTGTCTGGCTACGCCGTCTCGCCTCATTGCATGGCACAGCTGGCACCTTCTCGGTGTCGGTGTCGGGCTTTTTTTTTTCTAAGACCACTTCAAATGAAGGGAACATCACCCAGGTGACTGGCACTTAATGGATAAACCAACTGGGAATGCTCAGCTGCGTTTACTGGTGCATGCAGGGATAGCATGTCTCGCCACACCCTGTCAGTTTTATCTACATCAACTGCAAAAAGGAGACTTAGACAATGAGATCATAACAGCCGTCAGTGCAATTACTGATCGTAACAGTTCCAGAGTATATGCAGCTGTGAGGTTAGTCACTTTTTGTAGGTTAGAATCTCTCTTTTTAGGTCCAAAAAAAGTGTCAGGTACATCAGATAAGACTCAGATTAGAAAAAAGACTTTAAGGAACCTGTGATCTGTCAAGGATGGTATTTCAATTTATCTAAGAGGGAAACTGATGGCCTGAACTGTGACCAAACTATCTTCTGTTTGCACACTTTTTCCACATTTTTCCTTGGTGAATAACATATTTTTCAACATCAGTTGGCCTCTTCTTGGGTCTCTTTTCTTTGTGCTGAGTTGATTACTTTGTATTTTCCTCTCTTATTCATACATCTATGAAAAGCTGATGTGCTTATCAGCCTAATTACCATTGACACTCACACAGATGGCGGGGTCACGCTCTGCTGACCTGTTCATCAAAACACTCCAGCAGTGATTGACACCAGCTGAGTTTTGGAGATATCTCACCCTCAAAGAGATTGCAGTGATATTGAACGCTGTTGTCTTAATCCAGGATCATACAAGTAGGAGCAAACTGCATTTTACGCATTAAAAAGCTCCCACACTGTGCTGCGATGAAATAGCAGAGTCTCAGACATTTTCATTGAAAGATTTAATCAGAGCTCCTCTGCCTCTCTCCTGCTTTGCTCTAAATAGATTTCCTTAATGAAAGGCACAGTTCCAGTTGGCGGAGTGTGAAAACAGTCTCTGCTTTTATGCAGAGGTAAAAATAGCTGCCGTGCCTGTCGATCTGTAAATAGGAGAAAGAAGATGTGCCAGTTTACCGTAATTGGCTACAGTGTGCGAACTCATAGCACCTATGCTGTGAAATCAAAATGTCTCTTTTTAGGGTTGAACGGCTCAGTATTCTAGCATCCTCCATATGCTTTGTGTATATGAGTGTGTACATGTACCTACCAGACCTAAAAATGTAAATCCATTACTAGAGGTCAAAGGAGGGCAGCTGAAGTGACAGCACACACAACCCCCAGCTGAGACAGTGTGTTTGTGTGAGTGTGTGAAGTCCAGGTCCGCCTGCTGCTTTTAAAGGACCAGTGTCAGTGTGAATTTTGATGAGGCTCCTTCACAAATTAGCCCTGATTTGTTTGCTTTCTGTCGTTTCATCCTCTCACCATCGCTTTGTCTCTCATCTTTGTGTTCTGAAGTTCGATTTCTCTTCAGAGTTAAGTGGATGACATTGCAGATGTGAAGAGGCTTCAGTCTCAGTCTGCTCGTCAATACTTTCATCTCATCTCCTTTCATTAGCTCTTTGTACAGTTCATAGCCATCAACACACACTTGTTTATCAGTTTAATAATGAAACCCAGTACAGACCGATGAGGTGCAGTGAGACAAAAGCATTTCAGAGCGTTGCAGGAAGATGTGGAAGTGTTTTGAACATGTTGAAGTGTTTGAGCTGGACTGATGAAGTCCCTGCCACTCAGCTTGTCAAATAATCATTGGCTTGTTGAAGACTGCAAGAAACATCACCTGGTTCAACAGCCAATCAGCTGGAGCTATGAGTCAGTTGAATTGGCAGCTTTTTGGTCTGGAAGAGAGACGGGATAACCACATCAATTTAAGTGAGGAACAGCCGTGTGTGTATGACCCTCAGGTTGCTAAACTCACAACTTCACTGCTTTTCCTCTCCTGGTTCACATACATGGTCGCCCTGCTGCTCTCTCTCTCTCTTTCTCACTCAACCACACACTTCCTACACACATTTACCTTTCAAGTTTCTGTTTCATCAATACTTGAAATGCAACTGCAAGTTACTTACTGTCATCGTCCCTCATTCATATTTTAAGAAGTTAACAAATTATATTGTTAAAAAACCCCTGAAAAGCTCAAATGAAAAAACACCAAATTATGGTTTGATTAAGCAGCAGTTGGTAATTTATTTGATATAGTTGTGTGTGTGTGAGCATTAAATAAGCAAAAAAAACAGTATTTACATCCAAACCCAACCCTAGTGGGCATACTGACCCCTTTACTGTGGATGTAGTGCCAGAATGTATAAATAATTATTTATTTGGAGTCAACACACGGCAGCAAGACTCCTTTTTTAGGGCAAGTTGAAGAAAGCTTTCCTCACCTTCGACTTGCCAATCAGCTTCCAGGTTTCTATTCCAGCCTGTCAGTGATCCTCTTGGATCAAAGACACAGTGCAGGACTGTTCCTCATGGCTGAAACTGTAATACCTTCCCACAGGTTGTAGGAACAGAGCTGTTGACTGAGTGATGTGCTGCTCATGACCCATCACACCAACACCTGAGGACTTGTGTGTGTGATTCGAAGTGTGTATGAGTGTGTGTGTGACTGACTTGGAGGCTGTCTGTTTTCTGGTGCTGTCTCAGAGGTTCTGGGGACCTGTGCAAAATGGAAAATGTCTGTTTTTTGTCACAGAGGTTATAAACGCCACAGGAATGTTCACCAAGTAAGATCTCAGAAAACCTCCACACACACACACACACTCAGAAAATTACTTAGACCACCTTTGGGAATATTACATAGACTTCCAATTATTTTTTTGAAGAGTAACCCTAACAGAAACCATAACCACTACTTAACCCAAACCCTAACCTTCACCGCTGACCCCAAATCAGCTAATTTCCACTTCGTTTTTTGTCCCCAGTTGCACCAGCTGCCTTTGATTAAGATGTTTTGAGTATGAATTGTATCCCGAAAATAGACCAAGTCATTACAACTCACACACGCACAATCTCAGACACACACACAGATACACAAACACACACACACCCACACACACATATTTTGGGACACATTCCTATGCCACTGACAGACCAGGCTCACAGAGAAGCCTGGCAGGTGTACTGTTGACAGAGGTACAATAACCCTGTGTTTGTGTGTGCACCTGTGTGTGTCAGTGTGTGTGTGCGCGTGTGTGTGTGTGTGTGAATGTGTGTTTGTGTGTGAATGTGTGCTTGTGTTAACTGATTTCTGCCTCTTCAGTCAAGCGCTGCCCATTAGGGAATGTTTCCACACCGAGTGTACAACTCAGCCAGCTCTTTCATTCCCCTCTGTTCTCCCTTTGGAAGAAAAGTTTAGTGTTTACTGAGACAGATGGCAACGACGATGACGACCACAGCAAACGATAGCTGACAACCACCAGCGCAGATGTTTATGGCTGCATGCTGGATTTATGACGCCAGCTACACTCTTTGGATTTGAACTCCAAATTGTTTGCTGGCTTTCAGATCATTTTGTCTTGTTATGTGCTCAGCTGTCCGTGAAGCACTGTTCAAACAAACCACCTCACCAGCATCTCCCTGTTTATTCCTCCTTCTCCTCCTCTCCCTGGGGAGTCTGCACTGAAGTCATGGCAGACTGCAGTGTAGACAAGATAACATGAGACACTCATAACTCAAAGGTAATGGCTTTTTTTTGCTGCTTTATTAGCACCCAAGCTAAACTAGTGGGTTCAACATTGGTTTGCAGTTCACAGCCACGGCTCTCCCTGGATCCACTCACTCATTTGCTGAAACTATCCTTATTAAGGAACATCTGTTGTCTGCTGCTTCATAAAAACCTGTACAATAAGACATTTCAGACACATCAGGTACAACCCTCTAGTTATTCTCACATTTGTCTCTTTGCAGTGCTTCATTCTTTGGTGTGTTTACATGACAACACGCCAGAAGCTTAAATCTCTCCTTGCACCCTGTGATAGACTGTGATAAACACAGTAACCTCTCCCATAGCAGTTGTTCTCTCTGCAGCCCTGCATTAGTTCGTCTGTCTGACTAGCACTGTAAGATTGCTCAAATAAAATAAGCACGTAAGCGACTTCCCCCAGATTCTGTGGTTGCCCCAGTTTCGAGATCAGAGTGCCTAAAAAATGGCAGTAGATACAACACTGCTCACACTGACAGAACAGTATAGTCAACAATAGTCAACTCACGGGTGATAATTAGCTGAAAATGAACTGTGAATAGGAACATAATTTTTCTTGTTATCCATGCTTGAATTTTAAACTCAGTTTTTAAATTTATTTTCACTCAGAAGTAGTGCAGTAATACGCCTTGAAAAACTTGACTGTGTTAAAAGTGGCATCATTTTTCACTTTCATTAAGGCAGTATTAAAAGCTAACGTGTTAAAAATAGAGTTGAAAAGTGCTCAACTTTACAAATCAATAAATCTTTTTTTTTTTTTAAATCATACACTGGTCCTTGCACTGTTGATGCTTTGCCTGACACACACACAGTTAATCAGTTAAACATCAGATTATTATTAGAATGCATACAGCATAGAAGGAGATCATCAGCGTCAAATTTAACATGACTTGCTGAATGATGTAGGACACACGCTGGGATATGACCTAAAAAATAAAAGTATTCAGTTATTCTCAGATGCCCTGGCTGTTTTCTCGTTGTCATGGCAACCTGGCCTGGCCCAAGCGGCAGGCTCAGCAGATGCCCGAGGTGAGCGACAGTGCTTAGCTTTCACCCAGATCTCCGTTTCCTGCCCTGTCCCCTCCGTGTCGTCTTACAGGGCACCGGTGCCAGAGCCTGCCAGCAGGGCCAAAGTGCTGAAATGGCGAACTGTGACAAGGAGAAACCACATGATGCAACACACATATGCACAAACACAAACACACACACACACACACACACACAAAGGGCCTGAAAGAAAATGAAGCCGTTTTTGACCCTTTACTCCCTAATGTGATGTCTGTCTTTGTAGGGGTGTTGTTGCTGACTGCAGGTTTGTTTTCATGAAAAAAATGAAGAGGCTGCTGATTTGCAGCTAGAAAATATTCAGTTAAAAAAACTTGGCCGCATGTCTTCTATATGATTCATTGATGAAGGCTCAGGTAAATAAAATGAGGTTACAGATGGAGTTGGAGATGGAGTTGGTTCCACTGATGATTAAATGTCATAAGTTCTACTGTGAGGTGTGAGAGTCTGGGACAACTCTGGGATCTTAACTTTCACGGTTCATATGAGGTACGAGTCTTTGAAGATGTTTTTTTTGTTGTGATCATAAAGAGTGTGACCTCTGTTGTCTAAAAACTATTGTCATATTTTCATTATGCAGCCATGTCTTATGCAGAGAGAGGTGAGGATGCAGTAAATGGCTGTGCGGTATGTTGTCACAGGCCTTTGGGGTTTAACCCAAATGTCTTCTGACACTTGCTCATTTCATGGCCAAGCAGGTGAAAATTCATGTAAATGGACTGTCTGGGTCTTGGAAAATACTGAGTCATGATCCAATAACAGCCTTCTGTTACTCACAATTTTTAAAAATCTGTGCACCTCTTTGCGGGGGAAGTCATTTGAATATTTTTATGTAAGAGAAATGATGCCAGGGATTGCTTTGGTACCAAGCACTGAGTTGGCGGTTTGGTTAATGAAGCCACGATTTTAAATGCCATTGATGAAGAAAGAGCTTTTAATGTAGGTCTGTCATGTTACGTCCTCTGCTCAATCAGCTGAGTGAGGTCAATATTGAGGTGCTCTTTTTGAATCACATCTTCTCTACCTCATATTCAGTAATTGTGATTTAGGTGTAATGCTCCGTCTTTGGGAGATTTCTATTATATCTGTCTCTGAAAAAGGTTGTTAAATTATCTTGTAGTTACAAAAAGCTGAATTTAAATTCAAGGCAGCTTTTTATATATAGCTCAAAATCGCAAGTTTTTTCCACCAGAAAATGAGTCAGGAGATGGTTCAGAAACCTGCAGAGCTACTGGATTAATGCCTCTGTACTTTTAGCACATTACTCAGCCTGTTTGTACTTTAGCTGTTGCTCTTCTGTCTTGAAATTGACGGTAAGTGTTAGCATGACATGTAGGATGGGATGTTAAGAGTGAAATCATGACAGACTGAAGGCTGTCCTCTTTTATTAGCCATAAATCTTAAAGATTTTCAACGTGAATTTATCTCAAATCCTTGGCAAACGTGTGTTTTTATGCGGTCATGTCACCTCCAAATGTGGCTGCATTGATTGAATCCCAGTGTGTCCTTGATGCATTTTATGTGCAGTCTCACTCATATTCACAGCTGTCCTCTTGGAATGGGATTACTCAAACTGCATGTTAGTGCTAAGTGTGAAAACAAGGCCATGGAGAGCCTTTAGGCTGTCCTGCCCGGTGACAACATTATCACCCTGACAGTGCCGCTGAGTCTAAAAGGAATCTCAGAGTTTCAGAGCCGGACGGGGGGGGATACTTATCTTTGGCGAGGGTTTTTTTTCAGCAGCCACAGTTGCAGATGCAGCGCCTCATCAGGGTGCCTGTCACAGCCTGGCACTGAGGGTGTCATTATGATAAGAATTATCTCCTTCAGGGGAACAGCTGCCAAGCTTGTGATAACTTACAGTTCCATTACAGGTGGAAAAAGGATCCCTTCTCATTCCTCACTTCAAAATCAGAGCCTTTCCAAAATAAATGTTACTTATTTGAGTCCTTTAGCTGTGTGTACATACGTTTGGTTAGGGATTCTTCAGTTTAGGTCATTTGCAGTCATTTTTGCACTCGAATGAAGGAGCTCTGTGTGTTTTCTGTCAGGGTCCGCAGTTCATTTCATTGTCTTGGCTGTCATTGCAGATCTCATTATTTTGAGTCTTTGTTATTCTTTAACAAGAAGTGCGAGTTGTAAAGATACCCACAATGAGACTCTGCTCAAATTAATCACACACAGAAGGATGAAAGATGTGCTGAGCAATTTCACTCCCTCGACCTCTCGAGTTGACTTTCCCATGAAACTTTGTGAAGGTTGGAGTCTTATTTTCTGACACTAACTGGAGTCTTGTCATCACCATGTGTAAGTCACTGCTCCTAGATCTTCCCCCCACTTCCTAAAATCACATTACTTTAACAAGACACAAGAGTGCTACATAATCAAATAAATAACATTTTGAGCTTTTGTGGCGATTTTGTTGCATTTTGAAATAGCTAGCAGCTGCCTGTTTCCCCCTTTCGAGTCAAATGCTGATACAGACATAAGAGCAGCATCAACTTTCTCATGTCACTTTCTGCAAGTAATCAAATGAGCCCATTTCTCAAAATTCCAAACAGTTCTTTTAAATCAGGGAAAGGACACTCAGGTATACATTGAGAAAGAGACTTGCATGTCTTTATTAAACAAACCACATTTTTTTCCTACAAGGTGTACATTTGAGTAATTTCCCTGTGAAAATTGTGCCTCAGCCTTGTGATTTTGTGAAGACTTGAATGCTTTGGCTGCCACATTAAGGAGGGCATTATATCTGCCTCACTATTTAGCACCCTGAACTGCTTTTTCAATAAGTTTTCTCTTCTTCTTCTGCTACTTCAGTAGAGTAGACTGAAAGAACTCCTGTCTTATTTTAAAAGGAAAGGGGAGTTGTTCATGAGAGAGAGAGCAGGACTGATTCTTAGTCGCTGACCTCTGAGGATTATGGGAATAGGATTATAAAGTAAAGGGTGCCCTAGTGAGGCTTTCCACCACCACCACCAAGGATCTGGAGACAGCTGACTGACTGACCGACCGCCTGATTGTAGCCGATTACTAAAAGGTCCTGCTTGCAGCGTTGCCCCAACACAGCCCAGGAAGTGAAATGTCAGTGGTGGCAGACAGCATTTGTTCCTCATACTGTTATAATATGTCCTTTTCTCCCAGCAGCCTTATCCCTCTGGTAGGGGAGGGGCTGCTGTGGAAGATTGACAGACAGTTTGAAGGCTCCCACCCGACCCAGATGGCAGCCTTGAAAATGCCTCCGACAGTCCCGCCAGCTCCCCAATCCTCACCCCTGTCCTTGCTCAGCGCACTCTTTTTTTTCCATGTCTTTTCTTCTTGAGATTTGAAGAAAATAAGTCGGGGGGCCTCCCCCTCAGGGCAGACCCAGCCCTCGGTCCATTTGCCAGCTATTAGAGATCATAAATCTCTACGGTGAATAGAATCTCCGCCATCGGTGGTGCAGGGTTTTGATGGTGTTTTGGCGGGAGGTGGGGGGGTTGACCTCAGGGCAGTCCTGGAGCAGAAGAAGGGACTGAATGGGAGAGAATGACAGCCGGGGGGACGGCTCCTTAAATAAATGTTTCTGCTGTCTTTTTGTTCCCCTTCTTATCCTGTAAAGAGCTGCTGAATGTGTGGAGC
Organism: Acanthurus lineatus; assembly: GCA_029814665.1. Lineage (NCBI taxonomy): Eukaryota > Metazoa > Chordata > Actinopteri > Acanthuriformes > Acanthuridae > Acanthurus > Acanthurus lineatus. The sequence goes on along the minus strand of JAPZDV010000020.1, from coordinate 18,383,103 downwards.
AGTGAGGGGATGTGTGATGGAGGCTTTGGCCTGACGTTAATGAAGGGTTCTCAACTCGGTGTAAATGGGAGGTTTGGGGGGAAAAGGTCACTTATCTCCATCTTTGTCTCGTACTGACCCTCCTGTGCCCTGTGTTTGACCGACACGGACACTCCACCGCAGCTTTGTGTTTTCTCTTGTTTGACAAGAATTCTGACTTTTGTATCTCTCTTGTTAAAAAGAGCCAATGTTTGTGCCTCAGTGAGAGTGACATCAACAGGCGGATCGGTTTAAGCTTTCCCTTCCCCGTGGGTGTTTTGGCTGTCTTGAATCTTGAGTCTTGTTTGTTTGTGTGTGTGTGTTTTGTTTGTGTGTTTCATTGTGTCTTCCTACATGCTTTCCTCCAGTGTGAAAGCTTTCACAAGCAGCGACAGGGGGTAAAGTGTTTATTTGAACACATGCTCGAGAGCCCGCTGAGGGGCCTTTCGGCTGTCTGCTGAAATCCCCTCTGTTTCTGGAGACACCCTGGGGGCAGTTCAGTTCTCTCTCCCTCATTGACCCAGCCCCCCCACCCCACCTTTTTTATGCTCAACCTGTCTGTCTTGCTCATTTTTGCCTTCTGTCACACAAAATCAAATCATGTCCACACAAAGACGGATCATTTCCAAGATGCGTTTGTCTCTCAGTTTTTCCCCCTATTCACTTTTAGATGTCTAGCTCTAAAACTAAGCTTTTGAAATTCTTCTTTAAAGAAACCAGCTGTACTTAAACCCAAAAATAAATGCCTTCAATTAGACTCAAGGTAGCAGAAGACAGCTTTACACTGCCAAGACCATGGATGCGTTAAACACTGGATAAGACCTTCACATTTTAGTTTACTATTGACAACAGCCAACCACTCTGCAGAAAATGAATGTAAACCATGTTTACTTGACTAACCTTTGCATCTCTGACAAGCATTCATTTTTTCTTGCAATGTTATTTTTTTTGTCACATTTCACACATTTCTGGTATTTGAACTTTGTTGAATTAAATATGCTCATAGACAACAGGTGGATTGACACACACACAGCGTTATTTAAAATGTCGGTTATTTTAAATTTTTCACTGTATGAAATGATGTTTGGATGGTCTGGTAGAACCTAACAGGATGTTTTTTTTAATCCTAATTTGCTTGGAATTAATGGTATTTAGAGAAATTCTTGCAGAGGTACAGTACTCCTACAGTTTAGTAATCTGCTCTGCTCATCTCATTGTACCAAAGCTGAGCAGTGTTGGATCTGTTCACACTGAGAACTGATATTCCAGCTCACTGCCACAGCCCAATTTTTGTTTTCATGGAACTGATGACAAGCACTGCAGGACTTTGAGGTCATCTTATCACCAGCCTTTATGATGAACAATCTTCCCATGCCTTATATTGCAGCATCAGTCAAAATAAGCCCTGATGATACTTTGATTGCATCTTGTCTCCCAGTGACTCAAGTGCCTCTCTAAGTGGGATAGCACTAAACCTGCAGGGGAATAAGGTTTAAACTTTAGGAACCGAGAGGGAAAGACAGCGCCCTGAAGTGTTGAGCATGTGTGTGCGTGTGTGTGAGTGTGTGTGTGTGTGTTTTAATGAAATCTCAGGGTTGAGGCTGAGACAGAGAACAGTCATGGCGAGTGGGTGTGCAGTGGGTGTGCAGTCCTCTCCTGCTGGGTAATAGATCTCAGTGACTGTCTGTGTAGGAAGCTGCTGTAAAATGTTGGGAATTAGCAGCGATGTCGATGGAACGGAGACAGAACATGCTTTCAGCTGATCAAGCATATTGATACCCTGCTGCTGCCCAGAGACATTTAATTCGGACAGTGGTATCAGTCCTTATGTCTTTGTGGATCGGATGGAAGACATTTTTTTGATGCTTTGCATTTCATTCATTCCACTTTAATTAGTCAGAGAGGTGAGGAAGATGGTGGAACTGTTCACAACCATGGGCGGACTGGTTGCACATTTCACACCTTCAGCAGAAACAAATTACAGGAGGTTTGCAAAGACCTGCTGACCACAAGTTACACAGCATATCAGCTCTTCAGACACTGTTCAAACCCGTAGTGTCAATGACAAAGGAAAAAGGAGAGAGCTCTAGAAAAAAAAAGAAGACAAGCTCACTGTTAAATAACTGCTTTGATATCAACTAAAGCTTTGGGGAATGAGACACTGATCATTATCTTGATTAAATTGCCTGTAGAGATGGATTTAAATTGATGACTCTGATATCCAGTTTTCTCGAGTCTAGCTGATCCGACGTTTCATTTATGTGATTTGAAGTGAATTTCTTCACTATTATGTCTTGAAGGATTAACCTTGTTAAAAGCACCTTGTTCAGTTTGGATTTCCTCCTTCAGGCTGCAGAAAATAAAGAGTGCTAAACAGTCGTAGTCACATGTGGGTAATAGACAGACAGCAGGTGAAAGGATTCCTGCAGTTTGGATGTAATTTACCTGTTGGATAAAGGTATGCAAAAGAAATAACTGTGAGGCTGCTTCAGCCTTGGTTTTCTAGTCAGTGTGTCTGCATGCTAATGTGCTGTATCTATGTGCTTCAGGTCCAGCAGTGAAAGAAGGCCTCTAATCTGTCAAGCAAGACAGGTGGCCCAGCGCCCTGCCGATTAGCCCGGACAGACACAGCGTCAGTCATCCTTGCAGCCACCATGAAACACTTCAGTGTGATAGAAAACCAATCCAGAAGTGTCTGAAATCCACATCGGTTATATTGACTGATTGAGCATTTTCAGTGGCTAACTTATGAAATTTCATTTGGAAGTGAAAGTCATTCAAACTTAACTGTTGGCTGGAGATAAACGAAAATCTGACTGCAATGCTTTTATATATTTCTGTACATTTATTATGCAATGTTTGGCTTGAATTGATTTAGTTGTTTTCTGCCAGCACCGGAATATTCATAGGATCTGTCTTTCAGTACTGTTGTTTGTTTTGCATTACAGGACTGAAGTTAAAAGAAAAGTAAATTTGTTTTGCATATAGAAAAGAGCAACAGATGCATGATCTCGAAGATTCATTTTAGCCCCTGAATGTGGGCTGTGTTGGTGTTATCTGTTTTATTGTGAAGGAGATGGAGGAAAAGGAATGAGAAAAGAGAGAGTACATTCGACTCCATGCGAGAGAAAGCAATTACCTGTGGCAGACTACGTACATTTCCCATCACAGAGGACAGGAGAGCAGTGGAGAGAGGAGAGAATGGGAAATGAAAGAAGACAGAGAGAAAGGGAAAACAAGGAAAAGAAAGTAGAACAAGAAGAGAGAGATGATTCTGTGTCTGGCAGGGCCTGCCAGTCAGTTCTTTCTGTACCTGCTGATAACACTAATCTGAGTGAATATAGCTCCACAGGTAATGCCATGCACTTGAAAAACTCTGTTCTTTGCTCTGATATTGGGACTTTGACTTGGTGTCACTTGCAGGTCGGGGCAGCTGCTGAGTGAACTTAAGCTTCACTGCAGGAAGGAGATGGATTTGGTTTCTATTCATTTCAGGGTGCATATTTTTCCCCCTTTTTGTATTCATATGTTAAATTAACCCATAGATACTTAATGAGTATGACTAGACTTTAAGACTTCAAGATTCATTAGTTGTGTACTGTGCCATGCATTGCATTTGGATTATTTTATTTTCACTCAAAATACCACTATGACTGAAAAGATGAGAGTTCAGCCAGTCAATTCAGCACATACCAGGATGCAGTTTTGTAGTACATGCTCATATTCAAGCAGCACCAAAGTACGAACAGCCTGTCAAAAACCAAAGCAGTGGCTAGCTGAAGGTCAATGGCGATCCAGTTAGTTAGAGTACATCTAACCAGTAAGGAGACAAAACTAAGTTTTTGTTTCAGCTGCATTTCACACTAAGTCAAACAGTGAGTGGGCCTAAGGTAGGAAACACATGTAGAGTATTATTGAACCCACTGTAATAAGCTAACAAAAAAGCCACCTTAAGTGACGCTTAGAACGTTCAGTCTTTGTTGAGAATTCAGAGACTAAATCTGCTGTTTCTGAATCTGCTGCCATTTCTCTGGCTGTGGTTGATGATGTTGTTGTACTCCATTATACATGTTCTTTTCCTTTGCTTCTGTTCCATTTAAACATAAAAAACACTTATCATCACCTGTTAGTGATTAGCCTCCATCTTTTGTCCCACTTCCTCTTCCTGTGTCTCTCACACTTTAAAGCACAGCAGATGTGTTCTGCTCCCAGTCCTACAATAGTCATCTCCACGCACAATAAGTCAGGGAAATAACAAGTTCAAGTGTGCAGTCTGTGCAACACTTGCCCCCTCAGTCTCTCACCAGAGTTTCCCGGGGGAAAACACTGCTCATATTCAAACATGAGTAACGAGGCAAAGAAAGGAGTGTGGGTGAGAAACTGTGGAGGAGTTTGCTGTTTAATGAAAGTGGGTTATAATAGAGTGCTGTTCCGGGGCCGGGCGAGGTCCTCTCTCAGCTTGTTGATCTTTTTGATGTATGCTGTGTCACATTGCTGCCTAATTGACACAGTTTGTAACCGACTGAAGGTTATCCTATCAAAGTCAATAATTTCACCTGCAACTGACAGCAAATGTGGTTTATTTCTGTCAATAGGCTGGTTATTTCCATTACAAGCAGAGTATTTTTCAAAGCATGCACTACAGGCCTCATTTTGTTACGTAATCAAGTCACACAAGCAAAATGTAATTAGGATAGGATGACAAATCAGCAGAATAGCCAGTGTTGAGCAGCAACTTCTTGTCACAAAAGTAAAGTATTGATATTTGGTTGTTTTACTGTTTTAAACACAATATCAGTATCAGCACTATTTGGTAGAGGCCTTCTCTTTTACACTCTGTCTTACTGACGTCTCATCTGTTGTTACTCCTCCTCTTTTTAATAATACTTTTCAGTTTCTTTACACCTTTTTCTCCTCTGTCGTGCTATTTACCTCTTGTTTTCTGCAGAATCCACGTCTCCTCTTCCTGTTTTTCCTCACTCGATGGTAGCCTTGGCCTCAGCCTCCATGTCTACGTGTTGTTTATGGCCATTTTAACAGGCACTGTTGTGGCATTTTGGGGGCTATTAGAAGTCTTGCTGAGGCATTAGTCATGTCTCGCAAGTGTGACGTGGGCACAGCACTGGCCAGGCCATTCGAGGCCGTGACATGCATGGTGAGCTGGTCTTTATGCAAGCCAGACAACTGACCTTTTCCTGCAGAATCCTCCGCAACGGGAGAGGTGATGTCTGGGTAATTAATGGTGTGAAACCTAGGCGGCTCATCACATCCCTCCCTTCTGCATTTGGCCCCACTCTGCTGTCACCGTGTCACTCAGCTGTCAAGTGACACCAGCCCATCTCTGTTCATCCCAGGGTGAAAATGTGTTCCCAGCGAGATGCTGGCAAAGTTCAATTTGAACGCTTTGATGATAATGACATTTAATAGAGAAATGAAAATCTGAGTGACAGGCGGACCAAAGAGAGTCATTTAGTGTCTGTGTCACATAAGTCAACATAAGCTCATCATTTTTTTATCAGTGCAGACAAATGTGTTTCCTTTGAAAAGAGAGCACATAGCTCATTTAGAAAAACAGTTTTCTTTTTGATTTTGCTCTGTTAGATGCTGCAGGATTCCTGTATCTTCTCCTTTTCCTCCTCTGAATTGCCTGCTTTTGTCTCAGTAACTCTGAATCGTCTCTCTGTCAGAGAACAATGAAACAACCCACTGGCTACTGACTGGTACCCCGTCAGCATCAGTGCCTGCCTGAGCTGGGAGCTGTCAGGTCAGACCAAGACTGTGGTCCAGATTAGACTTGCTCATGTCAGATCGACCTCTGTGAGCGTGGCGCTTCATTCCTACAAACTGCTCTGACCGCTGTGTCAGCTTATGTGTGCATTCACGTGTGTTTGCAAAGCTTCAAATCCCCTCCAGATTTTGCAATTTAAGAAAGAAAAAAACATCTGTATGGTAAACAAGGTGTTCTTTTGAGGGCTAAGCATGTACACAGTCAGTCAAATAAATCAGAAAACACCACTTATGATCTCATCCAGTTCCTCTTCCTTCTTTGGGTTAATAAACAACAAAATTAGGAATTACAGCTGCAATCTGGTAAAGAGTGAGACAGACAAAGCACAGAACTCAGCTCCGTCTCAGCATGTTAAACCTTTGCTGGTTGTATCCTCTTTATGTTTCCAATTAACAATGCAGTTTTCTCTTTTTCTGTTTCAATGTGGATTAGAATGAAATGTTTTTATCCTCACATATAGATGCTACCCAAAAAACTAAGGCAAACTGAAATTGGCCACCTGCCCACAGCTGTCAGATTTGTCCTCTTGGAGGCATTTTAGGGAGGAAGTAAAATAGACTAAGAGCTGTTTCAGACCAAAATCAGGAGTTGTGGCAGTCGCCTCGGATATGTGTGGTGGTGTGTGGGAGTGTTAGCCCATCGGCAAATTCAGTTTAAAGTCTTTGCATTTGCTCATGGTAGAGTTGTTCAGCATTGTTCAGGTTCGACTGATCGATCAGCTCATTGACCACTGCAGCGACGATGGGCCGGGCATGAGGATGTAATCAGCCCCAGTGCTGCTTTGATGCTGAATTTAGCACGCTAACATGGTGTTTTTTTGCATGTACAACACCTGTTATCTTCGTTAGCATGCTCACTTTTGCTAGTTCACGCTTAACTCAAAGTACAGCTGAAGGTGATGGGAATATCATTAGCTTTGTAGGCGTTTGATAGGCCTTTGAACAAATTTGACCTGAGGTTATCATTGCAGGAAACATTAAGCTTTGCCACACTGGAGGATTATCAGGGCAGATTTCAGGTCTAGTTTGGCCCCTCTGATAATCACAAGGGATGTTTCTGATTCAAGGCTGGTCGGAAAAGATTATTTGCCCAAATAATTATGTGGTGTGAGGGATTTAGGATGTTATCTAAATGTTGCTGATTGGAGCCTCCCCCATTTTAAATTTTGCATCAAACATGTTTGATAGTTGCAATTTTAAATCCCTTAGTTTGAAAGGAATGAGCGAGCCTAAAGGGAGGTATCACCACCTGGCATACCCCTTGCTTGCTTGCCCCTAGCGTGTAGCATCAACCTGCTCTACACCCTTTAGAGAGCAAATGAAACTCTATTTTAAATTCACCTCAAGCTCCGCAAGCTTATGACAACTTGTCGCCTCCATGTTTGTTTGTTTGTTTTTCCTGAAGTCAAGCTGGAACATGCAAGTTTCTGTGAGCCCCCACAGCCCTGGAACCGCAACTCTGAATATATCTAGTACAAGTGCAAAGTTTTTGACCCAGTGTCTTGACTGATCAAAAGGTATGTGCCTTCGTGAAATATTAAAAACTGGTCAATTCTTGCTTTGTCTGTGTTCTCCCACATTTTTAAAATCAATAATTTAAAAGTCCTCTAATGTGCATCAGACACTAAGGGATCTTTAAAGTTGGTACAACTCATCCTGAAAGACACACTATTGTCAATACATCTGATAGTCTTTGAGAGATTTATCAGAAAACCTCAAATGCCAGCATCATGGTGGCACTAGAGGAAACGAAAGTCTTTATGATGCATCCTCTGAGAGCTTTGAATGACAATAAAATGACAGGTTTTAACTTTGACTTTTCACCCTTCCATCACCGCCACCACCCCTACCATTTAGAGCCGCCACCCGCTGACAAGCTGTCGCCTCTGAATGAGACCCGGTCCTGCCCCCGTCACCGTAGTCAATGATAAGCCCCAAAACCACAGAGCGCCTCCCGGCATACGGTGACCAATAGTACTGATAAAGTGCTCTTTCAACTGAGTCGGATAATTAGAAAAGAGAGTACGTGTGTGTGTGTGTGTGTGTGTATGTGTGTGTGTGTGTGTGTGTGTGTGTGTGTGTGTGTGAGAGAGAGAGAGAGAGAGAGAGAGAGAGA
>JAPZDV010000020.1:18355429-18375082 GCA_029814665.1 Acanthurus lineatus | reverse complement strand
TTTATGTTATCTCCCCCCAGAGAGGAAACAGTCGCAAAATCAGACTATATTCTTTTTACAAGGGAGGTGTGTGTGTGTTTGTGTGTGTGTGTGTGTGTGTGTGTGTGTGTGTGTGTGAGAGAGAGAGAGAGAGAGAGAGAGAGAGAAAAATTACAGTGATAGAGACTAGAAAGAACCTAAAATCCCTGGTGTCAAGGGCACAGTCTGAGAACCCTGATTAACATGAGAAGGTGAGTGTGTGTGAGTGTGTTTCCATTGTACCTGCTATGTCTGAGAGTGAGTAAGTGTGTGTGTGGGTGATGGACAGTGAATTAGGTGCCCCTGGTTCCAGCCTGTCCTCCCTGGTGCTTCAGTGTAATTAGCGGAGAGACAAACGAGCTTCTCCTTCTCTAACAAGGCAAACTTTTTATTAGGGCCGCTAATTGCTCCATGTTCAGGGAATACTATGGCTTCGTGTTTCAGGAGGCCAAGTAAGTGTGTATAAGAAAGGTTTTTGTGTGTGTGTGTGTGTGTTTGTGCATAAGTATATGAGTCTAAAAATTATACTGCTACTCTTTTGACATCTGCATACAAATAAAAAAAGAAATCTGTATCTTAACAGGCATTTAAAAATAAGTAGTTGTGCACGTGTTTGTATAATATATACTGTTACACATATCTCTATAGACATTTAACTTATAGAGATGTTAATCTACAGTGTGAACATGATCCCAAAGTATCTTTTGTCATTTTGTCATATATGACGTTTGTTTCACAAAATATCTCAGTACATTTGAGGACATGCACAATGAATTAATTAAGAGTTAAACTTTGCGGCATAAGGTGTTGCAGTGTTAGTTAAATGTTAACAAACCAATTTCTGCCCGTTTGTCACCAGTAAGCATGACAGTGAGCCAGCATGCACATAAAAGGACCTTGGAACTGGAACACTTAATACATATACTTAAATACATTCTTTTATAATGTTATCAATGACACACGTATCTTTCCAAACATGACACGGCAAATTGTCTGCTGTGAAGGGGTTTATTATTCAAGAAGATTAAGATTAGATCCTAATAATCAGAGATTTAAGATGATCATTTATGGTACAATAGCTCGATACACGTTAATGCTTAAATATCACTTAGAGGCCTCTATTGGCTCATTAGGAGACCTTTTGAAGGCTTTTGTGGCTCTTGACTGCTTTCTGAATGTAAAATGTGCAGTAAAAGCTCTGCAGGTGTGGTACTATCAGTATCATATAAGTCTAATTTGAAAAAGTCAATCGCTGAGATGTGATTGTGTTTGAGTTGACTCCACCTGAACCTCACCTAGCTCTTTGATCAGTGTTTATAGATTCATTTGTTAACCAGCATCAATACACTTTTGAATAGAATCTATTACTCTAAGGTGTCTGTAATACCTCATACACATAAAGTACACTCTGGAAAATGTACATGTGTATTTTTTAGATAACTTTTTTCAATGATATAGTCATATATCCACTACTTAATATATTAGTTATATTCATAAATACTGTTTTTGCAAGTAAGACTTGAGTCTTATCTAGACCCACTCTGGTGTATCAGCACCAACTTATGACAAAGTGAAAAGAAAGGAGAGTCATTAGGAGAATAAGACCCTGCCAGCTCATTAAATGGGCTGTTATTATGTCAGCTTCTGATAATTAGTCTGTCCTGGCTAGTCTACCATTAGACTATATATCAAAAAATTTTATGTGTCATGCAATACATAATAATGCCTAATTCAGTAGGAACCCTTTAAATTAGAAGCTTTTAATTGTGCAGTAATGAATAAAATGTAAAAGAAGAAAATATGGATGGTATCTAAAAGAGATCTGTAATATTAAATCTATTGGCTAATATCTTGTTTAGTCTGTGGGTCAGCAGATCCAGCAGATAGAGGCTGTGTTTTACCACACTGTTCTTATAATAGCAACAGCTCAGAGGTGCACACTGTCTGACTCTGTGGGCGGCTGGTAGGTAATTATACTGCTGGACAGTCTGTATGCTGACTGGATTTTGCCAGAGCAGTTATTTAACTAGAGGAGAGCAATAATAATATAGAAAGATTTAGTTATATAGTAATATGTTGCTGAACTTAATACCCAAAAATAACAGCATGTAGGAAAATGTTCAAGATGAGCACAGCTATGCAGAATCATCTTTAATCTTTACTTCTGTTTTTCAGATGTGTCACTTAGTAACAGTATATTGATATAGGGATGTTTTCCATATGGTGACAGATATACTATATATATGAACAATAGTACAGGGGACATTTGCATTGAGTGTACTTTTCCTCTGATGCCTTGGTATATGAAAAATTTCCAAAAAGTCCAAACTCTGAAGTGAAGAGCTACTGGAGCTCCTGTCACTTAGATGACAGGTTATTGCTCCCTCAGTGTGACCCGTCACGCATGTTGCCATGCTGATTATCCATGGTCATGCCTGCTAAACCTCCTAAGCCTGGAGGATGTTATTATTAAAAAGTGCAGAAGCCGTGTCTAGTATAGATGCAGTGTGTTCATCGCTTCATGTCCTTGTCCATCAACACAACTCATGGCATTTCAGGTGACAGACAAATTTAGTGATGTTTTTTACAGTATTTCTACAGGATAAAGAAACAACCTGCATCCCCAGGAAACAGGACACACATGTTAATGCCTTTTAATGTGTCAGTCTTTATGTTAGAATTATTTTTCTGTGAAAGATTATAAGACCGAATATCTGAAAAAGGCTCAGATTCCTGCCCTTCTGCTTTGTCTCTCAGCATTCCTGCTTTATTTCCTAGAAGAACATGAGGAGTGACAGAGTGACTGAGAGGAAGACTTGATACAAAGGTCTTCAAAACATTTCTAAACAACATTTGGTGATTACTTGGTACAGTGTGGGCTGGTTTTCTGCAGACGTTCCAGGGTGTTTTCTGTCTGAAATATGGTCAAGTTTTTTTTATCAAAGGCTTTCTGGGATCCTTTTTCTGCTTATGCACTATCAATTAGACACAAGTTTTTGTCTGCAGTGTCACTACTGATCTCCCAAACAATACTAGAAAGCTTGTACTCATGATTAAGATGCTACAGTAGACAGATATGAATAAGGAAAGACAATAGCTTTGATCTGTCTTACAAAGATTTTGAAGTTATGCACATGAAAGTAAAATGCTGTGATAATCCTGAATCTTCTTCACTTGCACAAACTACATGATTATCATACGCCTGCATTCACTGCCTCAGCTCTTTAGTAGCTTTGTCACAGGTTCGGTGTGTGCAACACAGGTGTAAGAGGATTTAGTGAGGCCGCCACTTTGCTGTTCACAGACCAGGATAGGATTGAGTTACTCACTGTCTCTCTTAATTAACTCTCCTCATTCACACCCACACTTTCTCTTCCCTGTAGCCTGTGTTTACTGTTCCAGACGACAGCTCATCCGCAGCTCAAAGCTCCTGGACACTGACCCGTACCAGTCTGGGTCAAATGTCAGAGGTCACTGAAAGTGCTAAAGGTCAACCAAGGCTCAGAGTCGGCAGTGAAGGCAATTAAGAAATCTAACTAGCCTTTAGCCAGGCTTCTCTCTAGTTGTAAAAGGTTTGATGTGGAAACAGGTTAATCTCCTGTGATGAATGTCCTGTAATCAACCCATGAAAATCAGCAGAGGACTTTTTACTTCATTGAAAGTTACAACAGCAGTAGAAGTAAGTGTGAGAGGCCTGGACCTTCTTTCCTTAGTGTTTTACAGTAAGTATGAAATGGACAAGACAGTTTAAAAGGTCAGAAAATATAATACTGTCCTACTTTTTTTAAAGGTCTTGGGATGACTCAGTCACGATTATTTTGAATAGCCTTTTGTATATTTTATGTTCGCTTAGGCTACTTCATTTCTCCAGACTCCCTCTGCAGTCTTGAACACTTTTACTCGGATAAAAACTTCCTGACCCTTGCAAACTGCCTGCCCTCTTGTTCCTTGAAAATTCAGCTTTATGAAAATGAGGTCGAAGACAAAAAGCCCTGCATTGTTTCCAGTGAACACCACCCCCACCCCCGCCACCGTCACCACCACCAGCGCAGTCCAAACCAGCCCTCCTTTACTGCCTGCCCCCCTCCCTCCCTCGCTCCCTACCGCTGCTGTTTTTCTCTTCCGCGATGACACCAAGCTTTATGAGAACCCTCAGAGTGAAAGCTCATTGGCTGTAAATGTTTTGTGGTATTATGTCTGCACCAGGATTTGTGTGTGTGTGTGTATGTATGCCTATTTTAATCTGAGGGATTTTCATCAAACTCCCTTTGCTGTTTACAAAACAAACCATGCACATCAGAGACAATAACCTAGTTGTGAAAATGAAAAATGTGCCAGAATAGAAGTTCAGTCAGATTCACGATGTGTTAAATGTTCATAAATGCACCAGCTAAATACTTAGCAACATATAAGTACTTCTTTCCCTAAATCCGGTCACCCTGATGTGTGCGTAGTATTAATAATGCTGTAACTAAGTGCAGAAAAAAAGTATCTTCAGGTCTTTTTTTGCTTGTTTGAGTAAAACATCTTAAAGTATCTTAACATAAAAAACATAACCTAAAAATAGTATTTTTCAGGTTTTTTTCAGACATGTGGGGATAAAAATATTCATCAATAAATCAAAAGAAAAACTGACAGATTAATAAATGATGAATATAATCATTAGTTGCAGTCCCACAACAGATTTCTTTCTAAATCTTGGATGGCACCAGTTTTAGCTTTTAGTTTGTGGTGAAATTTACAAGTGAAGAGTTTTTCTTGTATTATTTCAAGGGTCCTTCATGGACCTCTGGGTGCATCAGAAGGAAATGATCACTAATTGGAGTAAAAGGATTGGCATGAAATTGCCATTTGAGGCCCACTGTTGAGTGTGTGTGTGTGCATGTGTGTGTGTCGCTTTGCTGCTCCACCCCCAGCAGTCAGCCTGTTGACTTCAGAGAGTGCTCACTCAACTATGAAGCCTGTGGTGTCGCAGAGAGGAGTGTGTGTGCGTGTGTGTTTCTGTATGTGTACTTGTGTGTGAGGGAGAATAATCTATGGCTGTCTGCGCTTGGGAGTGACAGTAAAAGAGATAACAGGCAAATTTATTGAACTATTTATTTTTTCTTGTGAGGGAGTTGGCATGTTAGCTTTGGAGAGAGGAGAGAGTGAAGGAGGGCGGTGGGAATGTAGGCTGAGGGGCTGTTCTGTGCAGGGTGGGGCGAGGAGGGTGAGAGGAGGCGGACTGGGGTTTTAGGGATCTGTGCATTTGTGTGTGTTTGTGTGTGTTTGTGACTGTGTGTGTATATGTGTATTTGAGAGAGAAAGATGGGGGAGGTGTGTGTTGAGGGTCTTGGATTGGACTGTAATCCTTTAGTGCTGGTTAGAAATAACCCTGCACAGTCTGGGACAAACAATATGACAGGGACACACACACAACTTATTGTCTGGCTCACGCTGAGTGGTGGGACTGGCTTTGGGGCACGTTACTTCATCCTGACAAAATGTCTTCGGCAGAAACTGGCTGATTTACTGCAAGAGTAAGGTTGGTTTTTTCTGTTAAGTAGAGTTTAAATTTAATGCATCAACTGTGTGCGTGTGTGAGAAAGAGACAGGGAGGGAGAGATGGTTTGGTATGTCGTGCATATATAAAGGAAGTGGATGGTGTTGTGTGCATGTTGTACTGAGCAGTGAGGTGTTGTTAAACCCCTATATATTCTTTCCCTCTCACATGCACACATCCTCCTTTTACAAACATATTTTAACTCTCACATAAGTTTTTCATATTTAAATCCACATATTTTAATGTTATTCTAATGCATTTAGTGTGTATATATAAATATATATTCAATATTACATATATTAATATATAAAGAACGTGAATGTATTAAAGAAAAGAAAGCATTTCATGTGTTAGGAAAAATATAGTAGAAGTTGAAGGCAGACAAAAGTCAGTTATAAGCAAGGATACATAAGCGCAGCCTTGATCAAAGTCTTTTTAACAGACAGACACATACTCTCTTTGCATACATGCAACTGTAAGTTACAAATGTATCAGTAATTGATTAGATGCTGTAGTTGATTTGACCAATCTGATTCATTGCAACGTAACTGGAGCTTTATACCAAGGTGTCATGTGTCTAATCACTAAATGAGGTCTGTTATTCACACAAATTCCCTTGCATCTTGTTTCAGCTCTAGTGAACAGTAACCTGTAGGTCCTGCAGACCGCTCCAACTTAAAACCATAGGCATTTACATGGATGCAGCTGTTTTAAGATCAATAATTAGTTTTTCTAAATGAGTGGAGTTGTCCAATGTGCTTTTTCCACCTTTCAGGACAGCGATTGTCCGCAAAGAGCATATTATCCTTGAACCTACTTTCATTTCTTTTACGTCTTTACTTTACTTTTATAATATTGCATCTATGATATTCAACTAAAATGTCCTTAAAAGCAGCTAGAGTTGTGACTGAGGCAAGTCTGACACGTGTTAGATTAATGTCTGAGTCACACAATGATGAGTTGATGAAACACCTGCAGCATCACACAGCAGCCGAAATGCAGAGTCTGTCCTTAAACTGAAAGTGTGATATGTGCATGGACACAACCTAAGATCAATGTTTGTATGACTTAAAATGATTTTAAATGAAATATGTATGTTAAATGTATTTCAAAATAAGGCCATTATCTATCCAAAAATGAACATTTATTTATATGCAATGGTTAGAACGTGTATGTGTAAAGAATACAAATATATGTAGATGTAGTTTGTTGTTGAGTTTAAAATGTGTGTTAAAAAGTAAAGTGCATACATACAAGTAGAAATATATGCATGTAAAACAGAGAAATTTAATGTGTGTCAGAAAAAATGTATGTGAAAGGAAAATTTATGTGTGTGTGAGTGAAAAAATACCAGTATATTATTGACCTTTGTGGCCTCTCATATTCGACCGTGCAGGTGCAGTCATATTTAATAGTTAGCTCTTGTTTTTTCACCTTTGAAGGAATCAACTAGTTTTGAAATATTCTTAGAATCTAGTTTAATAGGAATATGCAAATTATGTCTGCAACACCTTCCTTCTCCTCCTCCTCCTCTTCTGTCAGATGTGATGTGGCAGATGGCACACAATCAGACTGGTTGTCATAACTGCTCGTAAAAGCTCACTTCTGCTAAGGTTACGTTTGTGGTCCCTAGTTTTACCCCTCTGATCTCAACTCACTGGTCTGCAAAAATATGCGTGCATTTGGTTTCACTGAAGTAGGATGTTACTCACATTGTGGTCACACCTCCTACACCAAATATGTCACATATTCTATATAGTCCAGATGCAGGCTAGTTTAAATAGCCATAAGTTGATGTAAAGTGGGAAAAGTAATGTAGATTTTTAAGATTTAGTCACAGTGACGGGAAATAGCTTAATTTGGTTAGTTTATTTTTTTGTTTAATTTTAACCATGCATGTATCTATCTATTAATATATTTAACAAAAATGTTATAAAAAATATTAAACTTTATTTTGTTCATTTCCCAGATCACTTCTAAAACCATATTACATTGGTGTATTGAGCTATTGTGTATTCTACTGCTCATGAGGGGTGCTTGAAAAGTTCATGTCCTAACACAAAAGAAGATGAGTCACACTACATGCATGTACAGTTCAACTTATCAGTGATGAAAAGTAATAAGTTAATAAGTTAGTAAGTTGTTTAATATTTTTGTTTCGGGTCTAAAAATTGCAAGTTGGTGTCATCGCTGTCTGTAAAAATGGACAACATCAGCCTTCATGCAGTAATTTAGGAATACAGATTTGATCTCGTCCAACATTTGCCCTATTATTCTAAGCTCAGTTGTCACTATTTTGCCAGTGATGACATCATGGCTTTTGTGGACCACCATGGGGAGATTCAAGATGCCGACTTCTACAAAGGGGGTCTGCATGCTCCAAAACCAGTAGGCCAAATGCATAAATACAGCAGGGAACTGTGTTGAGAATAAATGTGCTCAGATTGACTTCTTTTTCATTTTTTAGACTATGAACCTATCAATCACAGAATAGCAGGCTTTTTTCATTTAAAGTTTCTCTTCTAGTTTCCTGCTTTTACTAAAAACTTTGGTCAAACTAAGATTTATGAGCAATTCCCTTATGCTTTGTACCCCACTATAAGATATACAATTTTATAACTGTCACAAATGTTATCATGAACATCACACTAAATATGCCACATTCACACCTTTACTCCCATTATAACTCCTTGCACGGTGAAGAAGTTTAGAAGTGAAGAAGTGAAGGCAGGTTCACCTCCTCTTCACCTTTGAGTATGTTATTTTGCAATCACTCCACCTGTGAGGAGTTGCTATATGCCATATCTCTTCTTAGCTCTTAATATATCTCCTGTAGCATTAGCATGCCTGCCACATCTACCAAAGATACAAGGATGATATTTGAGATAATCCTCTCATCACATTTAAGGAAAGATGGCCAGTGAACTAAACCTGCAGAAGAGTATAAGAATATATATCTTGACAGCAGCCACTAGAGCGGCATAAAATCAATTTTCAGGCCACGTGTGAACATGCGTGGATATTACAACCATATCTAAAAGAATATATCAGGTGCAAAGTGTGCTGACAAATGTAGCTTTAACAGCAGAGAAAGAAAGCCTTATCATCACTGTTAGGTAATATAGAGAAAAATAACAAGAGGTAGAGCCAGAACCTCTCCTCCCTGTTGTTATTTGGTGGAGCACAGAGCACCTGCTGCCAGCCTGGCTTTACTCAGCGTCTGCCAACACTGACATATGGCAAACACACACTCAAATACACACGCACACATACATACACAGGCATTTTGGGAACTGGCAGGCGGCTCATGATGTCTGAATGTCTCATCTTCATGCATGAATGCGCTGTGTTTACACACAGAGACATGGTTACACTCACAAATGTACATTTCCTAATATACAGACACACACAAACACACAGGCTCATAAAGACAGGGAGATGGAAACTGTCTTCTGCCCGCATCCACAAACAAGCTGACATCAAATCAAACATTCAAATCCTGGATTGTCACACACTCTCTAGGCCAGTTTGTCCTCAGTTGAACAAATACTCTTACACAGCTGTCACCTTCTGTTGTTTTATCCTTCTTCTAGCGGCTCAACAGCAGCTTGATTTTTCAGATTTACGAGCAGAATTACTGACAGTCTATTACTTTAGAAGAAACAAAGGACTAAAATGTCTTTACTCTCTTCTCAGCAATCAGTATGCCCTCACTGCAGCTGCCAGCTCTCTTGGATCGAGTTCATAACATGAAACACAAACAATATGTATATTTTTTTAGCGACAGTTTCACTCTAAATTGCCACTTAAGATTTGAAGCCCTGAGTGACTAAGTGCAGAGGAAAGAAAAGAGTGTGTGGAACGGAGATGTCAGGGGTAACAAAGCTGGAGGAAAGTGTAGAGCTCTTTTTGCATTCAAGTGTTCAAGCAATCACTGCTATCCTGAACTTCCAGTTTTTTAAAATATCTTTGATTTTGTCCGAATATCTGGTATTTTTTCTGAGATGCATTTGAATGCTTCCTCTGGTGCTGGCTGTGAATAAGCAACAAAAAAACCCCCAAAACATACAGTTGTTTATTGCAAGTGCTCAGTGTCATTTCAAACCGAAATCCAAAGCTATTAAAGTTTACTGCTGTCTGTCCACAGTTTGGCCCATTTGGAGCAATAGAGGTCTTGATGAAACCACTGCTGATGAATATTTGAGTTTCTGATGTAAAGCTGCACAAAACATACACTGAGATAATGACTGCTCATTAACTTCTAACAACCTTATTTGTTTCTGCTGCTTATTCAACTATGCCATGTGTGTTGTGTCTACTACTTGCTACTGTCAGCAATGTTTAATTTTCTTCAAGTAGTAACATATTTACATCTATTTTTTATTACACTGCCATGTTCTTGCACTTAAATAGATAACAAAGTTTGAATTTTGCATTGTCTTGCTGCATTCTTTCTCAGTACGACCCTGAGAATTCAGGCTTCATCAGTACGGAGCGATTCAGGGACCTCTTAGCGACCCACGGCTCTGAGCTTGACCCCCATAAACTGGAAGTCCTACTGGCCTTGGCTGATAACAACGCCGATGGAAAGATCTGCTACCAAGACTTTGTCAACCTGGTGAGATGTTTCAACCTTTTATAGGCTCACTGACTTCAGTGTTCAGTGGAAATCAATAGTTTGTTGGCAGCACTTGCCTCGCACTGTGTTCCCTGTGTCCGTTATGTTTTTACATGCTGTGGTAAAATTCACTTGGGAAAGCTCAGAGGAGTCAGTCTGAGTCAGACTTTGAGTCATTAATATAATATGTTTGGCTTAAAAGATTCATAAAGAAGACTTGCAACCTAAGACTTGCGATCTCACCTGGACTTTAGATATCAGACCTTGTTGTTTGATTGGAAATTATGCAATTTAAAGAATGGACATTAAATTACATTGTTATGTTTACTGACAGTGAACATTCTGTCCACCAATAATTAATCTGTGAGCAAACAGATAAAAAACTTCACATGCAGGCAGGTCAGACCTGCAAAATGGTGTCAGACTGACACATTTGACAGCAAAGACTCAGCAACATGCAAAACATTCAGTTCAGAGAGTGATAATGAACGTTACAAAGACTAACTCAGATGACCTTCAATGTCAAAGTCAGATGACTTTTGTCATCATAGTCATGTCAACTTTGTCATCGTGGTCAAAATAAGGCACCAAATCTCCTTGGTAAGATTTGGGAAAAGATCATTGTTTCACTTGAAATAAGGGAACCTCTGAAAAAATTCCATGGTTCAAAATAATATACACTCATTTTTTGTCACACATCAAACTTTCCGCCATTTTAAGTTGAGCCCCAAAAGTCACATTCCAAGATCACCTCCACTACAAGGTGTAGACTCTTCCTAATAGGAAATGATTTCCTGTCTGGTGATAAATTCCCCTCTTAACGCTCACCTTGCCCCACTTTCACTTTCACCTTCCAACTGCAGCCTGCTGCTGATTGTCCAAGGTCTCACTCAGGCATCTCCAGCTGTGCTCACTGCCTCATAACCTTCTCATTTTCTGTTTTCCGCTGTCTCGCTGTTGTTCCTCATGGGAGGCTGAACTGCTGACCCGGGACAGTGTGGAGTGGTCTTGGAGTGGGAGTCGTTGTGTGGTACACAATGACTGCTGGGTGGTTGAGGGATGGGGTGTTGTGTTTTTGTGTGTTTCTGTGTGTGTGTGTGGGTGTGCGTGTGTGTGTGTGTTTCAGGACTGTAGGGAATTCATTGTTGTCTGTGAATGTGTCCGTCTCTGGCCTTCTCTCTTGCTCCTCAGAGCTCTTCATTGTCTGATACAGTGGGTGAGGAACGAGGACTGTAGGAAGATTGGAAAAATGTCAAAAGGGCATCTTACTGTAGGTATCCGATTGGTGCGTTTATGTCATGTGACAGGCTGTGGGTCACGGCATGCAGCTGGAAGTGGGACAGAGAGGAATGGGGTGCTTACATCTCTGTGTGTACATTCACTTTTTTTTTTTCTAAGTGACCATTGTGTACACCCCCTCAATGGTTTAAAGATTCATGGAGGCAGCAACAGAACAACAGAAGCTAAAGAGAGAAGAGGAGACTGAGGAGGGAAGCGGTCTGATATCTATTCATGATTATGGTAATACACTGTGCAGTGAATGAATGAGTTCTGCAACAGTGAGTGTAGATAACATTAATTGATTAATGAATCACGTATTAATGAAATACGCCAGTAAACAATGCTAGGCAAACATTTGCATGTTCTAAGTGATGAAATGTGAAGATTTGCTGATTTTTTTTTTCACTTTTATATAATTGTAAATCAAATATTTTGGATTATGAACCATTGGTTGAACAAAATAAGCACACGAAAGACTTCTTGTGCTGTGAGGACGATGGATTTGTGAGATCACATGATCAGGTCCATGTGTTTGTGGCTGGACCACATGTGTTTTGCGGCTCAGTCAGTGTCTGTTAGGAATTACCTGAAACAACAAGCCAGGTTTAAGCAGAAGTTCATCCGGCTCCTAAAGAGGTTAGCTTAGCATCAGCTGTATCAGAATTGGAAAGCATTTTTTACTGAAAGTATAAAGCAAAGAAAAGGGCTGAAGGCTCCCCTTGATGGAAAAGATGTTTTCACTCTTCTCCTGAGCAGCTTCAGCACTGGTGTCTGCTGACTCTCTCCAGACTGGTCTGTGCTGTTCGCACTCCCTTACTATGTTATATGGTTCGTTAATCTGATTGGTTTAATTTAGCCTTGATAGATGATGATAGACAGATGGCTCATTTAGTCACTTTTAAAAGGGTCTCCTCTTTCCAAACAGTTTGCAAGGTCAACTTGCAGATAATTCTGTGCAACAAACCATCTGGTCTGTCACTTTAGAAGACATCACCTTCAACAGCAATGATGGAATGCATGAAATTTATCAGTCAGTCAACACAAAGATGGTTAACAATTTTTTGTTAATACCTGAACTGTCAAAAATCAAATAGTAAAAATACCAAAAAAGCTTCAAAGGTGCAAGGATATGTTGCTCGTCTCTTTTTAAAATCCTGAATTGAATATCTTTAACTTTTCAAGAGTTGGTGGATAACAAGGAGTTTGAGGGCATCACCTTCTGCTCTTCAAAAATGTGATAGACATTTTTTAAAAATTGTAATCTCTGTAGCAAACAAGCATTCAAATCAATAAAAATAAAATTCAACAAAATAGTACTTCCTTTGGTTGTGGGTGATACTGTTAGGAAGGATATTCAAGGCTAAATGTTTAGTGTTGTTTGTAAAGATTTTTGGCACATAAAACAATACTTCTGTTAATGTAATATTGATATCTAAAGAAACGTAAGGTATGTAGACAGAATGTCAGAATTTTTAAGGGCAGGTTTCACTGGCTGCTGAGATAAAAGATCCCAGGGTCAAAGCCAACATGAGAGCACTTCAATTCTTCCAATAGCTTAGGTGATTATTTTTTGTTGTTACGTATAAGAGAAAAAACTGGACAGAGTTAGAGGAGTCGGCCAGGACAGAGACAAACTGCGAGGGGTTTATTTGTCGTGCCATCTCTCCTTCGCTTCACAGCTCTTCTATCACTATGATTGTCAGTAATTGCCTCCTCGCTGCTCCGTCACCGTTGGTGTTCAAATCACCACTCAGTCCTTCCCTCGACCTCCTCCTCCTCTCCATCTCCTCTCATGCCTCACCTTCTCTCTCTGCTTGTCTTCCTGTGCAGAAACTCTCAGCTTATTCCTTCTCATCCCTGCTTTCCTCTTCTTCTTTTTTTCCATCTGTATCCATCTGTTTGCTCTGTCTTTCATATATCAAACTACATCTGTCCTGGTTAGAAACTGGCTCAGAAATAAGTTTACACCCCACTAAATGTCTACAAAAAAGGTTTACCTGCTCTGTTTTTCCTGCAAAATGAAAATTTTAGAAATAATCTCGAAGAGTTTGTGCCGGTGCTCAAAGATGCAGTTAGGGGCAGTTACGTTTTATATTGTGTAAGTATCAAAAAGGTATATTTGCTTGAGATACACTGTGAACTCAAAACTATAAATTCTGTTTCTGTCTTACTTTGGAGACAGCTTTTGCTTAAACATGCAATAGATACTAGGAAATATATTTTATTGCTTAGAGTTTTTTGGCAGCAGATTGGGAAAGAGTTTTTTTTCATTCAGCACCACAAAGAGACGTCCATAAGGACAGTTTTCAGGATAACTCGCATGCACAGAGTCATTGAACAGCTTCAGGGTGAACAGGACATCAGGTGTGAACCAGGAGAACATCATTATCCAAACTTATGAAATCTGCAATCAGAGAAACAACAGTGTGAAAACCTCTTTTCTCTATTGTTTCTCAATATGACCACTCCAGTAATGCAGAGGGGCTGCCAACACAGTGGGTTTACTAGTGGATCTGACCACCTAGGGATGGAGTTAAGGGGCTGACCATGAGTCACAACAGCACCCATTCACTTTAGGCAAGAGACCTTTGTCACATCTTGTTCCTCGTCTCAATCTCCCTTTATTACTTTTCATCTTTCTCAACTCCACTGGCAGGAAATGCTAGACAGTCCATTAAAAAAAAGAAAAACTAGTTACAGTTTTACCTTAATATTATCTAGAAACAATCGGCAAGAGTGTGTCTGCCAATCAAACTTGTTCAAGTATACATTTTTAGTACATTACCGTCTTGAGTAAAAGCAAAGAAATTCAGCTAAATGTGCTTATTTGACTGTTTATGTCGCTGAAGTCTCCCTCCTCTGTCCCTCTCCTCTGACTGTGTTTTCCATTGATCAAACTGAGAAATTGTCTCTTGCTGGCCGAACACCCATTTGTCCCCTTCACCTCCTCTCTTCCCCTCTCCCTTCTCCTCTGGCCAGTGGGTAAACAGACAGAATGTCATTCTTTCTTTTGTGTCGAACAAAGACGAGAGGAATTGCAGTCACTTCACACGAAGAATTGACTGTCTTTATGGAGCAAGGCTGCCTGGGGGAGGTCCGTGTTTGTGTATGTTTGTGTGTGTGTGTGTGTGTGTGTGTGTGTATGTGTGTGTGCGTTCTGGAAGTGACCATGGTAACCCTTAATCATTTTCCCACAGCTCTCTGTGCCTGAAATCAAGTTCGAAACAATTTTTTTTTCAGAAGCTTATCTCCAAACAGTGAAACATGCAGAGACACTAAACGTCTCATTAAACCCAGAAGAATTATTAGCCAACTAGAGACAGAGATTTCACTGATGTTTTGATTCTACATCTGTCCTCTCATCAGTATTTCCTCCTCACTGTGTTTGAAATGAATCGTGATTCGTATCTTTGTTTGTAGCTTGTTCACAGACAAGCATGTCCACAATCTTCAAGAGAAAATGTTCATTATTTCTCTCTTTCTCTCTGATAAGTCTGTTCTCGTGTTTAAATAGAGATCAATCACAGCGTTAAAACACAAGCGACACTTTAAAGTTCCAGCTCCTGAAGTTGCAGCAGTTAGATCCATTTTTCATTTCACTTTTATTGATGATAATCACATTACATTTATCCATTTTGCCAATCTGTGCCCTCGCTGAAGACAATGTTGCTTATTCTTGTTGCCTCAACGTAACGTCCACTAACTGGCTCGTCTGGGCTTCCTGCAATCCTGGAGACACAGACACAGTAGAAGAGTTGAGTTATAGAGTGTGACATAAACGGAGCAGAGTGAGAAAGATTGGGGGGAAAAACAGAGGGGTAAAGAGGCTGTGGGACAGAGAAGTGGGACAGAAGTCATTGCATCATGGTGAATCTTGAAAGACACACAGCAAGTGTAATGAAAGGAACAAAGCTCAGAGAGCAGCAGCGGTTTAGACAGAAGGATGAGACGGATTCAGCTGACAGAGACACATTCTGCCACAATGCAACATAGAGTAGAAATGTGTTGTGTGATATATACTAGTTTGATTAAGTATGCTGTATGGTGAGATATACTTTATTATCAACATGTTAATACAATTGCAAACAGTATATAATGCACTGTGTGTATTATTTGGTTTGCATATAATCATATTTATGCAGGAATGAGCTGATGATAGACAGGAAAGGATGTGGAGAACGGTTTGGTAGTTGCTAGGCGATGACTGAGGAAAATTGGTGTGTGTGTGTTTGTGTTTGTGTTTGTGTGTGAGTGTGAAGAAGGGGGGTGTGTACCCAGAATACCTGTGTGATAAAGCTCCAGTTGGTCAAAGAGCTTTTTTTTTTTTAAATTGAAGTTTCTCAAAGTGTCTACATGTTAATTTAAGCAGCTAACTTGTAGGTAAACAGGATGTAGAAACCTGCTGCACTTGTGATAATAAAGCAGTAAAATTTATTTGAGCTGTCTCACACCCCCCTCTCCTTTCCTCTCTGCCTGCTTCCTGTGCCTACATTTAATCCCCCTTATCACCTTCCTCTCTTCTTTCCTCCTCAGATGAGTAGCAAGCGTTCCAACAGTTTCCGGAGGGCCATCCTGCAGGGCAGCAGGCAGCTGAAAGGCTGCAGTCTCAGAGATGAGGTAGGCCTGGGACTGTCCCAACGGCTCGTCCGACACGTTGCCTACGAGACGCTGCCCCGCGAAGTCGACCGCAAGTGGTACTTTGACAGCTACACCTACTGTCCCCCACCCTGGCTCATCCTGGCTATCACCATTGCTGAGGTAAATTGCTTGAGAGTGTGTGACCAATATGTTTGCTATACACACTCTTATTAAGGGTGAAGTGTGGAGGGTTTGATGACTTGTGGCGCTATGGAGGTGTGTTTTGATAAGCAGGTCTGAACACAAAAACACACATCCAGACACGTGGGCATGAAATGATGGAGTAAATGTTTGTATCAAGTAAAGAAGATAAACTGTGTAGTATGTGATGGTGAATGAAGATGGCATCAATAGCATAATGTTATACTGACCATGTGAATCATGTAATAACTTCTGTTTTATGCTATTCTGCTAAGTTAGCACAGAATAGAAATATGGCAGTGTGCCAGCACACATGTAAGCAATTAAGGATTGTACTCTTGCCCCCAATATCATTATCTGTGTTCAAATAAGACAAATTACAGTAATCTGCTCTCAGAAAGTTGAGTATTTCTTGTTAAAGCCAGGATGTCTTTTCTTTTCCTGTTAATGTAATGTTGACTGATACCTCTTGAAGATAAATGTTTGTCTTTCATCTGATTACAAGTTTGTTCTGATCTACGATGCTGAGTATTTAACCGCTCAGTCTCTATTTGTCTGTCTGCCCTCTCTCAGGTAGCCGTGTTCATGTATTATGGCTTCCAGTTGGACCGTTTGGTCCTGCAGGTGTCCAGCCCGTCCTTCCTAAAGAGCCCCTTACCTTACCACCCCCAGCTCCGAGCCCAGGCCTGGAGGTACCTCAGCTACATTTTCATGCACACTGGGTGAGTTTACATCTCAACACTGCACGTCTGTGATGCCTTGGCTGGTTTTTGTTTGTGGTGTTCGAAAGGTTCAGTCAGTCGGACCTTGTTGCATAACGATTTCATTAACAAAAATACATGTGAAATTAAAACAGTGAAATTAAGACTGTGAAATTGATTTTCACTGAAACGCATCAACTGAAAGCTACTAAATATTTTTGAGTCATGAAAGGAAAATGTAGATAAGCAACAAGGGATGGGCTAATGAAGGATTGTGAGATGCTAATGAGTCTTTGGATGCAGTTCATGAATTGACAGTGTGGTTTAAGTTACAAATAAACATGTGGCACACCCAAAGAAAGTCCTGAAACAAGCTATAACTATGACAGATATTTTGATAAAAACTTACTTCTATACTTCTTTACTCTCTCCCCTCCTCTCCTCGTCCCTCCTATCGTCTCCACAGACATATTTAAGAGTCTGTCCAGTCCAGGTCATTCAGGTGTAATTACCCTTCTGAGTAAATGTAGTCCCAGGCAATAGTGAGAACTAATAAAATGGTAATTTAATTAGGAGAACCTGGAGTTCCCGATTAGGAGAGAGACTACGGGGATGACAGTATGTGGTTAAAAGATGAACAAGAAGGGACGAGTGAGAGGATAAAAAGAGGGAGGTGGGATGTTAACGTGCACTGATTACACAGGAACATACTGAAATGATTAAGGGCCTCAGGGGAAGCGGCTGTGCAAATCAATCCAGTCTGACAAAGAAATGTTCTGTTTATCAATGCGTCAGATTTTCTATGGAGGTTTCTTATTTTTTTGCATATTTCTTGAACATATTTGGTCCTCTTAATGCTAATATATTGTGTCCTCTGACTGCTGATTGTTCCAGTTAAACTAGAATAAGCTGAGTCACAAAGGAAATCTCAGTTGTAGTGTTTTTGGTGTCACTTCTGCCTCTGTGAGCTGACAAGGTGGCAAGGATGCATTAAATGACTCTGAGTCAAACCCACACTTTTCATGACCACATGATATTGAGGGACACTGTTACACTAATGATGACCTTAATGATTTATTATTAAATTCTTATGTAGGGAATTTCATGGCCTTAATTTAATTTATTTTATTTTAATGTGTTTTGTAAGGGTAACATAATTTCTGCCACTAGAGGTCTCTCAGTTAAATGGTGTAGCATGGAATCGTGGAAGTTGTTGTCTTCTTTGTTCATTCAAAACCATTTCAGAATAAAGTTTATCTGACATAGTCGTGAATGAGGCAATATTTTAAAGCTTCACTCATGTTACTTTGTAACGTTCTCCGATTTCTTCCCTCACCCTTGGATGTATCAGCTAGCGTTTCCTGTGTTGCCACTGATGACAGTGAACCAAAATAAACGCACTATCTCTTTAGTAAAATAACAGAATTCTCTGAGTTTGAATTTTAGTGGAAAGTGCAAAACTCCACAATATATATATTGATAAGAAATTCAATACATTTTTTTTTCATATTATATCCTCAATGTCCCCCCCAGCAAAGTTCTCAAATTTTTCAAAAGTTAAAATAATGCAAGGATTGAATGACCTTTAACAAAGGACAAGGCCATAAAATGAGAGCTTTACACCGTTAGGCTCCCTGATTCACTAGCACAGACAATGCCGTTTATAATCATTAACAGTGAAACTGTCTTCTGAAAAGCCTTTTGGCCTGAATGATACTTCTGTTTTCATGATTCACTTTGGCCTACATAAACTCTCTCTCTCACGCACGCATATCCACAAACCATGTAATCGCAGAAAGACTGATCCCTCCCAATTCTCAGCACCAAAACAGAGTGTAAGTATTGGCCCCAAAACATCCCTCAGTAGACAATATGCAGACTTTCTCTCTGTCTCCACTGTGTTCTCTCTCTCTCACAAAAACTGTGTTTCAGCAGCTGTGAAAACTCCTCAAAGATTAGCCTCATGCAAAATTAAACCATGATTTCTGAACATTTTGCTTGAAGAAGAAGATGTCTTTCCAGCTGGGTTTGTCATGCTTTTGTCAACTTCTCATTATCATGAAAAGTTTGTCCGACAGTGGTAAACGGTGCTGTTGCAGTACACTCTGAGCCGGCTGAATTTCATGCACTGAGACACTGTTTTTTCATGATTCTTCAATGAAAAGCTGTTCAATTTGTTGTTTCTTTTCTTTCTCCTGTTTATGCATTTCTATTTTTTCACTTCTGTGATGCAACTAGAAGCTTAAAAAAAGTTCAGAGCTTGAAATGTGCAGAAAATAAGACTGATTCCTAGGATAAGCTGTAGTTTGGTGAACAATTTATAAAAAAAAGGAAAAGATTAAACAGTGGTTCTGTTGAGCCCCTTGAAAAACCATGGTCATCTGGACACAATAGGACCTCTCATGGGTATTCTGCCTGACAGTGCAGCCCATCCCTCATAGCCTCATTAGCAGTATAGAAATAGATAGCCGCTGTTATCTGGAGTGGAGTTGTCCTTCTGCGTTTGGACAGGCTTCTCCCAGCCAATCAATATCCCCCTTTGTCTCTGCGATCACTGGAACAATCCTCTGTGTCCGCGTTGTGGTTGAGGTGGTGGGGTTGTTTCAAACTAAATAGATTATTGGCCTTGTCTTGGTTCTTTTTTTTTTTGTTGTTGTTAGGGGAATTGTGTGTGTGTGTGTGTGTGTGTGTGTGTGTGTGTGTGTGTGTGTGTG
>JAPZDV010000020.1:18335109-18353430 GCA_029814665.1 Acanthurus lineatus | reverse complement strand
TGTGCAATTGCAAAAATAGCCTATCTATCTATCTATCTATCTATCTATCTATCTAGCTAGCTAGCTAGCTAGCTAGCTAGCTAGCTAGCTAGCTAGCTAGCTAAATTTTCAAAATTTTTTGAATTTTGAATTTTAGAGATCTTGAATCAAGCAGCTAACCGCAAACTGTTGTAACTACAGTTATCACTGTGTCTAAGATTCACTTGTCTGTAATGTTATTATTGTGGCTGTTTTGTTTTGAGTCAAATGATTAAATATAGATTTAGCTGAACACTCTCTGACTGTGTTGTGTGTGTGTTTGTTTTACAGGATTGAACATCTAAGCTTGAACATGGCCATGCAGCTGCTGGTTGGAGTCCCTCTCGAAATGGTCCACGGAGCCCTGCGGATCGGACTGGTCTATGTGTGTGGTGTGCTGGCAGGTGGGTGTGTGGTCTCTCTCACAAACACACACACACACACATGCACGCACACATTCAACAGTTACTTTTGAATCAATCTCTTCTCACTGCATATATTTTCCTTCCTCTTATCAATGCACACACACACACACACACACACACACACACACACAAACACACACACTTTTAAGTCCACTGTTTTTTATCTGCTTAATATGGACATTCAACATCATATCAGGTTACAGCCAGTGTGATGGTGGACAATGGTCTATGAGAAAATGTGTGTGTGTGTGTGTGCTGTTGAGGACAGATGGCCTTGTGTTTCTGTCTTTCTACCAGACGTGCTGGGATGTAGGGGGTTGTCACTGCCCCGTCACAGACCCCTGCATCCCCCTGCGGTCGTGTACAATAGGATAGAGAAAGCCATCTCAAATGGAGCTCAATCAGGGGAACACACACACAGCAATAATAAAACAGAGAGGGGGAGTATGTTGGACAGGGTTGAAGAGTGAGAAGAGACAGAGGAGGGGAGATGAATTCATAAGTGTTAATAAGCCAGAGAGGGTTTGAAGAGGGGGGACCAGGATGTGAAAACATAGGAGAGGTGGTGGGTGAGGTTTAGGGGAAAATGAGGGGGTGGCTACGAATGGGCAAGAAAAAAAAGGACACACAGCTTTGAATGAAATGTCACCTACTTCTCTGTCAACCTCAGGCACTGGCGCAAAATCAGTGTTCAGCTGAGACAGGAAGTCTGTGTGTGTGTGTTTTTGGTGTGTTTGTGATCATGTGCACTGTTTTTCTTTCCTGAATCAGTACACACTAACAAAGTCGTCCACTCCTGCTGTTGCTTCCTTCTGCTAACCAAACATTTAAGGTCTTTTTAAACTTTTTGGATGCTTGAATTATAAGGCCTATTTTGGAGATAACAGAGATTTTAGGTGATGGAAAGGTGATAACTGGGGAGCATATGGTGCATATGGTTTGTTTGTTACTGTTTGTGTAACTGGAAGCCAAAAAAAAACAGAGGATGACTAGATACAAATGCAACAGTTCGTGTTTGATTAGTTATGTCTCTATTTCTTTCATTCCTGAATGTCCGCTTGTGTGTGTGTGTCTGTGCGTGTGCATGTGCGTGTGTGTGTATGTGTGTGTGTGTGTGTGTGTGTGGGCGGGGGTCAGTGACAAACACCCTCGGGATACCAGCTGTGGTGGCCTGTAGCATTAACCTCGCTGTGAAATGAGGAGGAAACGCGCCATAAATCACACACACTTATGTATGCACACTGACCACACTAACACACACACACAGGCACACACACACATGTCTGCTGTTTTAATTAGATATCGACCACTGGAGGAAGAGAGGATGCATGTTCTGGTTGTGTTGGCTGTGATGTTTGGGTTCGTTTTGTCTGACTGGGATTTTTAAATGTGTTTTTGCAGCAGCTGAGCTCCACCAGTGTCATTATTCCTATCATTTATATTTTGTCATTGTACTTATTGCCGAATATATGACTGAAATGCATCAGTGTCTTGTCGACTGCAGTTACATGTCTGATCATTTTAAAAGCATGTCTGACTTCATTGAGTAAGGTTTAAAGCTTATTTATTTATTTCCAGAAAGGATTACTGTTTCGGATATATTTTTGATCTTTTATTATAGTAATTTTTTATGTTGAATTTTTAATCTTCAGCTGAAGAATTTCCCGCTTGTCTGCATGTTTTCTCACAGGTCCTTTAAAACAGAATATGAGAGTTAGCGAAATGTGTTGATTTAAAGTATCAATGCCAGTTTATGTACTGTATGCTGAATTATTTGATGTTTTGACTCTCAAATATCACTATCTCTTTCATGCTTAAAACTTTATGTTTACAAGTTTCCTAGTACAGATATTTTTTGCATTGTGGGGACATTTTGGCTGGTCCTCACTCCCCCATATGAAGGCTTGGCTGCTCCAAAATGATAAGAGATTAGGTTTAGACTTAGGTTGTAATCAAAGATAGGTTAAAAAAGAGAAGTCAACTGATATACAGGGTTGAGACTGGGGAATGGATTATGTAAGCGAGAGTCATTGCAAGTGTAGAAAGACGAAAGTGTGTCGGGTTTGGCAGGAAATTAAAATGCAAATACAGCTTACAAGGGGTATTGTTTTGTCCGTTGTTTTCATTGTGGGGTAGAATACTTATAATTTTTACTTAAGTAAAAGTACACTTACACTTATAAAAACTGACTCAAGTACAAGTGAAAATTACAATTTGAGAAACCTACAAAAATAAAAGTAAGAAGTACCTGGTTGATAACTACTCAAAAACAAAGTTACTTTATATTTCTATGAAAACTTAGAGTGTATTATTATTAATTATTAATTATTTATATACTTTTTTTATATGAAAGCCCAACAGGCCACTATAGCTGCAAGAAAAATGAAAGTCATTAACAATAACATGAAAGATTAACTTACACATGGAACATTAATATGACAAACATTAGCAAGCTGACCACATTTTCACCTGCAGTTTGTGCAACTTGTTTCAGTGTGCTTGTAAAGGAAGAGAGAGTTTTTAAAAGTGTAGATCTCAGTTTTATTCAAGCAAGCACATCATCATCTTGTGACTATTGCCTTTTTTAGGTTTTGTGTACAAAGTGTTGCCACATGTTCAGGTGTTGTTGCTGGAGGCTGCCTCTTCTTCTGGGTTTTATGCTGCCAACATTGCATCATGGTCAAAACTTGCTTTTGATAACAACTAACATGCTAACAGCTAATACAACAGCTAGAAATCAACCTGATTAAAACTTAACATTTACTGTATGTGGGAAAGAATTGTTTCAGTATGTAAAGATAACAAAGAAGAAAAGATTTATTCGACTGTCTAGTTGATATTATCAGTGAGATTTACTTCTCACATATTTTTTTTACATTTTATACCTTTTTAGCAGTTTGGCTTACTCCTTTAGCATTTTTGACAAAATGGATGAAACGTAAACAATCAGTTGCAGCACAAACAATGTTAAAGCAACATTATACTTGCAGTGCCTGACTTTGTAAACACAACAATAGTGAACAGAGAAGGGCTCAGCTGGCACATACAGGGGTCAAGACAGAGTTAAGAGGTCAAGTAATGACTCAGACAGAGGTCAGCGACCTCCTAGGGCAAACACACACTCTAATGGAAATGACGGACTTGCCTGTAAAAACACACAAGTACTCACTAGACAACAGGACAAGTATGTAGACAATATAACGCATATGTGTCTGCATGTACAAAGAGCGGAGGACACGTGCAACAACAGAAAAACTTACAAGCAGACACTTAAGAAACAAAACAAAACAAAAAAAAGGGGGAGTCACACAAAGTGATTCATCCCCAGACTCAACTTAAGGCACAGTTCAGATGCACTGCAGTCAGACTATAGACTTGGTTTATTATTAGTGCTGATGTTCATTGTAATTCCCCCTCATGTCTGCTGCTCTTGGAAGAACAGCAAAGATGAATGAGATGCCACTTTTGACTCTAAAAATCACAGACCTCCTGGGACCTGCTGAGGAACCATCAGAGACCGACCTCGTCTGTGTGTGTGTTTTTGTGTCTGTGTCTGTTTGTGTGCACAGGCAAACTAAAATAAGGATATTTAAAGCAGGGTAATTAAAGAGGTGGAGGTCATGCTGCCTAAATGCACTTTCTTAACTACAAAATATGAAGGTGTCCTGAAGCAGGTGTTTGAGTGTCTCTTGTTTGTGTGTCTTTGAGGAGAAGGTGTTGTAAAAAAAGCATTAAAAGATTTTAACCAAATGAGTTGAAATCTTTGTATATAATCCCTCAGTTTTATCACTGAAAGTTTAAAATTAATGCACAATTTTAAATGTATAAAATGTGTAAAAATCAAGTAAAACTGTCGCTGGTAATGTCAGCCATCCATGATGTTGAAGTGTCTTGTTACTTTCATGAAACTGCCGCTGTCTATGTTTCTGTTAGAGAGGAAAACATGGTGTAAGCGCATATAAGTGTGTGTAGGTGTGTGTTTGTATGTGTAATCACCTAGCTGCTTAGATTACTCTGCAGTGTCTAATGACCTGGTGAGTCAGATGCTGTTATTACACCACCCCGCTGTGCTGCCATTATAGTGCACACACCTGAGACGGCCACACATTAGGCCAAGAGGAAACTCCTGTTTGGTGCTAAATGGCAGCTCCAACTTTTTAAAGGACTTTTCATTCCCTCTAAATCACATATTTCTTTAAAAATACAGGACTGGAAGTCAATGCACTGATTTGAAACTTGCTTGGGGTTGTCTGTGAGAATTGGGAGTATTTCAGTGCAGTCTTGAAGGCTTGTCAAACACAAAGATACAACACAGAGGCTCATAGATTTTATTACTCTGTAAAGAAATTACAGAAGCTATTTCTCTTCTGTCTTTTTGCTGTGAGGTGGACAGCAAAAATACACAAGAAACTGTTCTACCTGGTGTGAGCAATTGAATGTATAAGGCTGACAGGCCAAAAAATATGAAAA
Source organism: Acanthurus lineatus (assembly GCA_029814665.1). Lineage (NCBI taxonomy): Eukaryota > Metazoa > Chordata > Actinopteri > Acanthuriformes > Acanthuridae > Acanthurus > Acanthurus lineatus. The sequence continues at coordinate 18,348,517 of JAPZDV010000020.1, read as the reverse complement.
TAATGTATTTTTTTAGTATATTAGTATCAGTAACAAAATCATAGTATCATTATTATTGGACATTTTTTTAATAAATGTGTTTGTGTGTGTGTGTGTGTGTGTGTGTTGCTCTGTGGAGTGTGTGTGTGAGAAAGAGAGAGTGAATTTACGAAAGCACCATGGTTTAATGTGAAAATTCATTTAGAAAACTCAGTGATGTGCATAGATGTTCAATCATCCTCTCTTCTCTACAAACGATGACAAAATAACAACTATGCAACTATTTATAATTGGTTTGCCACATTTTTTTTGTTCGTTTGTCTGTTTTGTGTTTTTTGTACTGCATTAGAAGTTTTCAGTGCACTACATGATGTTTTGCATGTTTCAACAAAGCAGTTTACTGGTAAAAACTCTGCATTGTCAGTTTAAGCAGTTGTGTCAATGGATTATCTCATCTTCATTGCTTGGAGTATCGCACTGCAGTAGTCTGCACCTTAAACTTTATAACTCTGTACGTCTTCCCTTTGGGGTTTCATATTTTTTCAGTGAGTCCAAACACATTTAAAGAAAAAAAGTCATAAAAAAGTAAAATTCTCTAAACTGACAGAATGAGGCCATCATATAAGGATGCAGGCATTTAGGGAATTCAGTTGCTTTTTTTGTCATGTTTGCTTGCTGGATGTGTACCAAGTATCCTGTATGTCTTTTTGTAAGTGTTTGCACATCCGTATGGCTTACTATACATATTGTCTCATAATTGTGTGTGTGTGTTGACCAGTGTATGTCTGTGAATGTTCTCTTTCGCCTCATGCTGTGCCCACTCCCAAAAATAGCACCAGGATTGAGATGCCAGGGCTCATCCTGACAGCCCTCCTAATGCTGATGTGATACCTTTGAACACTGAGCCCTTTCGCGCTCTACTGTGATTATATGCAGCCCATAATATAATATACTTCATTAATGTTTGTGTGTGTTGTGTGTGTTGTGCATGCGTGCGAGAGCGTAAGTACGTATGCATACTTAGTAAGGTGAAATTGAGATAAACGTTTCCTTAGCATCAACCAAAACCACACAAAGCATTAATGTACAAAGTTATGATGTTGCCTAAATGTGATTCGAGCTTAGTCAGCTGACTTTACAGCTATTTCAGTGCTGAGCTTAGCAAACTGCGTTGTTTTTAACAGAAATCACACACAGGCTTAAATTTCTTAAAAGGTCTCCTGCTCAGTGGGCCTGTTTATTTTGTTTATTGACCATGGAGCAAAAAGTGTATGGTCTTTGCTCCGGAACTACTGCAAAGAGTGGGATTATCAATAAATACAGACAGAGTGGTGTTTGGGGTAACACGAGTCAGGGAGCGAGAAAGGACTTACATACATGAAATCGTCCTTGCCCTCGGCTGTTTAACAGTGAAGTAAAAAATTGCATGAGCACACGCTGCTTCATCAAACTACATCTTTTTGTTTTCATTGTTTTGATTGAGAGACCTCTAGTGGCAGAAATGACAAGCTATGTGTTAAAGACCCTCTCATACACGACCAAATGCACGTACCTCTGCTTGACCATAAACCCATTTCAGAAGTCTGTTGATGGCTCTAACGATTATAAACCTGAACGTTTTATGGAAGCAGAAGACGTTCATTAATCATTAGAGCTGCTACATTTAAAGGTGGAAATCACCTCAAATAATTTTTTTTCTCCATTTCCTTCTCATCTTTTACTTCAGTTCATTTCTAAGATTCATCACTTGTCACAGACTGTAGTTTATCTCCCTTTTCCTGAGCTGAATCTTAAAAGTCACATCACCTTTGGAATGTAATTTAGTTTGAACATCAGTAAGTGAGGACATAAACGATAACACGGCCACGACATCGAGAACAAATTCTGACTGTCTGACTGTTCAGTGGTACACTCAGTCTGTTTGTAGTCCAAGCTGTTACATTCAGCAGCGTATTGTTTCACTACAGTTATTACACTATGACTATTTCTGTGATTTTAGCACACTGTCTTTATAGGCTTTTACAGTGGATATATGGTAGTGATCATTACAGCTGAGCTGACAGTAGCACTTTGTGGGATGTGAGGAGCTCTGCTGCTAAAAGATACAGATTCAGTCAGTGAAAAAGATGCATTCATACATCTACTAAACACCTTTCCTACCATTTTGAATTTGAGTTCCAGTTTTCTGCCTTTCTTACTGTAGGTTAGGAAATCACAAGGTCATTGTTTTAACAGTAGTAATAAAACACAGTCTCACATTCCCTCATTAAACCCTTCACCTTGAATTCAGCAGAAGGAGGCCACAGAAACAAAGCAGAATCTGGACAAACTACAGATGATTAAAAAGAGATTTGACAGACCTTTTTCCCAACTCTCACCAATTTTGTTTTTAACCACACACAAGCCGCAAGACTTAAAGAAATGGACGTCACTTTTGAACTGTTATACACAATAGAACAAAAATAAGACTAATAGCAAATGATAGTGGTAACAAATTTTTATGTAAATTCTAATGTCAAGTATAATGCATGCTTGCATTTATGTGCTATGTCGATTAATTGTATTTGTATTTGAGTGAGGATCAGTGGGAAGGTTCAGGAACAAAGAAAGTATTAGTCCATACATCATCAGCTCCATATGTTGTGCCATGCAGCAAAGGCAGTTTTGTCTCATATACTTAGCATCAATAACGAACACAGGTCAGTGCCATGGAGACGGTATAAGGATAAGATACATAGAGAAATAAAGAGTGGATGGAGTATATGTACAGAGTAAGAGAGAAAGAGAGAAAGAAAAAAGAAAGCAAAAAGAGAGAGAGTTTGTGTTTGCATAATTTAATAGCAAGCATATTCCTTTCTTCTTTTTTCTTTTATTCTGTCTCTTGCACTCAGACTGCAGAAGAAACACTTTTCTCCAGGGACTCTGGGGACATATTTAAACTTTTGAATGCTTGAATAGAAGTAAATAGAAATGCTTGATTGGATCTTTTGTGCATGCGATGAATTGGTACCAAGGTGCTAAAGAGAGCAATTCCCTGTTTGCAGCAGTGTAATTTGAATGAATGCATTTGTTTTACATAAAATCACAGTGGGTGCTGGTACAGTACGAGCAAGCCTCTATTCATGAAGATCATTTATGGTACACCCACAGTAAATAGTGAGTAGCAAAGCAGCCTTCATGCTATTCAAAATAGATGTTTTCAGTGAACAAATGGTCACAGTTTATACAAAAACAGTTTAAACTAGCCAGTTAGTCACAGTGTCTGCCAGAATGATCCTCTAAGGGAAAAAATGTTCAAATTTCCTCCCAAATAGAGAAAGCTCAGTCAAGAATTTAGCATGAGAACCATTTAAAATAAACAAAGTCATGTACTGTTTGGTATTGCATCATATTATTGAAAATTAGTGCTGAACAAATTTATCCCAAATGTCCATGTAGAAACTGTTGTGGAGCTTTTAAGCATATTATGTGTTTTCATCAGCAGTATAAGTTTAACCACATGGCGGGGATGGTAGATTTCTGAGCACTGTAAAGTAACTGTAACAAATGTTTCTATCGTAACAACTGATCACATGACTATTTGGATAATAAATGTCTTTCTCATAGTGATGAACTCAGTGAGAATTATCACCAAACTCTGCAGTTCCTCTTAACCCACCACTCTTGATGCTCTCCCAGTGTTGTTTTCGCAGCAGGAAACTGTTTTTACCCAAAATGCTCAGATGAACTCACTGTGCACCACCTGCTTGTCACTAACAGACACAGAGGTTGTTATCCAGCAGAAGAAAACAGTGAAGCATTTAGCTGCTAAAGAGTCTGATCAGGAACTGGTGGAGACCAAAAACAGCTGAGAGGAGAGTGAAACATTCTACAGTTTGCTAGCAAGTCTAAACTTACAGCAAAAGATTATATAAGTTATGTTTACAACTTTTTTGTGTTGCCCCCAAGTGGCCATAAAAATTACAAATTTGGAGATTTTTTTGTCCCATGTTTGCTTTTAAGATATGATTCACATTTCTGTCATAATCCTGGACAGAGTTTGTTTTCTTAATTACTGTTTCCAAGATCAAGTGTGTACCTTGTACCTCCTATCTGATGAAATTCTTTCTAATTTTATTATATCTTAACTACATAACAGTTTTCATACATCTCTCCTGAGTATGCCAATATTTAATTAACACCTAAAGGCTAATTTTTCTGTTTCCCCACATAATCCTCTAATCAGTGCTAATCATGATTCCAGACTTGGTTTATATATTAAAAAAAAAAAAATCCCAAACAATGTTGAAAGTAACTGTATAATTCTATCAATAGTAAAGGTTCAGTGTCATTTCTTAAAAAACAACAGATACATGTAAAAACCTTACATTTAAATGCAATCTAGATCAATTTATTTGAAAATGTAGATTGAATTGGGGTTATGATATCTGGTATGTAAGCTGCATTTGTGTCAGCACCTGGTACTGATGTAGGATCGGATCCTGTTGCTTTTTCTAAATGCAGGTAGTAAATTTGTTTATTTCCCTCATTACAAGTTCCTTTATCATCACTGCAGGGTCTCTGGCCGTGTCCGTCACTGACATGACAGCTCCGGTGGTCGGGTCCTCTGGCGGAGTGTACGCTCTGGTCTCAGCACATTTGGCCAATGTAGTCATGGTAAGTTTTTTTTTTTGTGTGTGTGTGTGTATGTGTGTGTACAGAATATGTATGTGCATGTGTGGGTGTTTTTAGATGATTAAAGCATCACTCAGTGGTGCTGTCACTGCAGAGCATTGTTACATCATTAAAGCAGCCTCTGTCAAGGCCCAGCAGGTGCTGTTCTATCTGCAGATGCCATACATTCCTCACCATCAGTTTTTCCTTTTCTCAAAGATCAGAAAGTGTGTGCACACATTTATGTGACAGCATGTGAAGAAACCCCATCTCACTGCACCCTGACATCTGTGTCTGCTCTGCCCCGTCCTGTGGGTCATCACAGACAGAAAGCACTCAGGTGAACCTCCGCCTGTAATAGGGCACTCATTATGTACCCTGCCAGATCCTCCACAGCATTCCTGAGGTCGGGGTGGAGCAGTTTGTCCCCCTCCTCCTCAGCTGGAATCATATTATCAGACACAGCAAGAACAGATTGCGGGTCAGCATGTCTCTAGGGGTTTTTAAAAATGATGTGAACTGAGACAGAGGGTGAGATCTCATGTCATTTCATATCAGCGTGTGTGTGCTGTGTGTGTGTGTGTTTGTCTAAGGAGGATCTGACCTTCTCACCCACTATGTTCTGTATTTAAGATCAGAACTTAAATTTGTCCTCTTGAATTCAGCATCTTCTCTTTCTCTCTTCATCTTCCATTCTCACTCTGTTTCTGTAGAATTGGTCGGGGATGAAGTGTCAGTTTAAGTTATTTCGGATGGCCATGGCGCTGGTTTGCAGTAAGTCTGATAAAGATTTGATTCCTCTTTCACCTCATCATAGAAAGATTTGTTCCTAACTAACCTGTTCTAATTTACCTGTAAATTTGTACATACTCACACTTTGCTAATGCTGTTTTTCTCTCTGCCCCTGTCTGTTCACAGTGAGCGTAGAGTTTGGTCGGGCAGTGTGGCTGCGTTTCTACCCTCCGGCTTTCCCTCCGTGCCCTAATCCCAGCTTCGTGGCCCACCTGGGAGGGGTTGTGGTTGGTCTGACTCTGGGTGTTGTGGTCCTGCAGAACTATGAGCAGCGACTCCAGGAGCAGTCCTTGTTTTGGATCTTCTTCTGTGTCTACACCTTGTTTGTGCTCTGCGCTGTCTTCTGGAACATCTTTGCCTACAGCTTGCTTGACGTTAGGCTGCCCCCGCCTCCTTGACTTGCTTATTAGAGGCAGAAAAGACACACTGTCTCCTTTTATCCCTCCATCGGTAGATGCTTGACCGCCTGGCTGGATGACTCAGCTCAGCCATCATATTCGCAGCCTCATCATGGGGTGATCAGAGTCTTCTGACTGCCACCCTCCGCCTACATCTAGTGCTCTGATGCAGGAAGGCTCCTGACATGCAGCATCCCTTGCTGTCACTTTCTCAGCTTACCTGCTATCTTTTCTGGCTAAGCCTTACCATCATTTCAGTTCACCATGCAAATTAACCTCCACCTGCTGTTTGTCTACATTTCTGCTCCAAGTTTGTCTCAAGAGTGTCAGCCAGTGGGAAATTTGTTGACAACAATGTGTTGACAAATGAGAAGCCTCGGATTTAACCCCAACAGGAACATGCAGGAAGAGTCCTGTCCACATGACTTAACCTTCTCTGCCTTTTCCTCCTCAATCCAACGGTGCCTTTTTCGTGGAGACGTCAGCATGATGAAAGTATTTCTGCACAGTTGCCATTTGTGTAGGGTAACAGCAGTAAAACCCTAAAGTACAAACTGTTTTCAGACAGAGAAGTTCCTGAAAATCCCATAATCTGCCTGCACCCCCATCATCAGTAAATAAAAAAATAAGGTCACAGGAGAATTTAGGCTTAGTTGGTGTTTTGTCATTGTTACAAGCAGCTCATATGCATGAGAGGTTTAGATTATGCAGACAGCAGGATATAGAGAGAGCATGGAGTGCATATGCTTCAGCCGCCATCAACAGCTATCATGTATTTACCTTTGAAAGTGTGGGTTACTATTCAGTGTTGTCTTCAGCATTTCTCCAGAGAAGGATTAATTTGCATTCAGCTCCATTTACACCTCAAACTTGTGTCTTTGACTTTTGTGTGTATGTGAGAATTGTACCATTTTGTGTACAGATAAAAAAAAAGAAGTGCCATTCAGACTTTAAGCTTTTTAAAAAAACGATGCCAAAACATTGTTACAAGCACCAGGGGAAAAACACATCCCCCAACAAGAACTGCTTTTGTGTAAATGAAATAAATCTAATATTGTCTATGAGGGGTCGGTTGAATGTAGCAAAAAAAAAGAAAAAAAAAATCATGATCTCTGAGGAATTGCTCACTGACACCCTTGGGACAACCCAGAAATGCAGCCAAATTCTTAGCATTTTGTTGTCCCCTCTGGGCTTTTGCAGTGTTTTTTTGTGTGAATTAAGGAAAGTGGGATTAGGCTGCTGAAAACATTCAGAATAAATCTTGTCTTTTTTCACATTACCAAATGTAGAATAGCACACATGCCTGACCTCGAAAACATCAGGCTAGGGTCGTTCCACTCTCACATCAGGATGCAGAGGTGTAAAAAAGCAAATCAATGCTCTCTCATTAGGTCCTGTCACTCTAAAACTGTTCATTGATTGAAGCGGGATAGAAAACGACCCCAGCCATGAGCTCTAAGTCTCAAATTGTACTGTACTTTTAACCTCATGTTACATCGGTAACTGCTTCGCACAAACATTATTATAATGTAATTATATACAGATTAATATTTTAACATGCATTTGCTGTTGATTTGTTTAACACTTGGTGATGTTGGTATGTTGTGTAAATTGTTTGGTCGATCTGCATTGTGATACGTTACTATATCCTGTATGTATCCTATTTAAGAATTGGTTAAAGATGGTCTGGGATTGTATATAATAATAAGGGCTATGACACAAAATGAGTGAGAGGTAAATTGCTGATAATATTTTAACATTGTGCATATTTTGTAGATTTGATGTGTACATACTGGAGTACATTAAACAGTTTTATACAGAAAAAAGGTGGTTTCTTGATTAACTTTGCTCCATCTTAAGCCCCATCATGGTTCCCCATTTATACCTAATCATGGTACTATCACCTGTTCCCAGCTTTTTTGTTGCCACTTGCTTGAAACATGGCATTGGCATCCAACTCAGAATAAGCTATTTATGTGCAAAAATCAATTAAGTTGATGAGGTAATATACTGAACATTTTGTCTTTGTTGTCCGTTTCCAAGAATATATGTCCATATGTTTAAAGAATAAGCGTCACATTCTGTTTTAATTAGTGATTTAAACAGTGTCACATCCTTTGACAAGGAAATAGGGTTGTATTTAGCTGAGCATTTTTAAACCTGACTGCACTACAGACAATACTGTAATAGCCTACTGTTGAACTTTTGATTAGATTTTTTTGCCAAGAAAACAGAAATTAGAGGAAAAATTGGTAATTTGCTTTTCGTCCACCTCATCTTGGGTCACACATGCTTGCACATTCATAATTCTGAGACAGGAGTTGCTGAAAGAGAAGTGTGTAAACCAAGCAAGTCTGCAGCTTTGAAACCAGATTAGTTTCAATTTCCAAAACCAAAGCAGATGTCAAAGTGATCAATGAAATGTGGGAGAAGACGAGAGTCAACCATAATTCATTAAGAAAATGGACCCCTTTGTGCTGTCACTGAATGTCTTCTCTCTCTAGTTGGCACAACCATATGGAGTGATGGAGCACAGTGAAGAAGTACAATGAAAGATTAATTTGGCAGCTCAGGAAAACTGTTTCAGTTGTGATTCCCCTTCATAAACCCCCAATTTAAGAGGTTATCATTCACCTTGGTGAAAAAGAGAAGACAAATGAAGCTGCAGGGCAGGAAAATCTTTCTTGATGCATTTGTAATATCTCTGTGTTTGCACTGCCCACTAAGAGCAGCATTTGTTACAGTTTGAACTTGTTAATATAAGCATTTTGCTTTTTTTTACATGCTAAAAGCAGGACTTGACAGTAACACTTAAACGAATAACAAATACTGATGTTTCAAACTAGATGATAGGCTGACAGTAAAATTCCTGGTGTTGTGCTCATCCATTTTTTTCATTCAGCCAAGTTAGTGAGGAACTGGTGCCCCCATGCTCAGCTAAATTCAGCAAAAATTCCTGCTTGTGGCAACTCTACATGTTTGAGGTTTCATAATTAATGGATCACAACATTTTGTGCACTGGTACCCTGCAACATGCAATTGGTGACCTGTTAATTTTAATTTTCACCCTGACCCAAAGGTGTTTGTTGGAGTTCATGTTAGGTATTTGTGCAGGCCAGTCAAGGTTTTGATTTTTCATGAGGGCAACTGAAACCATGAAAAACATCCCCTCAAAAGATGTCAAAAAAAAGATTGTAAGCAGAGTTCCGGGCAAATAACTATGACCTGGATGAATGAGAACATTCACAGATATTGTAAGCAGAGATTTCTGCATATTTTGTTCCCTTAAATAATTCATTAAAAAAAAAGAAAAAAAGGCTAGACTGGATACCCAACAGAGTGCCATTGAAGGAGACCTAGTTTCTTTTTCTGTAACATTGTCTCCATCAAGCGGACTCTGACGACATAACAATTTGTTGAGGTCCGACAGCATATCGTCTACAGCCACTCAACCGCCTACACGATCCAGAGAAGTCTGAAATAGATAACTGGAGAAGAATAACACAGCGTCAACCCTGCCAGATTTAAACAGAACAAAACAAAACAACCCCGGAGACTCTCTTATTTATAACATCAACCTTAAAAAAATATTTAGGGCAGCTGTAATCATTATATACATTAATCTGTAAACATGAAATTATTTGATAAATCATACATTTAAAAATAAATCAAAATAAATCGATATTTTTTCACCTTTCAGTATTACGTTGAGAGAAATTTAACTTTCTTCCGCACTACGATCTACGCAATAGGAAAACAATACACCGGAAAAAAAATGTAACAATTACAGTAAACCATGATATTACTATTATCGAACTCGCTGAATAAACAAACGTTGGGTGTAAATCATTATGATCAGTTTAGGCATAGATCAGCAAAGCTATGGGCGTGGCGATGACATGACGCCATATCTACGCGAGACTCCAGCGTCAAGTACAACTTCCTCCAGCTAAGCGCCATTTTCGGCGTTGTCACGGGACTACAGCATGCTGTTATTAAACAGATAATAAGACCAGTGTTTTGCGTTGTAAGAACTGTTTTTCTGTATTCTTTAACAATGGGAAGAAAAAAGAAGAAGCAGATGAAGCCATGGTGCTGGTATCCTTTTGACTGAATGGTAGAACAGCAACAAAAATGCTAGATGCTAACGTTGTAAATTAGCTTAACAAAAGGAAGGCCTAAGCTAGCATTCTCGTAGGTTTAACTTGTGAGCTAACGTCCCTTAACTGATTAGTCATTTCATCGCTTTAATGTTTGTTTTTACTCTGCAGTACTACTACCAAGAGTACTACTAACATATATAAAACAACTACTGTCGAGTGAGTTATATTCAAACAGCGGTATACAGCACTGTGTTAACGAAATTGCGAAGAGGAAACGTTCCACAATCGTTCCGATGCTAGCTAACGTTAGCTAATCTGGTGGACATGCATTGACAACCGATTCAAGCGTCAGTGCTACATCTGAAAAAAATGTTTTTGCTGCTGGGTCGTTGGTAACCAAACGAATTACGCTGCTCTCCATTGATTCTGAATTGTGAAGAAGAGTACGTCTCAGAGCACAGGGTTTTCCTTGGTCATGATTGGGTATTTTTCGTGTTTTGCATGTGTTTTTTATATTTCGAATGTAATCCTTAACTCCTTTCTGAAGGTACTGTAATCGAGACTTTGATGATGAAAAGATTCTCATTCAGCACCAAAAGGCAAAGCATTTTAAATGCCACATTTGCCACAAGAAGTTGTACACTGGTCCAGGCTTAGCTATTCATTGCATGCAGGTGGGTTTCTTTTATTTCATCATTTATCCTACTGTAGCTTCTGAGTTTTAGGGTCTTTGGTTTTATAATGCCTTGAAATTGTACTCTAAATAAATGCTATTAGTTGTCTTCATAATATACCTTATTCACAGTATTCACTGGTTCTCTTTTAATGTGTTTCAGGTACACAAAGAAACAATTGATAGTGTACCTAATGCAATTCCTGGAAGAACAGACATTGAGCTGGAGATCTATGGTATGGAGGGGATTCCAGAGAAAGATATGCAGGAAAGAAGAAGAACGTTAGAACAGAAATCACAAGGTTTGTGTACTAAACGTAGCTTTATTGTGTGGTGGACAGTAGTGGAGCACAGTGCTTAAACTACAGTGATACTTGTGGCATATTGTCTTGGTTATTTAGATGTTTTAATACTTCTTTGTTGACTGCGTACTTTAAGTGCATTAAACTACCTTTACTATGAGCATTATCTGTATGTTTTCAGAGAGTCAAAAGAAAAAGTCAAACAATCAAGATGACTCTGACGAGGATGATGATGACGATGATGAAGCAGGACCATCAGCACAACCTGCTGCTGTTCAGCCTCAGGCAGGCTACTCTGCTCCAATGGCTCAGCTTGGGATGCCTCCTGTGGCTGGTGCACCTGGGATGCACCCTGGAGGGTATCAAGGCAAGGACCTCTTCACTGACCTGCTCAATCTTAGTCCTGGGCCTGCTTAAGGATGTCATTTAAATTTATAAAAAGTTGGAGGATACAGTGTAGATTGTTTACAGAGGAATAAGAATTGCATAAATACCTTTTACGTAAACAACTCAAGGCTTGGGGCTTGAATGTGACAAAAACCCTGACCTGGTCCCTTGACCTTAACAGGTAGTGAGGATCTTTTACAATTATTGTCAGTTTTTCTTTTTTGAGCTAGAATTTCTAACGATGATAATTTTAGCCCTCTTACACTATTCTTTACATTTTTTTAAGTTGTCATAACTCTGCATTTAATAATTTCTTAACTGTTTGACAGTTTCCGTCCCAATTATTTTGTCCTAATATATGTTTGAGGTGTATTTCTCAAACAACACTGAGGGCTGTTGCTATTAGGCATGCACAGTGCAACCTGGTTCAAACATAGAATGTAATAAAATATGTGGCAAAACTGAATTCAAGAAATCTATTCATTGATTGAATCTATCTAGATAAAGCTAGAAAAAGTTAAAGATGGTCTAGGAATATTAAACAAGCCTTTTTGGAGTAATACAGTGTTGGGCTGTTAGTAAATAGAACGTCTCCTCTGACTCATCCTTGCAGGAATGCCTCCAATGATGCCAGGCGTTCCTCCCATGATGCATGGCATGCCACCTGCCATGCATGGAATGCCACCAGGGTAAGAGCTCTTTCACTGACTGTGGTGGAACAAGCCCTTTCAGATTAAGTGCTTATTTTGGATTCTTTTGTGTTCTGATCATATGTCTGTAAAACAGGTTATGGAGTGTAAAGTCAATGTAATTTAACTGCAGTTATAATAGCATCAAACCATCATTATCTTATGGGTCTTATTGCATCCTTCAGCATGATGCCAATGGGTGGAATGATGCCTCCCATGATGCCAGGGATGCCCGGTATACCGCCTGGTGAGTTGTTTTAACTAACTAATAACTAATATAATTCATTCCACTTAAGTTGAGTAGTAAGGAAAATAATGTTAATACATTTCCAGCAGTATTGTCTGTGAAATGTGTGTCCAACCAATTATGCTTCAGAAAAATCTGGCCACCTTGCTTTAAAATTATAATGTATCCCCATGTCCATTTGATATTTGAAACATAACCAGAAAATACCACTTCTGTTGTTTATAATTTTAAATTGTTTGGCTTGACTGTTTGTTCCCCATCCATTTTCAATGCAATAATAGCTATTGGATGTCTTTGGTTGATTGTTTAGGAATGCCACCTCACATGGCTCCAAGGCCAGGGATGCCCCACATAGCTCCGACCCCGGCAGCAGGAGCGATGCCTAGTCGACCTGTAGCGCCAGCAGCCCAGCCAGCTGTCACCAAACCCCTCTTCCCCAGTGCAGCACAGGTGGGCGCCACATAACCCCTCAACAACTGCACAGAGTTAGATGTTTCTGTAAGCCTGTTCCTGTATTGAAGGTGGACAGCAGCTACATTTGTGTTATTAAGCCTTCATTATGGGTATTTGCAACAAAGTACTCAGGTTTATTCTCTAAATAGTATTTTACTGCTGACACTTGTGCTTTTTGGTGTTCTGTTTCCTCATTTTTGATAGTCAGTTGTCCCCTTTTTTCTATCTTTCCCAACCCTTATTTCATTTATTAAATCAGTGTCACTATCATGCAGAATATTTTGTTCTCATACTTGAAATTGGATAGTTTATGTGGACGTGTTACATGCCAATGCTGTGATCTCCTTTCCACCATGCTGCAGATGGGCTCTGGTGTTCATAGCAGCACAGCAGCCGTTTCTTCTCCACCTGCAGACCTTCAGTCTGTCTCCTCCCAGCCTCCCTTTCCTAACACGCCACAAGTACGCTCACAGACAGGACTTTGACTTGGACTGTGGCAGCTGCATGTTGCTTATTGATTAACTTTGCCTGTAAATTCTTAAGTCGTAAACTGGGCTGATTACTAACAATATTTGACTTGTAAGCCTACTTGTGCAACAAAATGAGCACGTTGGCCATAATGTTGGTGTCAGAGGCTAAATTTCTCTGGCAACAACTGACATACTTTTTTGTCTGTGAGCATTATTACTGTGCATGTGATTTAAGTAACACATAATGAAGCATAGCAGTGGA
>JAPZDV010000020.1:18320885-18334724 GCA_029814665.1 Acanthurus lineatus | reverse complement strand
AAATCACTAATATAAAAAAAAAACAAAAAAAAAATGTCATTGAATATTATGGTTTTTTATTTCTCCCTGTAATTTTGCACACACTGATTATCTCAAAGGCAAATCTGTTGACTCCTTTATCTCTTGAAAAGATGAGAAAGTAGCATTTGGGATATATTTTTTATTTTACCAGACAGTGACCTATGTTGTTTCTTTGTGCAGGCCCAGCAGAGCACTTCAGGAACTGCCGCTTCAAACTCCCACAGTACAGCCGCCTCCTCTGATCCTCCCAAAGCAACATTCCCAGCCTACACCCAGCCCTCTGTTTCCTCTTCCTCTTCCACTTCTTCTTCTAACCCCTCTAACAGCACTGTGGCCAAACCCCCAGCCACAGTGACCAATAAGCCTGCCACCCTCACCACCACGAGTGCAACTAGTAAGTTGATCCACCCTGATGAGGATATCTCACTGGTAAGTTGCTTGAGCTCTCTTTCTATTTTGACCTTTTCACAGTAAGTAATGACTGATACATATAATAGCATATACAGTGATGATGGGTTAGTGCAATATTAGACCCTCAATCTAGTTCTGAAAAATAAATAAAATGAAATTAGATTTTTATGGAATATTTTCAGATGTCAAAGAGAGCACTGACATTAGATTGTATATTTTTACTCTTGCTCAGTAGTTTCTCTCTTGTGGTTATGTTGAAGGATGATACTGAACTTGAATATCCTCAGGGTGAAATCAGGGCACACCAATATTGGTACCTAATTCCTCACCATTTTTTATGAGTGTGTTTGTACTGTAAGGGGCACAACAGTGTTTCTTTAGTCTAAATGTTTTCTTTGTGTGTTGTCCCTGCCAACAGGAGGAGATGAAGGCCCAGTTGCCCAGATACCAGCGTCTCATACCCAGGCCGGGTCAGGCCCATGCGGCTGCTCCCCCAGTGGCAGCTGTGAGCAGCATAATGCCCCCACAGCAGGGCATGCCACCACAGCAGCCTGGAATGAGGCATCCCATGCATGGTAGGAAAATGCTTGTAAAAAAATCGGTTTGTGTAAAATGCCCATCAGATGTTCTATGAGTTTTGTGAGTTGTTGTATTGTATTGTACCACAGCACAGCAAAAATATTTTATGTATTTGAAATGGAACAGTGCCCTCTGGGTATTTGTTTGACAACTTTCATTATAACTAACAAAAATTAAATAATCATAATCAAATATTCAATCATTCTTTTGAAAACCTTACATTTACAATTTCGAGATGATGACAAAGGCTTTGAAGAGCATGAAATTCTTTTGTTTAGGTACCTTGAAAATACTTTAAATATCAAGCTGTAGGAACCCTAGGGGAAGTGACATCACCTGTTGAATCTTTCAAAATTTCAGCATTACGACATTCTTCTGTCCCTGTGCTCTCCGCAGGTCAGTATGGTGCTCCTCCTCAGGGCATGCCAAGCTACATGCCTGGAGGGATGCCTCCCTATGGGCAGGGTCCTCCTATGGTGCCCCCATACCAGGGAGGTCCACCCATGGGCATGAGGCCACCCGTCATGTCTCCAGCCGGACGCTACTGAAGCAGCAAAGCAGCCACCACACTAGGTTTGAGGTTAACACCTTTCTCTCATCCTTGTGCTTTTTCAAACCTAGCTGCAAGCAAAAAGCAGTCAGACCAGTGGTGGTGAAGACCAACATTATGTGTTAGAACTTGTGGACATTTAATGTAACATCTTTATTGGGAAACAGCCAAACACCACATAAGTTCCCTGAATGCTATTTTGTTGTTATTTGATTACATGTGAGGATATATTTTTTCCCCATAGGTTTCACTCAGGTTAATAGAAGTGAAGTGTGTTAAAATGATTCATATTTCTTTTGAAGCTGCTGGAGTTACATGAACGTACCAACCCCTTACAAAGGCAAGTTTCTCTTGTAAAAGTTTGTTTTATTTTGTTTATTTTATTTTATTTTTCGTAGATTGATTGAGGCCCTCACAGCATGCTTAGGTGCTGTTGGACTTGCGTCCCCAACCGTGGTTGGTGAGGGTCTCAGTGATGAAAATGATTCCAACTGAGTAGTGTTACAAAATTATGACTCATCAGTCTCTAGCTTTATTCTTATTTCAGGTTTGTTTTTAATATTTCCTGGTCAAAGGGGTACCTGTATGCATCCTTTGTAACGTTTAATGATTTGTTGTAATAAAATTCATCTTGAAATCCAATGCTGGTTTGTCCTGACGTACGTGGAGGTGAGTCCTGAAGGTTTGTACTGGTGTTGTATTTCAGACATCTTACAGCTTGTAATAAAGAATGTCATCAGGTATTTAAAAACCAAGTTTGCCATCATCTGTTTTTCCCCAGTACACCTGATATTTTACTTAATTATGGTTGAGTAATAAAGTAAAAATAATTTTTTTTTTTACTGCACTTGTGCATCCCCAGCCCAAATTAAGATGTTGGCCAACTTCTGGTTCCAAATACTGCATGTTACCTCATAATAAAGATGGACAGTATTGCAGATTAAATGAGATTTGTAGATATTCTCAAGGGCACTTACTCAGCTGTGAAAAAGAAACTAAACTTCAGTCCTTATTCATTTACTTTTATTTTGTCTGTTCATGCATAGCGGTACTGAAACATGCATGAATGCAGTAATGTTAGTGTTTGTCATATCTCTCTGTAATGTCCCCATATTGCACTACGAGGGGGCAAGCAAAACAACAAACCTAGCAATACAGTGGCTCTGAGTTAAATGCCAATTTGTGAAGCTAAGTTTTCAGTTTTCTAGATTTAAAAAGGTAACTGTTTTTTTCTTATTCTTTGAAACTGAAAGTTGGCGATTTATTATTTTAGCTCTTTTGCTTATGGCAAAAATATTTGCCACAAATTTGTCATAACTTATAATATAAAACTGTGGTTTTTGAGATGCTGGCACAAACTGCTGTTGGTGACTGTTGTGATGCACAGTGGCAGATCCCTATTTTGCTTGTGCATCCATTCCTTCCAAAGTATGTATTATAGAAAGTAAAAGTTTCAGACTGCAGTGACATAATCCAAAATCTGCTTTAGCAAGAGGGAAAAATAGTACGAGGAAATCCTTACCAGTGCTGCTAGTAACAATCATTATTTTGTCAAATAGTAGTTCAGATTAGTACTTGAGAATTATGGAAAATGAACCCAAATGAAGTTCTCAAGAAAAACTGCTTCATAGGTGTGTGCTACAGTGCTAGCTTGTATTGCTGGATGGTTTGGTGTCTTGTCCATCCTTTCTATTTGAATTATTACACAAAATCTGCCAGTATTAGCGGAAGTGATGGCTGTGTAGAAAGCAATCTCAGAGAATAAGTCTGATTGTTGGTGTAAAGATGTAGTCAGCAGGTCTGTGCATTCGTGGATTCAAAAACATGGTGCTCCAACATTAGTTCATGGTGTGGAAGAATTTTTTTCCCTTTGCCCTTACCACTCACTGCTTTGTATTTGTTTTTGTTGTCTGTAGCTCATCCATATCAGCCTTAAAACCCACTCAGCTGGCAATACAGGTCAGTTAAACCCAGTAAGTACCTGATCTTTATTATAGTGTGGGTCTATCCTGTACAACTGAAGCTAGGCTTTGCATTACATTATGTTTTGTGAAAGAGTGTTTTTAAAAATTCTAATATAAAAGAGAACTTGCTTAGGTGTTAAAGAAATTGAAGACTATGCCTGTGTGATGTTATGGTGTTCTCCTGTTTGGCACGAAATGGACTAACAGGGTAAGTAGTTAGACTGAAAGGTCATGTGTGTTTGGGGAGTCTTTGTGTTAAAGGGTCAGCTCACTCTAATGAAGAGTAATCTCAACTTTTTTCTGTTGACATAACTTTTAAGATCCTACTCTTAGCACAATGCAGCTGTATCTTGTTATAGACCCTGTTTTGCCAGGTAAACACCCGTGTCTTAAGGACTTCACAGAGGCTTGCACTTAATAACTGTTAAGTCTCAAGTGTAATGTGAGTTAATTTTCACAGCTCCCTCCAGTGTCACAAAGGACAACACATAACTATTCCCAAAGGCTAAGTTGTCGTTTTAGTTTAACCTGTCTCAATGGAAGGAGAAAGCTTTTTAGCTCAATTGTATTGGATTTCAGAGAAATGCAATGGTTATGACAAGTCTTTTAGGTCTGACATTTTAATGCAGTGAAAATGTCAGGTGGTTTCAACCAAAGTGAAAGAACAAAGCTGTTAAAACCAACTGCTTTTTACCAAGTACATGTAATCACAGTCATTCTGAATCTTTTAGAGGTGATAGTCCGTCCCTTACAGATTCTGCTTACAGATTTTAAAACTTAAACTGATTAATCATTTTTTGAAAACTCTATTAGTCTGAGGAAGTCACACAACACTTTTTTAAAGTGTTGTCATTTGTACAATGAAGTACTGTCAGTGAAAAGGCAAAGTAATGTTCCACTAGTTTTCAAATGTAGTTTCTCAACGCATTGACCAATCCAACATTTACTTCGGTTGTATTGAAGCATAGAGGTGCAAACATTTAAAAAATGGACTCCAAACCAAAACTATTGATATGGATTGATGTAAACTGGCTGCAGTTGAAGCAACAATGTGAACTACAGTACCAAGTTATTAATCAAGCTAAATAGTTCTTATTAACTGATATGTAAAGAAAATGTTTCTTTTATCGTAATGAAAGTTCAAATTAAGTGTGGGATTACAGCCTGCTGACTCTTTGTATATTTTTTGTATAATCTCTTGTCGTCTTTGTCTGGTTTGTTTCTGTTATCAGCGGATGTTTTTGTTTTTGAAGAGCAACTGTATTGAAAAAAAAAGTTGTTCAGGAAGTAACTCAACATTTGAATGAAAGTGAGAAACATTCCTGTATTAAGACTCGTGTTTGTTTTGTTTTTTAATAAAATTTTCATCATTGTGCTGCTACTTGTTTTTCTTCAATTACTGGATTTAAACTTGAGGTGGAATCCACTTTTAGTTTGAATGGATTAAGAGGCCCAGTGTGTATTTGTGGGCATTCAGGAACCAGTGCACCACCTACTGATATAGGGGAGTACTACATGCTCTGCACAAAACAGCCACATTAGACTCAGACTGCTCATGTTGTAAAGCCAGTAAAACCCTTGATGTTCAACACAGTGAATAAGTTTGTGTACAGCATAAACCTGAAGCCCGATGAAAGCATAGGAAGTTCATGTACACTGATCAAGTAAAAGCAGAAATATGTGGTCATTTCTTTTTTAACTGCATTTTGTGAGTCGGACCTGCAGCCATTAGTAGCATGTTCTCATAAGATTGCAATGCTTCACGTAGTTGTCACATATTTTTGAATTCAAATGATCCTTAAGCAAAGATTTTAGATGCATTATCTGGTTTAAAAAATAATAAATGGAAACTTGGTCTGGTGGGCTGTTTACACCTCCAGGAATTAGTCATGCTTTTTCTCTGAAACCAGATTTTGTGGTTAGATGTGGCAGGGGCTGACACTCACTACCAAATTGCAAGAGCAGTTTGAGCAGTCAGACATTTTCCCTTAAACTATTTAAGCCCACCAAGCATTGCTATAGCCTTATGAAAGCACTCGCTGACACTTGCAAACAAGAGTTCAACTGATGAATGAGAGCGATAAGAAGCATTTTTCTAAGAGAAGAACTGTGAGCTGCAGCCCCCTCATACTGCTGCAAACTTCCTAAACAGTCTCAGTAAACAAAACCACACGTTTAAACTCGATAATCGTGGTTTTTTGCTGGACAAGACGAACAATGTAGAGATATTTTTTTTCAGAGCTGATTGTTTATCTCATGAGGCTGCTGAGGCCTGATATGAGAGAGATGAACCACAGTGCAGCCTGTCAAGAGATAAACAACCAACACACTGACTGTGAGTGAGAATTCAGCCCTCAGCTCGACTGATGCTTTAATAGATGAATAATCCTTCTAAAGGTTTGCACCTCATTGTGTGCGTGCACTCTGAATGTAGGCTTAGACATGTATTATCTTGTGTTTATTTCTTGTCCTGCATTAAAATAGTGATGGCTCTGCAATGGTCAACAATAAATTTCTTTTTGTTTACTATGTTGAAAGTACACATCAATACGTGAGCAATGTTAAGAAAAGTCAGAGGTGAAGATCAGCTCAAAAACATTCACAGATATACTTCAGTTATATTGCAGCGTTGAGGCAGAAACAGATATCTCAAAGACCTGAACACATGAAGCCAAACCCATCAGTGTGGCTAGACACCACCAAATGTTTGTAATTACTATAAAAGGAAACATGCTTTTTAGTTCAATTGTATTGAATTTCAGAGAAATGTTATGGTTATGACAAGTACAAATTCTTTTAAGTTTCACAGTCACAAAGTTGATGCATCAATTGTTAACACTGTTTTTTTCATGTCTAAACCACTGCTCTTTCGTGACAAAAATTGTGAACGTGGTCAAAATGCCAGCTTGTCTAAACCCACTAAAGTGAGAGAACAAAGCAGTGAAAAACAACTCTCCTTAACCTACTACATGTAACCACAGCTGCTCTTAATCTTTTAGAGGTCAAAGTATAGAAAAAAAAAGTAAAGGCTGTCATTGCTGGCTTTTTAAATGACACAACAGTTGGTCATGATCTTTTAAAAGACTGATCGACATCTTGTCAAGTCAAATCTCAAAACATGACTTTAATGTCCATATATACACTGAGAGTTAGTTAGTTAGTTGCTGTCCAGACTGTCTATAGATACTTTTGAGGCCTTAAATAGTTGTGCTCTCAGTGCAAAGGCCTGGCGATCGACCACTGAGGCTGTGAGTCCCACAAAAGGCCAACCTGATAGTGTTTTATTTATTTTATTATTGTGCTGAGTCAAACCTAGAAACAAGGTTGTTTTTGTTGTTGCGCCAGTCAAGCCTGAAGTTGACATTTTTGTCAATCAGGTCAGACTGAAGCGTCTGGTGAGCAGCTCAGTCTTTCACATTCAGTCAGCAGGCCTTTTGTAGATCTGACTGTCTCCTTACTGATGCAAATGATCAAAAGCAGACTCATCCGGCTAAGCTAATCATTTCCTCTGGGATATGCAAACATATTTTGCCAGTGGAAAGGTTTTTTTCTGAAGAGTGTAAAAGACAATTAATACAAATTTAATCAACTCTGTGAATGAAGTGAGTTGAGTTGGACTCAGGTCAGGCACAAACAACAAACACAAACAAAGTTTTGATCTTTTTCCACATATTGGTTCCTGCTGTGCCTTTTATTTTAGATCCTCAGCTTTTTGTCTCAGTTGTCTTGTTGCCTTAGAAAGAGCTGATCCATCATACATGATCTTGGGTCTGTGTGTGCTTCCTCTTGTGTTGCGTCTTGAGGTTTGAGGAGGAGCTTCGCAGAGTTCCTCTTGGTTTCATTTACAGTTAACCAAACTTTTGACACCCAGTTTTTGAAAAGTTGCATCTAAGCTGTCATGTTTGACATCTTGACTTCCCTCAGGATCTTAATTAGTGTCTTCTGACAGAATTAAAGATGACTGGTATAAAGTACCTGGCTTGCCTGTGGACACTGGTTGTCATAATGACTGGATGTGGTGAGTTGAGTTCTGTTGATCACGATTATTGGCTTCTTGTCAGTTTGAATTGTACTTTTTATTAATAATTATTAGCATGTCTGTGGGAAGTCAATTTTTAGGCATTCAAGAGGTGACCAAAATAAGGAGAACACCTCACAAAATTAAGTAGCCTAAAAAAATGTGATTTTTTTAAAATGTCAAGGTAATTTATTTTTGCTATATTTTGAATCAGTTTATAATGGTAGATCATTCCTTCTAGTTGTTTTTTTTTGTCGACCTCGGGTATATTGAATGTTTGATAAGAATATTACTAAATAGTTATTTTACGTTAGGCTACGTAGGGTTTTGATTTTTTTAAAAATAAACATCTTTTCATTTTAATTTTTATTATTACTATTTTAGTCTAATTTATTTCGTATAAAATTTTGAAAAAATGATCACGAACAAAAATCTGATGTGTTTTACATAACGGACACATTATGCGTTTCTAAAATAATATCTTTTATTTTGAAATTAAGTCACATGTTAAAGTATAAAATTGCGTCTCTCAGACAAAAAAAATGCCTGTATTCTAACACAGATTTTTTTTTGTTTGTTTGGTTTTTTTTTTGTTTTGACCAAGTTTGCGGCGAGCTTCAGCTTTTTGAGAGGCAGGAAGGGGACTCCGTGCTTCTCCCCTGTGAGTTGGAGCAGACAGACCCTCCACCTTACGGGGTCTACCTGAAGCGCAGCTGGCTGCGCCCCGCCGAGGTGCTCTTCATGTACACCAAGAACGACTTCAGCATGGACAACGACGATGACAAACAGCGCACCAGCGTGAGCGGAGACCCGAGCAGCCACGCTCTGAACGTGACCATCTCTCGGCTCAGGGCCGGGGACACAGACCGATACCACTGCGAGTTTGTCGTGGCCAAGCCTTCCTCTGAGGACCTGCGGCTGCGCGGAAAGACCGACTTCTTCCTGCTCGTGACTGCAGGTTAGTTGTTTTGTGTCTTCTTTCATCCCACATACCTCCTGTTTGTCACACGTAGGAGGTTAAACTTTCCAAAACCACTAACCACAACCTCCCCCCAAAAAAACTAAAGGGTCAAAAAACAGAGAACTGACATTTGGTGGGTTTTGAGTTATTCAGCACAAGTTTTCTGTCAAGTAGGTTAAACTTCAAAGGGGCTTTAAAATGATAATTCTTCATACATGAGGTTGGGTTTAGCTGCCTTTCAGTCAGAACAACAATGTAAATTGAAGAGGTCATTTTTCTGAATTGAATGCCTAACCAAACATACTTAGAAGCCTGTGTTAAGCTGGAGGTGAAAAACTCATAAGGAGGGATTTTCACAATATGACAATCCAGAAGCACCAATATACAGAGTTTTAATACATGTTTCAACAGCTAATATGAAGCAATTAATAAAAACTATTTAAATAATAGCATGAGGTCTCATTTCCTCTGTGGTTTGACTATTGACGTGTTCTCTCAGCAGTTCCTGAAACCTTCTTAAAGTTTAACACTGCTCTGATCAGCTGATCTTGAAATCCCAGCTGCTTGTCTTTACTTTTTTAAAACTCATGAACCATTTTGTCTGTGGTGATTCTTTTTGGTCAGTTATTTGGTGTGAGATGTTTTTGTGTTTAGTTGGTGGTTGTGTTTACCTTATCTCATTACACAATCTTAGTTCCAGAGCTGTCAACAAGACCACATCAGCAGCTCTTGCATAGCGACTGAAAAATGTTTCTAAAACTGAGGTTCTATCACCAAATGCAACAACATGCAGCAAGGTAAAGCTGAATGGAAGTGTGAGTTGTCCCACAGAAGCCACATTTTGTTTTACAAGGCAGAGGATTTCGTCTGCTATATTTGGCATAATATTAATTTATGTCACAGGATACACTGAAGTTCCTGTACAAAAGTATATCTATTATTTCTGCCTTTTGACTACGCTTTTTTTGGTTGATTAATTAAAAAAAGTTGCATTCAGTCAGTTCAATCTGGGTACATTTACAGCTCATGAGCTCAGTACTGCCACTATACTCTAAACACTGTACATGATAAATCAAGAACTACATCTAATAACCTTACAGCTGTCCACACAAAAAATATTGTTAATGCAGAGGAAAAAGAGGAAAAATGTCCTGAAATTTTATGATGCTATAATCCAAATGATCTAGCTGTGCCCTTCAGTCTAAACGCGCCACAGCTCACATTCTAAGTTTTATTCCCCCTCTCCCCTCTGGAGATGCCCCTGAGTTGGTGGACATAAGGGTGGTAGAGACGTGTGCCGGGGGCTCGGCCGTGCTCCCCTGTCTCCCCCCAAACGGGGATGCTTTGGCCGTGGAGGGGGTGATCCTGAAGCGACAAAAGGGCCGGGCGCCTGTGGAGGTGTTGTACCACTCAAAGCATCAAAACAGCATCAGCCCTCCATTCTCCTCCACCTCTCAGTTCCCCGTGGAGAGGATCGGGCTGTCCTCGGCGCCCGGTCCCGGCGGCATCACCTTCAACCTCACCCTCCAGCAGCTGCAGCCAGAAGACAGCGCCATGTACAGCTGCCAGCTGCTCCTGCGGGGCAGGCCCGACAGCAGCACCAGTCTAGGAAGACAAGTATTCTTTCTCTCTGTTCAAGGTAGGTCGCAGTGGGGCGTAACAGCCAGTTTAACCAATTACATTAAATAGCGTCACTCTTTTTTTTTCAGGCTTTTGAAACTGAAATAATCATTTCTTTTCCCATTAACTGTTGAGCAATCATGTGTGTCCTCCTTCTCTTTTTTTTTTTTTTTTTTTTTTAACTGTTGTTTCAATGTCTTTAAGTGTCTGAATTAACAGTCCAGCTCTGACATCTCAGAGTGTTTTCCTCCTACTAACCACCACTGTTCATTTAAACAATGGAAGTAAGTTTTGGAGAGATTTCACTGATGTTCTGATTAGAAAACCGTCACAGGATTGCTGTTAATTTCTTGTCAATGATTTCATTTGAGTCACTTCAAGTTTCAGGTTTCTCATGCTTTAAAACAGCCTTTTAATCACTGCTATCAGTTTCACAATAGCAATGTTCCTTTACTTATTTACTTGCATTTGTGTGAGTGGTTGCATAACTGATAACACTAGACAAAAACAGACTTTAATAATGAATGAAGTGAGTAATTCTTAACATGCTGAAATTGTATGCATGTTGTATTAATCATTTAGTCAATATTCCATTAGTCAATCTGGTGATATTATCTGATGTATGTGGACTGTAGTCTGTTACTTGTGCGTCGGGCTTTTCTTAAATTATGATTGTTGGCTTTGAATCTTTTAGTTGAACCACAAATAAAAGAAGGCTTCTATGAGAAAAAAAAGAAAAACTGAAAGTCAGGCATTTAAATGGCCATAAACCATCTATACATAATTATTTTTAAGTTGTATTTATATGTCATTAATAGTTAGTGGATATATTCTGTAGTCTTGATTGTATATCTGATAATATCTAATAAGAAGAAATAACAATAAATTTATTAATATAATGATTTAAAAAAAAATTTCAAAGTTCTTCATAGGACAGTAAAAAGTAAATGTAATGTAATGTAACCGAAAAAAAATTTAAAATCAAAGTAATTAAAACAGAGCTGCACAAAAAAGATTAATAATAAATATAAGCGTGGAAGCCTTATATTGTTTATTCCTCTGTGTAACAGAGCTCCTCTATTAAAAACACAGAAATGTTCTGCACTGTAGGACAGGCTGATACCTGCCGTCATCCCACATTTACTGTCACTGCTGTAAATACTCATTAGTACAACAAACGTGTGTTAATCCACAGCTGAAAATAGTCCCTGACATGTACACAGTTTACTTCTGTTTGAGTGACTTTAACTAAAAAACACATGTACATCTTACCAAATTATTTAACCATCAAAAAAAATGAAACTATTTTGTGGCCCTTCTTATAATTAGATTCAGGAACAAAAAAAAAAAAAAGAATAATGTTGATTTTGCTTTTTTAAAATTTCTTAACAGGAAGAAAACATGGATTACCTCTTTTTGTTTGTAAAATATCCATGTATATAATATAAGAAACTTATTGGTTTTGATCAAAATTTAAAATGTTATTGCCAATGAGCTCAACACCCACTTTTAGGGAGGAAACCCACCTGCTACCACCTCATGATAATGTCAACCAAGAAGAGCTTTTGTTTGGTATGAACAAGTGTTTATCTGTCTCTGCACAAACACCTCGGTGGTTTGCACTTGTTTTTTGACATTATACGGATGCATAGGTGTCTTAGAGTGAATGATTTCCTCTTAAAATAATAATGTATATGTAACTGCTAAGAATTAGGAAGGAAGTTTGGCTCAGTGGTTTCTGCAATCCACTGAGCAAACTAAAACACACTTTTAACCCACTTGCTAGCATGCAATGTCCTGCCTGTTTTCAAGTGTTTTTCTCTGACAGTATTTTATATATGAACATTCAAGTGTTAGAGATGAGTCGTGGTGCAGCAAGGAAGCTCCATGGTGTCAGTGTGATTTACCGGGGGCTTTTTGGGGTTCTGGGTGTTAGTGTCCTGCAGTTGCATCAGCAATGACGTCGTTGTCCCTCCTCTGTGTTTGTCCCTCTGCTTTTTTCACAGAAGGTCAATGCGGCTGCTCCAGCTACTCCACTTTGCTGTATGCTCTGACTTCAGCAGTGGCTGTTCTCCTCCTCCTCCTCCTTATTGGATTTGTGATGATTTATAAAGCAAGTAGACTGAAGATATTCTTTCTTTGACACCACACAAGAGTGAGAAGGGAACTAAAAAAGTGATGGTACTAGGATAAACAGCACCTGCCAGTTGAGAGCGTGCCATACTGTTCTCTTGCAGCTAACCACAAAACCACATTAGTTTCACAACTTATTGCTGTCAGATGTCAGCATGTTTGTCTTCAAATTCAATGAGGAAGGTAGAGAATCCTCTATTCTACTCTTTAGCTTACTCTAAGGAGGTTTACAGTAGTGCTGAACCACACTGATTTTCACAAGCAATAGTAAAACCTGTCAGAGGGAGAATCAGACCTGGTTAGGCCGCCTCCTAATGAGGATGCTGCCTCGAAAGAAAAATGACAAACCCTGATTTTAACACAGGAAATAGAGAGTGTGAAAACTGTTTGTTCCCCTCACTGATTTAATTTCCTCCTGTTGCGGTGACTTTCAGGGCAAATCTCGACGCAGCGCAAAGTCCCACCCTCAGGCCCCTATTTACGAGGAGATGACTGGGGTGAAGACCGCCAACCGAAAACTGGCCCCTCCCCATCTGGAGGAAATGGAGTGTTCTGAGTACAGAAACTGCCCTACAAAGAAATCCTGTCCTGAAAACCATTATGAGAGCCCCAGCGGGGCCCTCTTCCCCAGAAGGGTGTCTCTTAAATGAGGCACCGGACCTCCTCGCCAGCATCATGAACTGTACCACCTGATCATGTCAGCTGCCTGAAACTTGCTGGACTCAAATTATCACTTTTCTTCAACAGATGTTAACAGCTTAGATATTCCTCATATGGTTTATTTTTATTTCATGTATATTAGACTTTTGATAATTTGTTAGAGCTCATATTTTGGCATTTTCTGAAGAACTTATGCTAATGTTGTCTCCCATTGTTAATATCTCCCATCACTTTTGTAACAAAATGTTGACAGATACTGATGTAATACAGAATAAAATATACAGAATAAAGAATGAAGAATTTGAAAGAACCTTAATATGTATACATGTTCACTATTCAGTTTTGTCTGTCCGCTGTGCCTGTATATACTATGTATTAAAAAATAAAATACCTTAAAAACTTTTTAAAAAATATCACTGAATCATAAGTGAAGTAAACTAAAATCAAATTAAATTAAGAAAATGAACAAGACGCAAAGTTACAGCCAAGAAAATTTGTAATTTATTAATATAGTCCGAAAGAAGCTCCATAATCCATGGAAACATTTTTTTCCGGTGCATGTCCTTAACAATCACATTCTATGAGGAGAAAAAAAAAAATAAAGAACAACATTAAAAGCCACAACTTTGTATTTCAGTTACAGACATTTTTCCTTAATGTATTTTTTTTTCAAAGTAAAGAGAAAGGCAAAGGCAAAGTACCCCCATTCCCCCCGCCCACCCTCCTCCCCTTAAAAAACAGCCAGCCTTGAAAGTCATGGGCTTTTTTTTTTTTTCAGTACAACCCACAGTGCTTTAGCAGAAGGATAAGCGCTCATTGGTTAAGGATTACACAGCATGGCGACGCAATGTAAGTTTTGCTAAAACATTAGATGATGATAATGATGATGATGATAATGATGATGATGATGATGGAAATAAGG
>JAPZDV010000020.1:18305670-18320785 GCA_029814665.1 Acanthurus lineatus | reverse complement strand
ATGATGATGATGATAATGATGATGATGATGATGGAAATAAGGAGGGGGGGTGGAGGGGGGGAGTAGAGTGGAGGAAAATTTGACCAAGAGATAAAACAAGAACAACCCTACATCAAACCCTGAACCCCAGAGTCCGAGTCGACAAACCCCCGCAGTGTACAGCAGCTGGGTTTGGACTCTTCCCTCCCACTTGTGCATAGATCATGATCCTTTAAAAACCAGCTTCATTCCTCCACTTCAACCTGCCTCTGAAAACCATCTGTTACATGTTAAGAAATCTCTCAACTACTGACTACCTGTCACAGGAACAGACATGTTAACGGACAGGAGAGATGATTACAAACAAACAAAACAATAAAACCAAAAAAAAACCCAACGGACTTCTTGCACAATGCTCCTGAACTACAGGATGGAAACTTAGAAGATCAAAGTCAGAACATAACAATTAACAAAAAAAAGAAAAAAAAAAAGCATTTTCCGTCACTGTCCTTTTGACATTTAAAACCATTGATCGTTGTTTAAATGTAAAGCAATTTCTACTTAGATTTCACATGTAAAGCACTCCACTTTTTTCAAAGTTGATTCTCAGTCTTATTTGGTAAATATATAACTTGCTACAAACTTTTTTTGTTGTTTTTTTAAAAAAAACAATGGTGCTCTATATGCTTTTAAACTCAGAACCTTCAGTGCTTGCTTGGAGATTATTTGTTTTCAGTTTCTTTTTTTTTTTTATTCACGCAAACATTAAACCTAGAAATGATGGAGTTGGTATCTGGAACCCTGGCCTTCCTGAGACAAAATCCACATCTTTTTTTTTTTTTTACCTTTTCTTTTTTTTGAGTGTGCAAGATAGTGAGCAAACTGCGTCGCTTACAGAAAACATAAAAATCACAACTCAATACGTACAAAGATAGTCTGTCGACACTGATCGAGAAATTAAAAAAAACTGAAATATGACACAACACTGATCAATCCCAGAGTTCTTAAGTAGCATAAATCTTCATTTTGCAAGATTTTCATGTCCATATTTGATGGAAGATGAAATTTGTCCTTTTTTTTAAACAACATTCCTGTTATAAATCTCTATCATTTTTCCTTGAACTTCAGACAAATGAAATGCTTGTAAACGACAGGTGGCTTTTGCAAAAAACACAAAAAAACAAAAACAGAAAAGATAGGCACCTCTGAAATGAGTCTTGTAACAAACTCACCTCCCACACTTTATCCCTTTCCATTTCTCCATGAAGTTAACATAGGGATTACTAGTCCTTCTACAGCTATCTATGGCCACAGTTCTTTGTTTTTTTTGTCAGTTTTTTAGTTTTTTAATTTTTTTGTATTTTAGATTTTTAGATTTTTTTTCCTTTTTTTGTATAATCGGAACAAAATGGTGCAATACTCAATGATAATCCTTGTATTGGATTATTTCACAATAAAAGCCACTATAAGGTAGATAAACTTTTTACAGATAGAATGAAAAAAATCCATTAAGTCCTTGAGTAAACATGTACACATGAATTGTCACCATCTCCCCTCCGTACTTAGACTCATTTATCTACGATTAGCTGAGTGAGGGGTAGAAGACACTCAGTGCAACGTTAGAAGATAATAACAATGTCTATCAGAATAGTTTTTGACAGAACAACAACAACCAAAAAAATAAAAGGATAAAACAGACACAAAATATAACGTACTGAGTGAAACATAACAGCAGGCCATGTGCCCGATACACACACAGTTTCTTGCGCACACATTCATACAAACATCTGACTTTCAAGCACACATCTAAGATGACTTTTGCATTTTCTCAAAGATTTTGTATTTGTAACTTAATGCAATACATTTTGAATATTCTCTAAAAGCCCCTAAGTGTACCTGTCAGATGGAGAGAACAAAAAAAATAAAGAATTACTGACTTCACATTACGTTATTGGCGCTCCATGATTCAAGTATTTGTGTTCAATATTTTGTTTTGTTTTGATATGTTTGTGATTTTTTTTATCAACTGGTTGGGTTGGGCTTTTAGACAGGCTAATTAACAAACAAATAACACACATATATACAGTACAAGCACTTCAAAGTACTGTAATATGTCATCAAAACCAGAACGTGCATATCCGACTCCCTACAAGAAAGACGAAAGCTTTCAATCAATCAAGTATCAGTTTACACCCGACCCCAATTCGTTCCTTCGTATCACTTATTTGCGGGGAAAATACATATTGCTCTTTTTCAGTTGTATTAAACCAAGACCTTTCAAACAAAAATGAAAAGTTTCAGAGGTTACGATCCAAGATGTCTGAAGAGGTGATACCAAACACCATACTCACAGTATATACATATATACTGTATATGTAGTGTATACATATATACTGTTATCTTGAACAGAGCTGTAGAGAGGAGAGCCTCTCGATGCTGGTGCAGCATGGGAAACCCCCTTCACTGTCAGGGTTCTCCAGTTAGTACAGGATGCTGGGAGGTCCTCGGCTATTGGGTCTGTCTGAGCTTGGATCAAGGCAGTTACAGAAACAGGCAATAGTGATTTTTGCTTGTGTGCTGCAGGATTGCGAGTCCTGAAAGGTAGCCTTTTCCCGTTTTCATGTGTTTTTTTTTTTTTTTTAAATTTTAGAAACTTTTTTTAAAATGTTTTTTTTAAGACTTTGTACCTCTTGAAATGTGCCCTTCCCCTCCTGCTGATGCAGAGTGAGGAGAGTGAGGCTGATACAGTGGGCCCAAGCCATCTGGGTCTGTGGAAATGTACAGTTCAGTGGGCCCGCTTTGAGCAGGACTCGAACATAAAAACGAGATAAATACAGCATCCACAAAAAAAGGCACCCCGGCCACCAGTCTACTCCTTTAGGTGGTGGTAGTAGAGGCTGATGACCGGAGACGTTTCAGCTAGAAGTGCAGAGCTTTAACATATTATAGATCTTTTTTTTTTTTATTTAGATTTTTTAGCATTTTTTAGATTTTTATGTCAAACTTCATAAAAATGACGTTAAAATGCGATTTCATTTTTGGTTTTAAAAAAATATGTACCCGGGATTACCCATCATCAACTGTGCACTGTAGCAAACTGGAACCCCCAACTGAGTAAAGATTTTCTCCTTAGCATGGGGCATTCCCCACAAAAGCATTTAAAAAAAAAAAAAAAAAAAACCTCAGTCGTTTAAGGGTGAGATGCTGTCGCCCGTTTGTTTGATCCCTCCTGTCCCCCGCTTCACCCTCTGCAAAGGTTATCAAAGCTCCTCCAAACGGGGAACAGAGGTGCTCTATATAAACATACAGTATGAATCAGCAAATTTATATTGGCACATTATGTTGGCATTTTTTTTTTCTTTACAAGCAATAAGGGGCCCCAAAACAGTAAAGACAGGCCACCTTTGGAGAACAGGGTTCAATACAAGCCTTTTCCCTTCCAATTAGGATTAAGTTCGAGGCGTGAGGTCTGTACATATCGTCGCACGGTTGGCCTTTTAATTTAAGACTTTGCTCTCACAGTAGAAAGGACAGATACGGAGAGCTGCATCTCGTACTTGGTATCATCAACTCCCCTACCCTGAGATCAAGCTGGACAGAAGTGTCTTCAGCTCAGAGAGAAAGGCTGACCTTTGATAAAGTGTTTGGACTTAAGTATATGACAGTGCTCTGGTGGCTTGACTTTACAGAAACGGCAGCCATTCTGAAGTGCTGACAGAAGCGCACAGAGGGGGGGGGGGGACAAGTGTTAGGGGTTTGCCAAAGTCTGGGATGAGTGCTCATTCCCGGGTCAGGTTGGCATGCTGTAAAGGGCCCCAGCCTCTAGTCTTTTTGCATAGAAACAGATAGGAGGGCCTGTTGGTGCCTGGTCAGGGGAGGGCTACTGGGTCTGGTTGAGGTGGAGGAGGAGGAGGAGAGGAGGTCATAGCATAGCAGCTAGGCAGAGGGCGAGGGGGGACAGCCTGTGGGCAGGCGGAGCAGCTAGGAGCGACAAACAACCACACCCCCCGTCTGAGACACCCTCTTTTTTTTTTTTTTTTTTTTACACATCTCAAGATACTACCTGGAAGTACTACAGAATACTGTCAAACATAAAAGCATGATCAGTTAAAAACAAATAGACAATCAATAACGCTCTGTAGTATTGATCCTCGTTTTGCATTCAATACACAGGATGAACATACAGAGGCACCTCTGACCAAAGTGTTTCTGCATATGAACAGTGAAGGGCTAGTTCAGCAGCCAATATTTTGTAGACCACTGCATGTAGACAACAATAACAATATAACACACTGAAAAAAATAAAGTCAAATGATCTTTTCAAAAAAATAAAAAGTACACTGGCAAAAATTCCAGAAATATGACTATTACATCTTCCAGCTAAAGTGATCTTTGTGTCAAAGAACTGAGAGATGGGGGAGAGGGCAGGAACGACAGCGGGGTCGAGTGGTGGCGCCCCCTCCCCCCCGTTGGAGATGCCGTGTGTGGCGGTGAGCCATGATTGGCTAGTCTTGGAGGAGCTGCTTTTTTTTTTTTTTCTTGCGAGACTGAGGGAGGGTCAAGTGGAGCCCAGGAGGAAGTGCTGCGCTGTGGGGCTGCCGCTTGACACCTAGAGGACCACAGCAGAGAGGCACTCGGTGGACGCTCCCCCTCCCCACCCGACTTCGACTGACTGGCTGACTGACCAGTCGACTGGCCAGCGGGCGTCAGAGACAGCTGACCTTGCAAGTCTAGTGCCTCCAAACAAAACAAGGCTAAACATTTGGAGTAACAGTGATATTCACTTTGATATTGTTCAAAGAAGGAAAAAAAATTATCATAGACTGCAGTTTTTTTTTTCCTCCAGAGTCCAATGGTACATTTCAGTTTTGTTTCCCTTCATCTTGCTACCAGAGGAACAACGGCAGACACATTTCCAAGGAATAGATATAGTACATAAAAGAGCATTTTTTTTGTTGTTGTTTTCACTGTTTTTTGCTGCTCCTTTTTTGATTTATTGGATTGCAGTTGAAGCGATTTGCTCTTCATAAGTGCTATGATAAAACCCTTTGAATTATAAAAGTCTTAGTCTCTTCTTGTTTGTACAGTACCAAACGCAAGGAACACTCGTAGGTCTACTGCATTAGGAGAAACCCCTCTTATTTGGTATTGTGCCAGATACCCAGAACCTTCCGGCCCCTCTGTGGATTCAGTCTCTGTTGGGTGTGGCTGTGGCATGCAGAGAGGAAGTGTGCATTATTGTGTACTCAGTGTCATTTTTTAGTACAGTTTGCTGCATGCACAGTTCAACAGCTGCTTCTTCCTCTTTGCAGAGTTTTCCCAACAGTTTCAGGGGGATCGGCGGCCTGGAGGGAATCCAAGTTTTGAACAGGGGTAAGGTTTTTTTGAAGTTCCAAAGTCTTTTGCTGCAATCAGCAACAATCAAAAACAAACAAACAAAAAAAAAAGGAAACCAAAAAAGAGAAACCAGCTCCGGTGGACATCGAGTATGGACGGAAGAAAGGTTTATGGTGTATATTGCACAATGTAACTGTCACATGAAGGTGAAATTGTGTTCTTTTTTTTTTTCCTCCAAAGACTGGTTGACGACACCACCAGACCACTGGGCTTTATAACAAATCAAACTGTAAAAAAAAAAAAAAAATTCAACACAGCACCAGTAAACGACTGGGATCCAAGGTTGAAGGTGCCCAGAGGGATCCAGGCTTGCAGACGTCAATGATTAGGTGCCACCAGATGTACACACATGTACGGAGACACGCAGCGAGGTTTAACAAATAATCTTCTCTCAGCTTATATATTGTAATAAGATATTTTAAAAAATGCGCTTGGGTCTAGACATACAAAAAAATAAAATACAAAATAAAATAACGGCTGTGTCAATCCCTTTGAGAAGAAATTTTAAAATAATAATTAAGCTGATGATTGGTAGGGCCAGTCATGTGGCCAGGCCTTCTTACTGCCCAGTGACAGAGTTGGTCACCAGTCATTTCCTGTACCACTTGCTGGCTCAGAGGGTGAAAACTGTGCAAGATTTCAGCTATTTCTTCAGTTATAAAACAAACTCAAAAAGGCGGCTTGGGAAGGACCTGGGCCAGAGAGCACTTAAGGCTAATATTAGAGCTGAGAAACAAATATCAACATAACTACTTAAGGTCTTTGAATCACATCATTGGCCATGGACATGCTGGGAATGGTCGCTTTAAGTCTTATTCTGAGGTGATTTTTTTTTTTTTCTTGTTAGGGAAAAGGAAAGTCTTAGATGGCAGCTTTGATTGCTTCTCCTAAAAACACCTCACACAGAATGTCATGTTTAATTATGGAAAAACTTAAAACACTTAAAAAGGTTTCATTGTGTTGTGTCTCATGTCAGTTTTTTTATATAATGCATTTTAAGTAATACCATAAGGAAAAAAAATTGCTTTTCTTTCCTCCAAAAAAAGGTAAACCTAAACAAAAAAAAAGGACAAAAGCAAAACAGAAGGACTGGAGTCTGCAGTCTGTGTGGTGGGGACCCTTACCTTCTGATTCACAATTCACAGTTCATAACAGTTCAAACTGATACTGATTATCGCCACATGATTTGCTTGGGTTTTGCTCCTGTTTTTTTTAGTTGTTTTTTTTTTGTGTGTGTGTGTGTGTGTGTGTTTTGAATTTTTTTTCCACCCCACCCTCCACTGATGGCTAACATGACATGGTGGTGGTGGGCTGGTTGGTTGGTTAGTGTATCGTGGCATCGCTCTACATGGACTCTCCACTCAGCAGATCTCCGGGCAGCAGGGTGTTAATTGGGGTGGGGCTTCCGATAACGCGGGCATCCTCTCCGCTCGGCGGTCCCCACAGGCTGGAGTACTGGGGAACTCCTCCCCAAAGCAGGTCGCCTCCGCTGGCCTTGCCTCCCCCGCCACCGCTGCTCCACTGGCCAATTGAGTGGGACTGAGCTGCCCCCATCCGGTTTTGATTGGTTCCTGGGTTGGCCTGCCAGCTAGTGGTGTTCGCCCCTAGCGACTGGCCTTGTGCAAAGAAGCGGTTCACCTCCTCCTCGCCGGCGAACTCCGCAAGGATGGTGGTGTTTCCAAGCACACACCTTACGAAGGACAAAAAGGGGCAAAAGAGGAATTTAAAGGTCTGTGAATGAAGATTTTAACAGAAACAGGGAACTAATACTTTCCATACCCTCTGAAAGTTGTGAAAAAACATGAAGGCACAGATCTGACATACTTTTTGGTTCTGCTTTCTTTGGACTTCATCACACTTCTATGCTTTTTGTGCAATGTCAGAACCACAGTTTATGCTGCTGACAATGAAAAGTGGGTCACCCATTTTGCGTTTTGTTTCCTTGACAACCAGCTGCTACTATTGGCTGCTACTATTAGGGAAACAAAACTAGGGACAAATATAAACACATCCAATGTGTCCCCAGAGTGGCTGTACAACAGTGTTTTCTGGCATTTCCCTTTATTAGAATTCTCACTAATATTACAATGCAACTGACTACAGCATGACTCTCCGCCTCTGCTTCCATGTGACTGCCCTGATACACAAATAACCATCTGCACTCACACAGAAAGCTGAACTGGTCACAGCATGGGAAAGTACCGATAAAGTTTTGAGCATTTTCTTTCTCTGTCAAAGATGTGTCCCATCAGAGAAAAAGGGGAGAATTTCTTTAATTTCATTTTGCAAAGCCCAGTCTTGCTTTTGTGAAGACTTACATGTGCAGAGACTTCTGGGCCTTTGCGGCTTCGTCCTTGGAGCTGTATCGCACCACAGCGTTCCCCTGGGTCAGGTTGAGGTGGAATGTGATCAGGGGGCCATGCTGCATGCAAAGGGTCCGCAGAGTTGAGCCATCAATCTGAAGCACAACAGAAAACAAAAGAGCCAAAAAGATTGAAATTACAATTAATACATGAGTATATTACAGAATATTTTCAGCCAGTCTTTATCCCCTAATGTATGTTCTTTTTTGTCTTTTTCTTCTTGTTGTAGTGATTTTATGTGCTTAAAAATGTCATTTTTTATCTCCATTTTTTAATTTAATTTTCTTTTCTCCATTATGCAAATAAAAAATAAAATATAATTGTATTGTATTAAGCTAACTAAAAGGCAAATTAAAAAGTTTATAATCTTATCTGTTATATTATGACTATCCCACACCTAAGCACTAAGAAGAAATGTTTGTTTTTGTTCTTTTGGGAGTCAAAACACTGATCCATGACCACATCTATCTTTGAGTTACATATTTTTCTTCAGATATACCATATTTGCATGCTGGCTCTACTTTCAGTACAATTGGGCTTCA
The DNA here is from genome assembly GCA_029814665.1 of Acanthurus lineatus. NCBI lineage: Eukaryota > Metazoa > Chordata > Actinopteri > Acanthuriformes > Acanthuridae > Acanthurus > Acanthurus lineatus. The sequence continues at coordinate 18,312,504 of JAPZDV010000020.1, read as the reverse complement.
ATCTAGCAAGAACAAGCAGCAGGCGACATACTTGTGGGGTGAGATTCCTCAGCACCAGCCAGCTGCTGGTCCTGTTGGAGCTGTCAGTACTCCAGGTGGTTCCCTCTGAATAGAAATGTAGACAAATATAATATTAGGTAATGAGTGTGCGTTTTTAAAAAACTGTCGGTGAAAAAGTAAAATAGTGGAGCTTAAAATTTTTTTCTGCTCATGTTACACTAATGTGGTTCAATGTAATTAAAGGAAAGTTTCAACGGGCAAATATTAACACAGTGGAGTATGTGACTGACATGCAGGATTCTGAAAGGTGAACTGTAAAGGGAAAACAGTTCAAAGTGTAATTTCCTGTCAAACAATATGTCTTCAACCTCCTTGGCTGAAGGTCACACAGTTAAAAACTTTAAACATCAGAAGAAAACCCGACGACCCAACCAAAAACACTTTTTTCACATGTAATTCTTATCTACACTACTGAAAGTAATATTTCCACTTCACAAGTGTCATGTCAAAGCAAGGTCACATTTCTGACAATAAAAAGAGACTAATCACTGAACCGGTAAACCTCAGGATGTCAGTTTAGTGGGTGTGTTCACCCTTTATGACACATGCTGTGAGCGCACAGTTACAAGCAGTGAAAACCACCACACCTATGCACCCTCGGTCCCGTCTGTGTTTGATGGGTGTGAAATTCACTACAAAGAGATTTATATATGTTGTTTTCACTAAGGTAAATGCTGGTAAATATTTCTGGCCAGTCGACATAAAAAGATGCAGTAATTTTTGGCATTTTGATTTCTTTGTTTTAATATTATGCTGTGAAATGCTTCTTTATTCACAGGTAGGTTGGGAATTCTAGAGGAGTGGTACATGAGATTGTGAGTGAGATACACAAGTCAGTTCCTTTAGGTGCTTCTGATAGAAATGGATTTAGAACATTTTGGTTTAGATGACAGTTCTCACCAGAGGAGTAGGAACCGCTCCACCCTTGAGCTAGGCCCAGCGAGTTGCCACCCCAGGTGGAGGAGGGTTTGTTGTTGGTGAGACCTGGCGGGGGCCGGGAGGGAGCTGTGGTGCTGCGTGGCCCTTGAGGGACTTTCCACAGCTCGTGGGACAGAGAGGCTTGGCTCTGTGAGATGGGCCCCGGGGACCAGGTGGACTTCATGTCAGACAGTTTACCTTTACATGGACAGAGGTCAAGGAGTTAGAAAATCAGTCACTGATTAAGATTAAACATCACAACTGAGCTGGTTTAAGGCTCACATGAGACTTTTATGTCACTAGTGGCTTAATATTCACTTAGTTAAAGTTAATTTACCAAAACTGTAACAGTAGTATAAATTTGCATCTATGGAACCAAATATTGCTATAAATGTGAATTTAATTCAGACAAAAATAGACACAAATACTTGCTAAAGCAGAAACTATGTCTACTGTCCCATTTAGACAAACTGCCATCACTAACACTTTCAAGTATATTTTTTAGTTTCAAGTGCCACTGTTTTGTGTAATTTCTGCATTTCATTGAAATAAAAAATGCAAAAGCTGAAAATGTAGTGTCTAAAAGCCATTTACTTTGAGAATCACACTTTAGATGAGGTATTCACAAGAAAGATTTCAGGCATCATTACAGAAAAAGTCCTAAATGCTTGTCCTATCTTCTTATTACAGAAGGAACTCATGGCTGTTTCCTGTCCTGTCTCAGACCTCATATCTTCTTAACTACGGAAATCCTGACTAGAACTGGCACTCATCCTGTCATGGTTTTATCACAAGTCAGCCTGTGTTCTTGACTGAAATTTAAACCAACAGCTTGTTACTGGCTAACTTGTTTACTTTAATGGACAATGAATAAAAACAGATGGGTAATCAATTTTAGCTGATGTATCAGTGGACAGAATACACTGTATCCCTGTAAAGACATGATCTAGGAAAACTAAAAGCTAACATGCAACAGCAGTGTTAACATCAGCTAACATTGGTTTTGGCTTCTTCAACAGGCTGACATTGATCTTAGCTCATCCAACAGGCTGATATTATTGTTAGCTTTTCCAACAGGTTAACACTGATGTTAACTTCTCCAACAGGCTAAGATCATCATTATTATTAGCTTCTCCAAAACTTTTGGTTTAAATACAAACTGAGATCAAATAGGACTTCATGCTTGAGGAGTTTCTGTAACAAGGCCCTAAAGCAAATGCAAGCAAACACACCTAAACCCACCCACCCACACACACACCCACACACATACACACACAGCTGTCATGGGGTGAAGCTTGTTTTTTTATGGGTTGGGTCAGAGAGGCACAGAGAGTTGAAGGTCATGTTGGTCAAGATTACTTTCTTAGTACTGGTGAGAGAGTTGCTTAAAAGGCACTAAGGGGACACGTTTAGGTTACACCTGAGGGCAGAGGGTTCATGAAAATGGGTCAGGGTGAGGCTGGGTATGGCACAGGATAAGCAGAGAGCCTGAGACAGCATATCAGAGCTCCTGTTTGGATGGGGAGAGGTTCAGCAGGTCCACACATGGAGGAGAGATACTGTGGATGTATACCTGAGCTGTCTACATCAGAGGACGACAGACTGAAAGAGCTAGAGTAGCCACTGACTGGCCAGTCACTGCTGGATGGAGGCAGAGAGCCATTCTGAAGAGGAGGAGCTGGGGAAGTGGCTATATGGTGAGAGAGGTAACAGTTTTGTGACCAGAGATGGAGAGAGAAAAAGAAAAGTTCATGTACAAATGCATGATGGCATAGAAATGGGGCATGTGGCACAGTAGAGAAAGTAAAGTGTCAGCTTGTGGAGGTGAAGTAATGATTCATTTACATCTAATTAACTTCACACAGCAAGTTTTTTGGTTTTAGGTAACTATTGATTGTCAGTTTATATTTTTACCCTTGCCTCTCTTCATACCTCCGTTCCTGTCCCGCAGGAGGTATCGATTGACGTCGTGGATGTTGGTGTTGATGGTGGGACCGCTGGGGACGCTGCCAGGGGTCATGTTGGGGTCATTCTCAGGGTCGATGTTCTGAAGGCCCTTCCATGGGACGCCTGGGCAGAACTCTGAGGGGTGAAACAAAGTGCCCAATGAAAGTCAGATTTTAAAACACTTGGATCTAGTTGAGCTGCTCCTACAGTGGCTGCTGCTCTTGTGGAATATCATCAGTTTAGCTCTAAAAAAACACCTGTGGAACTGTAGTTTTCTAAGAGGACATTTTGACTTGTCACAGTAGAAAAAGCAAAGGTATACGCAATAAAAAGTATGATGGCTGAATGCTGTTTCGCTGCTTCACTTTCAGAGTCCCAGTGCTGTTAGGCTGGCTCACTGTCACACCACAGCAGGACATTTAAAATGGACAAAGCTATCATTAATGTTATTAGCAACAACCACGCTTTTCTTAATGTGACAAGTCAACATATCTGCTGTGAAAAGTTCTATTCTAGTCATCTTACTCAAACAACGTGTGAATTTATTGACCTTTTGCAGTCAGCTGTTCATGCTCAATGCCACACTCATCCCTTCTCTGTCAGGTTTAACCACCACAGAAAATAACTTTTCAGCTGTGAGAAGAACTGCTAGATCCAGAGGAGCAACTACTCCAGAAGTAAAGCATTAAAAGGCTCTGCACAATTGCTCAAGTGTTTTCAAGTACTTTAGCCTTGACGCAGATTGGAGCTAAGATTGGAATTACATGACAACATGACTAAGAATAGAGAAAGGCAGTCGCTGGTCAAGCTCTTGACAAAAGATCTAATTAGGGAACATCAATAAAAAACACTTGTGTGGGTTGACTAAGAATGTGTTAGGGTTTGAAAGTTTTTTTTTTTTTTAAAAATGCATCCAATCCTCACCTGGGGGCCAGTTAATGTTGGTCCCATTGGAGATCTTTTCATTTGGGCTCTTGCCCTGGCCCCAGCTGTCCGGGGGCACAAGGGGACTAGTGGGGGACTCAGAGCTTGACATTAGATTGTAAGGGCTGTATGAGTCCTCCAGCTGGGGGGGTTTCCCAGGGGGCCCCAGGGTAGAGGCAGCAGATATGGCACCTGATATATGCAAAGACACATAAGAGAATACATAGAAATTAGCTGAACTTTAACAGCATCAACACTAAAGATACAGCTGTAAGGCCTTATCAGAATAACATGTTTTTGATGTGATGTCCAACTGTAGAGAGTTTATCTACTGAGTGTCTTAAGGATACTGACACATCTTTCATAACTCATGGAAAGGAAACTGGATGACACTTAAAGATAAGTGTTTGTGGCTGATGAAATTTTAACCTGAGTATCAGTCTGAAGACGGGATGTGCTGGGAAAAAAAGGCTCTGATGGTTCTCAAGTGTTAAAATGGAAAGCGTAGGAAGCAGCAAGATATTATCAGTTAGTTTAGATTTCTCATCACAAACAGTATATAATCAAAGTGTGAATAGGATGTGGCTAACATCTTTAATGTGTCTTCCATGTGGACAGATATGTAATTTGGTGGTAAAATAAATTTAAAAGAGGGCATTTTTTCTAGAAAGAACACTAAAAATATATATATATATGTCCTTGATTACTGAGCATGTTTCAGCCTAAAAAAATGTGACCCCAATTCTCCCATTTGGGTAAAGCAAGACTTAGCGGGTCATGCACCTGTGAACAATACACTCAAAGAGAAAGAGGAGCTCGTGTTTGACCTGTCGCTGTAGATGGGAGGCATTCTGACACCTTACGAGAAGTGTTTCTAGTTGTAAATATGCTTGCAGTCAGAATGTGCGAAAAAAAAAATGTACAGAGAAAAGGCTGATGAGACACTAAGTTTCGTGATGAAAGCTGTGAATGACAATAAGCTAGTGTCAGTTGCTTTTCTTATAATCAGAGAGGCTAAAATGTGGGAGGGTGGCTCATCGAATATGATTTGAATCATGTTTGACAGCAGTTGTGAAAGTTATTGATATTTGCTAGTCAGCCAGAATTAAACCCTTACTATTGCACACTTGTGCACGTCTTACAATTGAAAAAGACATCTATAAAGAAATAAACTACTGTATCTACTAAGGGCAATAACCTTATTTCTGATAATTAAAAATCCTTTTGAATTGCTGTTGTACAACATATTGGCCCTCTAGTGTTATTTTACATCAGATAAGCAGGGGAACTGTACTGAATGGAACATGTAATGTGTGACATAATTTGAGACGGCAAGGGATTTTATTTATATGACTTAAATGCTGCATGTACACAAGTGAATGTGTTCCTGCCTAGATTTAACTTCAACGTACCATGCTTATTGAGGTTGTTCTCCATGTTTGAGGAGTTGCCAGAGAGGCTGTCCATGGAGTTGGAGTGTGTCCACTGGGACAGGCGGGATTGGGGCTGAGGGGGCTCCTTTAGGGACAGACCCCCAACCTCCATGCAGTTTACATTCATGTTTGGATTCAGTCCAGCTGCACATACACACAAAAAAACATTTTTTTTAAAAAATTTTTCATAATATGAAATAAATTCTTTGGTGGATATTTATTAGTTAACAAATAGTTATATAAATAACCATATAATGAAGTTCATGGATATTCTCTTATTTATGAACTAAATCTTGTTTAAAACTATTTAGAACAAAGCTGGAATAATTTAAACTTTAATCACACAAATTGTTCCTTTACGCTTGTTGTGGGGGCAGGTTTCAAATGTTGTCACAGGATGAAGTGCCTCAATGTGAATCTGCATGCATTTCCATAAGAATAATTACCATGACCCGATTATATTCACCAATGGTCACATAATGCATGTATGATTTTGTGGGCTGCCACATCGTTTAGAAAGAGTACATATAAACACTGCAGAGTTATTTCTCTTAAGCAATCCACACTTTCTGAGATTCACACTGTTTAATATTGGCGGCAGACTCACAGAGAGGGTAGGTGCTGTAGGCGTTGGGCGAAGACGGTGGCTCTTTGGTGTGCAGTGTGTCGGCAAGGCCCGGAGCCTGGTGTGGGCCTGTGAAGGGATCCAGGGTTGATTTGCCGGAGCCAGGGCCTCCGGCGGGGCCACCGGGAGGATGTAGACCAGCGGAGGAGGAAGAGGAGGAGGAATGAGAGGGAAGTTGCTGCTGCTTTATCAGCAGCGCTTGGTACAGCTGACGCTGGTGCTGCTGGATCTGCTGCTGCATGTTGGTGATTGTACGTGCAACCTGCATAAGAAGAAAAGCAGCGTCATCACAGTGTGACATATGATGTTTTGGGCAGTGAGGGGGAGAGAAACAAGACTAGGCAAACAATGTTATGGCAAATACATGATGGATGGAAAAATAAGGAAAAGAAAGAAAAAAATGAAAACAGTTCAGGTTAAGAAGCTGAAAAATAAGAGGATAATTTTTTTTGACAAGTGATGGTGAGCAGTAAAAAAAGGAAACAAAAACAGGAAATCAGGCTGAAGAAGGGTTTTTATGAAAAGATTAGATTATTAAAAGGGCAACATTGAAAAAAAGCATTGCCTCTTTTAATAGGCCTCCTTATGGCACGTCACCTTTATCTGTCTCGCAAAATAACCAAAATTTTTAAAAAAAGGAGAACAAACTCTTTCTCCTTTACACAAGAGGACAAAGCCTGATTGTCTCATGCCTAATGAGAAGTAACCTATTCTAATGAGCACATCTTTAGGTTTGGGCAACTCATGTTGTAACAACACATGTATTTTTTCCTGAGTTGTTGTTATAGAATCATGTGAGAATCAAAACATTACATGAAAAAGATGAAGTTGTGTCAGTGTGTTTGAGTCAGTGCTGTGGTTCCTGTTGAGCCTACAGGAGCTGTCCTTTGTGCTGAACTCACGGCTCTAATAGGTCCCACCTTTACT
>JAPZDV010000020.1:18276044-18305570 GCA_029814665.1 Acanthurus lineatus | reverse complement strand
TTTCATGCTCATACTTCTCTGCGGGTGTGATGATGCATTTTGTTGACTCACTTGCTGCTCTTGTTGTCTAATGGGGCCGGAAACATTGCGTTGCGCCTGCATCATCTGCTGCTGGATTTGTAAACGCTGGTACGCCTGTATGAAGGGAATCAAAAGTAAAATTCAAAGATAAGAAAAATACACTCCCTGATGAGAAATAGACGTAAATCATTTGTCTTTTTAACCCATTTAACACTTGATTTTTGAAAATGATTCATTCATTAATTCCTCAACAGACTGTCAGTAAATATAAGAAATTAAATAAAAAAATCAGACATTGTTTAGTATTATTTGTTCAGTGTCATCTCCAGATGATTAATATTAGATTAGAGCCTTAAACACCACCATAGGCATTTCCAAGTACACACTGCTACATGCAAACAAAGCGGAACTCTGACTCACCATTTGCAGTTGCTGAAGTTGGTATAAGAGAGTCATTTGTTGAGGGTTTATTGGTGAGGTTAAAAGTGCAGGATTCAGACCAATGTTTTTTGCTGCAAACTGCAAGAGCTGTGCTTGGACCTGGGGATTGGGGGATGGGGAGGCAGAAAGGAGAAATGACAAGAAAGTCATTCCAAATCACAACAACTGAACAAGAACAGCTTCTGGCAAGGTAAAACTAGTCACTACACATATGCAAGGAGGCAAAGAGAAGAGAAGAGAAAGGGTGACATAAGTCTTGCAAAGCAAAGAGCAAAGCACAGTTTCCAGAAAATAACCTGCTTTCATAATATTTTTCTTTTGTTTTACTTCTAAAATTTTTTATATTCAGAGCACATGATAGACTAAAATGATATTATAAATCAGTCAAACATTCCAAGTCTGTTCTGGGTCCCCAATTTCTTTTTAAATGACATATTAACATAGCTGTGATATAGCATAAATAAATTACAGCCACATTCACAATGTAAAGGGTAGAGTCTTATAGCAGCACGGAATATTGCAGAAGAAAGATGCACTACTGGAGAAAGAGAGATTTACAATCTTAGGTTTCAAATCATGCTCCCTAGTTATGGGACTCCTATGTCTATGTCCTATGTCTTAAGAATCCTTCAATTTGTATGTGGATCTACCTGAGGGGAGAGAAACTGAGGCACTTGAGCACGTAGACTAGGCTGGGAGGAGCTGAGAGGTGGCACTGGTGGCTGAGGAGGCTGCTGCTGCATGGCCCGGGTTTGTGCTGCTCCACTACTGCCAAACATTCCACTGGGTATCTACAATATGAGCAGAGGACAAAAAAGGCAAAATGAAACATTTTTCAAACCTCCACCTTTATTCAAATCACTGAAGCTATTCAGGGCTGTTTCCTTTCTAAAGAGCTGAGCCACCGAGTTGGGAATGAAATTTTTTGTATTCTACACCACTTCAGAAAATAGTTACTAAATACCTTAAACAAGCCAGCCAAGACTTGAACATTCAACTGTCAATTTGATGAGCTCGTTCAAAACATGAATGAGTGCACTTGAATTGGATGAAAAGGAAAACTGAAAGCGCACTCGAAAGCCTAGGGCTCGGTCGATAATATTCCCAGGGCACACAAACAGAATCTAAAAACAAATTTCAGAGTATTTACCCTTAAGGTCTGACATCAAAGTTTACCTTGTGCATAAAAATCATTTATTGAACACTAACTACAAGCTGTTTGTTAGATTGCAAAATTGCAACTATTATAATTATCAAATGACCCAAAATAATAAGCCTCTTCAAGGGGCCTCATCTACATTTGCAGCTGTGTGCTGTTTAAGAGGTCTTCCTATTCAGTAAGAAAAAAAAGGCAGTGTCTATGTTTGGGCTTCAAGGACATGCTGCAGTTTTTCTGGGCCATGGCTGCCTCTAGGGGTGATATTTGATAGAGCATAACTATCTGATTACAAAAGGTACTTCAGGCAAGGTCATACACACATAAGTAAGCAATAAAAAGGTGGAGATTTGGGAGAGCCTGTGGGTAAAGTGGTCTGTGCAAAACAAACTCCATTTATCTTTTGTTGCCATCATTTCTCACATACACTTAAATCCTGCATAAAGCCTTTCAATTTCATGCACTTGCAGTGTGTCAAATTAGAAAACATTTGGCATTGACCAAGATTTATTTATATTCTGTTTTAAATAAAGCAGTTGCTCAACCATACTTCAGTCCTTAAATGTTGATTTATTTTTTTTTTTAATTAAGGACCACAAATAATGCTGATAGTGTTGCTGGTGCAAATTTGTGCATTTTTTCCTATCCAAAAAGTCTGTTACTATATAATAAACAAAGCAAAGCAACTATTGTACAAAATGTTTCTGTTCCATCAAATATATCAAACTCCTCACAATTTTAACCATGTTATAAGAACATGAACAAGAATTTTTGAGCCTTAAGCTGTGTTTTTTACTTTAGGTTTGTTATACAGATAGTGTACTACTGTTTTTTTGGGGGGTTTTCAAGTAAAGTTTTTTGTCAGTGCACAATGTGTTTACCTGCTGTCTGTTGTTCAAGTTTTGCATGGCCAGCCCCGGGTTGCCCTGTCCCAGACCCTGCCCAGGAAGGCTACTGTTGGCCAGGGGGAGCTTCAGGCTGGGGGAAGGCAGAAATGGTGATGGGGGGGCATCATCTGACAGAACACCATCCTAGAGTAGAGTGGAAAAAAAAGAAAAGGTTGACCAAGGGATAAAGAAGTATAAAAAAAGCAATCATCATTAAACATCAAATACTTAAAAAATGAAGCGAGTTGAGATTAGATTAAGATTTGTAGTGAAAACATCACAGCCATCCTTTAACCTTTCTTTGTAGCACACATCAAAATACGTGAAAATAAAATATGCAATTGCCAAAATAGATTTTTTAAAAAGAGACAGCAAAAAAAACAACATCCATACCAAAGCTCAAAGTAAAAGCAGAAGTATCACTGTGCATTTATGTTGACTGAACTACACCAACCATTCCAGCCCGTGTTGGAAAAAGCCTGATTGCTGGCCAGTTGAATGACTTACCTTGTCGAGAAAAGTGTTGCGGTCAGAGGGGTCTTTGGAGAGTGCAGAGGGCCGACACACCATGGGCTTGTTCATGCCATTGCTGTAATCAGACATGCCCATGCCCCGCTTGTCCAGGTCCGTCTTCTTCTCCAACAGGGCGCCTGAGAGCAGGAAGGAGGAAGGTACATTTATTATAGAGGCCAGACAGGGAAATGTGTTGCAACATAAACTAAATGGTGACATGGAATCAAGAAATCTAAATGTTCCTTTTACATTTATACATATCAATATGCCTATGTAGACTTTGGCTATGCTGATATTCAATCCTACACTTAGTAAGAAAGGTATGCGTAGTATTTTTCCTTGTTGAATTAAAGGGAAAAATGTAGCAAAAGAATATAAATCTGATTGTAGTAACTTTGAAGTGAATCAGTTGTGTGATTGTGCTGTCATATTCCGTGAAAGCATCTCTTATTGGCATTTTCAGTGCACATACAAGGACACATACTCCCACACATAGGTGAACTTACTCATGGCCTGGTCAAGGTTCATGTTGTTGCTCTTCAGAGCCTCCTCAGCAGGGTCTCTCTGTAACACATGGATAACATCATGCTGTCACTCACTATGGTTTGTGTATATATTCCTGTGTTCTACACTGTACAGCAGAGATTCTGTATTTAATCAATTTTTTTGTTTAGGAGTAGCTCATTTGTTGCCTGGTTGAGTAAAAAGATCTAAAATAGAGTCAGTGTTAAAAAAAACTTTCTAAATATACTGCCACCTACCGGAAAGCCCATGTCAGTGAGCTGCTTGATGAGACGGTTCATGATCCAAGCCTCATCAGGCTTGTTGCCAATCTTTCCCTAAAAACCCACAAGTATTAAAATATTGCTTTATAAATTACAACAATCCTCACTAATAACATCTGACAATACATTCATGACAAAAGTAAGATTTGTTCTCTGACCTTGCTCGGGCCCTTCTTGGGTCCATTGCCCCAGGAGTTGCAAGAAGAGCTGCTGTCCTGGGAGGTGGGACTGTTCCACATGTCCCCATCCTCAGTATCCCATTGGCCAGCAGACATGCCCATCTCCTCTCCTCCATTTCCCCAGCTATCTTGCATAGGTTTGGGGCCTGAGAAACAGATAAAGTACCATCAAAGGAAGAGGGTAAATGTGAGATAATTTAAGATGAAAATAGCAATTAAAAGTTTGTTGCTCATCTGTTACAGTGCTTTAGTATCTGTTATGTATTTTACACAAACATCGGAGGGTGAGCTGAAGGTAATTTTTTATTTGACCACTTGGTGCCACTGTTGCCATCTGGTATGCTGCATTTTCCCCCTACACGTCCCTATACCATTTCCAACATGTCAAACAAATAGACAAATAACCTACTGAGGCATGGGATTGCTTAAATCCCGACAACACTGTAGTAGCACAAACAAAAACCCTTCAGACTTGGCACAAACTGTACAAAGGTCTAAAGAAACTTCCTGTTTTTGTTTTCCAAAATGGACTGTGAAAGTGCACACCCTCAGGAAGATCCATCACTATGCCTTTCACAAGAGGTGCTGTAACACTAAACAACAACCAAATCTCTAGTGCCTTAATTGCTAAGGTTGCAGTTAAGCTGACAGGCTTTTGTGGAAAAGTCCGTTTAAATTGTATTAATCCTTTTAAATTTCACACAATCTGCAGCAATTACACAGTGAAACTGCAATCAGTTGAGATGGTTTGTATTCCAGCACATCTTGCACTAACCTGAAGCAATAATCTGCTCTGTGGTAGTATAACAGCCAGAGGCAATGTGTGAGATCAATAACAGTTAGTGCTGAAAATAGTTAAGCATCCTAGTACATGGTGAGTTACCATGGTGTGCGTACATCTTCGCAAAAATTTTGAATCAGTGGGTGTTACCTGGCTTGCAGGGTGCAGAACCTGGAGGTCCATTGGCCCTGCTGTAGGGTCCAGAGGGTTCATGACCATTGTCTCCCCATCCTCCGACTCCCCCTGGGGGCTTGCCCCAAGCAGAGGTGCCATTGTCCACAGTTGATGTTGGAGCTGCTGGCTCTCCCCAAGCAGGCTCTGACTTAGGTTGAACACTGGGAAGCTCTCCCCAACCTAGAAGAAAAGGGAGTATTTTTTAACCTTTTCCTTACAGTTTTAAATCCCTACCGATGTTCCTCTTGAGACAAATAGTAAGCTTGCCTGCCATGTTGTCTGTGTGTATATGCCTTTAATTCCAGCCTCCCTTTGACAGAAGCAGACCCTCAACCATCTCATACAGCCTAATGAGATAGTGCATGTGTGTGTGTGTTTGAGTGTGTGTATGTATGGAGAGAGGGATGAAAGAAGCAGCCCAGGCTAGCCAATGCAAACTCTTTCCACTGGTGCTGAACATCAGTATAGAGGTGTTCATGAAAAGTGTGTTTCAGTGTGGTCGTGATGCTGTTCAGTAGGTGCAGTGTAAAAGGCAGACACTAGGGGGCAATGGTCTCATTCACAATCAAAAGGAGAGGGGAATGTTGGCTGTTAAAGCTTTGCCATGTCTATATGCACAGCCTTTGTCTTCACAAAGACTTATTTCAAATGACCGCAGTGTTAAAGCTTGCTCTACAGAGTCTTAATTATGTATGTGTGACCATTAAGAGGCCCTCAATACTTCTGAGACTGTCAGTAATAACAGAAGAGTTCTTTTAAGGAATAATCTTTGAGAGAAAAAAACATCGTTGCCTGCAATGCTTTTTATCAGTAATTTAGTCACTTTATGTGTCGAGAGAAAACGACTCAAATTTTGTCTATCTCAACATTTTATTCAGCTCATTATCAAGTCTGACTTTGATGCTTAATGCTATTTAATAAAACATACTTATGCTGTCAGATAAAATATCATTTTTTCAAAATCTGCTTAGTATATGCATAGTACATTTTTAGCCATTCCGATGTCTTTTGAAGGGGATTTTAAAAGACTAGAATCTTTTTTAGCATTTAAGAACATCAAACATGACTTTAGTTACAATATGAAAATCTGAGGTCGTTAACACCACAACACAGTCATAATATGTTACCTGGGTTGGCGAGTGGGGGTCTACCCTGTGGGCCTGCACCTGGATGTGAGGCACCATTGTTAGGTGACCCATTGTTGTTTCCATGGTGTTGCAGGTGAGTTGGGGGTTGGCCATGATGAGGATGGTGGTGCATGTGGTGAGCGTGATGCTGATTGTTGTTGCCAGGGCCAACAGAGTGATTGTTGTTGTTATTGTTTGGGATAATCACCCCACCATTCTTAGTGGGAGGCGGGCCGCCATTGCCTGGGTTATTATTGGGGTTGTTGCGATCCCACATGTTGACAGTCTTGTTGTAGGTGGTGGGATCACCCCAGGTGGACGTTCCGTCGTCGATCTCCATCCTTCTGCGGATGGAGGGAGGGGAGGGCTCTTCCCAGCCAGTGGGCTCCATACCTTGGTCCTGTTTGCTGACACTGCCCCAGCTAGATGTGTTTTGCTTTACAGAACTCGGACCACCCCATGAACCAATGCTACCACCTCCTCCGCTTCCAGTGCTGCTGCTGCTGCTTTCCTGGGGCTTGGAGGAGATCCAGCCTCCCTGCACTGGGCCATTGGAACGCTGGGTCTCTCCCCAGCTGTTATTACTCACAGTTGGAGCAGGTTTACCCCAGCCTCCTCCTCTATTAACTCCTCTGGGGCTTTCTTTCCATCCACCATTTCCTCCATTCCCTCCTTCTCCTTCCCACATGCTGCTGGAGGATCCACTGTTCTTGACCTCTGCCTCTCCCCAGTCCCCTGTGCTTGATCCATTAGAGCCCCCATTACTGCTGCCCCAGCCGTGGGAGCTTTTGGGGCCCTCTCCCCAGCTAGTAGGCTGACTTTTAGGCAGGCTGTCATCCCAACTGGAGGTCTTGTCCTCAGAACCCCAGGTTGTTGTACCTCCATTTCTAGGGCCACCAGAAGGCAAAGGGTCTCCCCAGCCACTGGTAGTGCCATTTGGGGCTTTGCTAAGTGACTGTGGGGGGTCCCGCCATCCTGATCCAGTCTGGATTGGCTGAGGTGGAGGGGCTCCCCAGCCAGAGGATGATGATCCTTCGCTGTCACTTTTTCCCCCAGACCCAGGCCTCTGAGTAGGGCCTATGTTTGGGTTGATGGTACCCCCATTGGTTGATGAGGATACACCATTAGAGCTGGATCCTCCTAAGGTTTCAGAGCTGCTATTGCTCTTACCATCATCAGAGCTGGTTTCTTCCATCTCCCATACAGTGTGCTGCCGGATGGGGGTCTGTCCCCAACCTGTGTTACTCAGCACCCTAGGGTCCAGGTCCTGCCGAGGCAGCATTGGGGAAAAGTCCATACTGGAGGACCTGTCTCTGTGATTGGATCGACCTTCACTGCTGTCCCCACTACCCTCGCTTGCCGGGGCTGTTCCAGTTTGCTGGCCCCATGAGCTAAGTTGTGGCTCTTGGCCTGAGCCAGAACTACCAGCATCTATTGAGTCCCAGCCTTTAGATGCATCCCCGCCAGCAGAGGATTTACCCCAGTCACCCCAACCACCACTTCCACTACTTCCACCTCCACTGCCTTGGCGGCCCCAGGCAGAAAGGCCTCCAGATGGAGTTGAGTCCCAGCCTGAGTCCTTGGGAGAGTCAGCTGCCTTGGTTTCTCCACTTCCCCATACAGAGCTGCCTGTTGTGTCCCCATTAAGTTGGGATGATTCAGTTGGTGACTGGCCTCCCCAGCCAGTTAAACCATGAACAGGGCTCATGGGCTCCTGAGCTTGCTGCTGTTGCTTAGTGTGGTTCGGTCCATCAGTGTTAAGGTTTGCAGATTCCATACTGAAGGACAAGCTTGTGTTGGTTGATGAGTGCTGCTGATCATTTTCGTTAGCACTCATCATGCCAACCCAACCTCCCCCACCATTGTCTGTACCTCCCAGGCTCCCATTTCCCATATTTCCATTGCCATTAATACCTGGTGGGAGGGATGGGGAGTTTGACACCCCGTTAGAGCCAATACCACCTCCACCACTCTCATGGCCTAGAACAGGCCAGGCTGATGGGTTGGCATTGGGATTGAGGTTCAAGTTAAAATTAGGAGAGCCCCAGTTATTGGGTGCTCCCACTCGGCCACCATTCATCCCATCTTGTTTCCCATCTGAACCCCAGCCTCTATTACCAGCTAATGTGTTGGCTGACCCAGGTCCCGTCATCATGTTATTGTTAGCTTTGAGAGAGGTGTAGTGGGCCTGCTGGCCTGCGGCACCTGTGGCCATACTCAGAAAACTACTACTACTTGTGGAAGTGACAGCACGGATGTCTTGGTTAGAGCTTGCTGAGCTCAAGGGGCATTCTGGTGCTGCAGGGTGGCTGGGGTCGCTACTGCGGCTGATGGAGGGCCAAGCTTCTGTGTCACTTCCGTCAATAATCACTTTGTCCCAGCTGTTGGCACTGGAGGGGCTGTCAACTGGCAAAGAGGCTCCCCAGTGAGAGGTCTCATACTGGGCAACAGGGCCACTCTGAAGGGATATGTCTAAAGAGAAAAAGGGAGGGAGAGAGAGAAGAGAAGTTGAGACAAAAAGAAACACAGTAATACAATAAAGGAGGTTAGACTGCCAGAGAGAAAAAGAAAAGGATTGAAGATGTACGAGAGCAAAACAATAGAGATGGGGTAACAGGACAGACAACTGGAAGAAAGACAATGGGCAAAAAAGAAAAAAAAAACAAAAAAGGGAGGGAAAGGGGGAGGGGGAATACATTAGGTTAGACTAAGGAACATCATGTCATACAGCCCCTCTTCGTCCCCTGGACCAATTTTATCTTCTTGGTTGGTTAATGCTAGCTATCAGACTTGGCAGAATGAGATGGGCACACATTTACACGTTCCACAATTCAACACATAATCAGGATGCACAGCCAAGCGTGCTACATGTCATATCAGCTATGGCATATCCATATATCCTTGGCCTGGTGCAGTCAGCCAAATAGAAACAGAGAGAGGAGAAAAGAAAGATGGATAAGGAAAAGAAAGTGAGGGCTCCATCTTACTCTCTCCTTACTTTTACTTAACTCCCCTTTTCACTTCGCTTTCCAACTCGTTTCCTCTTAACTCGTTTAGCCCCTTACTTCCTTCACACTCTCTAGTTGTCCTATTACCCCCCCCCCCCTTTTCTTTTGCTATTCATGTCTCCTCTCTCCCTTTCTGCCCCAACCTCTTTCCACACCCGTTAATTTCTTCCTCTCTCCTCTCTGCTCTCCTCTAACACCCAGCAGTGAGAGGCCCATCCGTCTCCATCGAGGCTTTGCTGGCTGGGGCTGTGAAGGGAAGCCCAAGTGGAACGCCGCTCATTTATTGGAATGAAATCAGGATGGCTTCTCATCCATCACTCCCTACGGTCCACCAGTCTTACTCCTCCTCCAACTGCACTGCAATAAGAAACACTTCCTCCAAGTGTTTGTGTGTTGGCTTCTTTCTACCTTTAAAAATATAATGCAATGTGTGTATGTGAACCTTTTTTATAATAATCTGGAAAATGAGGGCTGCATGTAAATCTTGTCCTATACCTTAAAGGCCTTAAAGCATAATCTACAAAATCAGTGGCACACTACTAAAAACAGAGGCTTTCCAACAATCCTCTATCAACATGGTATGCACACAAGCAATTTCATTAGGCACAAATGCATCCCATCAGACAGGGGACTAATAATAGACTAATTCAATGCTATATAAGGGTAATCAATCAATGGGAGGCAGCTAATCAATTATCTTATTAATGCTAGTGGGTGAGAGCAGGGAGGTTATCGATCCAGCATGCAAACATCCAAACCACTGTCAGCCTCATGTAATGGGCTAAAAACAAATGAGAACTGCTACAAATTTACCCAGTGCAATTGGCCAGGGGAAAAATGAGGAGAAAAATTAATCCAGTGACTGATGGAAAAGAGAGGAGAGTACTTTGTTTTATGGAATTGCAAAAATGTATACTTTTTTTTAACCTATGCCTGTTTCCAACATCAATCAAGTGTAAAAACAGTTATGGTCCTGCACATAAAGTATAACATATTCTTAGGCAAGCATCGTGTTCATTATTTAAATATACACAAGCCCATTAAGTTTTTAACTATACTGCAATACATTAAAAATGAACAGACAATATACAACACAATCAGTCTTTTTAAACAAGCATTAGGAGCCTGATAGACAATATTTTTCTGGCTAAGTTCCTGTACAACTGCAGTAAGTGTGGCTTACTGACCTTTAATTAGAAGATCCTGGTTGTGTTTATAAAATATTTGCCTTGTTGATAATTAAGCTGCCTTACCTTCTATTACTCTGCCTTTAGTTTCCATCAGATTGTTGCAGTGATTTCCATAATAGCTATAAGTTCTAAATCATGAGATAAAAACCTAGTGGTCAAAACAATCCCGTCAGATAAGGGGAAAGTCCATTTGTTTAAGGTGTGTGGACACAACACACACAGAAATACTGGCAGATATATGGCTTTAAGATACTGCGTAACGTGCCACAGAGCGGCTGTGAATGCAGTTTTCGTCTGAACACACTTATCTACTCTCCCCAGGCAGCCTTATCACACAGGGTCGTCAGACTGATGGCACACATACACACATCAAAACTACTTTGCAGTCAGTTTGCAATCAGTTGAACACAGAAAAAACTAATGAAACATCTCAGCGGTAGTGATCCCTTACAACCGCTGTAACAGTGCTTTTTTGGAGAAAAGTTAAGACTTGTTCAAACTTTAAAACAAACTAGATGTGAGCCTTTAATTAGAAAAGCGAAGGCCTGATGTCAGTTTGCATGACAAATCTCCAAAGTAATTCAAAGTGGATAACAAAATTATTCAGGTGGAATCTGTCCTTAGTTCCAAAGACAGCAAGCTCCTACAGCATTAAGGGATGATGATAAATTATTTAGAAGATATTTAAAAAAAAAAAAAGGTTTTTTTTTTCTATTTCTGTCTTTGCATACTGAAGGGTGAAACCTGTTCATTTGATTTTTGCAAGTTGGACAGAAAAGAATATTTAGTGAATGGTAAAGATACCACAATAACTGAACTACTGTTGTCACTGAACAAATGGGTCAAGTGTTTGAATAGTTAAATTACTTCCTCCTTGGTGTTTTGATGTGGAGTTAACATTTTGCAGTGAAAGGACATACTTAAGTGCACTTAGTTAATTAATATAAGTATAGCTGCCTGCAACAGTGAATTACACTCCAGTCAATATAAAGTGTCTCTTTTACAAAAAGCTAGTTTGGCACTATTTCAGATGTACTGATTAGGCACATGCCTGCATGCCACCCAGTCAATATGTAAAGAAAAGAATGGAAAAAAAACCCTAAACAGTTAGTCTTTTTAGTTACCATGCAAGCTCTTAGTAGTTTATAGGTGTTGTGTTTTTTAAAACACAGATAAATATACATGACAACATCATGAAAAACCATAGATGTTATTTTCTTTTTGCTATGTCCCAGCTCTGCCGCTGCTAACTTTCTGAGCAAAGAGGAGTGCCATTTTATCAGATTTGAAACACAGCCAAGAAGCTCAGAGGCTGCAGCCTCAGGAAAATTTTGTTCAGTCAACCCCTTACCCACCCAGAATATCTTTTTCTTCCTCTCTTTACTGCTTTCTGTGTCTCTGTCACTGTCTCTCATTCTCTCTCTCACTCTCTCTTTCTTTCTCTCTCAGTCTCATTTGCACATTTAGTTTCCTAAAGAGCGTTTAAAATAGGTTACATGATAAGTTAATCAAAGTCTGGGAAGGAGCCATTTTTTAATCACTTCTGTCACATACACTATTAGTAAGGCAAAATTTAAACAAAATCCTCACATAAAAACAGGAAAGAAAAAATGAGAGTGTGTTTAATGCAAAAAAGGGGTCAGTCAGAAAGAGAGAGTGGAAGAACACCTGAGGAGAGGAGCACCAGCACCACTCTTAAAGAGCTTACACAGATCCATGAAAGGAGGGGAAACAGCAAACTTCTAAGTATGTCTGCCTTCAGCTGTCTAGTCAAAAACCGAAAATCCTCACTATACTGTGTAACTTTGTGCAAAGTAAATAGCAATTGTGCCTTAACAAAAATGGAACATAATGGACTACACAAAACAAGTATTTGTAATCAGACTATTTGCATTGGATAGCATCACACCGTGTATCTTTATGTACATGTGTGCATGTGTGGACTCATACAAAACAGCCTCTTTTCCCTTTCACCTCACTCATGCCTTGATTGTTCCCCCTTTTAAATCCCTCCCCAGACATTCCAACAGAAAGGTCTTGCTGATTCTTGGCAAAGCAGTAATTTGGCAGAGGGGAGTTGAAAGCAAGCTGAACATGAAAACAAAGAGAAGGGGACAATTATTTCCATCCACCATTTGCAATCATGTGTCAATAATGTGGTGCTTTCATTCTGGTTGCAATTAGGAGGGCAGTTTCCGATCACGTTTTGTGAAGAAAAAAAGGGTCAAAAATAAAAACTAAAAGGGAACTCAATGGTTTGTCATGTTTCCAACAAAGAGCAAGACAGCCTTTTAGTATGCATGTATGTGCAAGGTCATGCCTCAAAGATACTAAACTGAGCCTGGACTGAAGCTAAACAATACAAATTTCCAAAAAATGATGAGCAGTTCTTGTGCTAAAAAAAAAAGTGGCATTAAACAACAGCAAAAACACTCTGAAAACCTGCTGAAAGCTTGCCAGATTTTAAGCAGAAAGACATCAAGAGATGAATCTCTGATTATGAGACGAGCAGCCATCATAGAGATGGGCAGGTAGCCAAGAAATAAATGCCTCCCCTCCCCTTTAAATGAAATGAAAAGCAGGGTGACAGAACAGGAGCGGGAGAGGGTAGCAGGGAGAGATGGAGGAAAGTCTGGGGGGATGGGACTGGCATTTGCAATGTCAAGGGAAAAGAAAGGGAGACGGTGAGAGCGAATGCATGAACCGACTGGGAGAGATGCTGTGAGATGTGGTAATAAAAGGATTGGTTACTTCAACTGTGAGGTGAAGGACTGGGCTTGGTTTTCTCAGAGCACACTGAGGGGTGACATAACACCAGAACCAGAGCAGGAGGGGATGTTTAGTAGTCTTTTGTCCCAAATAGACCCTCTCAATCCCTCTTTGAGGGGTGCTTTACGCCCACTCGGATCAAAGACGGCATGTACTTGTTTTTCCGGAAGCAGGGAGAAAAAGAAAGACCGAGGGAATGGTCACAGGAGGGTCTGAAAAGCTCATCATTCATGTCTGTTTACCTCTGCTGAGAGAAGAGAAAAAATAGGAGAGCGAGACCATGGTGACTTCTCTGGTTTCCCTGACAGAGGCTGGATTAATGAAGCCACTAGGGGGTTCGTTTACTTGTGTGCGTATGTGTGTGTGTGTGTGTGTCACAGCCTCAGCAAATGGGGCGACCTAAATATACCACCCTGGCTTCATTAGAGCCAAGTAGTCTTGTGATGCATCTGATGATTTTAAAAAATACAAATTACCACGGTAGATGTAAGTGGTATTTATTATTATTTTTTTTTTACATCTTAATAGTTTTAATGTTTAAAAAAGTAGACTCTCATTTGCATGAGATTGTACATTAACATTTTGGAAATTGTGGAGTGTTTTAAAGGACAACCCCATTTTTAAAATAATATAATGACTTCCATACTCAGCAGACCATTTTTCCCTCAAAGAGTGAGCATTTAACCTAAATAAGATATGCTCAAAACCCCAGCTGCCTTACCTGCAAATCAAAAAGGGCCCAAATGAAAGTGTTTTAACAGCACCCAGCAGAGTGCCTTCTGGTTGCAAGCACTGTCTGGGTGACCAGCAAACAGCTGTTGGGCCGCAGTTCCCACAGTCTTAAGAGACCCCCAGCCCAGCACCTGCTACTGGGGAGCCTGTCTGGACGGCTGCTGGCTGCTTCGGACTACTTAATGGTCCCCAGTCAGCTGGAGAGACGGGGATGGTGGGTGCAACTAAGGGAGGGTGAGGGGACGGGGGACGGGGGTGTTCTCTGTCTGGTGCTTGGGACAATTAAAAAGGTTTTGAGAGTGGAGGTGGCGTGGGATCGGGGTAAATGGACTTTATTCTTCATGGTGGGTTTGCCTTTCAGACTTTGTGGATAGAGGGGGTGTGTGTGGATAGCCTGCGTGAATATTATACATCTCACACACTTAAATTTTAATATGGCCTCTGAATAAAATATTTATTTTTTTACCCAACTGAGGTCAATTCCACACACACAAACACACATGAAACTTCAGAGAAACTGCCTTGAACCACCTACGGACATCTACACAATAATACTGCAGTACTGCTGGCTTATAAACTGACATGTATGTGTGTGCATACATTCCCATTTAACTCGGAGCCAGCTGGCCTGAAAGGCAGACACAGATCTGAAAGGACACAACTAGGTCAGCCTAGTGTGCTCTTTCTGCTGCACAGTCACTACATCGATGTGAATGTGTTTGTGTTTGCATGTCCACAAGTTAAAAAAAAAAAGTGTTGAATCTGAGCGAGTATCTGAGTGAAGGAACCATGACAACATCCCATCCCTTTGGGCTAAAGTAACCTCATAAGAGAGGTCAGCAATGTGTCCTCAAAACAGAGTTCAGCCCTCACTTACAGTCATACTGTAGAGGAAAAACTTTGTGTTTGCAGGCAGGGGACATCTAATTATACAAAACTTTGATTTTGATTTTAGTTTTAAAAATTTGGTTTCTGAAAAAAAGTTATGAATTATTCTCTTGACAATGACAATCATAGTTCTGGGCAGGATGATAAGCTTAATTCTGTCTACTTTGTTCATGTAGTTAGGTTAATTCAAAATGTAGAGAAGCAAATGTGTAGTCCGACCAAAACTGAAGTATGAAAACATGGGTGTTTTGATGGAACTTGATTTCAGACCTTCCTTACTGCTACAGACAAAACTGCAGCTGTAAGTAAGTAAGTTAGTTAGTGGTCTAAGTGAGTTGAGTGTACAACTCAAAAAAAATACTCAAGCTCACCTGCTCAAAACAGTGTGATGTTTTGTGCAAATAAATAAAAAGGCTTGGGCTTGGATCCTCAAGTGTAGAGTAGTATGTTTAACTACAATGACCACTCTCTAAATCATGTATGCCAGAATCATTGCAGCAGCAAGGCCACTGGCTTGAGGCTATTAGCTGAGCAGACAGGAAAGAGCAGGTTGTGAGGGGGGGAAGCCCTCGGGACAGGAAGGAGAGGGGAAGTGGGTAGAAACCAAGCCAATGGCCACCCTGCCACAGGCTGTGCTGTAC
This sequence comes from Acanthurus lineatus, assembly GCA_029814665.1. Taxonomy (NCBI): domain Eukaryota; kingdom Metazoa; phylum Chordata; class Actinopteri; order Acanthuriformes; family Acanthuridae; genus Acanthurus; species Acanthurus lineatus. Next base: position 18,290,278 of record JAPZDV010000020.1, on the reverse strand, counting down.
TGAGAGACCCCTGAGAAAACTGGGGCGAGGTAAGGGCCAAACAGGACAACAACTGCTGCACTAGGACAATAATAAGGACATTATAAGTTAATGCACTTAACCAGGGGAGCTTAACTGGTCTTTAGCCAAAAGGAGAAATATATTCTTTTAAATCTAAAAGGCTTTGAGGTATTGCTTGTCTTGAGTTAGTTAAGCCTGCAGCCAAATTTAGATCCTGGCTCAGAGCTGAGGAAACCCTGCACTTAACAGCTGAGCAGAGAGGAAATATTACAATAGAAATTGGAAGTTAACTTTTGAACTTGAAGTTGTTTAAAAAATCCCTTGATAGAGCTAATGGGTTTCAATTCCTAATATTTAAATCCTGCTTGTGAAAAGCTAAAAGAAAACAAGAAGCAAAGACTAAATCACAATATTTTCCTTAAAATTTAACTGCACAGAAACACATTTTTAAAAAACCCAATAAACTGTGTAAGTATATGGACTAGTAAATGAGGCACAGCTTGCAAAAATCGCTAACAGGCTACACAGGCTTTAAGCTTTGTTTGATACTGTGATTGGACGACCAGACAGAGCACACAAGGACCAGTTGCCTCTGTGAAGTAGAGGGCTGTAGTCTGCTGACTGGCTAGCCATGTGCCACAGCTGGTGCAGATTTGTTTACTGAGTGCTCGGTGTTCTCCCAGCAAATGTTGAGTCAGTAATGAAAGACAGCACCGAGCAGCAGAGGAGCATTGATGAAAAGAAAGAAAAGAGGAAATATTGGGGAGAAAAACTCAGCAAAGATGTGAGCGCATACCCATGCTAGTTTGTGTTCAAAAACAGGTCTATGTAAACACTGCATGGTGTGCAACAAAGATATCCTCACATCTATGTCTTCAAAGTTTAAGTGCGTTATGTTAGAGGATGTCAGGTGATGGTTACGATTACTGAATAGAAAAAAACACAGGGATATGTTAAGGATATCAAAAAAGCAGAAATAATGATGAAAATGAAAACATCTTGAGTGCGCAGGAGAAAACAAACACTGTAACACTCACTCACTGAAAGAAGAAATACAGCAGTAATAATGATATAAATAACTCATGCTCATCCTTTATCAACACATTACTTGCATACAAATACACACAAGCCACAACACAATGAGCACCTAAAGGCAGGTTCAGTAATAGCGATCTTAGGGGCCACCGGTGAGTTCATTAAAAAGCTACCGCTGGCTACAGAGGTCTGAGAGAGGTGTGTGTTTGCCTGTGTGTGTGCGCCCGTGTGTGTGTGTGTGTGCGCCCGTGTGTGTGTGTGTGTGTGTGTGTGTGTGTGTGCGTGTGTGTGCGCGTGTGTGCGCGTGTGTGTGGTCCTGTGAGTCAAGAAAAAGATCATGTAAAGCCTTGAACAAAAAAAAAGTTAGACTAAAACATCTCAACAAGATTTACAAAAGCTTTAAGATAATTTTGTGTTATTATAGGCAGTATCACAAGCACCAGAATCCACACTTGCAGACTGTAATAGCACAGACCTGCTTTGGGGACAGCTATCAGAATCCTCTCAGAAGGCAAAAGGAGGAAAAAGGGGAAAGGCAGGGGCAGCAGCCAACTGAATACAGCTTAAACCCAAGTCTTTAAATTTGGTCAGCTTATCCACACAATTAAGGAGCTGTATCTCTTCATTACTTAATAATCAGAAGGTGAAGGTATGCTGTTAAGCTACAATTAAAATCACCCTAATTTATTGTGCCTGCAATGCAAAAAATCTGTCAGTGCTGTTTTTCATGACTGTATCTCTGCCAAGCATACTGATCGCAAACTCTGAAATGAAACTAAATGATGGACTCCTATCAAACCCACTTTAAAGTGCCAACATGTTACCTTTAACTAACAAAAACTGGGAAAAATGAATTGAGATTAAAGGTTGAAGCAGAATGTTACTTAATATATCACTTAATATGCAGCCAATATACAGCCAGCATGCACCAGAAGAAAAACAAAACAAATCTAAAATTAGAAAGTGCTCACACAGCCACCACAAAAGCACCAAAATTAAATTTGAAAAAAAAAGATAAAAAAAAAATCTATTCCAGTAGAATTTTTTTTTTTTTTAAACTGCACTGACACCAACCTGGGTGGCGTTTGCCCACAGTGGACGTGGCAGAGTTTGGGGTAGTGCTGCTGGTAGTCGTAGAAGAACAAGAAGAATAAGATGATGAGGGCGAAGAGGAGGAGGAGGAGGAGGAAGAGGAGAGGGTGAGAGCACTGAGGGCTCCTGCAGGCAGTGGCTGGCCTCTCTTCAGTAGCTGCTTGTGCTCCTGCTGGCGGAAGCGCGGGGGCACCTCTCTGGGCGGGTAGCGAGCACTGGCAGAGGACAACTGGCACTGCTGCTGCTGAGAGGGAGTATGAGTTGGGAGTTGGCTACTGGAGGAGGCGCGCTTGCCATTGCCAGAAGAAGAGGAGGAGGAGGAGAGGGGCAGCGTAGGGCTGGCGGGGTGGAGGTGGTGGGGTGGCAGGCCGAGACTGGGCTTAGTGGGATCAGGCTCTGGCACTGGATGGATACAATACATGGGCACAGAGGCATACATACAAACACAAACACGCACACATTCATACACACACACACACACACAGAAAGACACATGCAAGTAGCAAGGTATTAATGTCTGGGTTACTCACTATTAGTATATATATATAACAGAAACTTTATATGGCTGGGAGGTGCTTACATTGGACGACAACAAATAGCAGCTAAACAGTAACCTTTTTTACACAGATCATAATGAGGAAGTGTCGGACAGTGTCTTAAAGTGAGTTTACAGTTTATTAAATGCTTATCTTAATTAAGCATTTCATTTGTAACCAAAATAGTTAATGTTAAGTTACCATATAAAATGGTCACATGGGGATAGCACAGGAAATAGCCAGCTGATTAAGTTAAATTCTTAAGATCTTTTTTAAAAAAAGCGTGGTGGACATGTTTCTGTTCAACACATTAATGCACTCCATTTAATCTGTACTTAAGTACAGTGCTCAGCAGGTGTTAATTATTAAATCTGTGTGCCCATGCTGTATGTCGATTAGGACTATCCCTTTAAGTTATAAATGCCTCATTCAGTCTTTTGTACAACATATGTTACTGGCCCAGACACACTCTTTGAAAAGGTCATATTTTTTCTGCTGACTGAACACCGAAGCACACACAAACACATGGAGATACCTCCTTTTCACTTCATTACACTCTGCTCTCTCACTCACACACATGCACAGGCCGCACACACACACACACACACACTCACACACCTTTCCCTGCTGGTTCAGCCTTAGCCTGACCCTTTCCCTGTGGTTGCAGTGACCAGCCAGCCGTCTAATTGAGCGTTAGCCTGAAAGGTGTTATTATTAGCAGGATCTGGATAGCTAGCAAGCAAACAGATTGGCTTGGCTAAAGCTTCCTCTCCATGGTGCTGTGAGACAGAAGAAAAAAACCTGCCAGACGTATACATGCTGAATTATTCTTATTGAGGAAGCTGAAAAAGATGTTGGTGTGAGTCTGTGGGTGTATGCATCACTGAGTATGCGTTTAATCGGCGAGGGAAACTGAAATGTTTTACAGAATCCTGTACAGGGTTATTTACAGTGTATATATAGTTCTCTACCACACAGATTGGATGGTAAAAGCTGATAACCCAAAGGCTGTCGTAAATTACAGTTTCTTGGTCTTTGGGTTTGTAATTTATAAATAGAGCTGATGATGTTTTCTATAGTCCCTGGATAGATATGGTTTTACACAACAGCTGAGACTGCCTTCACTCAAGGGAGGGGAAGAGAGAGACAGAGGAGGACAGTCTGTGTGTGTGTAGAGATTTTTTTTTTTAACCATCAAAGGGTGAGAAATAGATGACGTAGAAATAATTTGTTAATAACACCTTGACTCTGTCCAGTTTGAGTGTCTAAGCTGTTCCTACAGCGGTCCTGTGCTGCAGTGCTGGCAATTAACCACACAGTGACACACACACACAGGCAAAAGCTGCCACACTGGAGGTTAAATTAAATTCAGAGCGCAGAGGTATTCACTGTGCCTGCCAAAAGCTTGTCTGAGAGCACAGCTAAAAACAGAGGCGCTCTCAGAGTGCAACACTAATCCAGATGACTGCCTACCTGCTGACACACAGAAACCGCAGTGAAATGCAGGAAACACAAATTTAAATACAGACTGACAAATCTGAAATACAACAGCTGTACATAAAGAGAACAACATGAGTAAGTATTCCAAGGCCAAACATAATAGTCATTCTCTTTAATTTATGCCTCTCACAGATAGAGATATGACAATGTTTCCTACCCAATACCAACTGCGATACAAGCCAATTTCAAGTACTAATCCAATGCGAGTGTGATTAATTTTTGCCTTTTAACAGCCTTTGTGCCTTTTTTAAACCTCTATGGATCTTATGATATGGAAGGGCTTTAAGGGCACAAGGTGCTTGCCATTTAAGAATAGTGGCTTAATGTACAGTAAAAAGTCTATGAAGATGCATACAGTTGAACAAGATGCCGCTGGGAAGTAGCAGGGTTATGTTTCCGAGGAATAAATCAGCTGGTATCAAATCGGTGCAGTCCTGGTATCTTTTACTTGGCAATACACCGATCCAGCATTTTAGGCAGGTTTCTTCTAAAAACTGGTTTTGCTATGAGAACAACTCTATTCTCAGAGACACACACTTCCAATATACAAACGCACGCATGTCTTTGTATGGTTCTACAAAACACTCACGTATGCAAAAAGATGCTTTAACAGTTGCTTCAACACCCTATCACCAATGAGATTTCAGCCAAGCATACATGCGGAGAGAAGTAGGGACACAGAGAGGGAGGAGGATCTGCCCCCCCCAGCAGTATCTGGCTGTCAGTTGGCTGGAAACTGCAGCTGGTGACGCACATCTCTGATTAAATACAGCTCGGCCCGCCTGATGCTGCCCCGACCAATCAGCCAGCAGGACAGTGAATGCATGCTGCCCTGCCCCCTTTCCTCTCAGTCTTCCCCACTCAACCCCCCACCCTCCCCCACCCAAACACAAACTCATCCACCTCTGCCTTTCCATCAGCGGATTGCTCCAGAACCACTGCTCTCTTTCTCTTTCTTTTCTCTGTGTCTACCTGTCTCTCTCCGCTCACTGTCCTCTGGGACTTTATCCATCTTGATCCCTCATCTCTCATGTTTCTGTATTTTTCTTTGCTTTTATCTTCTTTCTGTCTCTCCTCTCTGCCTTCTCCCAGTTTACCGTCCTCCATCTTCTCACTCCAAATCACTCTCTCACTCATCCTGCCTCTTTCTCTACTTATTTTCTTCCATCTCTTTCAACTCCAACATTTTTCCTACCTAGTGCACATTTGTTGATTCCCATCTTTTTTTTTTCTTTTCTCCTTCTGCCAGGTGTTACTATAGACTGTAGTGACTGATTTTTTGTAAGAGATCTAGTAATCTTTCAAAGTCCTGAAAAAGTTTGGGCTTACTTCTAGTCCCCCAACAAAAGCCTGAACTCAAGATAGTATTCTCTAACGGCTCAGGGACAGCTAGGATGCAGTTTGCCACATGAGATGTCATTCACTGCACAAACACAGGTTCTCTGAAGGTGTATATGCAGAATTTATACAAGTTACAAGCACACTGGTTACTATTGACCAGCAAGTGGCCAACTTCAATCATGCAAATTCTGCCTGTTTTATTCTCCTCCACCTTGGCACTTCTCCTCTCTGACAAACATCACCGTCACAAAACAGTCTGATGTCTAAAACTAAAAGTATTTCTTTTTAATTTTTTTTTTGTCATAATTGCCACATTTTTTACAATTAGTGCACACCAAAACACTCTGAAGGAATTCCCTAAGCTGCTAGAATTTTTTCTGTTTCCAGAACAATTAGTTCATAAAAGACACATATGCTCAGTATTCAGACAGCTCACTGTTTATTTCTGCTGCCAGTCTGGTACAGGAAGCAGATGAACCCAGAAGACAGACACAGACAGACACATGAGTCCTTTAGCTCAAGCACACCCTGCTTCAAACAGCCTGTGTTTGTGCTGTTGTAGTAACAAGGGCGTATACAACTCACGCTGCAGATGACCACTTCTCCTGCACAAGCAGTGACATATTTCTCTAAAACAATCCCATAACATTAACAACCACACTGTCAAAAACCAGTTCAGTTACAATATTCTGTGCACACAAAAAGCTGCTGTCATAACACTATCCAGCTGGGAAATGTGTAGGTCTGGGGTGTATCCTGAATTTACCAAGTATATGAATGAGCATCAATACTCTCCTGAGAGGAGAAATATGTGTGTGCACACGCAGACATACACACAAATAAAACTGAACTTTTATGGTGAAAGGAAGAGTATCTGTGAGAGAAACTGCTTCCTTCTGCCTAAAAAAAATGAAGAAAACAAAACAACATAACCTGAGAAAACATCTTTTATTTGGGGGAAGGGGGACCTAAATCCATGATGGATGAGTGGGTGCTTTGGAAGAGGTGGGGTTGGGCTTTTTTAAAAAGACTACTGAGGGGGAAAAAAAATGAATAAAAGTGGGGAAATCCCTTAAATGAGTATGTCTGTAAGAGATTAATTGAGGAAACTGAAGAGTATGCCAGCTACGCTCACCGCCAGTAAAAGGCAATGAAATCCACATAGTAAATTAGTCAGGTTGCAGGCTTACTGCATTTGAACCCTTTTTTAAGACTAACAGCTTCTCAGACACAGAATTTCTCTGCTTAATAAGCCCTAACTGCTGGTTAAGCCTCTGTCTATAACTAACTGACAGCCTCTGATATCAAACTTAATGTTTTTAAATATTTATTCACAAAAGCTTTACTATGAATCTACAATGAGACATTTTTACTGAGTATTCCTCAATGTCATGACACAGTGTACATCAGGAGTCCCCTTAAGATACCTGTCCAACCACATTGGCAACCCTATAAATATCATTATAATCAGAAGCAAACACGAAATACAAAGAGGCAAAAATGTGGAAATAACAAACTCTTGGCAGATCTACATAAAGAAATATTGAGGTTACAGCAGCGCAAGTAAGAGTTGTGTTGTGAAAACCAAATTCATAATTTTCACATTATGTGGTGTCCTTAATACCTCTAATTAAAGTTGAAAAGGAGAGCCAATTAAATGAGCATTTGTATCAAGTGCACAATAAATTCCATTAAACCCTCCAGCTGAGGAGCTCTCTGCAACCTTGCATCAAACTTTTAATTACAGCTCTTCTTCACACCAAATGCATAATTATGCACAAAGAGAGTGAGCGGGTAAAAGAGCAATGGTTTAAGAATAGAGAGCAAGTTTGCATAGACTGTGGGGGGAGGCATACAAGCCGGAAATACATAAAGGAATCAGATATAGATTTGAGAATCCATAAACAAGGCGTAACAGGCAAGAAGTTTGAGAGTCGGTTATTGTGTGAGCAAAAAGAACAACTGTGCTTGGTTCTCTGAGTCTTGTGCCAGGCAGCGCAGGTTCCCACATCCCTTCTGTCTATTGTCTGCACAGCCACTTTATTATGCAGCCATGTTTATAGAAGGGGGAGGGATGGACACAATTCACAGACCTATACGCGCTACACAATGGTGCATTTCTTAATCCAATAAGAGCTGGGCGGTATGGGGAGGTAAGGAAAATACAGCGTGTTTTAAAGTGGGTTTTCATCTGTTTATAACAGAGCTAATACGTGATGCTTTTCAAGGGGTTTTATAAAGGGGTGCAATTGTGTGTGCTAATGTTTATTTTGGTTTATGAAAACAAACTTTGAAAAAAACAAAGTTCACTAAGTTGTGTCTGAAAATTTGCATCAAAAAAGTGTACACACACTAAGAACAATATGAGCCCGAACTGAGCTCATGACCTTATATGTATCACACCTCTCATTTCCTTCCACAAATTCACTGTCGAAGCATTTTTTGCCTCTTTATTCATTCTAACAGCATTATGACTGCTTCCCCTTCCATGGGCCTGATGACTCATTACAGTACTCAACACTTTTAGTCAACAACCACAACATCAATGACTTTGTTCTCTCTCTCTCTATCTGAGAAAGTCAAAACATCCAAAAACATAAAATTCCTTTTGAATGGATGACAAAGACATTACAAACACTTTTTAAATAAAATTTCATACTATATACTATGTTATTGTTAAGTATTATTTAAAAGGAAGTTGAAAAGCACTTAAAGCATATTGAAACTGCAAAAAAAATTTCTTAAGTAAAAGCAGAACCACACAAACATGGGACTCTCTTGTTTTGACATGGTAACCACATTTTAGTCACAGGAGGCAAATGTATGTGTGTATGTTTATGCACACAAGGGAGGGTCAAGTGGGTGTGTCCCTGAGATCCCATCTGTCAGTGTTAGGGGAGGAAAACAGAAACACCCTCACTCACACACAAAATAAAACGGGAAAATTTCTCACCCCTCACCCTTCCAACAACGAGTCGTTGCTATAGAGACTGACAGTTGCCTAACGCACCTCCATTTGCCTCTTGTGACCCCCTGTGACTCCTGTGACCTTATACCGTACTATGTCTCTTCCACCCTCTTTCTCTAATTAGAGCCCCCAACCCCTCCCTATGCCGAGCTCTTTTTTTCTCTCTCATGGTTGTTCATCTCAGCTGTGCCTCTCTCGGCTGTGAAGATTAGTCGCCCCAAGGAACCAATTTTTAGCTTTTTCTACTCAAATAATAGCAAACTCACTCTACGGATAAAGAGCTTTTACAGGGATCATACCACACCTCCATCTGAGGTCACTGCCTGAGGGTGACAGATGCCTGAGGATACATACCGTTTGAATCAAATAGATGCATTAGAGGATGCAAGGTATCTCTAACTTTTTAAGGCTCACACTCAAATTAGAAATGTGGTCCTCCACAGACGGAGCCCCAGGGTAAAACCTGGGACGCAGAGGGAGAATCACTCATTTGCAGCTCAATGTGAATTTCTCACATGTAGGTCTCATATAATACTTCTAAAATTACAACGCATGATAACTTTACACTGTATACAAACTAATAAAACAATCTCATGAAGTAAAAAATTGAACTGGTAAAATAATATGGTATCTAGTATCTATATGATGCGAGGGAAGAGTGACAGAAACCCCTTATGCAGGCAAACACAAACACCTTGGCCTCAAAGTATAGACTGTACTGTGATTCACATAAACTGCCTGATATTTGACATGAAGCAGCTAACTGTTGGCAGAGGAGGGTGTGTGTGTGTGTGTGTGTGTGTGTTGGGGGGGGGGTTCCCAATGGCCTCTCTTGTGAGCATGTGAGTGATCATACAATACAAAGTGGAGAGCATTAATGAAGTTTATACGCCCCTCATGTTTCTTTTCTCTCTGCCCCCCGTCTCTCTCTCTCCATCCCTCACTCTTCTCTACCACTCTCCATGCATATGTGGTTAGTACATGAGGGGAGGGGGGCACAGAGGAAAAACAATTATGCTCGGTGGTCATAAATCCACAGGATGTAATTCACAGGGTATTCACTATTAATTCATTGAGTGTTTATAAATGTGGTTAACAGAAGAGAAAAGCAGCCTGAATGCTAAAGTAAATTAGCCTCTAATTAGATTGCTATTCATGAAATTCCCTTTCAAAAGTGTTTGACGCAATTAATAGCATGTGAAATTGCATAATAATCCAATACAGAATTGTACAACACACTCATGTTTATGCACGTCTCTCTCCAATTTGAAAAATATAATGCTGTTATTGCCGTGGTGACACCGTGTAAACATGTTACTCCTCAGATGTGGTCGCTAGGTCTCAGCACATTGTGGCAGTAATGAAAGAAGCAATGGAAGGAAGTTGGTAAGGAGGAAAGTGAGAGACGAAGCAGTGACAGGTACAACATTTGTTCTCTAACCTTGCAGCATTGACAAGAGTGTGAGACGCAAAAGTGAAGGTTTTCTGATTTTCTGATTATCAGGGTTTGAAAATGTGATGGGCACACCATCCAACAGCAATCATGGATGGTTTATTATTGACTTTGTTTTTATGCAGTTCCATACTGTAGGCATAAAATGAACTGAAAGGCTCCATGTGGCTGTAGGGAAGTATGCGCATGTCTTTTCAGATGACCCTGGCCATCTATGAACACAGTTATTTACATTCGTTACACACTTCTCTGTTTGTGTGTGTGTGTGTGTGTGTGTCCTGTCACGTGCAAGTTTTGCCAAGGTTGGCCACTCTGTGTAACAGTCAAACTGACTGATTGTGATTGCAGAGGTGGCAGAGATTGTGATGAAGCGGCGTAGGTGCTGGGGGTGAATAATCAGCATCCCTCCGAGGTAATGGGGAAAAAGAGGGAGGGAGGATGGGAGGGCCTGCATAAGAGGTCCAGCCTGTGCGTGTGGGGGGGCTGGGGGGCGGGGTGGGTTGGGGCAGCAGGATTCTGCCTCTTGGAACCCTGCGTTCGGTGAAGCTCCATGCCTAATGGGGGGCAAAGAAGTTAATTCCACTGCACCGAAGCTTTATCTCATTTTCATACATATGAACGCGCCAGGCCGAGATCGATTACCGCAAACAAATTGAAATGCCTGAGACCAAGGAGGCCTGCAGAGAGGGAAAGCAGAGAGAGAGAGACGCTTAGGATGGGGGGAGGTGGTGTGCATGTGTATGTGTCTATGAATTTCTGAGAGTGTATAAGGAAGGCAGAATTCACTGATATGGACAGAGAGGCGCAAATCACTTCCGCATACTGATTTTCTTCCCTCCTGCATATACACACATACCTCCATTATTTAGCGTCACGCATTAAAACTCAACTCATTCCAGTTGATGCCACCTTCCTTTTACAAGATATTGCAGATGGAAGGTTATGAGCAAACTCACAAAGGTCCTGGTGGCTGGCTGAACAATTAGTCTTCAAACAGACCCTCTTTCCCCCTATTTTCTTTATCTTTCTTTCTGCATGAGCTACATGTACGCAATCGGCTTCTCATTCTATGTGCCTTTCTTTCTCCATCTCTCATTAAACATACCATAAAATAAATGTCCATGACATTAGTCCTCTTCTATATTAACACTGTCATTGACTCCCAACGGTCATTTTTGGCACTTGTCTAAAGTACTCACAGCTTCATTACTTTTTTTCCTCCCTTTCCTTCCTTCAGTTTTTGCTTTTATCTGGCCACAGACTGCCCTGTTATACTTCCTTCTCTCCTTCCCTCTCCCTCCTTCTCCTTCTTAGCTAAACCCCTGTCCGTGGGCCTCTTACAAGTACAGTTTTCCAAAATTCCCCCTGTGACTCTACACATTTTTTTTGGCACTCCTGCAAATAACACCAAATACAGCCCACATACATCTCACACAGTGTTGTCAAAAAGTTTAGTGTGTTTAGTGTGCCTGTGATACACCTATCATTGTTTTGGCCCTAATCAGGCACACTGGATTTGAAACAGTGGGTATGAGAATTTAAGCTTTGTATGCAGTATACTGCCTAGATTTTTATACTAGGAGTGTGCCATGTATATCAATCAAGCCTAGTAGAACAGACTACTGCACATGTGCATTGAGAACACATGTAGTGTTTAAGCATCACAACAAGCCAAGCTAACGTAGCCGCCTGCATGGCATGAAGTTAAAAATGAGTGAACAAACAGCACCAGGAGACAAAACACACAAACCACCAACCTCAGAACCAGTTTACTTAGATTTAAATTGCTAGATGTGGATCATCCTCACTTACATGAAGGTGGTTTGGTTTCAAAAGAGACATGATATTGCCCAAAAGACACCAATGTGCAAACCATGTCTGATAGCTGCTGCCATTAAAGACAGCTCGACATCTAACTTGTTTCGCTATCAGTGCATCAACCACCCCACAGAATATGAAGACTAAATACTTGCACTGACAATTTCAGTTTTTTGTTATTGTACTTGTACTTGCATGACTCAGTTCTAAGTTTATAAATAAGACATGTTTGTCTTAAACAAGTTTTTTATTAATATCATTAACAACATCTAAAATACTATTAGCAAGAGTGAGCTAGTACAATACAAGCCTTTGACAAATATTTTTAAGGATTTTTTTACACATTTTTGAACAATGCAGAATATCACTGATTTTGATTGTCAGAGAATTCCTGAAAAATACTGAGACATTATTTTTTGTCAATATTGCACACCCCTATTTACAACAGTACAAGACAACCTGTGAGGTCTACAGCAAAACTATATCTTAAGTCATCTACTAACTTCTACCAAAGTTACAGGTCCCCTGAAGCAGCAAGTGATGCTCTGAAAGATCTTTATTGAAGACCCAGAGGATCCTAAAACAACTATGAACATATCACTGAGTAGTAAAGCTGTTCTGCAACCAACAAAGATCACCGATCATAAAAAGCAGCTACCAGGTGTGAATGAAAACTATGTGACTGTAAAGCAGTAAGATTTTGAAAAAAACATTTATGCTCAGCAAATCTGTGCAATGTAAATAAATAAAATAAAATAATAAAAACTACACATTAATAAATCTCATTCAACTGTTGCACTCTGATATTCTCTAAATACAATTTTTGTATAATTTAAATACTATAAATACTGTACAGACATTACACAAATGAATGGCTGAATTATAATAAAGCTGGGAGAAGATCTATTTTTTTTTTCTTTAAGTGAACAGTATGTTCACTCAAGCACAAGAACTGTGGTATTAAATGCTTATTCAAATTAAAAGCAGCTAGCTTTGTGCAGAGGCTCTGAAACTTGGCTAATAGGCTGAGCTCACAGTCAGGGCAGTGAAGCTCAGGGAGGATAATTGAACAGACAGGTCATAGTTCAAGGCAAGCTATGGTGACCTTTGTTGAAGCCCAACAGTTACACCCAGATGGCCGAGCTGCTGCTCAACTGGAAGAAGACAGACAATAACAGACGCTAACAGACACACCAGGAGGATTTAAAACTTAGCCTTAACTGTGCTCAAAATTTGTGCCAGATAACGCAATAATAAAGCATGTTTCAAGCTTTTCATATTAAACACATCATTTCAAACTGTAAATTCAGGAATCACACCAAAGGGGTGCTATAAAAAGACAACATAGCACGATGCTATGTGTGATAATTAGCCCAGATGCCTGAAAATTTAGGTCTAAAAGCAGAGACACAATTCGAGTCAAGAGGAGGAGTAAAGGGAGAAAGATGGAGGAGACCTGGCTTCAAATATCTGCTCAGGACCTGGCTATCTTGTTCACACCACCATTAAACTACTTGAATTCATTATTTTGCAATAAGTCCTTCAACTTTGCCACTAAAAGCAGGTGTCAAACTTTACTCTAGATTCAAAATTCAAAAATATACACGATTCAAATGGTGTGGCAGATGTTTTTAATTCTTTTGTTTCAAGGATTCACAAATGTCTAAATCACAAGCCAGTCACTGGGACATCTAAGAGCAGCAGAAACAGCTGTCATTGTTTTGTAAACATTTTAAATTGAACTAAACCTAATTTTACCACAAAACACTTACAAAATCTATTCAAGCATCTAAGAGAACACCAAGGGCACGTGAGGACACTGTTCTTTCAGTTCTTCTCTCTCTGCATTCCTTTCCTTTATTCCACTCCTCCTCTCCCTTCCTCTTTTACCCCCATCCCCCTACACACACACACAACATTCAGTGTGCTGTCTGGGTGCCCTCACGCTTCACTGCCTGGTGCTGCGGGCATACTGGGCGTCACTCTGCATCACTTTGCATTAGACTCCACTGTATCTGTTCTGCTGTGTGTGCCTCTGTGTGTGTCTGTGTGTATCTGAGAAACAGAGTCAAAGAACACAATTGTGCATGCATGTGCAAACTGTGTGTGTCCATCTGTACACAAGGACGCCAAATGCTATGTGTGTATAAAGTGTGAATAATGTGTGTGTGTATGCCCTAATGGGTTGGTGTGCGTTAATTAGAGCTGATTAATGTACAAGAAGTGGTTGGAATGCAGTTTTAGAAAATGAGGGAGAAGAGAAAGAGTGCTGTTAATTTGATCATAACACTCACCTTTGGGTTTCTGATCAGCAGCCTGCAGGTAAACAGAGAGAAATTGACTTAGGAACTTCAGACAGTGAGGGGGAGGTTTGACAATCATTCAAAACAGCAAATAAATAAAAAGTGTTGTGACACAACCTGGAACTTTCTTCAACAGGACAAAGATTAGTGTTACTTGACAAAAATTTCTCTTCAAATAATTCATATTT
>JAPZDV010000020.1:18214620-18268082 GCA_029814665.1 Acanthurus lineatus | reverse complement strand
TGGTCTCTCGTGTCTTGAGTTCAGATGTGTGCTCTTGAGATCTCCCCACTGCTCTCTCACACACACACACACACACACACACACACACACACACACACACACACACACACTCTTGCTCTTACAGGAATATCACACACTCCTCATTCAGTACAATGGTCACAACAAACAAAACAGCCTGGTGAGTTTTTATGATGCCCTTCTAAACTTCAAAATAGCCGCCACAGTGCAGAGAAAGAGGGCAATGGCTTTTGGCAGCTTCCAATTGAATCCAGCTGATTCTACTGTCAACCCCTCCCTACTGGTGTAGCACCCTGCGGCAGAGTTAAGCATGTTATCTATCAGGACTGTGCCAGTTGTTGGACCTAATAAGCAAAGGTTCAGTAACTCCCACAGTCTGGCCTGGGCTAGATCACTAACAGGGGAAATGGGGTACACAACATCAGCCACTTTTCCAAAGCATGACTAAAACGGATCTACCAGGGCAAAGGCAAAATTTCTGATATAGATTTCTGAATAGAAACCTGGAATAGAAAATTCTAAAAAATAGAATAGAACCACCTGAGAAAATTAACTAACTGCTGCTCAGAAATAAACATTCAAACAGAAGAAAAAAACAAAACAGCGACACAGGGCAAGCTGGCCCAATTCAGCTACAATTGGAAACAAAGCTAATGATAGCAACCTGAGGACTGGACTAGTGTCAATGATTTGTAAAGAGTCGGACAAGGGAGAGCAAGCTTTGGGTTTACTTTCAAACAAATGACTGTGCCCCTTTAGTGTCGAGGGGCTGCAGATGAAGTTGCTGCCAGGGTTTGTCCTCATGGCTTTGTAACAATACTCTCTAATCACAACAATGTCTGGATGCCAACCGCCTACAGCCTGGTTGGATCCAGAGCCAACATGGGTTATGGGTTTCCTGCTAGTGCACTGCCAACAAAGCAAAAGTAGTAATATAATTCATTGAGACTAGGCCCTAGTGAGAGCCTAAATTTCTAACTTTGGGTCTTCTTGCACTGTGGAGGAACCAATTATAAACACAAGATTGAGGCTGAGCCACCTGCTGTGACTATAGTGGTAGCTAGGGTGCTAAAGCATCTGTGTCTGGGTGAGGGTGAGCCTAACTGTAAGGTATTTAAGAAACGAGCAGACTCCCTTCCTCCCCTTACAAGGTTTTAGGTCTTTCTTTTCTCCCTATTCACTGGTTTTACATACACACCAGAGGGCCCCTGCAACATCTTTTCACAGCCACCCCCTTACTGCGCGCACTTCAGCCTTTTGGAGAGCTGGGCGGGCGTATAGAAGACCCCTGACCCTTGGTAAGAACAGGGTTCTGTGTGTGTGTCTATGAGTCAGCTGGGTGTCTAGGGCATGCAGGAGGCAGCTCACGACCTGATTAACAACTGCAGGGCATTAACCAACTGCCAGGGCTTTGAGCCTTGACATAAATGGTCACACACTCCCGTGGAAAAACACGGCAAATGTTCCCACGTGTGTATTCTCTGGCTGATTCAGACACAGACACAACACATTTATGTTAACACGCTCACAGTCCAAAATGTAGCAAGATGTATTGCACATAAGGGCGCGTAAGAATAAACACACATGTATGTACTGTACATATATATGAATGTGCAAACAGTCTTCCCATCCTGCTGCAAATATACACATGTATGTGTGCCACTGCTGCTCACACGCATTTTTCATTTCATCACCTCACTGGTGTGTGACGATAGAGATAAGACAGTGGTGACAGAGACGTCGGGGGATGGGGGTTGAAATTGAACGGGAAATTATGTACTTCAATTAAGACACGCAGAGGAGATATTAAAAGCTATACTCCAGTGCCTGGGGACAGGATGCAGGAAGGGGGATGCAATGGAAGGCGACAGTTCAATCAGAATCCCCTGCTTTCTCACCGAGCCGGGGGGTGGAGGAAAGGAGGGAAGCGAGACAGGACAGCTATGTTTAATAATGTACTTAGAATTAGTGTAGAGGAATGTACAATAGTAGTGTTCAAGATACATGCTGTGATACAACTTCAGAACGAATAAAGATGGGTGACAACCGTACAGCAATATGCAAGAATGTGTCTCCGTCACATTGAGAAAACACTGCACCTACAATGTGCAGGCACAAAACACAGCATCTGACAAAAGTATACAGCCGCGCTGTTGTTATAAGGTTCTACTTTCTCAACCATAACCCTACTGAGAGTATACTGCAGGCCAATAAGCACACTGTTACCTGCTTATTACCAATAATATTGGAAAAGGCAGAGCAGCGGAGTCAATCAGTTCAAGACAGAGAGCAGTCACACTACACGCTCACATGTACAGAGTGTGCTCCAGTGCACTCAGCCAATCATGAAAGAGGGATGATATAACACAAAAGTTCCAACATTTTCACGCCAGGCCCCTTTAAATAAACACCTACAAAATTTTATCATCATCAAACTTGTTATGATTATCCAAAGGAAGCACAATCAGGACTAGGGTTTTCTGATCAAACAAATAACACATTAACACTGTTCCTAATTTGGCAGGGTATCCCCTCTTTAAAAGCCTTTTGGTGTTTGGGTGCTCACTGGGCAGACTAATGTGTCTCCATTTAAAATAATATCTGAGGTGATTCAAAATGAGTATTGTGTAGAAATCGCCAAGTTGAGGCACCATAAACAAACACAGATGATTTTTAAGGGGCGTTTTAATGATGTGGCACTTGACGTTGCCTGCTGTATTTTGGTTGTAAGCGGGCTGAATACATCATGAAGACACAAGTTTATGGCATGGAAAATTACGTTGCAATACAGTGAGTTATTTTGCTTTTTTATTTGACATTTCAGCTAGCTTCTGTACACTTTCCTCATGCGCCTGCTGCGACTATAATTTCCAAACACTGAGCAGTCAAAACATGTATTAATATATCAAATGAGAGACGCAGCTGTTTTCAAACTTACCTCGCGTTAACCACAGCTTTGGCAGCTTTCAGTGAAGAGTCGTTGCATGGCAGAAAAAAATAATGCAGAAAAGCATTCTCCGATGTCTTTTCTAAAGTTACCCGTAAAGAGACGAAGCAGAGATTCAGTCGCAGACTGAATAAAGTCATACTTGGCAGATAAGCCGACTGCTGCTGAAGCAGCTTGGTGACAAGATACCGAGGTAAACAACGGCTACTGAGCCAGATATACAAACACAGCAAATACGGTGATTTATGCTTTGAGCAAAAAAAAGGGAGAAAAAAAATCAAAAATCAAAATATGCCGTGAAAAATAAACTTGCCGAAGACCAGTTTACTAAAACGTCACGATATAATGGGGGGCGGGGAAGGGAATGAAGCACCACTAAAAACAAAAACAAAAAAAAGAAACACGGATAAAATAAATTTTAAAAGCAGCTTAAATTTGTAAGCTAACGTTAGCACTGGTAGGCGTCGTAAGTCGTCGACCGTTGCGAGGTTTTGCAAACCAGAGAAATCAGGCAGTTTTCGTTTAAAAATCGCCGACGAGTTCTCAAGCCGACAGCCAGCCAGCCAGCCAACTTGTTTTAAAGTGCAAAAGAAATGTTTTTTGTTTAGGTCGCCAGCTGGACGACAAGCGACGGGCTGGCTACCGCGAATGCAAAGTGAGAAACGACTCCGGGGAAATACATTCTGTGTGGATCCAGACAGCGGAGCGGACAGTCATAGTAGGCGTTCAGTGAGCTCTCGTTGTCAGTGGTCTCGCAGCCATCTTGTTCAAACTAACAACACTGCAGTCTCCTTTTCCTCCTCCCAGACAGACCAGGAAGTGCCTTCAGATACGTCACCCCCGACCAACCAAAACACTAGACGCTGACTCCGCCCAGCGCAATCCGGCCCGCCCCCGCCTCCTCTGTTCTCCAAATCCTCCAAGCGGCCACAGAGGATGGACAGGCTGGATCTCATATTTCCAAGGTAATTGCTGAAGCATGCAGCTAACACAGTGCGCTTAAAAAAGAAACAAATGTGAGGCTGTTATAGATTTTGGAGGGATGATGCCGTACAGACACAAGAACACAGCACATAGTGCCAATGAATGATTTCATAGTTTGTTACATACATAATGTCCTTTTTCTTCTAGAGGACACGAGTTTACATCCTTTACTTCATGCTTCTCTGGTCTGTAAACTCTATTAATAATGGAACAAATAACATGTAATATTAAAGACGCTGTCTGTAGTGTCATAATGCACAGATAGTTAGCACCCAACTCTAAGGTTTTCCAAAAGCTCCACAGTCAATTAGGGTTTTTTTTTTTTTTTTTGCATCTTTCAAACACATACGGCAATGTTGTGTTACATATTTTTTGCGCTGCCCCCAACTGGTCAAATATAAATAACAAATTGAAATCAATCAATTATGACAGCTTTAAGTAAAGATGCCAGTATCTTAATGTACTCATAGGTGAAAGGCCAACATTCGTAATGGTATTCCTTTAAGTACCTTTAGTCATTTTTCTCTTTTTAAATATTATTCAACATTATTAATGATGCATAAACATTTAAGCAGCATTTTAATCTTGTGTTGTTGAGCAAATTTTAACTCTTAATTTTTGGGTAGCCTATTTAACCTGTAACAGTGCATCAGTGTAAAATCTTAAAGTCTCTAACAAATAACTACAGCTGGACTATAAATGTACTGGGGTAAAAGGTACAGTATTTTTCTGTGAAATATTGTAAAAAAGAAGTTTTAAGTAGCATAAAATGAAAATACTGCTTAAGTACAAGCACCTTAAAATTCTCAATGTAAATTTTAAATTTACTTGTTTACACATCCTGTTCCTACATAATACTCTGAAGTTTAGAAATCAGATGCCGTACTTCATGTGACTTAGAACCAATCATGGTGCAAAACAGCACAAAAATGGATGAGTCGTCCACAAGTCTACAAGCAATTTGGAACTTGCACCATGAACTTTATTTAGCAGACTCAAATATCTCTTAAAGGGCCCACCCCAAGTTTCTCTACCCAAGATGACCTTTGTCAAGAATCTCTTGATCACATGATGTCCAGAACCATGCAGTGATAATTCCAGGCTATTCTCAACATGATGGATGAGGTCGCCCTTGTGCCCCCTGAACCGCGTCTGCAGCCGCCTCAGAGAAAGAAAATGCAGCCCCTGTCCATTCTCTGTGCTCCTTTCTCATGGAAATGACTGCTCCGGCACAGACAAACACACAGACACACACACTGTGAAGTGGGAACAGGTCAAGGCTGCAGTTCACAAAGGGGAAGGCTGACCAGTGAGAACTCTCTCAGCAAAGCTCTGGGCTCCGATACATCACTAGGAGAGACTGTTAATGAGAAAGCCAGGGGCCCCCGGCCAAGAGGGTTTTTTTTTCTCCTTTTCAAGGCAAGATGCCCAGAGCTATTAGAATAGCAAGCTCCAACTGAATGGAGAAAGCAGATGTTCCGTACTCAGGGTTAAGAGAGGTGAGAGCAGAGAGGAATGCCTTCAGAAACGCCTTAAGGGATATGTAGTTCACTGTGGATCACAGACTATTAAACAGCATGCAGAGATTTGGTGGTCATTCATGCCACCTAAATGAATTGTGCTCCATGTAAACATGTTTTCTCAAGAGTTCATTTAATTTGCCTCGCTGTAGCATCAATTCAGTAATTTATTACCTTGTGAAAACCAAAGTGTCTACATTACTTGTAACTTCAATGTCCTTCATGTGGACTTACATGTGTTATCAAAGAAAGAGATAGAAATCCAGCCGAGACTTGAAATAGTGGTATAGTTTGACATGAACCTAGCCATGAAAGGCGAGAACTACTTAGATATGTGTGTTAAAGTTGGAGATAAAAAAAAGGAGTGTATATGCATCTCTGTGAGCAGATGTGCACATGTATTCATGTGCATGTGAGTGTGAGCACATTGTCCCTTGTGCACATCCATGCTCCTGCACGTGAAAGCTATTCCTTTAGGTGTCTGAGAAGTTTCTTTGACTCCACCAATTTTCCCCAATTGCTTTCACATTTAGGCACACTGCTGACAGAAGCGAGCCAGCAGAAAGGTCCTGATACATCCTGATAAGAAACAGCCCAGACACAAGCTGTGGGACTGCAGCAAAGGCGATCGCTCACTCCTTCCCCTCTCAGACAATTCCCCTCTCCTCCTCCTCCTTCTCTCGCCATTCATTTTTTCCTCTCTTCTCCATTTTTTTAGTGTGCTCCTCTGCCTTTTGTTTTAATTCCAGTCCAATCATGAGCTGCGTTCCGCATAAGGTTTTAATTTCAAGCCTGCTGCCGGGAGTCTGCCAGACTCACACGCACACTTGCACAAATTCACACACGAATGCATGTGCATACACTAAACCCCAGATTCTTATGCATCCCATCACACACTCACTTTACAGTCATATCACAAATACGCAAACACACACTTTTTTGTGTAACGTGGCCACATGCATATTTAATGCATGTGCTCTGTGGCTACATTTTATCTTTTAACATGTTTCCCAAGAGAGAAAGTATCTCCGTCCAGAAACATTAATAATCACACACATTCATAAAAGGCAGACAAATCACCAGACAAATTACATAAAAAAGAATCCCAACAGGCAATATTTTTGCTTTACTAGTCAAAATGTATTCCACAGTTTATGACAGACCAGCTGAATTTATAGGATCATCAAATGAATTTTTAGTACTAAAAATCTATTTTTTGCCTTACTCTTAAATACAAAGCCCCTCTCCAAATGCATCATCTTAACATTTAATCTTGTGGTATTAAGCAAACAAACATGATCTGAGGGATAGCCAAACATTTCATGACAGCGCTGAGTACAAAAGCAGATCTTGGTTTTAAATCCTCATTCCCCAGACACTGCATTCAAGAAGAAGAAGAAGAAGAAGAAGAAGAAGACATTTATAGTGTGCTGTGTGATGCAGAATGACTAATGGGTTGGGGGTGTCAGTATTTTAGTATTGATTATGAATACTCAATCCTCCTCCACAGTCTGGACTTTATGCATGTGAGTAATCAAAATGCAGACAGCGAGCTAGTGCTGCCTCACTCAAAGTGACATTTCCAAAGGCATGACTTGACATATGCAAAAGGACCGTCATGATGGTAATTCTGGCAAAGGAAGGAGCCAAATGAAACCATCTCCTAACTGCACATAAAAGAAGAATGTTGCACAGCTAGTCTCCCAGTCCTGCCACTTCAAGGCAAAATTTGCAAGAAGCGGCTGTGCAATTGAGCTGAAACATTCATTGAGAGTTTTTCTCACTCTGATCAGCAATGTGATTGAAGTGCCTATTCATGAAATAATAGTGAAAAGTGGTAAAACCCTGCTGAGCTGCTCATCTCCAAGGTTTGCTGCATTGCAATGGGAGAGATAAGACAGACTGCAAGTAGCTGAAGGCATGAAAGTCCATAAGAGGAGGAGGGATCCTTTTCATTAACTTTCATTAAGACTAAAGAGTGAATTACCCTGAGCAGAAGAGGTCAGTCACATAAAGCTGTTAGGTAGGGAAATATATACACACTCCTCTGCAATAAAACACACATGCATGGCTGCATGCATACAAACATGGGTGCAGTTAATGTTACATATGTTGTTCATAAACGCATGCAGGCACACTATTAGACTATTTCTTGCACACAAAAACAGAGCAGACGTTGGCCACAAAATGCCTTTAATCCTCCATATAATACTGTGCTTTTGTATTGCACATACATAATATATTATTGGGAAGGGACAATAGCAAGAGGAAACCGTCTATTCAGGACAACGCGAGGGGTGGGGAAGGGGTAATGCATTCTCTCTCTGTATGTGAGGTGTTTTTGTGTGCATGCATGCTTGTGTGTGAGCACACGTTCACAGTATGTGTGTGCGTTTTTGCGTGTGTTCATATGTGTGTGCTGTTTGGGTGGAGGGAGGCAGGGCAGAGCAGAGCGTTGCAGTGCAGTAGGACAGCATTTCTGAGCTGTGGTAATTTCCCCTGAGGCCAGCGAGCAGGTAAAGGCCAGCGAGAGACGGAGGGAGAGAGGGAGAGAGGAAGGCACGAATAGAGGGAGGAAGGCAGAGAGGCAGCGAGCGAGTGTGTCAGAGAATAATGAGGAATGATACAGCGGTGGCGGAAAAAGAGGGCAGCAGATTCGCCCAATCGAACGCACACACACTGCATTAACAGCAACTCAGGGTTGAATCTAGTGGCTCTCATTGTCAACACATTAATGTTTCTATTTTCATTTCAAATGCCTTATCTTGTTAATGAGTGTTTCTGAACTGAGTCATTGTTTTTGTAATGAATTCATATATTAATTACAAGTGCGCCTTTTCCTGATGACCTTGCTTTAGTTTGCTACAAGATGCAGACCTTAATATTAGCATACATTAAGTCCTGCTTATCCTTCATCCCCAAAAGCTAATGTTAAATTATCACCCCCCCTCCCCCTCCCTGGAAAAAAAAGTATTAAACAAAACAGTGGTTTGTATACCAGTGTGTGTGTGTGTGTGCGTGTGTGTGTATGTGTATGTGTGTGTTTGAGGGTGCGCATATTCAGTTATTAGCCCCTTCCCCCTCCCTACTTGCAAACTCATTACCAGGGTATAAGACCTGCGTGGATTTTATGGTGTTTTGGGAACTGACTGGTTAATCAGATTTATTGCACACTTAAGCTTAATTGATTGCCTTTATGGATTCAAATGAATAATTAAGTGCTAACAAGCCTAGTTTCTTTTTCATCATTCTGAAATGATGATAATGACCCACAGAGAGAGAAGGTTGTGGAAGTGTCAATCAAAAAATGCTTACATCATATGATACACTTTTCTGCCTTAATCCTCTGTTTCATACAGAAACTAATCTTAATAATGTCACATATAAATTTTTCTGCTTGCCTGTCACTCAGAACTTATTGTCAAGCCAATCTTCAAACTAATATGTCCATTTCCCCAAAAGCCAGAGATATTTCTTCCTGTTTCCTGCTATTATCTTGAAAGCCCGTCTGCTGCTTTTTTTGATGTTTCTGTTGGAAATTAAGTGCTATCAGCTGTTATACACCTGTAGTGAAAAGACAGCAAGTGTATTAAGATCAAGGCGGTCCAAACAGAGACAACATATCCTGACCTTCAGATGATCTTCACTGGATCAATACTATCATCAGCACAGACGAGCCGTCACAGATTAACCCAGCCTCCTATAACCACCCCCAACCCAAACACACACAGAAACACACACACACACTCTCCCTTTCTCTCACTTGCACACACTCTATAACACACACCATATCCAGTTAAGGCCCTGGGTGTATTGATTGGCTTGCATTGACTGACACACAGAACAACCACATGTACACATCTGCTTGTTGACTTTATTTTTTACTGGCTGGCTGGCTTCGCTCAGTGTGGACGGTTAAAGTTGTATATTTGGGGTCAGGAAAGTCCATTTGTAGCTGTATAGGTCCCAAACTGTAAAAACAAAGGAGATGAATGCACTGACACTGGCAGCCTTACCCCTGCTATTGATCTAAAAATGGCAAAACCCCCAGAATTTTAAGTAGCTGTTTTGTTAAAAAAAAAAAGTCTTAAAAATGGTTAAAAATTAGTAACTTCTATACTTACATCTCATTGTTGGTAAGATCTGTGCTGTGTTGCACAAATGATAATTGCTTCAACTTTTACATGTGTGTTTGACATTAGAGAAAAGGGCACATGAATAGGCCAGCACAGGAGGTCTGGCACTTTGTGCCATGCTTCACATACTTCTGCACATTCTTTACATGCAGAAAAGTATTCAAACAAACACACGAATTTGACTCCCCACCAGCCATTTCCACAAAATGTGCACCAATGCGTAGAGAAAAAAACAAGCAAATCATTAGATGTATGCGCCTGCGAGTTGCCAGAAGACAACTAAATCAATTCAATCCAATGTAAATGTTGGTGGCATATCCACAGGCAACGGCTGATATTTAGAAGTCCATTAACACAGGGTGGAGATGGGTTAATTCACTGTTTGTAGCAGAGATACAGAGAGGGTTCAGGGCATACAAAGAGGAAGAAGGAGGGAGATGGATGGTGGGGTGAAGGAGGGTGGAGACGAAAAGAAAGAGAGAAAAGGTTGGTATGTGAAGAGCAAGACAACAGAAAGAGAAAGAAAACGCACAAAGAAAGGGAAAGAATGCAAATAAATGTGATGGGAGGTAGATGTGTATGTGAGGAAGGTTTGAGGAGGAGCTGGTGCTGGTGTTTGGGGGTGGGGGGGGGGGGTTGTTTTGAGCCTTGCTGCCTGCTATCATCCGCCTCAGCCTGGGCGTCAGTTTGATTAATGCTGCTTTCCTCCAGCTGACCTCCAAGGTCAGTGGAATAGTGGGTACTCAGCCTCTCCCATTCTCTGCCGCACTGGAGGGGGGTAACGGCCGTATAATACGTGCCCCTAGAGGCTCTTTCTCTCTGTTTTTTTTTCCTGTTTCCCCTTTTCTATCTGTCTTCACATTTAAACTCTCTCTCTCTCTCTCTCATCCTCCATTTCTGTCTGTCTCTCTCTTCCTGTCTCCCCTTGATCTGCCCTTCCTCTCTCCCTACGTTCTCTCTCACCCTCATCCATCTCGATCTCTCCTTCACCATTTCTCTCTCCATCCCTGTCCACCTGACTCTTTTGCTCTCTTTCCACAAGCGCTGTCTAATCTGAAATGCAATCAAAAGCAGCAATAATGGAATGTGTTTGAAGATGCTGAGGAGAGAAAAGGGGGAACAGGCCTGCCAGGGCACTATTGGAGCACCCAGTGAGGTTTAGATAAAAACACATACACAGCACACAAACACATACACACACCACAAACCATAACCATCATTGGTCTTTCTTCCCTCCCTCTGCACACAGACTGCCAAGGTGAAGGCACGTGAATAGAGTTGTCCTACACCAATAGACACTTGGCAGTGACACACTTCCTCTGGCTGGGAAACCACTTATTGTGCCAGCCGGTCTTTCCTGGCATGGACTTGGCAAGGAAGAAATTACACAGACAGAGAAAGGGAGAGAATTTTGGCATCGGGACAAGGGAAAGTTTTGTAAATGTGCCAATTTCCTTAAATCGATCAGTAATTACTTTTGTGTGCTGGTGATCTGCAACCTTTCCTGACAACAAATGTTTTTCAAAAGTGCTTTAAAAAAAGTGTTGTTGTTGTTGAATCATTCCACAAACATCCCCCCTTTTTATTCTTTCCTGCAGAAAACTGCAAAAACAAGTCTGTGAAATATAACTGATGGCACAAGAAGTTAATTACACAAAAAAAGACACAGTGAATGTGTAATTTGTGTATCTGTGTGTGTGTGCTGTGTCCAGACTATCATTACTCCCTTAAAAAGAAAGTGTGACCTTAGTCAGACTCCGGCAGATGCTTTCTGCTTGTTATTTCCTGTTTGATTGGATTATAAATCTAGTGTGGTGTTTGATAAACAGCATAACTAAAGGTTATATTACTTAAACTGACCTTCTGGATTGTGAGTCAGTGCCTAGGGTTTGTTTGTTTTGAATTGCAGCTGCATTGTTACTGGGCTATTAAAACCATGTTAGACTTTGTCACAGTCAAATCAGTTTGTTGAACTTAGGTCTGGCTAAGTCACACCCTCCATGGTGAGAAAAAAGAAGGCAACAAGAGGTGCTAAAAACTGCAGTACCTCAACTGGCCTCTTGAGGCAGGCTCCAAAAGTGAGCCAATCCCTACAGAGCCCTTGTTAGAACGCCCAACTTTACAGCAGAAATAAACATGTTTACAGCCCAGTGCAGAACACAGTTTTGTTTTTTATAGCTCAAGTCCTCATTCATAATAACTTTGCAGGGGTTGAAATTTTGCATAACTCACTTTTTTAAATAATATAAAGGATATAAGTTATATAAAATTAGGGGCATGGTTTGGAAGGGTTCAAATTTCAAATTTTTAGATGGTGTATCCTCACCAGTTGTACCCTCTCCTCCAAAAAAGGTCACTTTTTCTCCAAAACACCAAGATGACTATGGCTATAAACGCAAACACAAGGTTTCAAAACAGTAGACCACAAACCAATGAATGACATCATGGTGGCTGTATCCACTATTTATTATAAACTGTACGTATCCAGTGAGTGACCCCAGGCAAACCCAGTCCATACTTATTATTTCACTTATTGGGTTCAAAAGACCTCAAGCCACTATAATCTTCAAAACGTCAATTTTCTAGGAGCTTCAGTTTTTCTGAAAAATTCAAATAAATCAGCTTAAGGAATACAATGGTTTTTCTGGACACTGCCAATAGACAAAGTTCTATTGCTAACTTTTGTAACTGGTCATTCCTGTAAGGCAGGCCTAAACAAGATGGCGTCTGAAAGTGTGTTCAAAGAAGCCAGTGGTATAATCGCAGCCTGGAGAGTGAGCCCTGCTGTGCTCCGTCAATTTGTCTCACACTCTGTACCCTCCATCCCCCCACCCTCTTTCCTTTTTTCTTCATCTCTCTCTGTTCCCTTTTTCCAGTCAGAGCCTGAGCATGAGGGACACACATACAAACACTCACACACACACACACACACGCTCCCAAGCATCATGAATCTTTCATGCGAGCAGGCTGTATAATCCCTGAGGCGTGCTCTCTGAGACCCACACACACCCGCCTCCATCACCTTGCACCAGGAGAGAGGGAAGGAGAGAGAGAGAGAGAGAAAGAGACAGGCAGTAGAGAAAGAAAATACGAGTGACAGAGAGAGAGAGAAGGATAGATGGAGAGTAGGAGACTTGCTAAGGGAGGAAGGAGCGGGGTTTGGAGAACAGAAAGAAGGAGAGGGCAGCAAAAGACAAATTGAAGGTGCGAAGTAAGACCTGGCTGGAATTACCTTCCCTCTTTTGACCATCGAGAGAGGGATGAAAGAGGAGGAGCGAGAGATAAAAATCGAGAGATTTGTTCTCTTTCTTCTTGGCCACTGAAGGCTGCAGGGGAAAGGCAATTGGCTTCTCATTACTAGTCCATGTCTGATGAGAGCATGCTAAACCACCAATCCCCAGAAATCCCCATTAGTGATGAAGATAGATCCACAGTGTGTCCTTTAAACTACCTTCATTTTATACACATGCATACACACATCAATAGCTGGATTTCCACCTGTTTTCTCAGAACACTGAATCTGCACAATGACCAGGAAAAAAAAACAAAAACAAAAACTGAAAGCCTAAAAAACAAAAAACAATTAAAGATATGTTTGTAAGAGAATTAATACAGAGAATGTAAAAAAAAATAAAATAAAATAAAATAAAAAATCAGATATTCTCAGGATCCATTTACATATTTTGCTGCATAAAACTATTAGCTTTTGTTACCATCATCCTATTAAGTCATTATGTCATTTGCTTATGATCTTCTATTTCCTGTCCCTTAGCTCTATTTGGTCTCCTGATAAATAACAGCAGGATAATGTCTATGATAAGATACAAACATACAATAAATGTGTTGTACAATAAGAACTAACAGAGGCTAAAAAGCTCCAAATGATTTGGGGGTTGGGTTGAGTGATAATTGATTATTCATCACTTTAAGTAACCTCTTAGACTTAGAAGAGCATAGTAATTCAATAGAAATATAAAAGCATTTGATTAAATCTGCTTTGACCAATAAACTCCCCCTCTTCATGACAGACATAACACACAAAGGTGCACTTTGTGTACAATTTGTTTGCCTCAACAAACAGATGACAGACAAGCCAAGCATTGAATCCTTTGCATTTTCTCTTACAATTTACTCTTTTCAAGGTGATTCATGAGGAGATTTCTTGTTGTGTGCCATCCTTCTTTTATCCTCCTCCCTCAGGCGTTTTCAGATAAATACCACATAATAGCTCCTCCAATAGACTCCCAACACAGTTGATTAGTGTCATACTGGCTTTCTTTGGTGAGTGTCAACCCAAATGCAGGTTGTCCAGGTTAGTTGCTAATGGAGTGACAATGGAGGACTCACGGGGGACTGGACAGCACAGTTGTGGCTGCTGCTTTAATTACCTGAGAACAGTCAACAGAGCAGCAGAGAAAGCCTTCTCATCGGTCAGATGAGCTTATTACGCCCCCCAACCTCACACCGCAGGCTTCTGATTTACTTTGACAATGACTAACAAGGATGTGTGGGAGGGAAAGGTAGTGTGCATGCGTGCAGACACTATTTTAAAAGTATGTGTTAGTGGGTCTGTCTGGAATCATATTGTCATTATAAATACATATGAGGAGCAAACATTTTATTTGCATTTTCATTGTGCACACACACTTCTGTATAGACAGGGATATAGACAGACTGGGACCTCCCCAGCATAGACAAAAAGGTTAAATAAAGGACAAGGGGTGCAAAAACTCCTTTATGCACTGTCCTAATGTGCATTCATGAACAACTAATAATTTACATGTATGTAAATGGTCAGCTGCTCTGTGTATGTGTGTTTGACTTTGAGGGGGTGCGTATGGGTTTTAATGCAGTGTTTTTGTACATGTGCCACCTTGAGTGCTCGCGTGACTGCATTAGAGTATATTCATGAGCGTATGTCCGGGTGAGCCTGTTTGTTTGAGCGTGTGTGTGTGTGTGAGCATGTCCACTCTAAATGCATTATGTGTGTTTTTAGGGGCCAATAGGTCAATCGTTCCCCTACTTCCAGCACCTTGCCCTCGTTCCCATTACTGCTCTTTCCTGGTCTAAGCTACATTTCACTATGCACTCTACGTCCGAGCACCACCTACGAAATACAATTAAGGTGAGTTATGACCACTCTATAGGAGGGGCACGGAGGGTGGAGTAAAGTGTGCTCATGTGCGTTTGTGTGTATGAGCGTGTGTGCATGAGGTATGTATAAAGGGGAGGGAATGAAAGAATGCATCACTTGGTCATTGAAAACACAAGTACTGAGTGTCAGATGTAGCTTACTGGGGTACAGACACACACTCACACCCACACACACATATGGAGTCAGTGCAGACATGGTCTTTCAGTGGAATGAAGCGGAGGGGGCAAGCAGGCGGTAGGTTGAGATTGAGTTCGGGGGGGGGGCAGAGGGTGGTGGACGGTGCAGTGCCAATTTCACGCCTCTGCTCATCTCTGCTCTCTTTGGCTCTCCTCCCCCAACTAAGCTTTACTCCCCCTGTACACACATACACAACCCTTTCTCCAGTGACTGTACCCCCCCCCCCCTCCCCGACCCCCATCTCCACCCATCCACCTCTCCCAGCCTCCCTCCATAGGCTGCAGTGTGACAGCAAAGTGGCATGGGGTATCCATCTCCAAATAACAACCCAGAGCACACAATAAACCACATCACAGCTGCCTCGGAAGAAGAAAAAAGAGAAACAAAGAGACAAAATAGCAACTCAGCAGCAGCACGAGAGAAACCTCGTCCCTGTTCAATCCTTTAGCACCCACATCCAGCTCAAGATGGATGCCTCGGTGCGCTCACGCCTTATGCTTGGCGGCACAAGGACAAAACGAGGGCACGGGGAAAAAAAAAATAACAACTCGATTTGCATTCATAAAGGTAACATTTGTTTATAGCGTGCGCAACACCTCTCTTAACGACCCCACTGCTGATTGAAGCAAGCTTCCTAATTAAGCATTAATTACTCAACAATAGAAGTGGCAATTTGGCGGTGGCGACGCAACGCTGACATATTCCCACCTGGGCTAATGTCAACACAGCATTATTACCATCACCGCCTGCTGTGGTTATGGCTATCTAAACAGTCATAAACGTCAGCTCCGGCATATTGTACCACAGTTGCTATACGACTAAGCAATATGTTTTCCCTCACTCTCTCCCGCTCTGTGCTTGCTTCTCTCTCTCTCTCTCTTTCTGACAGTCTCTTTCTATTCCTACACACCAGCAGACGGCACACAAGCCGTGAGTTTTCTTCCCTGGTGTTAATTGGTGAAAGCAGTGGGATTTACACAGGCAGGCAGGCAGGCGGGCTGCGAGGGTTTTCTCTTTGTAGTGCACAGTGTTTACAGTCGTGCTGCAGCGCAGGCTGGGGCCGCGTGGACGCTGCCTTTTGTTTGTGCCAAATCACACAGAGACAGAAGATAAACCCCGCTGCTTTTCACATCACATATAAATAGATGTACATACACAAAAATCACACAGACAGACACACAGAGACACACAAACTCAAACACACCTGACAGAGTAAAAGAGGGGATTAGGGAGTTACTGGTGGACACAGGGTAGAGCAAATATCTGTGTGTGTGTGTGGGGGGGGGGGGTGGGGGTATATGGGTGCTTTGCTGTTCTGTCACACATGAGGTAAACCCAGTCTTGTGTAGACCTCTCATTTTAAGATATAGAGTGTATGGGTTTGTGACCACAGCAGATTGGAGAGAGGCAGATTAACAAAAGTGGAGAAGATGGTGGTCAACTGGAGTGTTTCAGCGGAGTGTGTTTGACAGCAGCGGGCACATCACCTCTGAGATACGATGTATATGGGTTGGCTGAGATTTGAGGTTGGAGAGAGGAAAGTTAGTCACTAAGAGGGTGAGAAACAATCTGAAGATAGGCAAGTTGTCAATAACATACAAGTACAATAGATTTTCAAAATAAAGCAATCATCATACATCAGACAAAATCTGACTTGCGTGCATCAATTGCACAGCCTTTAAATAATTAGCATGCATGACACTTAAAGAAAAACTATTTAAAAATGTAACCTCAAAAATATCTGGTGAGATATCTGGTGGATCCCGTAAACCTCAAGGGATGTAACTGAACTCCGTCTTCTTCCAGTAAAAAGTCCAGACTGAGGATTTCACACATGAACAAACTTTGCTTTTTTCCTCCATCCCCAGAGCCATCAGCTTGTGCCTGTGGACTAACTAACCGATGGGAGAATCATCCCATTCCCGATCTGCTGCTCCCTTTGGCCCATTTCCCCCATCCCTAAATTAGTGAAATTTTCACAAAGCGCGAACACATTAGAGAGGGATCAGGGCAAATGGCACATTATGAATACTGTCAGAAGTGGCCTATTAAAGAGGATTCAAACATTATCGACGCCTACGTATCTGGAGAACAATCTCAGTTAAGTTAATAATATGCAATTAATCATAGGTCACTTAGTGCAGGATGGGGTATAACTTGCTGCCGTGGAAGCAGGCATAATCTGCTGTCCATCAGTCCAGAGAAAGGGAGAGAGATGGATGGGGGCAGGCTGGCAAATTGTAATCCAAGATGAGGAGCTGGTTTCTTTTTGTTGACAGCTAGCCAGATATGGAATGACTGCGGCAAACCACTTGTCACTAGCTTATAGCTTTACGCAGCAGACCCTTGGGGTACTTCCCATTACATTTTTTATGAGTTCAGATAAGCATTTTTCCTGATGTGCAAAACAACTTTTCTTTTTTTTTATTACCATAGTATAAAACCCGGCTGGGCTACTGACTGGCATGGTGGATAGAGGCAGCAGAGTGGTTTAACACTGCCAAACCACAGCAAGAAGATCCTATAATCAAATGTAAATGTAGCCTCTCTGTATAGTTTGAATATAGTATATAGATTTCTCTGGTTGCTCTGGTTTCCAAACACAGTGTTGAGTGTTAACAATGCTCTCGCCTCTGCCATTCAGGGTTACCTGCAGTTTCCATCAGGCAAGGCTGCAGCACATTCTGCTGCGATGATTTGATTGCAGCCACTTAAGACAATGTGCCTGATTACACCTGATGCACCTCAAGGCATTTCAAAAGTGTCCCAGAAGTGGCTCTCCACTCTGCTTCATGGAGAACAAGCAGCAAGAAGACTTTTGATGGACGTTGTGTCAAACTGCACAGAGAAGATTAAGCAGGGTAAGTTTCGCTCAGTTTTCAAAATAAAACACCCAGTGAGGACTCTTGATGGTATCACATGACTAAACAGATACAAATTAAACTATTTAACTGTGTATCCTATTTTTCTATGGTAAAAACAGTAACAATGGAGGTAAAAAACTAGAATCAACCAAATCTGAGCAAGTCAACAGGCAAAAAATTGGTCTGCTTCTGAGATGCTCTTGGTGTGATAAAAAGCTGCATGAAGGTCAGAGCAAAACCTCGCCCCAGACACCACGTCACACAGCTGCACTCAGTGGGTCAAGGCATTACAGTTAAAGGCAATGACCTTTAAATTCTTGGGGCTGAGCCGTGACCTATACTGCCCTTAAATTCAAATGTGTCAAAGGCAGAAATGTATTTTTCCCTAAGGTACGGTATAACTTGCAGTAATACACTGACAATTCTCTGCACAAAATGCTTCAACATTCAGAAACCAAGGCAGTCATTGTTGTCCGAAGGTTTCACTCTGAAAGAGATCTGCCCCTTCTGATGGAGCTTAGCTGATGGATTTCATGCACAATGGTACTGACTTCAATAAGGATGCAAAAACATGTAACTACTGCTGAGAAGCTAGTCCCACAGACCTTGAAAATCCATATTTCAAATGTATTTGCGTGGAGTCAATAGTGTTGTAGGCGTATCACTGTGTTATCTGGAGTGGGAGTTGTATGCTCGAGATGTATGGCAGACTTTTCTTTCCAATTCAGTAATATGATTGGATAAAATTGCTTTTAAGTTACGAAATGTTTTTTTTTTTTTTAAATGAACCTTGTTATATTGACAGTATCTTACAGAAAACAAGCGTATAATTATGCTATGTTTTTACACAACGATTTTTCAACTCTAATAAAAGAACATGTTAACACACTCAAGTCAAACAAATTAAACTGAAACAGGTACACATAAAAATCCTATCAATGTGTTTAAATGTGTAGTGAAATGTGTAACAAATTACTCTCCTTCAATGATCAAACTTCAATCTCGTCAGTCCCTGTCAAAACATCTAGTTTTATCCCAAAGTGTCTGACGGACAGATGGATGCACCAACTGCTGAAACTCCAATCCAACTGACCCTCATTAGAGGTCAAATATGTTCTCCTTTCATATTTTACAACTGCAGACATATTTGGTAAAAATTCAGCCCGTCATACATCTATCTGTCCTTTTAAAGATGCCATGTTTTGATCTCAAAAAGGCTTTAACTATGAAAACAGGGAATATAGTGACAACATGGAAGCATGTATGAGAAGAAAGACAGGTACAACAGACAGGATAAGGGACCTTAATCTGATATCACAACAGCACTGGAAAAGAAATAGGAATTTAATCCATTTCTCAGTGACAGGGAAGAGACGGTGGGGACAAAGAGGATGA
This sequence comes from Acanthurus lineatus, assembly GCA_029814665.1. NCBI lineage: Eukaryota > Metazoa > Chordata > Actinopteri > Acanthuriformes > Acanthuridae > Acanthurus > Acanthurus lineatus. The sequence continues at coordinate 18,248,886 of JAPZDV010000020.1, read as the reverse complement.
GGGGGAAAGTGCAAGAGAGAGGTGGAGGAATAGATGGAGCGAGGGGAGACAAGCAGGGGAAAAATTCACTTCCACAGTTGGCTGATCTAGGAAATCCTGCAATCTTGGCGCAGCCAGAAAGCAGAAGCAGATGAGCCATGTCTCTCCATCTCTCATCCCCTCTGCCTCTCTATCCATCTTCTTCCCTTCTTTTCCTCCCTCTCTTATTCTCCAGATGAGTTTGCCACTCTCTCGCTTTCTCTCTCCCTCACTTCTTTGTTCTTTATACTCTCCCTCACAATCTTTTTTTATTGTCTGCTCTTTCTTTCTTTTGCCTTCACCTCACTGATCTCACCCTGCTCCCCCCTCCTGCCCCCTCTCTCCCTCTCTCTCTCCCTCTCTTTCTCTCATGATGTCCGGAGCTGTTTGACTAGTGCTCAAGCTAGACTACAGCCCCCAGTGGGCTCATTTCACACCTCCAGGCCTGATGCCAGCCAGTCAGCCGGCGAGTGGTGTTACAACTGACAGACAGACTGCACTCGGCACTCTGCTGGACCTGATTAGGATGCATACGGTGGACTGGAAGGAGGCAGGGAGGAAAAAGGAATGCTGAAGTGCTGCAGGTTAATATTCTCCCCCATTAAGATGAGTTAGGTACGAGAAGTTTGGGTGGAAAGTTTTGTTTGAATGCTGTTTGTTGAGCATCTGCATTTAAAGTGTGCGCATCCATGTCGAAGCCCAAGTGTTACAGGAAGTGTCTGCATTTCAGGCTGAGTGTGTGCATGTGTGTGTGTGTGTGTGTGTGTGTGTGTGTGTGTGTGTGTGTGTGTTACACCACAGAATACCAATTGCCAGTGATGCAGCCAAAGCCTTCAGGCTGCCTCATTGTACTTCACAGCAAACCACCCATCACCACTGAAAGCCCACTTCTCTCCACAAAGACAATAAAGAAAACTCTCCATGCTTGCAGAATAATAACTGAAGGGGGGTGTCACATATTACATAGCAGGTCAAGTACGGATGAGCATGTGCATTGTATAATGGCAAGAGTAAACGGTGCACAACAAGGACAAATTGAGATGCTCTAACAAAGCAATTACATCTTCTAATAAAGCTGTAATTGTGTTTCATTATGGCGAGACGACATCTATTTGCATCATCTTTTATTCCCCTGCTCATCGAGTGGTGCCTGCTTGCTAACCTCTGACTGGCTCAAACAATGCTTATTATGCTTACGGTGGTGATCACACACAAACAGCAGCAACACAACAGCATACACACACACACACACACACACACACATACATACACTGAACCAGACAATGAAGTGAGGGAAGCCTCTAGCGTCACGGCGCAGATCTCTCCATTGAGAACCTGTAATTATAGACCCTGTCTCAAGATAAATCAATTAACACCAACATATAGCTTTTAATTTAATCCAGAGCTAATTAAAGTGAGGAGACATGAGGGAGGAGGGGGGTGTGGGGGTGCAGGGGGGTGCAGGGTAGAGGTAAGATAGTACAGGAGGTGTGTGTGTGACTCTGGATGTGTGTGTGTGTGCATGTGTGGAGGCTGGGGGATTGTCTCAGTCCCTGAGTTCAACGACGCACGGCGAAGAAGATTGAAATGAATTCCACTGCCAGTTCGGTTCGGGGATCTCTGCTGGTGGCTCAACATTACAAAACATCACCTGGAGCTGTCTGACTGACAGGTGACACTTTAATTGAAATAATTTAGTTGCTCATTAAGGAAGAAAGACCTGCACTTGGAGAGGGGGGGAGGACAGGAGATAGATGAGAGGGTGTACATGTGTGTGAAGCAATTTGGCTGGAAGGGGCCTTTTCTCTGTAGCACTACAGATGCAAGAAAAAACTGACAGTCCCTGAGCTGCTGACTGAGCCTCTTACTGTTGAAGTACACAGTATCTAAGAGGAGAAAGCCTGTCTTAGCGCTGTTTTTGTTACGCCAACAGCCTCTTTCTGGGACTGCTTTACATTGTTACAAAAACAGATGCATTTTTAATGACAGGACTGGATATGTGTGAGCTACATCTGATAAAAGCTTGGATTGCGTGTGTGAGAGTGTATGTATGTCATTGCTCTAGCATGTTGTTTTATCACAGAGACAGGGAATATCTCAGCATCCCATTCCTAATCAGAGCTAGGATCTCTACTGGTTGCAGCACAAAGCCCAGTGCTGGCGGAAATCGCACCGGTCTTCAATTTAGCCACTGCTGTGGTTTATGAGACGTGTTTCCGGTCCTGATGATTATCTGCTTATTCAGTCCTGCTGCCCCACACCACCATCAGCTCCTACGTCTCCATCTATGCATGCTAACCACATGAGAACCCAATGCAGCTCACATTTAAGATCATGGGTAATCTGGACTCATAAGAGTGAGTCAAAGATTATTAAAAGTTAACAAAAAAGGAAATCTATGTTTTATCCTATTTACTAATGAATATGTAAAGTGGAGGACAAATATGGTTATTATGAAACATATATAACACATTGCATTTTTTTTCACAGCTGACATTTTAGCTTGTCAGAGTAAAAAAAAAATTGCACCAACAGCTGCCACTGCAACTAACTGGCATGCCTTTGGACAACGAGGATAAATAAATAGAAAAAATGTAAACTCATGAAACCAATGCATGTATACACAAATAATATTACACATGCTGTATGAAGCCATGATCTCAATAAACTCTCAATAAACTCTTATCTTTACAAGTTCTTGTTTAGCTTCTAAAAGGGTGGAACTATTGTGTATCTAAGGACTAGTCCTAAGATACACAGGCAACTAAAATGTCTGACAACTGAGCAAATAGTCAGTTGGATTGTTATTTCTGACATGAAGTAAATACAATGGTTGAAATCTAGCTGAATATAAAGACCAGTTGGTCTCAGCACGTCAGGTTTAAATAAGTTTGTGCCGTGTGAGGGAGAATGATCAGTTTTACACAACACCAGCAGCAAGCAAGTCCAGTTTGAGTAATCAGTCTCAGAACAGTCTGATGTTTTGGACATCCATATGGGAGGCATGGATGTGCCATCACACACACTGCTAAAAGCACACTTCACTTCTTGCAGTAACCGATACATGTAGATAAAAGTCTGTTTACACTGATTGGAGACTCTTGTGTTTACATTATGACAGTGTGCACTTGGTAACGTGGAGAAGTCATGAGTAGGTGGGGGGAAACAAGTAACCAGGAGGAACTGCTATCTGACTCAGACTGGAAGGTATGCTTTACTGGAAGCAGCACACACCACTGCAAAGTTCAAAGTTAGGTTTCATATATAAGAGCTATTTGGCACCATAAAAGGGACTTTTCACTTCTGAACTGGACATAATGCAGCAAGTCAGTCCTGCAGCAATTTAGTCTCAGCATCTAACCGTGGAAAAACAAGTCTTTCACAGTCCAAAAGCCTTTTTTGTCAAAGGTTTATATCATAAAAGGCGTCTTTTAACCTGTTGGACTGAAAGGACTGAAACTGCACATAATGCCAGTTATTACTTTTTTGTATTATTAGGTATATTTTTTAAATCGTGAAATCGTGTAGGTTAGTATTTGTGAAACTGGCAGGGCCATGGACAGAGAAGCTAAAGTCCATGTGGGCAGAAAAACGCAGAATCAAACAAGGAAAAAATGCTTTTTTGGTTTATGCACTTGGTGAAAGATCCTTATATGTGGGTGAAACAAAGTGCTCATATAATCAATCGCTTTCCACTTTTACCACTTTTTAAAAATAAAATAAAATATCATGTGAGCATCTCATGAAGAAAATGCAGTTGTATCTCAGAGATTAATCTCAATAAACTTAAAATATTTTTTACTCCAGGTTATTCAAATATTTCAAGGAATGCATTTTGAAAGTTGTGACACAAATCAAAAATAACCACAAAGAGAAAACAAATTAACAAGTAAAAGAAAAGAAAAACTATTTAAGGGCAAAGAACAGTGACAGTGTTTTCGTATGCTCTCTCATTACTTGGCCCCAGGAAATAATGTGGGGTGACAGCCAATTGTGTTGCACACAAACACAGTCACACAAACAGAAATGTATAGCATGTTTTACCCCACACTGCTCTCACTGATCTCCATATTTCATCTGAGTTTTCTGCTCTTACATTTAGTGTGACTTGAAAACTAGTTGACAGATCATTAGAAAAAGAGACAAGAAGGGCAGAAATTTTGGGACGTTGAAAACGGACAATTTTGTCGTCAATTAAGGCAAACTTTTGACTGTACTTTTGTTCCTTTGTCAGCCATGCTACAGAGTCGCTTTTAATTTAATCGCACTTAAGACGACGATTATGTTGGGATTTGGCATATATTAAAAAATGAAGTGCAGACACAACACAGTCTCCATGCACTGATATTAGTTGGTGTTGTTAGTCAGAGAAAAATCCTCTTTAATCCATTATTTTAATAGGTTAAGGTTAGACATATACAGACTTTTTTTATTTTACTTATTAAAAACTAGGCTTTATAGTGATGGAGATGACATTGTAATGAACAAGAAATCATATTCAAATATTTTTTTACTAAACTAAGTGTCTCTTTTGATAATTGCATACTTTGTTAGACAGAAACCAAAATAAGCCTGTGATTTCACAACTTTAAACTCATCCAAGCTACCAGAGACTGCTGGACCTCACTTACTGAGCAGTAACTCGACTCCAAACTGACAACATGTTGAAAAACAAGCACAAGCAGCACTAACATAAGCTCAGCTAATATTAGCTCTGTTGTTATTCCTATTGAACCTCAGTATGTGTGTGTGTGTATGTTGCTGCAGTATGTAAATTTAGCTGACAGACATGCCTTAAAGCCACATTAAATATAGAAATGGTCAAAGTGTAGAAATTAATTTGCTTGGCAGCGTTTTGCAACTTTGATTAGCCTTTATCTAAACTATAAGGTATAATGCACTGAACTGTGGTTAACTTACAGACCCCCCCTCATTGACCAACTGATTTGTAAAAGAAATAGTATCATTTTGACCAAGATAATCTTTGTAACCACTGCCCTTGACATAACAACAGAAAATCATGAATAAAATAACTACAGGAGAAAATAATTAGAATGTGTCATTCATGTGTCATATTCTTAAAAAAATGATCTTTTAAAAGAATGAAGTTGGATTGTGGCTGGAGGCAAATATTTCCTGGTTATTAGGCTTACTTTTCACTCATGCTGTGGTAATTAAAGTCACAATGTCCTCAATGAAGACATTAGAGAGAGTGAAACAAAGTGATGCTCATGAGAAAGATGACAGAGAAAGAGGAAAGAATAGAAAAACTGAAAAAGGCAGATCCAAGATAAATAGCGGGATAAACCATCTGTCTACCTAAATGTTCTGCGAGGTACACATCAACCATCCACACTGCTCTCATGTTTCCAACAAAGACATGAAATGCTTATTATATTTAATAGCTCTCCATATCCATATGGACACAACATATTGAGGGATTATATGTGTGTACATAGAGCACATGACCGTTCTTGCCAACCCTTTCTGCCCTGGGGGATCATAAAATGCTCATTAATTCCTTAAATTAGCTTAAATGCCTTTATTGAACGCTACCTTCATGATTATTTTTTGCTTATTAACTATTCCCTAAGTGGGCTGCCGAGGGTCCTGTCAGGTCAAAGGAGTGGTGTGTGTGTGTGTGTGTGTGTTTGTGTGTGTGTGTGTGTCAGGGAAGAGAAGAAGCCCATGCAGAGGCAGACCTACCACCACCCCCTCCACCCTTCCCCATGTATCTCTCTCTCCCTCTCTCTCTCACCAAGCACAGGGGCCTATCGCAGTTGCCTTGGTGACGCTGGCTGGCAGCCGATAGGAAAAGAGGCTGGCAAATGGAAAATGTCAATTACTGCTGCAGATATGTAGATCTGAGCGAGAGACTGCTGCAGAGAGGAGGAGAGCAGGGAAAGAGGAAGAGGAGAAAGAAAGTGAAGAGGAAGCGAAGAGCGGGCGGCAAGAATACCAAATAAAATAGGTGTGGTGGTTTCAGACTGTAGCAAAAAGACAGAGACAGAGATAGAGGGAGACGGGCAGTGGGGGAGGGAGGAGGAGAGGTTATGGAGGAAAGTGGAAGGGTGGGGGGTAGTGGGGGGTGGCAGGGGGTGGGGGTAAGGAAAGGGATGGCATGGGGGTGTTAATGCAGGAGATGAGAGGTTGAATTGAGCTCCGGCTGCTGACAGAGAACGTCTGTCCACATCTATTATAACACCTTTCCCTTTTCTGAGGCGGAGCGGAGCTGCACGGTTGTGTTCATTATTCCTCTTTTTCTCTCCATCACACACACTCTCTCTCTCTCTCTCTCTCTCTCTCTCTCTCTCTCTCACTCACTCTCTCCCTATCTCCCATCCACAACTTCAGCACCAGCCTTTACCTCTAACTGGCAATTTGATTAAGCCTGGGAGATAAGGGTGCATGGTGGAGGAGCGCAGAGCGAGGGGTGGGGGTAGAGGGGACGGGGACTCTAGACAGAGCGAGAGCCATTCTGGTGTAATCACAGCATTGATCTCCTAAGCATGTGGCCAGTGTAGATTATGGGACCGAGTTAGGTCCATCATAGGCTTTGGAGTCAAAGATATGTGTGTCCATATGTGTGTGTGTGTTTGAATCCCAGGCAGTTAATCATGCATGCATATCCTGCATGGTGCATATGTGTCCACCCTATTTGTATGTGTGCATATTTAGCCTTTAAAGGTGGATGTGCGCATCTCCTTGGTGTGTTTTTTTTTTGTGTGCGCTTCATGAAATGAGCATATCCTATTTGAGCGTGTATCGCTTGGCCTAAGTTGAATTAATGTGTCCCTGCCCCCATTCCAATTTCCATCAGAGGTCTCTTGACCCTCCCACTCTGCAGGCACATAATGGTCCATTTGGGGTTTAGCAGCAGGCATTACCAGGGAGCATGGAGACAGTGAGCTAGACTGTATTTCCATAAGATTGGGACACAGAGGCCCTTCTATACATATATTACCCCCTTTGTGTCTGAGAGGTCTCATGTGGGGCTTGTCTACTGCACGGATGCATGTGCAGAGGCAAGCGTACACATCCGCATACAGACTTACACACACACTCATAAGATACTCAAAAACACACAAAACAGGATGCATAATGCAGTCTGACATGAAAATGCACATGCATATGCTTTACACACAAGCGTTCCTATAGCATTGTTGTCACACACACACATAAGCACATATATGCAAACACATGAATGAAGACATGCACTCACACAGATATGACAGTTCTAACAGGACCCACACAGCAGCCTGACTGTGATTGACACTGATGAGCTCTGAAGGGAAACATCCCACCTTTGCTGTCATAATACTGTCACTGTACAGTCACACACAAACATTTGCAAATACATTTGCTTGACTTTGACACATTAGAGTTCCATCAAGTATGGATTTTGCATATTAATCCACTTTTTCTTCCAAAAACACCTTGAAAAAAGTCTTTCATCCATATGGATTGCTTTATGTTACTCAGTTGCCTGACAGAGATTTTTTAATTGTAGATGGTGTTAGCTTGTCATAGCAGGGAAACCACAAGTAAAAATGATAACACTTAAACTAGCTGCATTCTTTTCTGAAGAGCCAGTTTAAGGGTCCTGGTATTGTGCATGGGGATGCACTGCCATGGCTTACCACGTCACCTAAGTTTGCTTCACCTGTGATCCTGCTAGTGACAATGCCTACCTTCTGTCTTCTGTTCAGTGTAAATAATTGTAAGTCACTACATCAACAACTTTAGGTTCCCATGAATAGACTACAATTAGCAGCAACTACAATCATATTTCATCAAAAGATTCATTTCAAATTCAAAAACGTCTTTTGTAGTTGAAGGTGGAACTTCAGCTCGGTGCTTCAATGATATCATTTTCACCCAGCAGATGAAAAATAAATCTGTTGAAGTATCTTTAAGGGAACAATTTCAGTGAAATCAAAGGTTTCATTTGTAATGGGAAAAAAAATGTTCAATTTGACTTCAGTTGTATATCTTCAGTTTTATGGAGTGCCTCTAATAGACACAGATTGCCAGTAAGAGCTTAAATTGCCATCAACTATTAGGGCTGGACTGTTATCATCATATCATTTGATCATGAGTACGAAAGACCCTGAGAGCACCTTAATGAACACAGCGCGAGGCTTACTCACATCAAACACAATGTAAATCTCTCTTCCTCCGTCTCCTTCTCTAACACACACACTCAGACACACTCACTCTACAAATATCAGCAAACAGCTGACATTGCTCTCTGTTGACCCACTTCCGATGGTATCATCTTCAAAGAGAGAGAGAGGGGGGAAAAATCTAATAGAAAGGAAGCAGAAAAGGGGGCGAGAAGGGATTAAATTGAGGAAAAGGGAAGTAATTGAGTAGTGTTTCTTTATCTGAGGGAGTGTGTGGCGCTGCGGCTGTGTAGGTAGGTATAGGTTCAGGTTGGGTTGCCCAGAGGCAGAAATGCTCCCTGTTCATTTACAATTTTCAGGCTGCTCCTGTTTGAAGCCAGCCACTCGTCTTCATTTGGGATTCACACACGCCTGCTCATGGCAGATGGCTATTTCATCATCACACACGACACACACACACACATACACGCACTCTTACACACAAATACAGAGTAGCTGGCAGGCTGATGAAGTAAGGTGGCATTTGTGTGTGTGTGTGTGTGTGTGTGTGTGTTTATGTGAGTGTATGTGCACAGCTAGTGGTTGGGGTATTCCAAAGTATCATTATTTCAGCATAATTGGCTGACAGGAGCATTTGGAGTTAATTGGTTGGCTGACAGTGGAAACCCTAAGGCTCATGGGTATTGTAGTACGGATAATGTGGACATTCTGCTTGGTCGCACAGCCTGACTTAGACGATTATCCGAATGCTTGAACAAATTCATTGGTGTCTTTTTTCTCTTTTGTGAGAAAATGAAATATGAGTTGCTTTGAGTTTTTCACTTTTTAGGTCCTTGAACCATATTAGCATTTAGTTTCCCTGTGGTTCCACAGTCACATTTTACAGTAAAAGATGCAAAATTAGAGTAATTTTTTTAAAAATCTTTTTTTCTGCTGCTTTTGGAGATCTTTTCTGATGGAAGTTCCTGAGGGAATCTTTTATGTTATTCAGTCCTTCTGTCTCATTCACTTACAGAGTGAATCATCATGTCTGACCTCAAAAGTCTTCGAGGTTTAAATAAATGTTTCCAATTCTCAGAGTATCTAAGATACTTTTGCATCACATTTTTTTTATCCTGGATTTCCCTTTTGCTATTTTGTTTTTTTTTTCTTAAAAATATTCTTGATATTCTCAATAAAAGCAACACATATCTTTTAAACACATTTATGGCTGCAAGTAAAAAAGTGATAAAATGTTGCCCTCAGAGGAACCGTCTTACCACCGGCCTCCTTATCAACATAATCACCTATGTCCTCTCTATGGGGAAGATGTCTTTTACTCTGTGACTTCAAAAGGAGAAAGGCGATAAATATTGGGAAAAGTGTAATAATTCTCCCATTGTTTTTTTGTGTGGACCTCAGTGCACATATTGTGAACTAAAGATAGGCATTTTTGCTTTTTTCTCTATACAAAACAAACAAACAAACAACAACAACAACAAAAATTTCTCCTACCTTAAAAGTTTTTTTTGTTGTTTTTTTTTAAATCTGACAATTATCTTAATCATAACCAAGAGATTAAATGATTGGTTTTGGCAGCAAGTTATTTGACAGACTGAAGCTTTGTACTGAGAAAAAAAACTCTTCGTGCAGTCCCTTGATGGACGACCGATGTTAAATGTGTGATATCTGTGACAGTGAGCTCAGTTGGTCTGGGTCAACAGCAGAGCAAATCTGCTCTCAGAAATCAAAGTAAAGACAGTCCTGAACTGAACTGTGGCCCTGAGGCAAACTTCAACTTTGGCAGAGAGGAGAAGCTGCTGTATGAGAGATGCTGCCACCTACAGCAGAAATTTACCAAGCATGTGCCTGGTAATGAATTCAGCTCAACACAGAGCAGCAGAGAAAGAGCCTCCGGCAAATACGAACAGTGGTTCCCAAATCTGCTGCAATAAACCTCAATCATACGCTACTTAGGCTGACTGACAGTCAGTCAAAACAGAGGCGTGAGTCACCAGATTAAAAGGGGGGAAATAGAGTTGAAGAAGGTGAAAATGGAAGAGTCACTTACTTAGTGAGTCGTTCCACCTAAAATCTTAACAAATGTAAAAAATTCCCCATCACCTGACATTTGTCCTGCAGGATTAAGGCTCTCCACATAAGAAGCTGCACTTCCTCAGAGGCTAATGGGATCAGGAAGTATGAATGTGCAGAACTTCAGCCCATGTTATTCTCTGAATTCAGCTGAGAGAAACACCAACAATGTTTTGTCTGGCCACACACAAGTTTGTTCTGATCACACTCCCAGACAAAGGCAATAAAAGAAAGATGAACTGACAGAGAGAAGCAACATGCAGCTGTGATGGGTGTTTGTGAGTGTGAGTGTGAGTGTGAGTGTGTGTGCATGAATGTGCCCAGAAAGGCAGTAAATAAATCACCCAACCCGAATGTGAGATATTACCTCAGGGCGAAACAAAAGGACAAAGCAGACACAGCGACCAGCAAAAGGTCAAGGGGAAGCAAGGAGGAGAGGCACTGGGAAAAGGTCGGCTGGCACCAGTAAAAATGAGCTGGATGTGAACAAAATGAGGCGCTGGAGTCAGGAACAGTGTGTTCTCTAATCTCTGGGAAAGAAGGCTTCATCCATGCCTGATGAAAAGAAGGAGCCTGTTGATGATGATGATGGGCTGCAATATGAGTAATATGAATGTGAAGCCAACATGTGGTTTCCATGTATGTGTGTGTATGTGTATGTGTATTTGTGGGGGTTGTTTTCATCCTTCTGAAAAGGAGAGTGAGCTTCAGCTTTGTGTGTCTGCATCAGAGTTTAAAAAAAAAAAAAGAGGTTCAGACCAACAAAGAAAATGAGCAATAGATGAATAGCCACACAACGCCATGACAGATAACTATAACTCTCACAACAAAGCAGCGTTACAAAAATGATAATCCAATGGATACACACAGGGATCTAATGACATTAAATCATAAACACACTCAAATTAATCCATCACCTTCATGTTATTCCTAACACACACACACACACACCAGCGATTAAAGTGCTAACTCGGAACACGATTTACATCATTATGATTATGACTGTCATAATTACGAGCGCCGTTATCACTCTCATTATTAATAGCAATGACACTATTATTAGCCCTTCGGCTGGCGTGCTACTTAGTCTGCAGGCTAATTACTGTGTCTGACTGTCCAGGCATGGTGCCGGTCCACAGCTCTGAGGTCACAAACCTTCTCCTCCTCTCGTCAAGGGACTCTCACACTTACTTAATTCTGCCACTCATAATCTCTTTTAATCTCGTAAATGATGGCGAAAGCGCTAATTCTCCCCTCTCGCAATTTATTAGTGTGTGTTTGTGCTACCGAGACCCAGTAGTGCATTACTGTCACGGCTAATCCAATTAGTGTGGATGTATCTAGTCGGGGCCTAAGGGGAGGAGGAGTGGAGGGATGGGGAGCAGGTAGAGCTGCGTGCAGGAAGGCGGTGCACCCCGCTGTGGGGAGAGCGCATTTAGGGAGACTCCCTTCCTGCACCCGGTGTCTTTTTTATCACCACAGTGATGGCCTGAAAATTGGTGTGTGATCTCAGGGGAGAGAGACAGTGAAAATAAGGAGCATCGTGTGCTCTCTCGCTCCGTCTTTGTGTGTTATTGTTTACACAGCTGAGGTCATCATCCTCAGCCACACTGGGCTGTGTTTTGTCATCACTGTAACAATCAGAGGACTGGATTGTTTTTCCAGTGAACCTGTTCGGCTGGAAATGGTGTTAGATAAATGTATAGACAAGAGAGACAACTTACTGAGCTGCTTCCATTCTGCACAGCAACAGCAGCTATTCTGTGTGCATTTCCACAAATAGTGACCAGAGCCTTTATTTTTTATAGTATTTGTGCTGACCATGACCCCAGCCATAATTTGAGACCTGAAGTGTGCTGCAACCGATTCCTCAGTCTTACAAAAAGGTATTAACAAGTTATAACAGGGAGATAAATCCTCCATTTCATCCTACTGACTATGAAAATTTGTGTGCATTGGATAAAACTGATGCAATATGCATTAGGCTTTAATTGTAGGCCTATTTAATAAAAGGAACTGATCCATTGAAATTGATTTTCACATAGATTTTATTTCACCAACCATCTAGAGGTTGTCATGTTTACTGCCAAAAGAAGACACTGAGCTGGAGCCCAGCTCAGGGAATGATTTCCGTATTAAAAAACAATTGGAAAAAATTAGACAGAGCCCAAGTCAGCTGCTGAATATGAATCTAAGTCCTTTAGCTTTACCACAAAATCAATAAATGCTTCAACTACAGTGTCCCGACAGTTTCTGCAATATTCAAAAATAACCATGTAAAAAAATTAATTTTAGTATTCTGAAAGTATACAAACAGCACATTACAGTAAACACAGAAGAGTCCTGATGATACGATTCATTATCTCCTTTTTTAAATAGAGGGTTTTTCATTAGGAAAAACAAAATCTGGCTCATTTGTGCATTCTAATGTTTGCAGAATGATTCACTGAGTCCTGTATTGGCTGAATTAAACTGCCTTCGTTGATAACTGGCATAAACACAGTGTGTTTGCAGCACTTGTGACACTATAACCGAAGCTTTAATTAAAGAAAGCAGGAGTCATCCACAGGGAAAAAAAACAACAGGCTGTCTGACATTAAATACAGAAATCATACATCTCTAATTTTAGTAATTATCCCGCGACAGCACGCTGACAAAAGTGTATGAAATGCTGAGTGTTGTTTTAGAAGATACAGCACTGACAGACGTACGTGTTCATGTGGTTCAGTAGTTGATGCATTTTAGTAAGATGCTGTCAGGTGAGGTATTGTTGGATGTTCCTGCTTTACTGGGAGAATAATTGCTGTAATTAATGTGCTATTATAACAAAACTTTATCTCTAAGTTTGGTTTGTTTTTTCTTTTTTTCCAGTGCATTTTGCTTGAAGAAACACAGATAAACAGGGTTCAAAGGGGTTGAAAAACACTGTTCACATACACACACACACACGCACAAAACTTTTCAAAAGTCAGAACAACCAGTTGCTAACTACCCATTTGTCCTTATTATTAGTAATTTTGACTTCCATGTAAAAAGAAGGTAAACAGCCCTTGAGTGACCAGCAAACAGCGTTCAAAGAGAGAGGAGGAGGAAAAGCATTTAGTCAAGGATGTGGGATCCTTGTAAGCTTTTTACTGTCAGCTTACAATTTTTTAAATCAGTGCTGCTGTCCTGGTCTCTTTACAAGCATCAGGACAGGATGTAACTTTTTGTGTGTGAATGTGTGTATGAGAGAGAGAGAGAGAGAGACCGTGTCTGTGCATGTACAGGTCTGTGTGCTTATGTGTATTTAGCAGCAACTTCCACTTTTAAAACTACAATAGATTATTATTTTTTTTTTAATAACAGGTCCTTACAACTACTGCAGATCCTTGAGAAGATGTTCAGATAGTCATTTAACTTACAGGACACCATAAACCATAAATTAAAATAAGGGGAAAAGTGGTAGTTTTGGTGTCCAAGGAATCTCTCACCAGTCTTGTATGCAAACAAAAAAGTTCAGATCAGTTGTTCTTGACATTAACTTGGCTTTACCTAACAGGCCCTGAAGAACAAAGCTTGTGCAATCACCATTTGTGAAATGAATCAGGTCATTGTCCAGAAAATTTACAGCAAGTGATGATTTTGCCAAAGTTTAGCTGCTTATTCTTTTCTGCCTGCCTGTGTATTACTTTCCAAGCTTTCCTTGATATTGAAGAAATGTCCAAACACAAGTAGGATTCATATTCATTAAAAAGGAGTTCTCCCCCTCCTCCTTTACTATGCCCTAAACAGGTGCTACCCCTTGCCTATAACAAGCAGAAAATATCAGTGATATGAATATCAGTATATATATAATAATTCTGCTGCTGGATGTGTTCCCTAAATAAGGGACTGCAACAACATAAAGGTAGATAATATGCAGCACTTTGGCCCTTTGCTTCACTGTGTTTACGAGCTAGTCACTGCTAGAAGTGTCTGCTCTCTGGTGCTGAGCAGAGAGTGTGACTACAGTGAGTTTATAGTTTTTTTTTGTTTTGTTTTGTTTTTTTCCTCAAAGCTTCTCCTTGAAGCCAAGAATGACACAATGGGAGCTGTGGATAGAGCCAAAAGTTGGCTAAACAATGAGCTCTGTAAAGCTGAGTGGAGCTGCAGGTGATAAATCTTTCTGCATTTATCACTACAACCCACCACACTGTCCCATTGTTTTCATTGTCATTTGATACATTGACTGTAGCTGCTAAACATGAAAATTTGTCTATGATTTCTGGGCAGATTAATGGATGTTTTTTTGTAATGAACACCACAGAGAGCAAATTGTGTAAAGTGTAAGTTGTGCAAATTGGATAAAATGTGTGCATCATGTTTGTGTTTTCAAACTTGAATAAACTACGACTCTGGAAAGAAAAGCCTTTTGTCTAAACATGAGAAAATATAATTTGTCAAGCCTGCAACAGAAAACTAAAATGATTTTTTAATTTTATTTTTAATTTTATTTTTTTTCTTTATATACAGCATGAGGCCACAGTTCCTGAAGGACTTTAATATCAATATGTAACTCCTCATTATTCTCATTATTTTACTGATTAAATTTTAAATTCTGAGTTTTTTCTCTGGATTCTGTGTGTAATCATCCTAATGACAGGGACAGCGTCATCATCCTGAGGAGATGTGAAAGAATGCACCAGACACTTATGTTGTTTTGTCCCTATGATGATAAAAAGCACAACCAAAGAGGGGTCAAGCTGTGTCTTGGCAGACAAGCTATTCTGAAAATCCATTAGTGACTAAACGCAGCATCATTATCACCAGCCGCTTAAGCATTCAGTGTCCTGACTTCAGCTTTTTTTTGGTCTTACTGGCATTTTCCTCTGAGGTGAGTCTCTAAATATCACATGAAACAAGAAAAGCAGAGGAGAGTTTTCTTTAATGGACAAAGCGCAACGTGGTATTTCAAAAGCTGTTTTTATGCTTCGGCAGAAATTCCTTCCATTAGCAATTATGTCCTCTTTCTGGCAGGACATATTTTGGACCTTGTAGACTCTTATGCAGCACAGAGATGTCTGTTTCTGGTTTGCTGTAATCAGAGTCCCACAGCGGAAAATCAGATTTGACATGTCAGAGGGATACCAGGAGCATGAGCATTCAGCATGAGGCACAAACACTCAAAAACAGACAGAACACAGAATAGCTCATGTTATCAACACCATCTCTAGTATTTCTGCTGCTTTTGTGTTTTTTTATGTGTTGTTGGAAAGTTTTAGTTCTTCCTCTCTTGGGATATGTGATTTGCGGTTCACAGCTTTTAATACTAACTAACATCCTAACTATTTTTATGAGAAAGTATTTTATGAATAAATACAACAGCAGTTTGGCTTTAGATCTTTCTTTTATTTTTTGATTGGTTACATATCATAAAGTCATGTGTAATCTTTTTTGTCCAACTTATTCATAAATACCTGTGTGTGCCTGTGTGAAGACATTTAACAACAGAGACATTTTAAATTATAGAGATTACAATCTGTATTTTATTTGTTTCCTTTGGCTGCTGGGGGAAGTCACACAAGCTGCTAGGTTTTTAGTTTTTTTAGCTTGTTTTAGGAACTGTACAGGTACAACTGTACATCTGTCCATATCATACAATTGCTTTTTTTATTGAAAACACTTCTTCACCATGTATGATAATGACATTATGGCACTGCTGCAGGCCTGCACCTGAGTGCAACAGCAGAGTTGGTGGGTTCATTATTTTAAGTGTCTACTTAATCATTCACTCTCATTTATTTGATCCCTGTTTATAAAAAACATTGATTAGTGGAACTTTAAAAAAGTTTTGTTTGGATGTTTTTTCTGCATCATGCTAGAAAATGTTTGATTTTTTTTTTAAATACAGACTAGTATAGAAAGTGAACTACTGGAACAACTGCTTGTTGTGCGCCACACACAAGCACAGAAACAGTTAACAAGTTATACATGTTGAGAAGGTGCAGAGCCAGGCTGCAGGGGTCTGAACTGGTGTCCCTTTATAATGGCTCCCTCAGGATCAAGTGGGATTCGTGTTGTAGGGGGCTAACACAGAAAACACAGAAAATTCAGGCTTCTGATTCTCACATACAAAGGCAACACATCAATCACATACACACACACTCATGCACATGGACACATAGCACCCTGTGGCACTGTCTAATCACACAGCCAGTATGTATTTCTGTGTAGCTGTCTCAAAGGAGTCTCCATGCTGGGCCTACAGTTCCCTGGTGAATGCCAACACAGTGTGTGCTTGTGTCTTGATCATGTCTTGATCAAAGCTGTGGGTTCTGTCACACAGAGGGACAGTTTGTGATCAAGAAGCTACAGGACAGGTCAGGTGAGAAGAAATAAATCTAGGGAGAAGAGAAATTGAGATATAGCAAAAATAGGTGTAGAAGAATGGAGAAAAGGGAAGAGAGGGAGAGATAAAAGGCTGAACAGGTGGGGAATTTGTTCAGTTTAGAGACAGAAATAGAGAAAAACAAGCTAACAGGTCGGCAGACATGTTGGCAGAAAAGCTAAAAAAAAGATGAGGGGATCACTCATTGGTTCCAGATTCATTATCATTAAATGTAATGTGATCTAAATGTAGATCACATTAGAAAAAGATTACCCAACTATTTAAATAGAATGAGAGAATGAACAACAGCATGTGTTCATTCACACTGTCAAGTCCTGCACTCCAAACATGTAGACATACTCTGATCAAACAACCCCAGAAACACACAAAACTCACAGACACACACACACACACCCAGACAAAACCTCATTTCACTGCCCTGTGACACAAAATGGGATTTCTGTGTTTGAGCAGAGGGGGTCCGGTGGCTACAGAGGGACACATCAAGAAGTGAGGGCTTTATAATCGCCGATGCCAGATTGGATGTCAGCTGCAGCGTAAGTGACTATCTATCACCAGCGCTCTGCACGTGAAGAGGCCTCTTTAAAGGCGGGTGGACTTCAGACAGCAAAGAAAAAGCCTCCCCCCCTCGAGCCCACTCCACTGCCCTGCAGGAGGGACTGCCACACTTGCAAACAGAGGCTGGCATTCATGCATGCATGCACAAAGCACAAACACACTTGATATTCACCCGTATGACTGTAAACATTCACCCATACAAACTTGAAGAGAAGTGTTTAAATACACAAAATACACACACACAGGCTTATTTGCAAACAAACACACACATACACACACTGCAGTATTTGGTTTTCTGCTTGTGTGTAGCAACCAACTCTGTTGCTCACACTTAAAGCAGCAGCAGGATTGCCAGTGGTCATCTTTTTAGAGGAGTTCTGGATGCTGAAAAACATTTTTGTAATTTAAAAGTAAGTCTTACATAAAAAACCCTAATGTTTACAAATATTTGTATTTATTTATTTAAAATGTGTTGATCCATTATTCCAGATACAGTTAATTCCCTTTAAAAATGGACTTTTACTTGATGTGTAGAGGTGTTTTAGTGTTGATGGATGCCTGTAAGTTCAAAGGGAGAGATGATGAAACAATAACGGAGAGACAAAGGAAACAAGTTTGGATAGAAATGCAGAGAAACTGTGTTTGTTTTCATCTCTGGGATACTTAGCCAAACCATGCATGTAATTTGCTCCACAGCCTCCATTTGTACATTTGTGTTCTCTCTGTGTGTTTGTGTGATTATGCGCTAATGCATAGTCTCTGTCTGTGTTCGTCCACCTCTATGTGTGCATGTGTGTGCTTGTGTGTACATTGTCTAGCAGCAGCAGTGGCAGTGGCAGATGCTAATCTGTGCTGAGAGTCATTATCTGTGCTTCCTGGGCCATTAGACTAATGCTAAGGGATAACACAGAGAAGTGGATGAGACCTGACGCTAACAGGGGCTAATCATCAGGACCACCTCTCGCTGCGAGTTCGGCTATTACACTAAATACCCCTCAGAGGCAGGAACCTTAGGCGCCGGCAATCAGATAATTACAGGAGCCTGGAGCATTTTATTAATATAATTTCAATAAATTGTCTCAAATATTTGAAGTAGCTGACGTGTGTTTGATTTGATTTGACACTTGGATGGCCTCTGAAGTGCTAACATCCCTTTTGTCACTGTTATTAATTATTAATATTCTCAAATAATGATAATTTCATTGTAGTTTTCTCCTCCAATATGCAGCCTGAATGAGCAATGAAAAAAAAATTTGGCGAGTGCTCAAAGCTGCTCAAAGCCTGCTAAAAGTAATACAGGTATATTTCTTACAGCCCATGGTCCCCCTAAGCTCCCAAATTTCCCCTAGCAACAACCATCTCACAATATTCCCAGCATGTGGTGTTGAGGCTTTTCTTTGCTAGGCATTGGCACAGCGAGGCAGCTCTAATCTGCATATCACCTGATCTGACCAATGAATCGCTTCCTGTCTAATCATCTCATTTGACCTAGCAACCAAAAGCACCCAGTGAGCTTTTGACTGGCAAACAGTAAAATAGAATACATCTGCGGGACCTCGCAAGATCAGATGTTGAAGGAAGCGCTAACGAGGCAGGTTTCTGAGCCCTTTTTTTACTTTTTAATGAGCCTCTACCCAACGAGGGTGACCCCGCAGCTTCACACTGCAGTGGGGCTATTGAACGCACCACCTTGGATTCTTCAAGGCTGCAATTCAATTTAAAACAGTCACAGGTATGAATCATTTACCTGAGGTTAATTCACCATCTTGCTCCAAGCGAAATAAACTAAATTGCATTGAAAAAAATAAAAAATTTAATGAAACACGTGAAGGTAAAGAAGATGGGAGAGATTGTGTACAAGGTTATGTATGACTGATAAAAAGAGCCCTCATCTGAACATGTCAAATGTATGTCTTCGCATGTGTGTGTGTAGGTGTGTGTGTGTGTGTGTGTGTGTGTGTGTGTGTGTGTGTGTGTGTGTGCGCGCCACTTCCTGCTTCAAACACAAACCTGAAAAAGTCAAGGAAAATGCTGTGGCCTGGTCTCTCTCTCTCATCTAGCTGAGCTCCGGCTGCATTTCAAAGCCACTGCGGCCGACTGAGGCCTGGCCACAGAGAAGGTAAAGGAGGGGGCTGCATGTGATTGAAGAGAGGCTAAAGAAATACAGTACACACAAGCACAAATGCATACATGCAGACGCACACACTTCCCTACTGAAGGAAGCAGTAGTAGGTTCTAGCACAAGGGCCGGCTACAAAGGGACCCCACTGAGGCTGAGCAGACAAACAGAGGTGGCCCTGGGCCGAGGGAGATGATTGAACCAGCCGACGAGGGAGAGAAACTTCAAACAACCACCAGGAGGAAAAGATAAAGGGGAAAGGAAAGAGGGATGAGGGTGAGGAGAAGGACGAGTTGGAGGCCATGGCTGCTGTTTAGCATATGAGCCCCTTCATTAGACCTTGCACAACAGAAAAGACTTAGAGATGGAAGAAAGGCAGGAGGAACAAGGTTAGAAGAGAGGAGGAAAAAAAAGAGAATTAGGTGGGAGGGCTGGAGGAACGGAGAGGGCCCCTATTAGCGAGGTCTGTCACCTTTTGGCCTGCCTGGATCCCCTCATCTCCATAATAGGCTGACCCCCTGTGTTTCAGGCTCATTAGAAAGGCAGACAGCAGGGCCGAGCAGACACACGCCTGTCACCTCTCTGCTCCCACTGGAGACCTCCATGAGATGGAGATAAAAGAAAGATGAATGAAGAGTTGGTTCGAAGAGAAAAGGAAAGATGGGATGGAAGGTTGGGCCCCTAAGTTTGATCAGGAGAACAGAAGAAAAGAGAAAGAGCTGATCTGCTTCTATGGTAAAGAGACGGTCAGGAGAGAAGAAACAGGAAGAGGGGCTTTGAAAAGATAAATCTGCCTAGAAACAGCTATTTGATATGAGCAGGGAGTATGCAGGATAAAATGATGTGTTGTGATTCACCTGAGCAAGTTAAAAACACTGTTTAGATCAGTTATTGCATCCTAAAACACAAACCCAGAATCCCTCATGCATCGGTCAGCAATGCATGAGGGCGTAATTAACACACTAAGCTGTTGTTTTGTCTGTTTTGTTGTTTTGGGTTTTATGTCTCAGGCTGCATTCAGGCTGCCCTGAGCTCTTGGTCTTTTGTATGCCAGTTGCGAGGAAGACTATCAGTGTTTCCAAAGCTAAACATCAAAATTCAATGGCTTTCCAGTCCCAATTATCTCATATTCAAGGACCCAACACAGCACAGTTTGAGGCACAGATCAAGGTTAATTACTGTTACAGCACTGAGAGTTTGTATAATGAGAACTATCATGCTTTAAAGAAGCTCACAGACAACAAATACAAAGAGAGAGACGGCTGAATGTGTACAAACATCATAATTGTGCTTTGTTACAGTAATGGCAGACTATGTCATCTCTTGCCTTCTTTTTTTTATAGCACAGCAGAAAATATGCATGGAAATCAATGATGCACCTGCAGAAAACACACATGGAGAAAGCTGATGTAGCCTATTTGCTAAAGTCAAAATAACTGCGCCCCCCAAAAAAACCCCAAAACCCTGAAAAACTTCAGCTCCAGTTCTCACAAAAAATTACACATGCATGTAGGATATATAAATATAAATATATATAATATATATCTAATAGCCAAATCTTTCAAGCCCTTGATATTTTTTTACTTTATATTCAGAAACTTTGAAGGATTTCAAAGGAAATACCAGTATCCGGTCTCTAACAAAATGGGATTTTATTGATCTTTGAGATTTAATTTCAATTACACTAGTATTACTGTATATATTATTAGGAACACGATGTTCAGTTTTGGCAGACTGTTATTTGATGGTTTGAGCATCCTCCTCACCTCTGAAACCACATCTATAGCTTAAGCTTTACCATACACAACAGTGGACCCATGAACGATGAGATGGTCTTTACTTACTTTACTTTCAGATCTTGATTAACTAGTTAAGTTGATGCAGTTAAAATCTTTGAGAATCAAACAGCAGGAGGAGAAATAATTCATTCCTGTCATAAAATGTTGTCCATTTTGATCAATTTGTTCTCTGTGTTGATGCTCATAAACACAAACAAGCTTGTAAAAAGCGTGACAATGTGCATGAGCAGTTGACTGACAGGCGGCTTGGCCATTCAGGACACTGCTGGTTTGTTTGGGATTCCTCCTTGGGGAGCCCTTGTTTTAAAACATACCATCCCTGTTATTGATTTAATCTGGCGTCCCTACACCAGACTCCCACTGGAGCAGACCCATGGGTCACAGGAGCAAAGTCAAGGGTGATAAGGTCAATGACCTCATCTTGCCTTTCACTATTGGATGGTGATCAGTTACCTCACGGCTGATTGACCGGTGGGTTAAGTCGATGCCGCGTCTCGCCCGCAGGGAAATCATGGCTGATGAAATAACAACTGTTTCAGAGGGAGGAAAATTAAAAATGATTGATCCTACAAGAACTGTATTAACAATTTATAATAAAAGAGTTCAGAGGAGTTGTACTAAAAAATGGAGCAGACATTCCTCCTATCCATTTGAAAATGTTTTTTATTAACCAGCCTCCTGCAAGACAGCTTCTTCCCTGTCTGACAAGAGGAATGATTTTACTTTGGATCTCTCCATCCTTCATCACATTTACAGGTCTGTGGATTCAGTGTGTTCACCCTCTCCCTTCACTTTTCAATGTGTGTGCAATCCTCTGCCGTTCTCTCTGCATCACCTCCTCACCGCTCTCTCTCATCCATCAGTCTCCTCCTGCTTCTTCTGCAGCTCTCTTTCATTGTCTGTCATACCAACCCTTCTCTGTGTTCTGTGTGTGCATTTGTTGTTTGCAGTTCTCCTCAGAGGAAATGTCTGGCTGTACAGTGTATGTATGTGTTTTCAAAGAGATGTCACTTGGGCTTTCTAGATATGTGGACAGAGGACTTCCCTGGAGCACCAGCTCACCAGCCACCACATAGCAGCAGTAATTTCACCATTAATAAGTTCATTTTTTACTAACAAATGTCAAGGTTGTAAGCTTTATAAACGGACTGAAAGAGAATGCTGTCTGTTTTAAAATTCCTCTAATGTGCACAACAAAATATGTTGTTTGTAATTTCAAAAGAACTCTTACTTGCATATTATGACCTGATGTCCCTATTGGCTGGACAACACAAAGACCTAAAGGATTGTATTCCACCATGTTGGTTGAAAATGGTAAGCCATGTCAAAGTCCCATGTTTTGTTGACCCATACATCCATCCCGACCTCCTTTGGCAGAGCTCCAACGGTGATAGTTTGCTTCTGACAGACAACAAATATTGTGTACAGGCAGGTTCATGTCAGGTAAACATTGACATAAGCTAATGTGGTGTACATATGCACCAACAAATATTTTTGTTTGTTCAATTCTTTATTTTACCATTGAAAATGACTAACCCAGATTATCCTATGTGTGCTAAACCTCAAAAATAAACCAACCAACAAACAAAACAGTGGTAACAATGAGGTAAGCTTTATTGACTGTGAGGTCACAGCTCTGTATGAGGAATGATCAGAATATAAGAACAGCCAACATTAAAAAAAACAAACAAAACAGAAACACAACGAATATCTTAAGTCTGAAGTCACAGAAACCAACTCCCTAAAGCATCATCGACCAGCAAGGCACCAAGACTGTGATATCTTGACAATATAATTATTTTTTTAAAAAAGGGTGTTAAGTTGACATTTACTGCAGTTTTTGCTGGACATTCACCAAGGTTCTGTGCTTCTAAATGCCTGATGGGACTCTTCTTGTTTTCAACATTTTGATTTTATGTCACTTAATACCTTTAATAAACTACTGTAACTCTAGCAACCATTCTCTGAAGGATTCCCTTTCTTAGCTTCACATTAGAGGCATTTAAGTAGCAAAACACAAAACATAAGTAGACTTTTATTCTGGAGTCTGCAGTGTTACTGTCAGTGAGCTTTACGCTCATTTCCAGCACTTCTTGACAGCAGATCATTCTGAAATAGTGCAGGGAGTGAAGGAACAAGACGAGCAGCCACAGTGAACTGCTAGATGAAGAGCTGCAGGCGACAGGCTGCACACTTCTAACTTCTCAGCCATGTAGCCAACTTCCTTCACTTCGCCCTGCTGGTTACAAAACTCATGCCGTGTGCAGCATTAAATCAGATCATGACAGCTCACAATATGAGGGAAAAAAAGGCCAATTATTACCTGACTTTTTAAAACAACAACAGTTTGTTTGCTGCCTCCAGAACCCTGTGACCTGTTGTTTAAAAAGACATTTGCTGACACCCCCAACAACTACAGGTGTCACCAATGTAACCATGACTAAATCTTTAAAATGTTCATTTTGACAAAAATTCTGCACGCAGAAACAGTTCTATATTACATTTGATCACAGAATACAGCAAACAAATGCTGTACTTTATATTTAAACCCATTGATAAAGATAGAGTAAAATGATTTGAAGCGGACTTGACTAAATTTTTTTAGCCATTCTCAAACAAACTCCTGACAGTAGAGCCAGGGATTGTTCTGTATTTTGTCTTCTAATTTAAATACAGTACTTTTAACAGTTTTGCAGTGCTGCTACTTTTTCAACAGTAAATGAAATGAATACTTGCTTCACTACCAGTAACAATGCAATGACACACACTGTGGTCTGTTTAAAGACAAAATAGGTGATTCATGGAGAAACTTCATTAAAAGGAAAACCAAGGTCAAGAGTGTGACAGTAGATTGAATAGGGCTTAATAGTCAAGCAATCAGTGGGATGCAGTGATTATAAACTCTATAGCAAAGAGCATTTTTCAACAAATGTGAAAAAACAGAAAAAAATTAGTGTTGTGAATTACCACTTTAATCTAAACACACTTTGATAGCCACTCATCTTTGTCTCATTCCCGAGTGCACAAACATGCTGACAGGCATCTTGTGTGTAATCGAGCGTACATGTGGGGCACACAGAATTTGCACTCATATCAGTAACCAAATACAATGTAGCCTTCAGGATTGAAAAAACAGACAATCGTTATGTACACACGCCTCAATTAATATGCATCCCTTCTCTCTATCTCACACACACACACATGCACACTCTTCAGCAGTGCACACACAGAACTAATTGGTTGGATTTTAGATTTCCACTTCCTCACAACGGATACACTGGAGATCCCTAAACAAATTTATCCAGCTTTTACACAAAGCTCTCCCTAATGTCTCGGATCTATGCCCCCTTCATCCCTCACTTTCTTACTCTGTCTCCACCTCCATGTTTCTGTCTCTCTCTTTTGGTAAACCCCCCCCCACTCCCTGAGAAGCTCAGCCACTTACACCAGCTGGCCTCACCTGTCACAGAGCCACTGATGGAGATGGAAAGAGGAGAGAGGTGAAGAAGGGAAGAGTAGGACCTGTAAAAGTCATATAAAAACGTATGTGTGTGTATGTGTGTATGTGTGTGTGTATGTCTCCATCCATGACAACCCTTGTCCTCTCTCCTCCACCTCCTCCACCTCCTCCCCCTCAGTCTGTTGTTTGCTTTAATTTGCCCCTGCCGGCCGCAGCCGTGAGCTCATAGTTTATTTTGATAAATTGAAGGGGAAGCCCTGCTAATAAATCAGAGCCTGTGATGAAGAAAAGCCTTAAATAGGATATTAAGATTTATATCAGAGACTCCGGTTGTATGCTGACAACCACACAATTGCTCCCCCCTCTCCCCTGCCTTTCTTTCTCTCAAACGCACTCGTTCTATCTGTCTTTCCTGCTCACTCTTTCTCTCTCGAGTCAAATTGTCCTTTCTTCTTTCGTGGCAGCGACAGGAAGATTTCTTATCGGGGCTCTGGAAGGTGGGAGTGCGGGAGTAAGGCAAGAGAAATGAGAAGTAAAAGAGGAAAAAGTAAGAGGGGGGTGGAAAAAGGGAGCTGGAGAGCAGAGGGGGTTCTCTGCTGCAGCTTTTGTGTTATTGGCTCAGTGGCCGAGCGTGAATGCAACACACAGAGCTTCATTACTGGAGCGCAGGGGCTATCTGTGTGACAGGATGCAGGATGATGTGTGTGTGTGTGTGAGATAGAGTGAGTGTGTATATGTGTGTGTTCTGCATTTGTAGCAGGAGGCAAGATTGAATTTGTGTGCCTGCGCCTGCTCCTGGGACTATGTACATAAGTGTGTGTATGTCTGCATGCGTTTGTCTATGTGTGTGTGTGTGTGTGTCTTCCTCAGATCCGCAACGTGAGCGCACTCTCTCACAGTGACTTATTTACTCCAGAGGCGAGGCTCTAACCCCAGGTACAGAGCCCTGCACAGAATAATTGCTTTTTTTCATCCCCAAGCATCACGTTGCCTCTTTGTTCCTAACCGCTCACATGCAAGAAGTGACATCTATTTGTGAGTGAGAGTGTGTCCGCATGCATATGAATAAATAAGAGTGTGTCTGTCTGTCTGACTGCGAGGATGTGCGTCTGCATGGATATGAGTATGTGTTTAAAGATAAACTGGGACATTTTCAGTCTTTTTTTCCCTTTTTTGCTTTCCACTTAAGAAATAAATTATACAATAATAATATTAGTTGCATCTCAACACAAGTATGCATGTGTTGTTTAGCTTAGCTTAGCACAAAGACTAGAAGCATATGGAGACAGCTAGCTTGCCTCTGTACTGAATACACAGTGATAAAATTGATACTAATCTCCTCAGACTCTCAGTGAGGCATAATAAGCTAATTTGCCAAAATGTAAAAACTGTAAATGCCAAACTGTACCAGCGGTGTCTGTATTTTCAAATATGCTCACATCCGCTTTTGAAATGATGCAGCTATGCAAATCAGCAACCACAACTGTGAGTAATTACCAGTTCAGCATTGGACCATCATTTCATTCAGTTTCAGAGAAAACGACTCCAGTATCTGGTCTATTAGACTGTTGAGTAATGCTTTTAACTCCGTTCCCATAATTAAACCCAGTGTACAATTGAACACTCAAAGGCGGGTTACTTGCGTTGCGTAATGATTGCAATTAAGGGTCGCACACAAAGCTGGAGCTGCTTTCGGAGTCGCTACGCTTGACGCTGGCAATTAATTGAAAATGCAAATACACAAGCTGATGAATGAGAGGAGTGCTGGGTCTGCACTGCGTGAAAAGACTATCCGCCACACTTCAGAAAGCTGAGAGGGGTGGTGGTGGTGATGCGCCTTGTATTCCTTCAGAGAGGAAATCAAACCAATTGGATATGAAGCATAGCCGTGCCGCTGGGGAGAGCGTGCTGTTTGCTGAGACAGTGTGATACTGCAGACCCCGGGCACAGACACAATAAGACGCTGATTAGACAATAACAGGGTCATGGAGAAAAAAAAAATTGCACTTTTAGATAACAATTGCAACTTGTGAAAAAAACAAGCAGTTCATACATTCTGTTCATATAAGCATCAGTGTAAGCCTCCAAATTTACCAGTTTATCAGTCAGACGCAGCCTTTCTGCAATCAGTCATGCTGATGGCTGCTGCCCAACTGCTTCTAAATATTGCTTTCTTTCCCTCAACAAAGTACTTGGATATTTGAAAAGTGCTAGACAAATAAAAATAGACAGACAGGCGCAGGCTGACAGACAAATGGACACCGAGGCAGAGCCACTATGTGCGGTTGTCTTGACAACAGAACGAGAGCAGCACCCTGGACTCCGAGTGTGGATGGAGAATGAGACATGAGACGGGGTGAGCAGAAAAAAGCGCCGTGTAAACCCCATTAAATCCATCCAGAGCTCCCAAAAATCATTGTGACAACATCAAGCTTTGCAAATATTCACCCCTAGTTCTTTTTTTCCACAGGCAAGGACACAACTGCAAAATAGAGCCATTGAGGGGGGGCTATTTTGCCTCCAAACTGTTCATACGACCTATTATGTTATTGCTACAGATTTTACCCCTGCTGCCCTCTCCAGAATTCTAAATGAGCCGTAAGCAGTGCACCAAAAAGCTGGACATTATCCTTCATTGCCAAAATATCCCAATCATCAGGATACCAACATGAACCCTGACATCAGCCTTATGAGTAACTCCTGTGTGATTACTTTGAGTCTGTGCACCAAACTGATTGTTTTGTTTGTGTGTCCGCTTCAATATATCTAGAACGTATTACTCCTGTGTCCAATGGTACACCAGGAGTATGACTGTAAAGGTACACTGTCTCTGTTTGTGCCAGCTGCTGCAGCCGTAGCTGCTGCAGATAAGCCGTGGTGGGCTGCATGATACAGCTGGCACAGCCCTTTTGTTTTAGTCTGGGAATATGGCCTTTGCTGCTCTTGGATACTTCATGTCAACATTGGTCAATGTAATAAATAGCAACAAGCTCCTCCATCAGGTTCCTGCACCCACAACTTTTCCCTACTTAGACTCTCATGTGATGCTTTTGTTTTTATGGGAAAAATCTAAACCCCAAACTTTCCACTGCTTCCACTCATTTGGCTTCTTGAATTTTTGGACAAAAACATTTGTTCTGCATCAACAACGTGTTCACCAGCCAAGTAACTGTTACGAACTAAATAATCTTCTCTGTGCAATCAGGGTCTGTGGTGACCGGCAGTGTCCAGCTGGCTGAACTTGGCTTCCATACTCATGTTCTATTCGGTCAAAGCAAAATGGCACCAACTTCAACTCAACAGCTTCACTACCACCATCGACCATCTGGTGACACAAACACATATCAGCAACCGAGTGAAAGCTACCCTTGAAGCCAGTTCAGCCTTCTATGACACCTGGATGCAGGGTACGCTTTGTCAGTTTTAAAGCCACTGGCATCTGCTTCCTCCTTTGTTTATTGCAAAACAGAAACAAGCCCACACAACTACAGTAGTAAACTTTGTGAAAGGTTGTCCAAAATGCCAGGCAGTTTTTGTGCCTATTGCAAAGTTTTCCTTGTTATAACAAGCCAATACAACTGCCCAGAGGAGACCGAGAGTTGTTTAGCTGTTAGGTACTGCAACACAAAACCATCTCCATGTAGGAATTTATATTCATTTTGTTTTTAAGCTTTTCATTTGGATCTCTTAGACTCAAGGACCTGCCAACAATAAAAAAAAACAGCTTTGGTGTGTTATCATGGTCACAGTGCAGCTTAATATTGATTATTTAAGAAAAAACAACAAATTAAATGTATCTAAAATGCTATTATCTTCAAAAATCCATTTTAATCAGCCCAACTACAGACAAACACTTCAAAAAAAATGGTCTGCCTTGCAGCATGGCTGGGCCTCGCACAGAGAGCCGGACCACCTGGCTGATGCCATCTCTGATGTATGGCGCTGGCTTGACATGGGATCCCAGCACAGTGGTGTGGAGGCATTGGGAGGGTACCAGCAGTCCTGAGAACAAAAGACACTTAACTTCACTGCTCTCCATCAGCATTTCTATTCACCACCTCTATGCAGAAGGGGCGGACACCATCGTACGCTGGAAAGCACACGTACAAATGCTCACACACACAGGTGCCATGTCTTGTGTGTGCATGTGTGTGTTTCTGGTGACAGATGGGGGATGAAGTTGTCAGACCCACGCTTGGCGGTGCTGTAGGCCCTTGTCGGCTGGCTTCTGCTTGTTAATGTGTTAATTAGCCTACTTGTTCCTCCTGTTTGGTAATTACAGTCAGCCTGGGCCAGGACGCTCATCAGAGGCCACTGACTGCAAGACGGCGGAGCAGTCAGTGTTAGTGTGGGGGACATATGGCTGAGGTGGTATGTGGTGCTTACGCCGTGGAGTGCAAAGTGTTAGAAAACTGTCCAAGAAGAAAAACAAAATAAGAAAAACTCTGTGCAATGTCAAGGACCACACCGGCATATCTGCATCCTTTGTCACTTCAGCTTCAAAACAATACTGAATATTTTTGACCTCTAAGATTCTCTGACAGCCAGCAAGGCCCCTTCACACTCACACTGTTACACACACTCACACCTGAAAGCTGACCAGTACACCCACCCTCTGAACTGTTGGGCCACTCGGCAGCTTTAACAGAGCAGTCTGGGGCTCAGGGTCTTGCTTGAGAGCAGTAATGAACTCACTTGTGGTAAAGAGGGAGGGGCCAGCGATGCTCTTTCACTTCCCCTGCCTGGTGATCAAGTGGGTGACTTCCCGGTCAAATCCATTAGGGTTCGTTAATGTGTTTTTCCTGCAGTTAAAGAAAGCCATTGGCTTCCATTAGCGTGAAAATCAAGTCTGAATTAATTTATGTCACAGTTACATCATTGTTGTTGGATGGTAATGCAGTTTAAGTGGGGATTACTTTTAAAAGTCTGTACTGCATTACATCTTCACCCTAATGCAACTAAGACAAAAATGAATGCAGATTCAATATTCTCTGTGATGGTTTCATGAGTGGGAAGGAAACTAGTGTATGGTTGGAATAATAATCATGGACATATTTAACTGTATAATATGCAAGAATTCTTAAAAATCAATGTACAGACTCAAAAAACATTATCTCTCTTAATCATCTTTAATGACCCACTAGAAGTGTGTGGTGGTGTGTTTTTCTGCAGAGACGCCGCCTTCTGCCTGTATGTCTCATTTTCTTGTTGGTTTTCTGTGTTCAGGACGTTTTTGGGTGGCAACCTCTGGGTAAAGTGGCGAAGACCCCCCAGCCAATGGCAGCACACAAGACATAAATAAGTCGTGACCAGCCTCGAAGCAGAACTTGCAATAGTTAAGTCAAACACAAGCAGCACAGAAGCATAAATATATAGAGAGGTGAATTGCAGAGCAGACCAAAATCACTTTGAAACCAGAGTGAATCTGGAGTTGGTCTGTTGTTTACACAGGTAAGTACTGGTGATAAACCTAATTAGCCTGCTAACATATCAGCATTTCTGTTGAAACAAATGTTAGGCTCCTAATTAACATATAGCTTATGTAACATTCTACTTAAGTTCTAAAGTTCTACTTTCAAGCAGTGCCACTAATTTTACGTTGGAGACTAACACTTCTCTGCAGGCGGGCTTATGTGTCAGGAGCAACAGGCACGTGGTATCTTGATATTTGCCAAATGGTAAGCAAGGCTCTGTAGAGGCCTATAAGTGTTGCAAAATCACTAACAAGGTCCTGGGATGAAGATAGGATTGTTACAGTAATTTGACTTTGGAAAAAAAAATTTAAATGCAGAAAAATAGGAAGACGGTACATTAACATTGAATTTATATTCACAGAAAAACAGAAAGCACTGAAAAAACTGAAAAAAATAAACTGAAAAAAGATTCTCTTTCAAAAAGTCTAGATACTAGTTTTGATTAAAGAATGAAGAGAAAAGAATGTTAATACGGGCTCTGACTGTTTACCTTGAAGGGGGTAGACAGGGGAATATATGAAGTGGCAGAGGGGGATTAAAGGTGCAGGAAGAACATGCAGAGAAAATGTAAAGGAGGAGGTAAGTGAAATGTAAAATACTGTGCAAAAAAACCAACAAAACAAATGGATAAGCACCTTGAATGGAAGTCAGATAAGTGCTGGAGAAGAGAGGTGGAGTGGTGGTGATGGGGTGTCTCCATCTTTCGTGTTACCCCCCCCGTCCCTCCTCCCCGCAGAAAGGGAGGACGGTTCATTTGCCCATGAGTGTCTGACAGAGCCGATTAAGAGCAGTTTGTTTTATAGACGTGGGCTAATTGAGTTGGCTAGATTGTCGTCGGCACGCTCGCTCTCTATATTGAAGATTACATATTTCCTTTTTCATATCTTGGCACTGCAGCCGCCCGCCCATCCATCTCCATTCCTCCTTTCTTCCGTTCCCCCTCTGCCTCCATGTAAAGTGAGAGGGGGCTTTGGTCCTACGTCTAATTAGTGCTCCTCTCCATCACTCTCCCTCTGCCTTGTTCACTACTGTATCCTTGCCCTAGAGACCTTGCTTCGCCTCTGCTCTCTCCGTCTCTGACCCCTCCTCCTCATTATCTCCTCCTCTTCCTCCCCTCTTCCTCCTCAGCCTCCTCTTTTGCACCACTCCATCTTTTCACCCTCTCCATCTCTCTGTCATTATTCACCCACTCTCTGCCTCTGTCCCTCACATTTTCTTTACCTTGCTACCCAGCCCCCCCCCCCCACCACCACCTCTCCCTCCCTTGCTCTCGTCTTCTCAATGAGTTAATTAGGCTCATCTCTGGCACCCTCTCGCCAAAGCCTGCGCCCACAGGGCCAGCCGCAGCACTCCGCTGATGATTGGGAGGCTCTATTTTTAGAAGACAACAGAAAGAGGAGAAGTGGAGAGAGAGGGAGAGAGACAGCTGAAGGTCATTTGGTACTTTCACTTTGAACGCGTCAATATCAGAATGCATGGAAAAGAAAAAAAAGACAGAGAGAAAGAGAGGGCGGGAAGCAGCAAAAAGCCTACATGTGGATTCTATAATTAAAGATGAAATTCTGTTCATGCTGCTCTCGCAATATATTAAATCCAGAGGAAGTACACAAAAAGATGATGATCTCTTTGAGAGCCCTGCATACACTCTGCAACTCCACAGACAATGTGGCATGGACAACTTGGCCATTTTCCCAGTGAGCCATCCATTACTAAAAATGCACATCTGCTTGTGAGGTGCTCTGTTAAATTTCTTGAACAACCAAATGGAGCTCGATCTTTGTAGATATCATGACAATGGGACAACAGAAGCACTTCAGAGATCTAAAATAGACCACAGTTGTCCGCAGATGATTATTCCTATCAATGAAATGCCCTGAACATGTTAGGAAATGTACAACCAAGACTGATCCCAAGAACTATTTCTTTCAAATAAATCCACTTTTCTCCTACACACTCATGTTCCTCCTCAAGTCAAAGCTCCAGGGACAGAATGAGTAATTTCTCGTGTGGTGTCTATGGAGACTGGATGCATGAAAGGTCTTGGTCCTCTGTAAAGAAAAAAAATCTTCAGTGGGCAGAGAGTATTAAGAAACTATGTGGGCTGAAAAAAAATATACACCATATGTTGCTGCAATATTGTACAGCTGTGCCAGCTGTTGAGCAGAGAGCATTTGCAGGTACTGTAACGTTGTTTCTCCCCTGTGAAAAATAACAGCGAGAGTCTCTTGATTACAGGTGCAAGTGCAATCCACTGGACTACATTCAGTGGGTATGTTTTGTTTACTTGAGGTTGTAGGTTACAGAAGTCTAACTAAAGATCTGCGGTACAACTATGCTTCAAGTAACACCACTGTTATTTTTATTTCAAAAACACATCTCCATGCAGCCAATATCTGACTTGTTATGAGGCAGTGACAGCACACCACTGGGTTATAAATGCACTGTCTCTTTGCCACGAACTGTCAAGGTCACACAGTCACATCACTGTATGTATATACCAATCATCTACTCAGCGTTAACAGAACCACAAGGCACATATGCCTAATGACAAATACAGATACCAGAAATAGCAGAGACAGTGTGAGTCAAACCTCCAGGAGTTCATTTACTCCTCTCCCTCTAATAAACAAAGCAATCACTGACAGTCAGAGACACAATTATGTGGTAATTACGCAAAATAACAGATTTTCCCTCTCCACCTTCCCCACTTGTTTCACACGGGTGCCCCCACAGATTACAACAACCCCCACCAGCCCCCTCCTCGCCTGAGCAACTGTTAACCCCCTGCACTCCCTAAACACTCTCGCATGTACGAAGGCAACATGGGCTCATACACACAGATAGACAAGAAACACACACAGATTTATGCAAAAGGTTACTCATGCAAGCGTGCATTTACACACACACACTCACACACACACACACACACACACACACAGGAGTCATCCACCCCCTCTTCCCAGAGCTTGTCTTATTTAGCAGCCAAGTCATCTCATGGCAACACACTCGTCAATCTCCCCCTATGTAGCCCCTACTAATTAACTGGTTTAAATGGGAGTGTGTAGCAGGGACAGAGGGCACTTGTCTTTGAACCCTCCCTCCTTCCCCAGCCCAGACACCCACATAACACACACATTCCCACCCCTTTGTAAAAGCTTTCCAGTCACCTTATCAAACTTATCACTCTTCTCACACTTCCTGTTTTTTTTTTAAATTTCTTCCTCACTCCATCTCTCCGTCTTCTCTTCTATCTTCCGACACAACCACTGACTTGATTACAGTTATCGACACGGGCAGCCTCTTCACACTGCCAACTGGCAAGCCACCTTGCCCCCAGTGCCCACATGGCTCGTTGGCGCTGCCGCTCATTTCACAACATGGTCATTATCATGGGCAGCTCCACAGGGAGGGATTATGCTAAATATGTAAATGAGAGCAGTGTTGAAAGTGTCAAAGAGCAGGAGGGAGACGGGAGTGTTGCAGAGAGAGCTGCTGGCTGTGTCCTGATGCCAGAGCATCTTATGTTGGTGAAAGTGCAAAATTACAAATTCAAGAGTTCTGCGGTACATCTCAAAATCAAACTGAGCCAACAGCTACAGTATAATGAGTGAACTGCAAATATTAAATGTCATTTCTATAAAACCATGCAACATTTTTTGTTTTATAGATGGTTCAACCTCCAGTGGTTTCAGCAGAGGTGATTTTCCTTGTTCTTGCAGAAAAATCTGTTCTTGCAGTCATATGATTTTTAGGCAATTAAATAGAAATTGAAACTTTGTCTGTCCCACTCACCAGCCATATTTAATCTGACTGACTGAGCTACACATTCAAAAGAAAAACAGAATGCAGTCCTCATGTATAGAGAGGACAGAGTTCTTACTGTAATGGGCCTCAGCACAGACAGAGTCTGAAGCTTAAATGATGTCCAATTAATGAGAGTTGGGGAAGCAGATTCTCCACAGTTCTGTGTTTCAGTTTCTGAGGCATCATGGGAGGTCTGCAGTTGGAGAAGAAGCATAGCTGCTGGCTCTTGCAAGCCGCCCTGAGGGCCTCCCTCTCTCTCTCTCTCTCTCTCTCTCTCTCTCTCTCTCTTCTCTCTTTCTCTCTCGCTTTTTCAGCCGCAGATGTGTGTGTGTTTGTGTGTGTGATGTTGGGTGCAGGACTGTGAGAATAAGTGAAGGCTCTTCCTTCATGCCCTCTACAGTTCCAGTTCACTTAGCTGCAGTCACAGTGACTGAGGACACACACACACAGACACACACACGGTGA
>JAPZDV010000020.1:18199574-18212106 GCA_029814665.1 Acanthurus lineatus | reverse complement strand
CACACACACACACACACACACACACACACACACACACACACACACACACAAACACACACACACCTACACACACACACAAGGGAGGGGCAGGGAAAAACCATTTCACATCTCGCCCGCCCCTCTCCCTCTATGACTATTTTCACTTTTCCCGTCCACATTTTCTCATTCCACTCCTCAATTACAAGTGAGACCTGGGGCTCCCCCTGTGCCCCCTCCCTCGCCTGGCGCACACTCCTCACCCCCATCACCCCTTTCCCAGAGGACAGGGTCCCTCTCTTGCAGTAAACAAGGTGCAGATGTCAGAGGACACAGCAGCCTGGTAATGTGCTTCACTGCTATACTGCACCATACATCACTATGTTAAGGTCTTTTGTTGTCGCTTTGCCTAACAGTTGCAAGCACAAGCACACACACGCAGGCAAGGCTGACACACACCGCTGGGGAGACTCTGCAGCACTGAAAGCTAAATGCCACTAATAGGTTGATTCTGCACACACAATGGATTCAAATTGCCTGCTGTGCTTAACACACTACACTTGAGCATTCCCATCAAACTGGGGGCATTTCCCCTGATGCCTATCTGCGCCGTGTTAATGAAGATATATAGCGCAGGTACAGTGATGACATTTTCATGGGCAGCAGACAGCCTCCATCTGTCCTGAGGCATCGCTTCATACCACGGCTGTCTGCTCCAAGGTTTGGCAAGTCCATAGTTTTTTGGAATCGGTGAGAAACGGACAGTGACTGGTTTAGGGAAATGAGCTCTCTGGGCTGTCAGATGGAAAACTCAAGCTGTCCGAGGTGATAGTGACAAGATGATTTTATTTTATTGTTTACTGGCACTGACGGATTACATGATCCCGAATAACTGCAAGGCAACTATGCTCAAATAAAACCTAGTGCCATAAGTCATTAAAGGAGAATTCAACATATTAAGTTGGGTCTTACTTTTGTAGATTTGGACATCATGTTATGAGAACATCGCACTTGTTTGTGGCAGAGGAACAACATGCGTCACCAGCAACAAAAACAAAGAACGCTGTAGAAGAACAAAAAAGGCAAAAGTTGTATTAATACCTTTGTTAATACTTAAACAGTGATTGTGTGTCACCATTGTACAGCTGCTTTCTATTTTGCCTCCTCTTTCCTCTCATCTCTAAAAAATATCTAATTATTGATTTTTGAGAGCATTAAAAACAGAAGTATTTGGCCTGGGGGGATCAATTATTAACAGGGAAGTGAATGTAGCTTGCAAAAGCACAGATCCATGCCAGCAGCACTTAACTTTGCTAATGTGTGTTTGCAGATGTTTTCACAGGAACAAAGCAACAGTCTTTACTTGGAAGTAAAACCAAATAGGAACGCAGCCAAAATGTTATTAATAATCAATCATAGCAAAGGGAAAACACAGCGTGGCCATGTTTCATTTCAGTGAAACTAAAGTTAAACCAAGATGTCAGACTGGTAACCGTGCTGAGGATTTCTAAGTTTGGATAAGATTTTCTTATAAATATATTTTAAGCAGCAGCTTAGACCACTGCAAAAGTGTTTGTTACTGACAATGGTGCAAATTGTGCCATATGTGAAGTTTTTTTCGTCTTAAATGGAACATGACAATGTTTATTTACAATTCACACTGTGACATCGGATTAACTGTTTGGAAATATGGCTGTTAAACAACAGCAAGGTCAACAGTTTCCACCAGGTAATTCAAAAGACAAGACAAAACAGTTAACCGCCAAAACCAGGTGCTTTTTATGAGACAATGGGAGGGTTTCCAGCTGTGTTACTGGCAGACAAGCCAGGTGTTTTTGAGAAGATTCCAGTCGATTTTCGGCCTGTTTCTTTTGGAAGTGAAACCAGGAATGTTAAGCCAAAGCAAGATCTTTTTCCTCAACCTAACAAAGTGGCTTTAGTGCTTAAACCTGACCAAACCTTGACCACAGAATTGTTTAGTTCCAACATATCTGTGGTTTGCAGAAACATACAATGCCAGCATGTGTTCCTGGAAACAATTCATTATTGTTTTTCTTTCCATGTTTGGCTAACATACAGGTTTGTTTAAGGTAATTTTGTTGAATGCTCACAGGACTCCTTTCTTAGAACCGTTAGTGCGAACAAACATCTCAGAACAACATAGAGAGTAATTTATGATTATTAAAACAATAATGGACAAAATTACAAAACAAGTTGCTGTAATTATACCTGTATGGTTCCAAAAACTATGAGACTTATGTCTGTTTTTTAATGTTTAAAGAGTTTCATCCCCTGCTGCTTCTTTGCCCTCCTATGTTATCTCTCTGTAACTCCTCTCTACTTTCTACTGATTTACCTCATCCCTTACTACTCCCTCTCTCTAGGTGGTTGTAGCTCGGAGGGTTGGGGCGCTGGCTGCCTAATGGATGAGGCTGAGCATGTTGCCATGGTGCTACCTGGTGGGGAATGTTCTGCAAATGGGAGGCTGAAGCCAGCAGCCTGCCAATGGGAGAAAAGAGGGAAAGAGGAGGGAAGTGTTGGTAGCGTGTGTGTTTCAGAATGGAGGAGGGGGTTGTCTAATTTCACAAATACACACACAAGCTTAAACCAAACCTTGCAGGCATGCATGAACCTAAGCAAATGCACACATGCCACAGACATTCACTCTCTCTCAGACGCACACACACTCTTTCCATTCAGCAGAATTAAATCTCACTGCTTCCAGAGACGCTGCAGTTGAATTATTTATGGCTGCCCGTCTGCGGGCCAGGCCGTAATAAAGTTACGGCCGAGACTAATTTGCAGTTTGATGAGGTGGGCTTTTAGCGGTAGATTCTAGGCCAACATTAAGTACATATTGTTTTTACAGATTTGATTACCTTTTTATTGTTATTGTTATTAATGCACTGGGTGTGTGCACTGGGTATAAGGAAGAGCACCCCTCCTCGTTTGCTCTAGACAATACAAAAACCTGTCCAGAGCACAGAGCTGAAACTGAATAAGCAGTGTGTGGGGAACCATTAAGACATATACTGGATGTAATCTCCTCACTTTAAGAATCCAATAAAAGTGGCAGCTCAACACCTTTTATAGCAACCTGGAGGCAATCTGCTTCTAAATACATAAGCCTCAGCTGTGAATCAGCTGTGAATTGGACCTGAGCCATCTGCTTGCTCGCACATATACAAACACACATGTAGAACTATGAACACACACACACACATGCAGACACGCATGCACACCTCCATAAGGGCCTATAGAAAAGTATCAGGGCTGATAAGCTGATGTTGGCACTCACAGATAGTACATTAAGGCTAGAGTGGAGAGCTTTGCAGTAATGGGATGATGGTGTTGGGAATAACAGATTTTGATTTGTGATTTACCCTCGCTAAACAAAATTCAATTTCACACAATTTTCAAAGAACCCTACTTTGCCTGGCAAAGACAACCCCACCATAAACCCTGTGGATTATTTGATGTAGTGTTGTTGGGCTGTAAAATAAGGACTTTCACAAGCTAATAAAGGCTTAAAGCCTGTAAAAATGTTATGGCCATTAAAAAAGAGAGGAGAAAAGTAGAGTTGTATAACACCTTGCAGACCATCTCAAGCTGCTAAACAAGAACAAGACACAGTGCATTCGCCCTCCCCTGGATACACGATAATCCTTTGATTAATGACACCCAGCATATTTAATGCTTAATGCGTAGAACAGGAGCTGACAAGCCAAACAATTAGGTCAATTACCGGATGACAACTATGTTGTGTTGGGTTAATTACTGGAATCTTCTGCGGCGGGACACATCTATTTGAGGTCCAATGGCACGTAACAGAGCACACATGCAAATGAGCCAAGCTACAGTGCAGGACACAGCCACGCCAGAATATGTGATCTGAGTTATGGATGAGCATCGGTATGGAGGTGTGGATGGGGGTGCTATTTCACATTTTGTGGAAATAGATAAAGGGACTATTTCTTTTACAGTAATTTATCACTATTTCATAGGTGCACAGGTTGGGGTTAAATGCATATATCTGATATTTCACCCGTAACTAAATATTTATAAAGAGAAAAAGAGTAATTTATGTGTGCATGTATTTTCAGTTGTTGTGATGTGTAATTTACAGCAGGAAGAGAGGAGAGGAGAGTTGAGGTGCTGGTTATGCTTTCACTCTGTCAGAAGCTGCTGTCATTGGAAGTATATTAATTAATCAAAACCATGACACTTGAGCTCGTCGTGACCACTCCTCAGGGCCCATCATGCCATCATGCTCTCTCCCTCTCCTCTCATTTCTCCACCTCCCTCGTGTGCTATATCTTAAGAAGAAATGCAAAGACAAGCCCCTTTAACGCTTTGACTCATGATCAGAAACAGGACATAGTCATCACGCCGCTCTCTGTGCGTTTGGAGAGGTTGGCATGGGAGCAAAAGAGGATGGCGGAGGTCATTTCCATATTCACTTAGCAGAGTGTTGCCTCTCTCCTTTCTGCACTGCAGCGCTTTAATCAAAGCGGGCGGCGCTGCCACTGCTCCTAAATGGCCCTGGAGCGCCTTTGAAACACACTGACACCAGTGTCGCGCTGAAAAGGACATGCTTTTTATCCTCTTAAATAGCTTGTAAAAGGGCCCCATTGACTACACAAGCAGCCGACACTTCCATGCCTCCACGCTTTTGCCTCTATTGTACTACCAAGTGAATATGTCAACGATACTGGACGAACACAGGCGCCCCGTATAACAATATCCTGTGGGGGATTTCTTTTTTCAATAAACTTGGAGCTTTTGTGTGTGGCAAATATTTATATTTACATCTGTGAGCTGGTCTTTTGTGCCACTTTGCGGAAAAAATGAGACTGATTTGATGCAAAATTAAAAAAAATAGAAAGGTGAAGCCTTGTAATAGCGATTCAAGGACATGAATTTCACAGTTTCCTTCTGAAAGAAGATACACAATATTGACACAGACAGTCATGGAACGCAGACATGCACCCAATTCAAACCTGAATACACAGCTCTACACAAACAAACTTAACACACACACACACACACACACACACACAGATAGATACACACACACACACATTACAGTGCACGCGTACATGGAAGCCCCCCTCAGCACACTCATCCTATGAGCACAGCAGTGCAGTATGAAGGCTGTCATCCATCAAGAGGTATTGCCTGTCCTCGTTAGAAAGTCCTAATCCACTTGTTTCTGCAGTCTATTCTCCTGGTAGTTGCCCTGCACTACCACTCTAATGGGCCCAGAGAGCCTACTGCTTACACACACACACACACACACACACACACACACACACACACACTCTCTCTCTCTCTCTCTCACTCTCTATCTCTCTTTTATAATGGTCTTTGAGTGCTAAAAGAAAAAGCTGAAGAAATGTTTGGACTGTGCCTCCAACCTCTGTTTGTTCAGCCAATAAAATGTGAACATCAAACATCTGAATGCCTTTGCCAATTAGACTTCAAATTTAGACCAATTTACAAGTGCCCTTGTAAAGACTCAATACCTATTTATTTGGTTTTGCTTTCTTTTTTAAATGTTATTTTAAGAGCCACTACCAAATTATTTGAACGCTTTCAAGATGAAGCATTACTCCCATTCTGTCTTTGCAATGTATTCTGGGATGGTGTTAAACAGCAAAAACATATATTCTATCTGTTTAAAGACAACAACACTTTTCTTGAAAGAAGATGCTTTATACTAGAAAACCTGCTTATCATTTGAATGTGGAAAAACTATAGGCAATAACTCTAGCTTTTTTATTCCTCTCATTCAAGAGGTCACACATCATAAAAATACTAAAAGAAGAACATTAAATATTCCATGCATATGAAAAAACTATGCATTCTGTTTTGATTCTTATTCACTTTTGTTTTATTTTTATAATGAAGGTGCTTTGTTACTTCGTTTTAAAAGGTAAAAATATTATTATCTTTATGATAATTTTTGTAATTAATTTTAATCAGCTCATGATGCAGTTATCAAGCCCCTGTGACCGTCCATGTGAAGTGTTTTATGAGTATATGTCTTCCAAAGACATCTCAAGGCCCTCAAAGACACAAGAGAACACAGTATCGACTGTTTGGTTTACCCTTGTGCTGCGCTGAGAGACTTCTTAGTGCTGCTAGATTAAGGGCAGCTGTCTCTTCATCAGATGTAATTGTTGTATGTGGTACACAGTGTGTGTGTTGATACACATAATAGTGCATGTACAGCGGCTCTGCAGTGGCTCTATTACCAGTTTGTAATGCTTTATGCTTTTTCATGCAGCCACACGTGTGTATATGTGTGTGTTGGTGCTTACTTGTGCGTGCGTGGAAGTGTTGTAGTGGATGTGTGTAATTGAGCTGGTGTAAACGCGGCCCTATCACTTCTCTCTCTCTGTGTAGTCTCTCAATTAGGCGGAGAGCGGGCCCATGGGGAGCCATTGTTTGAGCAGCAGTGGAAGACAAACAAGACTGCCACCGCACGCAGGAGCTCCCTGGGCAACACTTGAGACTGCTGCAGTCATTCACTCACCAGCTCCAGAACACACGCGCGCGCACACACACACACACACACATACACGGACACACACACACACTCACATATGTGTATATCGTGCTGGGTCTAAAATTTGCATATACTTGCTAATGCATATAGGCACAAATAAAATTGCAGAAACAAACACATATGTGCTATTAACTCTCAACCACTAAATGATGATGCATGCATGGATGCAAGTTTTTAGCAGAAAAATAAAGACAAATAACAGAAAAAACACACACACACACACACACACAAACCATATGCACAGATACCCACAAACATACACAGACGATTAGAGTGCAGCCCCGCTCTTCTTGGTAAATGGACCAAAACCACAGATCCAGGGGGGAAAAATGAGGGCGCACATGTTTACACACAAATTACACCCTGTGGGATAACTTAGCCCTGTTTCTACAATGAAAGGCCACCCAGTGTTAGATGATAATGTGCACACAGACTTTCCTTATGCCAGTTTACTCACGCCTTAGTAAGAGCTGCTTTGGTGGGACATGAGGCCAAAATGACCAGAAACAGGGTTTTTTTCCCTGAAAAATTGTGTCCATTTATATGAGAACAGGAGCAACAAAGACTCTCGTTTTGTTGCTTTCCATCTGTCTCCATTTCTCCTTCATCCTCTCATCCCTTAATCTCAGTGTTTCTCTCCAGAGAGAGAAATAGAGGATTTTCAAGTCATAAAAGTTTTATAGGAGCCGTAAAGGGTAAGCATGTACAGCCGGCCCCTCTGAACTCTCCCTCCCCGCTTTTTATATCCATCTGAGATGAAAGATGGGCAGTCAGGTAAAGTATTGCTTTGGAAATCATTTAATAGCTAAGATTGTCTTTTTCTTTTTTTTTCTTCTGCTTGCAGGTTGTCGTGTTGTTTTGTCCAGCACGGCTTCAAGGCTTTGGCTTTTGTGACATACATCATGGTGATTCTATCTGCCAAGCACGTGTTTAGTGACTTGAAAGCTTTCTTTCACACTTCTATTAACGTTTTTTAGCTAAAGAGACATAAAAAGCTCATTGAAAGATAAAAACAAAACATTTTGTTTGGTCTTCATTCATAAACAATATAGGTATTGCTTTATATTACAGTTTGAAGTGCAAAGATGTACTCTGAGGCTTTCAATGCCACATAAAAGCACAGGTATATTTATTGTTATGTACTAAGGGGATACGCATACCTATTTCTACTGTATGTATCTCTATCTGTCTTTTCACAAAATAAGGAATTGACTTCCACATACAACTTGAGCTTGCAAATGGGAAATGACAGTTATTCAGCTGAATGGGATGGCAGCTGGCTCTTTCCCCCCAACCTATGCGGCAAGCTCTAAAATAGCAAGCGAGCGAACAACAAGAGAAATAAATGACTTTCTGGACAAAGGCAGCAGCAAAGCAGAAAGCATTTCTCCTGAGGCTAAGAGGGAGAACGAGAGAGATGGAGAGATGGAGGAGGAGAGGGAGGGAGTGGGGAGGGGATACATCACCTTGTGCAGCGCTCCATATCATTTGCATGGTTTATACTCTCCAAGGCCCCCACCATGCAAATGACTCATAAAGTAGAAATAGAGAGACTTTGGAGCTGGTGTCAGGAGTGAATTTATATATGATTGCCAGGCGGGCCCGGTGTCCTAAATCATTTTCAATTAGATGACACTTTCAATATCGAGCCGCTGATTTAGAGATATTAAAACTTCTTCTCCCTTATCCTCCACAGAGTTGAAAGCAAGCAAGCTTATCTGCCACCCTCCCCAGCCCCTACTCTCTGCTCCCTCTTCTTCTTTTAATCCACAGTTACTCATCTTCCTCTTCTTAAAGGTGTATTTCAGGGAGATCTTTTACAGGACTGAGCCAGCTCTTCAAAAGGGGAGAGCCCCCCCCTGCATAAAGAATGAGGGCAATTTGCAATTCATTTTAAATTTACCATGTCATTGTCTGGGTAGGCATATGCGGCGCTGAAACAAATAGGAAAATTTTGTCATTTGTGAGCAATTGTCCTCAGAATTGTCAATTAGAATGGTTGTGGGGGGATGTAAGTCAAGGTGGGATCCACTTACAGAAGGTGGGGGTATAAGAATAAATTTCAGATTCATGATGACATCGCAAAGGAAGTGCCTTTGTATTATTAACAGCAAAAGAAATTCCATTTTAAAAAGGGGCTGTTTCAGAAAAGTTACCTTATGGGTGTATTTAGAGCTTAAACAACTAGCACCTTTCTTGTTAAGCGGCTGAAACTTTCAATGCTTCACCCTAACAAACAACCTTTATGTGCTCCGTCTTT
Organism: Acanthurus lineatus; assembly: GCA_029814665.1. Lineage (NCBI taxonomy): Eukaryota > Metazoa > Chordata > Actinopteri > Acanthuriformes > Acanthuridae > Acanthurus > Acanthurus lineatus. Next base: position 18,203,299 of record JAPZDV010000020.1, on the reverse strand, counting down.
GCCTGCACATCATCAAGACAAGCATCGATCCTGAATCTCTTTAAATAGTCTTCCCTCATTCACATTCTGCTCGTGCGGCCCCTCTCGACCTTTCTCGAGGCTGCCTTTCAAGTGTTCATTGTACCGCACTTAACGACTCCGTTGCATCTGCCTGCACTATATTGTAAACCTCAGTCTGAAAGGCACCTACATTTAACCAAATGCATCAACGTGCTCCTGCTGCATCCAACCTTTCTTCAAGGCAATAAAGCTGACTTAAATTGACAGATAGAGGTCCATATCAAAAGCTTCACCAGTGCTGCAGCACTATTGCCACCACCTTATCTTGCCAACACTGAGCACACACAGCAACCCCGACCCATTCGGAGGCAATAAAAATCTATATCTTAATGGACATACACTGACAGAGTGTTCCGGAGTAATGCAACCAAATGGCATCTACACCCCTCATCATTACAGTCAACCTTTTGCATTTTGCCTAACTTATGTCTCCCACCCTCCCACCTCCCTGAGTCACCTCCCCCACTACCCGTTCAGGAACAATAAAACCAAGGATTAGATGGACATTCGCGATTTGTACACTTCCCTCGACATGCTGTCGTCCCCCTCATCTTCCTTTTGCTCTCATCCCATCCCCTCTATCTTTCCTTACTCCCCCTCCTCCTGTTTCTGCTATGCCTGCCACCTCTCTGTCTCTCTCCTCATCCCGGCACTTTTTCTCCCTCCCCTCCTCCTCCTCCTCCACCTCCTCCATCTCCTCCTATCTGTTGTACCCCACCTCTTCGATCTCTCACTCCATCCTATCAGTCCCCCCCCCTGCCAAACCCTCCCCTCTCTTCTCGCTGCTCCTGGTGTGATTGTGTGTGAGGCAGGTCTTGCTGACAGGCCTGGGCAGGGCCGATAACGCCGGGAGCTGAACAATGGGGGGAATATTGTAAAGCCTAATGGAAAGGAGCTGAAGGTGGAGGGGTTCAGAGACATAAATCAGCCGCCTGGCACTGATGGGGCTTTTCAACAGCAATAAGGGAGGCAATACCTCTCAGAGCACCATGGCAGAGGATCGGAGAGGGGGACCTACATTCTCCTCGCCTTGTCACAGATTGAGAGAAGACACATATGAAATGACCTGACGCGCTTACAAAGATGCATTTTCATGCATAAACAAAAACTCATACATACACATTAGCCTCTCTTGGAAACACAGTATATCCATGGACATTCGGTGTAAAATGAATGATCGTATGTACTAACACCTCCTGCTCACACAGAGATGGACACACAATCTAAAAGCACTTTCTAAAGAGCTATGTTAAGTTGGCGCTGTGTCGGTCTGTGTGGAAATGGACGGGGATGGGAGGGGGGAGGGCTGCAGTGGGGGGGAGGCAGCTCCCATAAGCCATTGAGAGTGATAACCGGTGGGGATGGATGAGTCACATTTTACCTTTATGGTGTTCTGCTATTCACTGTGTAAAGATAATGGACGGAGGCACTTAGTAATCAGAGGTAGAATTAAAGAGCTCGTCTCATCTCAATTCTGACTCACTACAAAGGCTTTCTTATTCCATCACTTCTTACTCTCTCTTTTTCTTTACCTGCCATCGTTTCTAATTATCTAGAAATAAATGAATTGCTTCTCCATTTAAAAAAAAAAAAGTGCTGTGTGTGCTGTTTTATCCAGTCAAAATGTAAGTGAGGGCAACTACGGTATGAAGAACCACTATTTGTGAAGAGCAAAGAGAGGCCTTTCGAGTTTCTTTTTTGGTTTGAAAGAAAACACTCATCTTCCTGACTGCCAGTGGAGTGGTCCAAAAAAGCACTATTTACACTTTTGGCTTGTTGAACATGTTCATATTATCTAATGCAACATTTAACAAATATACAATTCTTTCCCTGTTGAGTTATTAAAGATTTTTCTTCTTCTTTTGACTTTGTTGGCAGTTGGAAACCAACTTATATGAGTTTTACCACCACCAAATGGACCTGAGTGTGGAACAGTAGATGAAGAGACAAATGGTTAACGTGACACAGTCACACACAACCTGCTCAATGTTCTATATAATGTATGGTCGAGTCCAGCATAAGCTAACCTGAGTCAACACATGGCTATTCATTCCCTGCTTTTCTAGTCCTGTGTTTGTTTACTGTAAGGGTCTTTCTGTGTCACTCATGTCCGGTACTTCAAGAGCTCCACAGCTACAACCTTACTTTGTCTGGTATGACGATTAGCTAAAGGAGACTAGTTTGACTCACAGGAAGTGGATTTAGCCATTGGTTGACAATTCAGTTGGCATTCACCTCCCTTGTCGCTATCTGTGGTACCAGTCACAGTCCCCGTCACTACATGAAACATCAACAAGCAACCTCTAAGCTAGCAATGTTCACACTGAAAATGGTCATTTTTGACGAAGATTTGGATGGTAAAGTAAAGCAGGCCTGTTTTGTTCTTTAATGTAGATTTAACCATAACTGTGCCGGGGCTCGTCTTCCCGCTTGCAAATGCTCCACCAAAACCAATCTGCGCCAAACACTATTTTGCCATGGCACCACTACTGCATCCTCACTTTAGCACCATGCCAGACAGTATTTTTTATTCTCCTTTTTCAGAATGACAGTGGGTTCAAACAGACCTTTGATCAGCGCTGACACATCTCTAAATGAAGTGTGAAAATAGGCCTGACTATGCAAGACTATATGGTGGCTAATGTTGGCCCATTAGTTCAACTGCATTATAACAAAAGAATACAAGATGTACCTGACCTTACCTCACCATTACACAGGCTGTTCCCTACTTGTGGGTTCATTTCTTTTGTCCTCATTCACATTGCCTTATTATTATGTCTTAAATACTGACTGGCTGGCTCAGATAAACTTGGAAAATGAGGAGAAATTAAATGTGTACTTTTCTGTAATGGCCACACTTTTTCTGTAATGGTCACAGCAGCCTTGGTTCATCAAAGCTAACGCAATGCTACACCACAGGACAAAAGTGAAGCACTACTACATAGTAGTTTTCACCATCATTTCCATTGGTCAAGATCATTTTTACTCACTGGAGATTTAGAAGCACTGCAGGGTTTATTTAGTTATAACTGAAAAGTTTCTTTCAACTGAAACCAAATCAAATTGATACCCTTTCAGAAAGTAACTAAAGTTAAACTTAAATGATATTATTGGGTTACAAAACCAATCATAAAACAATGCAATCAACCCTAAGTTTATTTCAGTATTTGACTTTTCTTGGACGAGATCAAAAAAAGATACTTAAGTATCTTAGTATAGTATAGCAACAATCCCCCCAATATTCACAAACTATCATAACTGTAAAGCACAGCCCAATCAACGGTGTCTGACAGTAAACCAAAAGATGGATTATCTATTATTATGGAGTATCTTGTGATTACATTCATAACTACCTCGGCAGTAGCAACAGTATTACCATTTTACTTCCACGAAACAAGACAACAAAAGTGATGCGACTGCACGATGATGTAATTATCCCTGCATATAATCAACATTAACCAGAAATTAGACCGGTTTACATGTAAAATGTAAATAGCCAATATTACTACCAAGGTAACCGAGTAAACAATCATGAAAATTACAGGGAACAGCAAAGCACCATGATGTTACTCTGTGAGAAGAACAGTGAAAAATGAAGTTTAGTCAAAAAATGTATACCATGCAAATGTACAGGATGCACACACTCTCGCACACACTTTCTGTCT
>JAPZDV010000020.1:18176797-18191823 GCA_029814665.1 Acanthurus lineatus | reverse complement strand
CCCCCCCCCCCCCCCCCCCCCCCCCCCCCCCCCCCCCCCCCCCCCCCCCCCCCCCCCCCCCCCCCCCCCCCCATGCACAGAGAGATGGATGGCTATGCCAGGCAGGAGCAGGCAGGGCTGTGGAAACTCTGGCATATAGTATACATGTGTGTGTGTGCGTATGTGTGTGTGTGTTGTGGGGGAGGGTTATTGATGTCTCCCCATTGGGGGCCGGAGGGGGTAAGAAGGGGGGACAATAAAACACCAGAGCCCTGACACCGATGGACTCCTGACTCCTAATTAACTACACAGGGACAAGAATCGAGATTGAAAGAGAGAGAGAGAGCAAAAGAAACAGGAAAGATGCATTCAGAGAGATAAAAAGATGAAGAGAGTAGAGCGAGATGAGAGAGGAGAACCCAAACCAGATTTTATTTAGCTGATCCCAAACATGGAGAGATGCTTCTACCTTTAAACACGAGCTATCATTCACACACACACATCTTTCTGTGCTGTAGGCCATTATCAGCAATGCCACTCACAATGTAAGCCTGTGGGGAACATCAAGTTCCTCCACTGACGGCCACAGCATGTGTGTTTGTGTGTGTGTGTGTGTGTTGGTGTGTGTTTATGAATGGTTGTAGCAGTGTGAGTGTGGGCGTCACAAGGGGCCTCCTTACTTTGGTCATTTACAGTTCAGTGGTGTCAAGAGGGAGGCATCCGTGTTATTGTGTGGGTCCCTGCATATTTGTATGTGCACAAGAGCGTGGGGCGTGTGAATGGGTGCGTGGGGGTGTCGTGGTGGTGGTGGTGGCCATCGAAATCACCGGAGTGTGTCATGAGAAATGTTGATGCACAAGGGTGAGAAAGAGAGAGAGAGAGAGAGGGAGAGGCTACCTACAGCATTCCCTCAACGACGTTTGCCTCATGATTTCTTTTCCCCTGCCCAGTATCAACACCCCAGTCAAAGTGCAGCCAGGGAGAAAATTAATTTCTTATTACCTGATTTTATTATTAGGTTTCGCTTGGAGTGTCAGTTAAATATTCCACATCAGCATTTCATCAAGCAGGGGTATAGCCTGGTATAGAGGAGCGTATTGTAAAGCAGGGCTGTGGGTTGAGCGGGGCAGGCCAGCAGCGTGAGCCTGAATTGGGGGGCTGTAATCGTCTGAGATGTGCCTTCCCATCCCGAGGAATAAAGACTGGCGCTGGCAATATGCTGGCAGAAAGCAATTTGCTCGAGTGCTATAGTGCTAGTCCCTCTCTGACGTCCACCAGACACACACACTTGAAAACACACACCAAAGGAGTGCAACGCCCAGCCATTCAATTCACAATGGTTCAGGAGTGTCACTCGGGTAAAGCACTCACCTACATACACATTTTCTATATCTCTCTCCCTCTCAAATGTACACATACACACAAACAAGATGAAGCCTTTTTTTTTCAAACAAACTCAAGCTGACAGCATTCATCCAAGCGACCCCTTTAGATCTGACTTTCATTCCCCCTCTGCTCCAACACACAGAGGATTTAAGACGTGACCGGCGCCTGAGTAAACCCTGCAAAACCCCCCACCCCGCCTCACAAACGCACCACCTGATAGTGGAATTTACAGGCCATCAGACGGAGAAAATGAAAGTTGATATTCTGAGCAATGCGAGAGCAGCAAATAAGGGTATATACAGTGAGGGGGAAAAAAAGCAAAGATAGACATTTGGGGTGTAAATCAATCTCATGTTATATATCCCTGGCTGAAAATGTCCTCCTAAGTCTTGGAGGGGGTCCGGTAAATAAAATTGATCATTACAAAATTCATGAGGTCCAGAAATCCTAACTTGGGTCTCTTTCCTCCTGGAGGGCAATGTTATTATTTTTTTTTCTTCCATCCCTTGCAACAAATCTACACACTCAGTGGCTAAGACTCGAGAAAAGGGCAAATTTGCATACCTTCCATAAGGAAGAAAATCTGATCATATAAATGTAAATAAGGTGAGCTTAACTTATATTTTCCTTGAGAAAACAGTGAATTGATGACATGATTGAGCAGGGAGCGGAGGACGAGAGGTGGATGGAGTGGAGAGGGCTCCAAGGGGCTCGTGGATCAGTATATGCATTAATGTCACACATTTGGGCATCAGCTTAAATTGTTACTGCTGTGAACAAACAGCAGGAGGCAGTGGTGCAGCATCAGCAGCACAGATGCAAACACATGCTTCTGCTGCCTCTTTATCAGCACTACCCACTGATGTTTTATAATTTCTCTGAAGAGTTTTTCATGTATATTTTTCTCACTGAGATTTACATTACAGTAACCCAATAATAAAGTCCAGCTATCCTCTTAATAATGAAACTATGAAGACAAATGATCCTTCACAGCTGACTGAAACATCAGCTTTCAAAGCCAGTTCTCACTGTCAGTGTTGGTCCTCTGGCATTTTCCTTTTTAACATTATGTACTTCATATGTGACAAATGAAATAGGAAATAAAAATGTCTCAGTACAAACAAAAAACAAAGTATGCATATTATTAATGAAAGGCAAAATGAACATAGTCTGCCACAAATCAGTGGTAATTTAAACACATCTTTCTATCTGTTCACTGCAATTCATCTGATATTTAACCACACAATACAATCTTTTATGGTGCAATTGTCTGTCTAAAGTCCTCACAGACAGAATGTTATCTCTGTGTCCCTTGTTTATACAAGCACATCACATACACAGCGCACCCTCACATCTTCTGCTCTGTTGTTTCTCTCTGATGTCTGCTTGGTCCTTGAGGCCCCAGCATAAAACTAAGATCTACTCCTCCTTTTTTCTTTTTTTTTTTTTGCAAATGTTATCAATTACAGCTGCGGGATTGCAAGTAAGTTGCAGTAAATTATTTGGATGGTGACCGTGAAAATGTTAAATCAATCCTTTTGTTCTCTAAACATGCCTTTGTGAATTCAAATCCAGCTGCATGATCTGGGTATGTTTGTCTCACTCTGAACTTTCAGTTTAGTTTGATTAGTTCTAAATTAGTACAATTCTGATTGACTAAACTACATACATGTATTTTACAAGTCCAGGACGAAATCATAAAACAAGTTTTCTAACATCATGTGAACCTGCCTGCTTTTATCTACTCTGATCACAAAGACTAACTCAGTGCATCTGGGCCACATTTGATTTTTTATGTGAAATATTAAATCAGGAAATGCTGCTCCCACAAAAAAGAATCTGTGAATTGCACACACATTTTTTTTTTCAAAGTCATGATTTATATTTGAGGATTATCCAAAAGCAGAAAAAAAAGCTGAACTATGGTGTCACATTTCATTTTTGTTTTCCAGAAACTCGAGATATATAAAGCTAACTCTGCACTACTTGCAGAAAGCACGACTGCTTTACAAGAATATGAATGAACATCCTTGTCGAGGTTCAACATAAGCATTTGACTGCTTTACTTTAGCTAATATAGTGTGTTTGGCTGCAGGGCACGGGCTTCCAGACTGAATGTAATTGTGACAGATAAAAAGTTCATGGCTGAGGAGATACAAGACAAGCATTCTATTAGCTCGCTCCAGGACACGCTGCTCTACCTACAGAGAAAATGAAAGGACAATCTCTGCGGCTGTATGTGCACTGCAGGCTCAAATCAGATTATTTTCCCCACCTATTGTGACTCAGAATTTGATCTTTTCATTTCGGTCCAAACAAACACTCAATCTGATTTTCCCCTTGTATCGACATACAATACATCCGATATACGCCACAAATTATAAGAGAAACAGAAGTGAAGGAAATCAGGATTAATTCTTCCTCAGAGCAGTGCAACCCACCCTGGAACAAAATGTGATTCACATTATCGTGACCTCGAAGGGGGTTTCATCACAGTGTTACTGTGAGGATGCCAACTCGGTCAATGGTGCATGAAACTGCCTCCTTTTATTGGCACAGCATTCAATCAGATCCTCCTGGGTATATGTCCTTGGCTTTGCAGTGGGGGCCCACCCATTACAGCTCTCAGTGCACCTGCCCTCATCTTACCACCCAATCCCTTTAAATGGTTTTCCCCCCTCACTCCCAACCCTGCATAAATACAATCAGCCCTGTCAAGAAAGGCAGAACCACTTCGCTCTTCCTCTATTGTTTCTGATTGATTATGCAGAGCGACCACCGCTCCATCCCTCCCCATGTCTTTGAATTTTCACTGGAGTTGGCTCTATGCCAAGGGATCCTCCCCCATCCTTCCTATTCCCACCCTCTGACCTCAGAGTGCCCACCCACCCATACATCACCCTCGTCCACCTCTGGTCCGGTGATTTAACCAGGAAAGGAAAGTGGGTGGAGAAAAAAGACATCCTATTGCTATTTGCTCTTTTGCTAATTTCAAGGTTAAAGAAAAAAAAACAGAAACTGAAATGTGAAGGATAAAACGGAACCTGGTCTTGAGCAGCTAGTCCTCACTGACAAACTCAAACACAAAAAAACAAACTTCAAGACGAACTAGGTTCAAACATATTGGAAGAGTAATGTTTTTCTTTTCACTTAGCCCACAAGGGAGCAGCCTATCTGCCATAATGTAAAAGATGGCCACATGAGGAACCATTTCTCATTTTATTACCAAGAAACAGGGGGTTGCTAGATTTGTTTTTTTTCTCTCGACAGCATGGCAGTGGTGAATAGCAAAACAACTGCCATGGCATGCCAGAGCACCTTGAAGGCTGATGAGGATCTATATTTCATTGTCAATTGCTCCTATTATCATGCAATGCACATCCACTCGCGCTCTGCATCAGTGTGAGCTTTAACTGATGTGCCAGTCAGTCAGCCCCATTAAACCCCAAAGCAGTCCCTGGGCAGCCCTTTTGTCTTCGCTATTTGCTCCCCTCAGCAGCACTAAACAGCAGCTCCCACAACATTCACTCCAACTAAACAAAGCTCGCCTCCCCGGAGAGGTGTGCCTTCTCCTGTTCCACCTCCATCGGTGACTTTAATGAAATATGCAGCTGTCTTTTAATCAAAACAAGGCCAATTTGCATACGGACAGGAAGGGGGCGGCAGACCCTCCTCCCCTCCTCCACCCCCTCCGCCACCCTGCACGCACGCACGCGAGCTGGCTGCGATCCAGGCAGACGAGTGCCCTGATGATGTCGCAGCGGCTGGAAGGAGATGGAGAGGAGGCGGGAGGAGGAGAGGAAGATGCAGGAGGGGTGGATGGGGGGGAGCGGGCAAGAGGAGGGAATGGTGGAGTAGAAGGGGCGGGACCTGGGCTAGAAAACAAGAACAATCCAAATTAAGCAAACAAACAGATGGATGTGGCACATTAGCATACGACAGCAACAAACAGTGGCACCACGCTTTGTGTCCAGGAGAGTGTGGAGGGTTGGCAGGGCTCAAGGGTAAATCGGGCGAAGGATTAGAGGAAACTGGTGGTGTGATGTGTCTGAGTGTTCGCATATTTGCATTCGTGAACAAAAGTTGGTGATTTTAAAGATGCTGATTATCCCAGAGAGAAATATTTGACACAAAACACAAGCGTCAGCATGCACAGTTTTTAATAAATGCAAAGCCATTAACGAACGGCGATTAATTACCAACAAATTACCTTGCGTCGATTACTTTGGCGGCGCTGTGCAGCGAGGCGGGGGGTGTGTGAGCTGGGCAAAAGGGTAGCAATCTTTTGTTTTGGGTTGTTCTCGCGGCTGAGTAGTGAGGAATAGGCAGATATAACAGAGTTCTCTCCTGTTCTGTGTAGCTCTAAAGGAGACTGAGGCTGACGAAAGATGTGAGAGTGTGTGTGAGTGTATGTGTGTGTGTGTTTGGGACTGAGAGGAGCAAGACAACTAGCCACTGGTGCCACACCAGCACAGACAGGCGTTGGCTTTCCAGTCAGCCAGATGGTGAACTGGCTGACTGGGAGTCTATCAGGTTGGCTTGCTGGCTGTCTGGCTGGCCTGGTGGCTCATTGGCTGTCTGGGTGGAAGAACTCTGCCTGGTAACGACGGAGCCAGTAAAGGAACGAGGGAAGCTGTGTTTTTCAAAACTGTGGGGTTCTTTTTCTTCTCTCTCTTTCTGGTAAAACCTGGCTCTGATCCTTCATTTTGCATTTGGTAGAAATAGAAATTTATGCACAGATAGATAGCACTGTGGCATGTATTTTTCATCTTAAATTACAAATAGATTACAATGATGGAAAAAGCAGAATGGTGTTGGCATAACTCCTACATGAATGCAACATGAATCACTGTTTTCCTGCCAGAAGACACTGGTAAAGTGTCGCCGTGGAGCAATATGGTGGTGGGTGAAGTGCAGTGATATATTAGGCAATACGATCCAGCTGAGACACATAATGTACCTGCTGTTAGATTTGGCAGCGATTTCTATATTTCTCAAGCAGCACTGTGGCGGAAGAAAGAGGCAAGCCACCTTTTCCTTCCTAAAAATTAATCAGTGAAGAGTTACAGTTGAGCTGTCTGGGCTCCTTCTTTATCTAATCCTACTGAAAAAGCTATAACCTCTTGTGAATTACTATCCTTTATTAATTTTAGCCACATTGGGAAAAAAAAGCCCAAACACTCATACCTTGCCAATGTTCAACTGTCCCTGTTTCTGCTGCAGCTGTCAATCTCTTGGACACATCATCACACAGCCTCAAGCCCGGCCAGCCACCTGCAGACAGACGGCTCACCATCTAAGAGAAAGTGATGAAACGCATTTCATCATGCTGTCAGGTTTAAAGGCTCGTCAGATCTGTCTTGTTTAAGCTGATATAACCTAAAATCATGCCATGTAGACGGGTGTTGCTGAACGGCTAATTCATTCAGACCTAGCATTGTTTCAGTGTGTTACATGAAGTTGCATTTGCTTTTACAGTAAAATACCACAGAAGATGCTGAGAGCTTCCAAAAGTTTCCTCTTTTCTTGTGACTTATATTTACATAGTTGGTAGAAATTAAGACCTCAGAGAGTTAAAGGTCAGCTTTTTTCAACTGCTGAGCAGATAATGCAAGTTCTCACAGACAACCATCCGATTAACTTGAATTCGCATTCAGAAGTCATTTTGAACAACAATCCAATTCCATCTGCTGCATTTCCCAGGTGGGCTAAGTGAATGATGGAGAGATGAATGACGTGTTTCTTTCTTTTTTCCCTTCACTGTCTGTAACTACTTCAGAGAGAGGTGTCAACTGAGATGTCCACCTCTGCTAATCAGTTTTTAAACTATATCTGGATCACTGATGAATTTACTGCACACTAAACATAAAAATAACTAAATCCGCAGCGCTGACTAATTCCCACCCACACTCATTTCCCTTAATTAGGAATTTATTTCTCTTGTGCCTGAAAAGGCTCCTCATAACAGCAAACTGATTTATTTATGCAAATTCGTACCAAAAAAAGAAAGTATATTTAAATTCGGTTGACGCACCTTGGAGACTTGCCGCTAATGCGGCAGTCAGCTAGGCGCAAAAAAGACAAGAACGGCATGTTTGAAGACTCTACTACTTACTTACAAATATTGCTCTTGATTGAACCAACACTTTGAAGCGCCGAGAACAAGCACATGAACACCACAAGCTGCTCATCAATTATCCAATCCGAGCCGGAGGGACGAACGCTGCTGCCTGCAACAGAAACCTTTCAAAATAAAAGTTCTCCAAACCTTGAAAGATGGCTTAGAACATCAATAGTTTTTCAGTAAAGAGGAGTTTTGTAGTTTTTTTTCAACATTTACTTGCGTATCAAGTACTTTCTGGTTCGAAACTGTGTTTCCTCAAGCATCCATAATACATAGCACCTATTCTTCTGTGATGTATATCCTCAGTTTCCAGTTTAATACCTGTTCCAAGCTATAACAGTCCAGTGATAAATTCTACCCTCATAAAGATTATAATATTCAGCTTTTGTTAAAACTGTTGAAGAGATGTTTCAATATCAGTACATATGAGTTTATAGAAGTTCTACTTTTACAGTTTTTAATAAAACCTGATAAAGACCATTTGCTGAAATTTGTTGGCTGAAAAAAGAACAGACTCTTCCAGTAAGTCAGCTTTGGATGCCAAGGTAGCTATCACATTTATAAACTAAAAGAGAGCAGAGATCAGTTTACTACAGGATTATTTTTAGTTCCTGTGAGAATTTAGACCACATTTCCAATAAGTCAAACACCATCTTTGTGTCTTTGATCAAAGATTTTTTATTTGTCTTTTATTAGGAGGTTACAGATGTTAGAAATTATTTTTGTCCCATAATTGTTTTCACAATACGCTCTCAAAGCTTTTTGGCTCAGACAGCCTCTCTGTGTGCCATAAGGTAATCCGTCTGGTTTCTGAACAAATCTGTCCTGGTGTTGTAGACTGTAAAATTCTCTGCAGACCTTGGCCAAAAATAGGAACTTCTCTGCACCACTCCCAGCATTTATGCAGTTTACTTGGGTCTAAATCCTGGTAGCATGTTTTAGTGTCAAATTTACTGCACTATTACATGAGTTTTCATTGGAAAAAGTTATTGAATGTATTGAAAATGTGCTGTAACAGTGAGAAAGTTAAGATGTCAGTTCATACGCACCAACAAATTGGTCGAGTGGCTCTGCAGGCCAGTGGACCAGACGCTGTCATAACAGTCAAATCTGTCATTATCACTCACCTTCATGCTGCAGAAAGGCTGTCTGGGAAACTGTTTAGACAGATGCATCAGTGTAAGGTTGTGATCAGTAGGTAGGTTTTTCTGGAACTTCCATTGTCTCTCACCTTCACATTTGTCATTTGTCACCCCTGGTGGTGTTTTCTTCAGCACTAGGAAGTTTCAGACCAATGAATCCAACACAGAGGTGGCAGGAAAAGCCTCAGCAGGAGCTCCAGCATGTGAAAGAGTGACAATGACCTTCAACAAACAACACTGTCAACACGTTAGAATCAGCAGGATAGTTGAGAAAGAGTGTGAAAGAGGGTGTAAATGAGAAGTCCTATTAAGCCAGTGCTGTCTGTTTATGGTGTGATGTCACAACGAAGCTTCAAATTCACATTTCCTCCTGCTGGATCTGCATTTTGGATGTGGTGCATGTTTTTGAAATATACATTCACGCAAATTGTGTTGAACTGAGCTCAAGAAAAATGAGCTGCTTTCATCCTGTAATCAAAGTGCAGTTGTCATTACATTAAAATCAATGTTCTCCATGATTGTCGCAGTTGGCTAAAATGCAATACAATTTACAAGAGCCTTAAGCAATTTAGTGTAATACCTTTGATTGCAATTTTCTTGATCATTCATAACATCGCTGGATGTCTTTGCAATGTGTAAAAAAACAACAACATTGTGTTACTTACAACTAGACTGTTTCATTGCTGTCTCAAAGCTTGACCCTCATTCAGGTATTTTTCACTTATTCAATTGAAATATACAAAAATTGCACTCTACGCTTTACACAAAGGCATTTGTTGACCTTGTTTCATATCAACTGAAAGCAAATTAAGTCAGTCATTAGTTTTAAAATCTTGAAGAAGTTACACATCTGTCACATGTTCTAAGTTTTGCTCTGTGAATGATGTGTTCAGTGGCTTCTTTCTTAATACCTCTGTAAACATTTTAAGTACACAAGGATGTTTCAAATAATTAAATGCTAATGAAAAAAAAATTGGTTGCATCAGTCAGCTCTTATGATGTAACCTTAAATAATATATATTTGAAAACATGATACAATAAAATGTCTTGGACTTGTCCAATAACATTGGCATTTTAAATTTACTGATGAAATATTGACGTTCATGGATTTAACACTGCGAACTCTATTTGTTTAAACCTCAGCTCTTACTTGCCCCTTACATAACTGTGACCAAAAACAATTTCTTCATTTCTGATAATCACGACAATCAACTTTAAACAATAAAAATATCCATCTTTATTCTTTGAGATAGCATACAGTATCAAAGATAAAACCTTAATCTATAATACCATAACAAATTACACAAGAACTATACAACAGTAAACAAAGTGTAACCTGATAACTCCCTCTGGATAAAAGACAATAGTTCTCTTGGTTTTTGAAATTATTGCATCTGTATGTATATAAATTGCTTTTCTTGTGACTCAAAGAGACAAAAATACACTTTTGAAGCTTTTTTGCAGGAAATAATCAGAATGTTTAGAATTTAAATGTAGCCAAAAATGTAATTTCATCAGTTCGAATGAATACACACATTTCACAAACAATAACAAAAAAAAACTCAGTTGCATCATCTTATTTTACAGATGTGAATTGTGTTTTATTGCATAAATTCTTCCTCTCAGTGGAGATAAAACATTTCCTTGTGACAAAATGTTTAGGCTTGTAATGCAAATGTCACCATTCTAACCATCAAATATTGGCAAGATCAGTTGATATTATTAATAATCAATGTACAAATATTGACTACTTCTGCACTTTACCAGCAAATATAGTCTTTAGGTGCCAGTTATAGTGCAGCCTATTCAACAGGGTGAAAACAAGCACAGTCTAAAGCTAAAGGGTTGTCACTGTTTAAGACCTGCAACTAACCTCTGGAAGCCAACAGCTGGAATGAAACTGATTACACTTAACATACACATAAATACCTTTTCATAAATCAACTCTATATACTGTATGTGCTTCTCTTTAAAACAGAAAAATGGACTTTATTTGGTTTACAGTCAGAAAGAAAAAGGACAAAACGGCTGCGTGAACAACAGTTACACAGATTTCTCCCATCTTATACAATAAAATTAGAACATTAACATCAGCAATAAAAACACAATAATAAATGAGCGATGTAAAATGCTAGGTATGGCTGTATTACACAACATTGGCATTATATGAGAGAGGGAGAGAGAGAGACAGGGGCGGTTTGGCAAAAAGGAGTTTTAAAAACATCATTACACAGTGGAAAAACGACTCATTTTTCCGAAAGCTGCTCCACACTGCTACTGCTTTCTTTCTTTTTCTTTTTTTTCATTTTTATTCTGCAGTGTGGACATGTCAACAACATCTGTACTTCCTCCTTAATACTATAAACCTAATCTAAATATCCTCACTTAACCCTACTGTCTATCTATACAAAACTATAAACCACAACACAAAGCAGACCAGGCCGGTGGCACTAACAGTTATTCCTAGTTTAGAGCTACTCTAGTATCATCTGATATGCTGTACTGTACTTCATTTTGAATTATGATGGTTCTCCTCAGATGGAAAGCCATGCATGGCTAAACCTGTCAACTTACGATCCTGCAAAGGTATTTAAATGCATCTTCCATCACACTGAAGTGATCCTGATCAGAATTTTCAACATTGTTTCAGTGATGATTTATTTAAATCTTGCTTGCATGGCCGCTGCGCTTTATTGGCCAAACAGTCATCTAATGTGCTGAAAATGACTGGAGAACTATCATGATTTATTGTAAACAATCCTGAATGTAGATGCTTTAGACAGTCGGGTAAAAACTAGTATAAGGATTTGCAGAGAAACAGACATGTCTTTGCTCAGAGTGGTAATGATGGAAATTGAAACAGCCCATGGAAGGAAATGTCTGGATTCACTCTGTGTTTTTTGTAACTTCCTTAAAAAAAATTAAAAGCTGTGATTAGGTAGTTTATTTGCCCTAAAAAGCCCTTTTAGGTAACAAAACAGGCTTCACAGCATGAGTGTGTGTTTGTGGGCTTGTTCATGTAAACAGAATCCATGCGTGAGTATGTGTTGTGTGCCTGGCTGTGTCCTGATGTCATGTATTTGACTCTCTACATCTCGTGAGACAGGGCTTCATGCTGAGCAACCACTCCGTTCAGGGCTCCGGGCTGCTCCTCGGGCTGACCGTTGGCCTTTGGCTGAGCAGCAGGATGGTCAGATGGTTGCGAGCTGAAATGAGCGTTGGACTCATTCAAACGGCGAACACGATACGTCTCATAGTGGATGCTGCCTGTGATGTCTTTGATGTTCTGCATGTGTGTCCTGAAAGAGGGAAGAAAAGGGACACAAGTTAGCAATATAAACGCTCTCTCTGTTTTTATATGTTCTGATGTTATTCTATATGCTTAGTCTAATAGTTACCAAAGCGGGCATCATGTTGGGCTAAGGTGATTTATGACTTATTCACTTTATTTTATTTGTATGTTTCATTTAAATCATATTCATTGGAACAAAAGAAAATGAATGTGTCCAACTGTTTATTATACTTGATTTTCATTCAAACTAATTTTCAATTAATTTAATTTTAATATTTTCCTAAAAAACTGAGAAAAGTTCTTTAGTGGTTCATGTACTATTCATCAATACCATTAGTTTTGCTGACAATAAATGCATTTTTTGCCTTAAAAGGTTGCAAGTGTGTGCAAAGATTGGGGACTGTGTCACCAAAAAAAGGAAAAAGAAATTAAGTAAAAGAGTCTAAAAATTTGAGAAGCATTGTCTTAGTCTGTAGGTCAGAGAGATATTTAGACTCTAGTACAAACCAGCAGCTTATGGGTTAATAATGAATATAAAGCCTGATGTATCACCATCTAGGGAAGCACTTGATTCACCTAAAAGAACTAAATTACTATTGATATCACAGGGAAGTGAAGCTTCTTAGCGTCTCAGTTTTCCAATTCATTTCAAAACCTCTACAAGAAAAGTGAATGGTTTCCCAGCTAGCAGGAGCTTAAGTCCATAAGGTTTTGAAAGCCACCTCTTTGATACCATAAAATTCATTAAACAAACCCGTGTCTGATAGAAGCTCACCTGATGAGGAGGTCTCGCAGGTAAGCAAACTCACAGTGTGCAATATTCTCCACTGCAGAGAGAGAAAAGAGGAAAAAATTAGATAAATTACACAACTTGAGAGAGAAACTACAAACAATCCTGACTATTAAGTTTTAATGCAGCAGTCAAGATAAATTAGAACTTAATTCTGGCACAGAAAAGAAAGATGCCCAACAGACGAAAAGTAATGAGATCCCTCAGAATCCTTTCTACTCCAGCTCACCTGTCTTCCCTCAAAGCACCACCGAAGGGCAGTGTTGCTTACAAGTGAACTGAAGGGCGTCCTCTAACGTGACATCTCCAGCAATTTTCTTAAGCCAAGATAACACACTCCTCCACTTTGGAGTAATTTAATGCATCTCGGCTGTCCTCTGTATTGGAGAACTTTAAGTGAGACGTTTTAACAAACTCGCTGTGACAAGCTGCTGGTGGCTCCAGTCGCGTTAACACATGTTTGAATTATAGATTATGTCAAGAATATAAATGAAAAAAAAGGAGGGGTGCTATTTATGTAAAGCTTTGAAATCCAGAGGCAGGAAATTAAATTCTCTTTGAAAGGAGGAGAGTGGAATAACTGCTGGGTCTGTGAGTGCTGATTAGTGGCATCGAGGGAACACGTTACTAACTTGTGAGAAGCCGCACTGCTGCTATCTGTGCCCTCTACTCACTGGGAAGTCACTGCACACAGTACCATACAAATGCACGC
This sequence comes from Acanthurus lineatus, assembly GCA_029814665.1. NCBI lineage: Eukaryota > Metazoa > Chordata > Actinopteri > Acanthuriformes > Acanthuridae > Acanthurus > Acanthurus lineatus. Next base: position 18,178,398 of record JAPZDV010000020.1, on the reverse strand, counting down.
CCTCTTTTCGCTTCCTCCTCCCTTCTTCTCTAATTGCCTCCTGAAAGGAAACAGTTCCGTCCTCGCTTGTGATATATGAAGACTCTTGGCTTCTCCTCTGATGCCTAAATTATGATGTTGGTGCCGAAAAGTCCGGCAGCCCAGCAGCTTCCTCTCTCCTCCTTTTCCTTGTTCCCTTTCTCCCACCGCTTGGCTTTAATAGAATGGAGCCATTGTTCTTTCAGTCAGACAAGACGGCATTTGTCCCACAGTCCCTGCACTTCACCTCTCTCACCCTGCCGCTCTGTGGAGTTAAGTTCATAATGCTTGCTGAGAGAGTAATAGTCACCTTCACGTTTCATAGTGCTAAAAGGGCTCATGGTACTACTTCAGAAATGCCATCTTTTCAAGGAGTACAACTGACCTCTTTTAGCCTGAACTGAAAGTAAGTCTGAGGCTCAAGTAGGATCAGTATTAATCCTTTATTATAAGTATGACTAATAAATTTTTAAAGGAGCAAAAGCTTGAATCTTTGACCCTGTTTGTAATCCTTTGAATCTCAAATAGACTAATCTATCAAAGTGCTTACTGCTCACTTGCTAAAACTATGGTCTTTTTGTTGTTGTGATTATTTTTAATCAGGGATGGAAGAAGTACTCAGAAACTTAGAGTAAAACTACCATCATAAAAAGTTCAGAAAAAACATTAAATGTAAAAGTCCTGCATTTGTTAAAGTGATTAGAAGGGAGTTTCTGCTGGAAAAAAATAGTCATTCTTTTGATGTTCTCTTATCTTTGCTTTTTGTCAAACATTTGTGCCTCTTTGAGTTTTGAGTCTCAAACAGTTCTTTAATAAAATCATGTGAGAAGTTTAGTGGGGAAATGTTTCAACTACTTACAACTCATTCCCATCTGTAATGCAGTACCAAAAAAGACATCTTAATGTAAGCAGTTATGTGTTGAATGCCAGTGAATCTCATGATTTGAATGCAAAATCCTGTTTTAATAAGACACTATTAACCACGGGTAGGAAAGAGTCATTTATCCAGCACTAGCTATCTTCCACAGCTTGACTGGATACTGCTGTTGTACGACTTTGTCTAGTAAAAAGTGGTGGAATAAAGCAGTGAACAATAGAAAAACTCAAGTGAAGTGAAGTGGAGGTACCCTCCATTGTTCTTACATTGAGAAAAATATATTTAGTCATTACTACTCTCAAACCATCATTTTAAAGGTTGAACAATCCCTGAACTACTTAAAGCTACATTACACTGAAATTGGTCGGTTTGCACACGTTTCTCAAAATGTCTTTAAAGGTCATATTCCTAATGACCAGCCTTGCTAAATCACTGATTAAACAGCCAGTAAATTAGAGCTCAGCATGCACTGAAGCAGAAAGTGCTGAAGTGCATCCTGGGAAAGAGACAGTGTTTTTGTTTAACAGTGATAGTGTCTTGTCTAGACCTCCTTTATCTGTTTTACTATTATCCAATTATTCTTGCACCAGTGCAGACAGATGTCAACGCTCTCTTCTCTCTCTCTCTTTGATACACACACACACACACACACACACACACACACACACACACACACACACACACACACACACACACACACACACAC
>JAPZDV010000020.1:18155632-18170338 GCA_029814665.1 Acanthurus lineatus | reverse complement strand
TAAGTATTATGTAGTTTATTTATCACTAAACTAAACTAAAAAAACATGTACTGTATGCTGTCTTCATTTCTGAGCTTATGTTTACACTCACACTTAAAAACGTGTCTTTTAACCTACATGGTCTCTCTGCCAGGTCACAACAGTTGCTCCAACAGATGCCTCCTTTGTTCTCCTGGTTGGCTCTCAGGAAGACGCAGCTTCCTGACAGATGTTTGCATCTTCTGCTTTCAAAATGAGTGTGTATTTTCATGTATTCATGAACTGGTTTCAGTAAACTGTCTGGGATGTATAAATGCATGTGTTTCAAAGGGGAAATGACCCTGTGAATTTAGCCTAATTAGAGACAACATTTGAGGATACAGGAGCTGAGAGAGAAAGAAGTAAAAGATCCACAATGACAGAGGGAGAAGAGAGCGGTTTGGTTGTTGTTGACCCGACTGAACTGAGCAGCTGTAAGCAAGATGATACAAAAACACACTGAGGGGCATCCACGTAAGTGTAGTAATACAAGTGTTAGCATGTCTAACGCCCACCTGAGTCCACTACCCACACTGCTTTGCATGAACAGGATTACACACAGACACACACATTCTCTGAAGCGGCAGCTGTGGGGACAGGAGCAGATGATGAGGGGGTCTGTCAAACAGCAGGGCTCACAGACACACACATGTCACTGCGCCCCCCCTCACACAGAGAGCCTTTAAGTGGACAACTGTTGAGTTATTGGTATGCAGACATGTGAAGCAGCAGTGGACGAAGCCGTCACAAAGATATGTGGTCAGATGGTTAGTGAAGTTTTATCTGCATTTGTGCGAATGCCACTATCAAAACTCCTGTGTGTGTGTGTGTATATTAACCCTTGCGCTGTGGTAAGCATGTGTGACACTCGGTCACATGAGGACACACCACTGTTCACTGTAGAGAAGTGAGAAATTACAATGTTTCAGGAGGTTTTTTTTGTTTTGGATTATTTTACTTTTTAAAAAAAATCTCATGTCAAATTTAAGTGCCATTATTTGTTCAGTTGATCCATAAATGTGATTTACACCAGAGACAAACTATTTCTACTTCAGCTCCAAGCAAAATGACTTTGCTGGCAGATCCAGTAAGCTTAACTCAAACCACTGCCATGTTGCAGAAATGGAAAAAACCTTGAAACACTTGAATAGGGATTAATGATAATAATTTATCAAATTAAGATGCCTTACGCAGCACCTTTTCAAATTAAATTCAGATGAAAAACACCCTTAAGTGTACAGTAAGGCTATAATTCACATGTTCAAGTAAAAGGTTAGCATATCTTACAAAGATAAGGCAAGGCACAATCTCTCGACCTCCTTCAACTATGAGAACTGTCGGGTCCATTTCTTTGTGAAATTCAACTCTTCAAGTGAAACTTAAGTGTCTCTGAGGGGAGAATGAGTTCCACATGTGGTCGATAGAGAGAGATGGGGAAAAAAAAAAGCTGGTGTGAGAGCTGTGGACAGACATCGGGTGAGGAGAGATTCCCAGAAGGCCTGATTCATCTCTGCAGCTGTGGGAACAACTGGTGGAACGAGGAACAAAAAGCGGGGTGTGGATAAATAATACTGGATATGTTCTCACCAGTGGCCTGTGGGAGGTATGAAGTATATGCAGCAGTGCACCCTGGAGTCTGGGATCCTCTTCTTCCTGTTAATGTTGATTTCCTCCTGCAGGTAGGCTTCATACTGGTCATTGATGAACTTCATAATGGGCTGCCAGCTGACAGAGAGAACAGACTTTAGGAATGAGAAGCTAACTACCTAAGAATTATGGTGATAGATAATGTGGCTATCAGAGTTCAGTTCTGTATCTTTATACTATATATCTATATATACTGTAAGTCTTGTTTTGCAAAACAAGCCTTTTGTCATAATGTATAATAATAACAGTATCAGTCATTTTGTCCAAAACAACTGAAATAGTTGTTGTGGCTTCACTTTTGGTTGCGTAAGGCATGCTTGTAAAGCCAGCAATTAGAGTTGACATAATTAATTATTTAATTATGTACTTTGATGTACTTTATTGTGTACTTTTGAAGTTAAATTGAATTTTGATTTGAATTTGCTGCTTAAAGGGTTAATCACACAGTTGTTAAAATCCTTAAATTAGATAAACTGAGCACATCTTCTTAAAGAGGCACTTAGACTAAAAACATTTACATGAATTTTACTGGCATGAACTTTTTTTATTTAAAGTCATTCAGGTAGATAAAAACATGAATGTAGGCCAGCTCAAGCATCTCCTATGACTATAAAAATATATTTTAAAAAAAGTTGTAATGTCATTTGGATAAAACACTGAACTTTTGCTTTGATAAATAAATGATGAACTATACAAACACAGTGATTATAATGACTTCATGTCTGTAGCTCCGACTGAGGCCCTAAGAGAAACAACAGTCAACTCACCAGTTTTCATTGTTGATCTGGTCTCCAAAGCCTGGAGTATCAATTACAGTGAGCTTCATCCTCACTCCTTTCTCCTCAATGTCTGCACAAAGAAAAGTTAGTTAGTATTTGCTCAGTTAGTATTATTTTTTTGGCACATAAATACAGACATGGCAACATATCAGTAGCATGATAATATAGCAAAGGCTGCTAAATATGAACTTGAACCCACCATGGCTGATGGACTTGATCTCGATGGTCTTGGGGATCCTCTCCTCTGGTTCAGGCTGCACTGACTTACGGCTCACCTTTGATTTGAACAGGGTGTTCATCAGAGTGGACTTCCCCAGGCCGCTTTGCCCTGATCAGAAAAACACACACACACACAAAAAGTTAGAGAACTGGCAACACACTCGCTTGCGGTTTTACCCCAGACAGTCACGAGGACAAACTCAGTAAAGACATGAGTCTCTTTTGGCTAAATCACAAAAGTTTCTTTTGTAACTTTTGTTTTTTCAAAAACTGAAGAAGAGGAAAAATGCTCATGACGTTGGTGGTAAAACATGGGTTGGTGCGTGTGTGTTTGTGTGTGTCTGTGTGTGCTTATGTGTGTAGGACAGCTGCAGGGTCAGACAGACAAGCTGCAGAGGTCAAGAGGGCAGATGTATAGACCACACACATGAATGTCTGCTATCATGAATATCTATCTGAGATAATATTTAATTTTTTTTACAGTTGATCATAAACTCAAAAGACCAGGAATGAATTCAACTGAGCTTGGTGTTCAGTAAATCTCAAATCAGGACAGTTATTAAATTTTGCATATGTTTGTATAATGTGGTATCCTATGGTTTCTTTATAAAATTCTTAATTCATAAATTTGCAAATTTTGTGTTTTTAGTTTTTCTGCAGACACAAGATTTCTCCTTCGCTGTAAAGCCAGGCTCAGTGTTTGCATTGGCACAGAGAGGTCTAAGTTTCTACAACCAGTCTTTCATTTGATGCAGATTATATGAGGATTAACCTTTAAACTATCTGTGAGGTCACCAGTCATGCTCATAGGCCCGTCTCTTAAAATAAAGACTTTCATCGAACACAGACCAACTTTACACTTTGGCAGAAGACTGTGAAACAATCTCTGAATGCCAAAGTCTGCTCGTACATTATCATGCAAAGTGCAGCTAAATCATCTGACTGCAGGAACAAGAAAAAAACAAAACAACAGTTGAAGGACCTTAATTATAGTGTATTTTTTCCCTTGTAAAATACATAATTACCATAATCATGATTGCATTGTATTTGGTATTTAGTAGATAATACAAGACTAACATATTCAACTTAATAGTACCTCTGTGAAACTTTTATTTCTTAGTTTCTTGCAAGAAAAAAAAAACATATGAAATAGTTTCCACTCAGGCACAAACAAGCCAGTAAGACAAGTTTAAAAAGAGACTGAAAATCTAATAAAGAAATGTTTCTTTATGCATATGTGACATTTCATATTTTAAGCTCTTTTTGTGGAAATGGAGTGCCCTAAAGAAGACTTTTTTGATTGTGTGTGTTTTTTTTAAATCAAGGAACTTGCTGTAAAATGTTATTCATTGTGCTTGAATAATTCTTGCATCAAAGGTCATTAGCACACACAATCACACACACACACACCAACTCAGTGCCAGTTTCATTGTTCCTCCATTTTTCCTCCATTTTTCTCCATATTTCTCTCCATCTGACTGCTCTCAGGCCCTGTGGGCACCTCCTGTGATGTGTGGAGCGTTGCCAAGCTGCAGGCTCTCTGTGACACCCAGGGCGGCCTTTTCCACTCTCTGTCTCTGTCACACACTAACAAAGTCTACATTCAGTCCACCCAGCCGCATACATTCACTCACACTCCCTCCCTCTGTGTCTTTCTCTCACATACAGACACACACACACACGCACACACACACACTAAGACACTCCCGCTGCCCTCTCTGCATGGTGGAACTCAAAGGTCAGCTGGCTCAAGGCAGGGATTAGGCAAATGTATCTCATCGAGGTGACCACAGTGCAAGGAGCCGAGACCACAGCCCCTCTAACCTTTCATGTCCTCACAAGCCACCTAAGTGGCAACTTTGTTAGCCAACAGAAACCTCATTAGAATAACAAAATATGATCTAGTTTCTACATGTCATATTTCAATCCCTTGTCTTTTTTTTTTAGCCTATTTGCATAAACAAGAGTGTAAAAAACGTGAAGAAAGCTGAACAAATCTACAGTGAAAAATAGGTAGGCTATCTGAATGCATGCTAAAGCATTGTTGAGGAACACAATGTAACAAACATCACTGCACTCGTAAGAGTCAAGCATCAGAAAAAAAACATAATTGTACCACAGAGAGAAAGGCAGGTCAGTGCTGGCCCCACAGTGAAATAGGACTCCAGTGAGGTGGCATGCAGCCATCTGCCAACACGTTACCCAGGATGACCTAAAACATTTCTACATCACCATACATGAAAGCTCCCTCTGGCAAACAAAAATCACACCTAGAAAAGTGAAAAGTTTAAATTCATCGTTGTTCTTTTCTATTATAAGCTTTTAATGTGTTTGACTTACGTGTGCACAGTGCCAAAGTATTATTCCACAAAACAAGTTTTATTTACCCTCAAGGTATTTCAGCACTGGGAGTGATTACATGTCAGCGTTATGTGAAAATGTGCAGTTAGACACTCCGACTTACTTTGTTTATTCCCATAAACAAACTTTACTGAGTCATAAATCCACTTTCTCATTAAGACTCTGTCTTACACTTCCACTTTAATCTCCAGCCTCTATAACTCAGCATGACTTTTTTGAAGCATGTTATTTATTTATATGCAACAAATCCTTGTTTTCATGCCGTGGTATGTCTCCTTGGAGCTGTGCTGACGTGCCTCCAGCTGTCTGTAAAAAAACGCTGCCCTGCAGGGCCTGAAAACTAACTGCGCACTACAACCATTCATGCCAATGACAAACAAACAATAAACCCCAATTTTACAGAGTTCCTTTTCACTTATTCATGTTGAGTAAATTGAGTCTCCATGTGTAATCAAAAAATAACCTAACATTACCTCTTATGTTTCCGTTTTCTATGTGCTGCATATATGCCTGAGCTCAGGGATATCTGTGTATGTAAATGTAGGTGTATACACACTTGATTGTGGCCCAAACTGGCAGAGTGTAGCTGCTCTCAAAGGAGGTGTGAGCCTCAGCTTGTCAGAGTAATTGCCATCATTATGTCACTTTCTCAGCCTGACAGCCTCCCTTTATCCACTCAAGCATATGTGTGTGTGTGCGTGTGTTTATTTGTCACATCATGGACACACAAAGACAGAGCTTGTTGAGGAAGGCATCATGCTGAGTGAGAAATACAAACACATACATACAGTGTTTTCATGTCTTTGCTCTATATGGCTGCATGAAAGGACATCTGAGGAGACGTTTCATCACAAATGCAGTAAAGAAAAGAATAAAAACCTACTTTCCAGGTCAAAGAGTCCACACACTGTTATGCTGTGTATGTCATTCTGTTCTCTGTGACAATGAGAATAAATATATGCTGAGTTTGTGTTGTATGTTGAGTATTTTGGCTTCCTGGGGCACCGTCTCAAGTAATTCAACATGCTACTTGCTTTGTTCAGCATTTCGTGTTGCTGTTGCCTCAATTGAAAATGTTTTAAATGATTACCATCTGAACTTTTTTTTGCCTAACTCAGTATTGAGTTTACTGTCGTAAACATTTGGAAGCAATTGCAGCCTCAAGTCTTCTTGGGTACATCTGTGTCAGTTTACATTTGAAGAGTTTTATCCAAGTCTAACATGAAGGCATAATCAGGCTCAGTGTCAAGCTCAAGGTCATGCTGAATGGAGACTGCTGAGCCAATCCTTACATCACCTTGACCTTTTCTCCTATATGAAATCTTTATATGGAAATATATATTAACAACACATGGTTTCACACTTAAAGTTCAATTCTCTCCCACACTGCCTGCCCAAGACAGCTAAAGCATAACTAAGTTTTGGCTAAATGCACTTTATGTAACTTCAGTCTTTAAATGTCTTTCTGCCAAAACAATGTAAACAAAGAAGAAGTTAAGTGATGTCATGAAGCAGCTTGGAATCATGGGATGTGGTTATTTCATTGTTAAACGGACACCATTGGAGATAAAAATCAATGTGACTAACTCAGGCTGAAACGTTTATAGATGATAGCATGCAAGTAATATACATGTTTACCATATGTGTTACATATAATATACATTTTTAGTCACGTTCCCCACTGTGTGACTGATGTCATCCTGCAAGTCAGAAAAGGGCAACACAATGGAACACACTGTACCTTAAACAAAATGACAGATTCTTGTGTGTATTAACATTGCTGAAAAACATTTGGGATGATGTAAGTAAACAATTCAACAAAATATATAAAGCATACGGTTGTCTTTGGACATTTTAATGAGGAAACTTGACATATGTGCTACCTTCCTGACATCCACACTCTATTCTCAGTGTGCTACCATAACAAAGATTTTAGATTTGCTACTAAATGTTGCCAAAGAAAGTAAATTGCATTCGCAAATTAGTTGCATTTGAATGTAATTTGTGAGAGACAAGGTCGGGTTAACAACACAAAACCAATTATGTACCTGCAGGAAGTCAAGAGGACTAAACATGAGTCTGCTTTCACCGTTGTTGTTAAGTTTTGAATGAAATATGTAGAATCTGTGTCAGACTCACCCACAACCATGATGTTGAGCTCAAAGCCCTGCTTCATGGCCTTCCTCCTCATCTGCTCCAGGATGGCATCAATGCCCACGTAGCTGAAATCGCTGCCATGGGTCTTCTCCCCTTTGGCTTGTGGGTTGGGGGGGTGAGGTTTGGCAGACTCAGACATGTTGCTGTGGCTCAGATTGACCTCTGACCCTAAATGATGCAGATAAAATAGAGAACATGTTAATTATTGCCTTATTTCTTTATACTATGATTCTGGATTCAATGTACAAGCATAAGGCATGGTTTTTTGAAGCAATGTGTAGAAATGGATTTAAAAAGTGGGCAGTGTTTTAAAGAGCAACTACAAGACATGAGGCCAATGTAAGTGAAGTATTGACTGCAGACTGCACAGGGTGCAGACCATGAAGATACTGATCTGAGCAGCTCATTTCCTGTGTGAAACAATATACACCAGACTTTAATTCACATTTATGAGCACCTGTTTTTATATGAGACAACACTAAAAGGTGATAATCTGTTTTACACTATCTGCCAAAAATCCAACAAGGAAACACATGTGCAAACTTATGCACATGTGCATGCAACAGCATAAACTTTCCTCCAACAGACAGTTCAATAAGAAATCCTGTTTTCCCAGTGGGCCTCATCCAGTGCACACACTCAACTGTAAAACTCAACAATAAATCACATGTGAGCTGACACACATCTGTTCCTTAATGTTGCATTTATTTTGACTCTAACAGCTTCATGTTAGCAGCACAGCTCACAGGAGATATTCTAATGTTTCAGAAAGAAATGACGGTGACGTGACCACAGTGAAGCAGCACAATTGTGCCATCTATTAGAGGTTTCACAATCAAAAAAGAATTAGGAAGATGAACTGAACAAACATGTTTAGCAGAAGTGCCACCAACTAAAAACTGCAGCTTACCTCACCTAAAAGAGGATCAGTTGCTAGAAGATGACGGCTGTGTGCCAAGGCACTGCTGCAACGAGCACACTAAGACACAGCCAAAAAGTGCCAGTATGTGCTTGCAGAGACTCACACTCTTTTTTAAGTAGGAGGAGACAACATTTCCTGTGTTATGACAGAAACTTGTGGTATTGTCTGTGAGAGGCAGTTACAGACACTACCAACCACAGACAGTTTAAAGCTTAATGCAAACTATCCAGCCAACATGCAGACAGGTATCACTTTGGAGCTTTCAGATGCCTTTTTTCTTAATTGACATAGAAAGTGAGAGTTGAAAGTGCAAACATCTGCTTTACAACTTTTTTTATGAACAAAATTCAAGTCTTTTTGCTTGCAACTTGTGTGTCTGACATGACACAGTCTCAGCCTGCCTGTTTTTTGCCCGTCGGTGGTGAAACATAAAACAACAGTTGAAAAATTTTATGATATCTAAATTTCCTGCTCATCTAGTTCCTCTTGCTTTGCCTTCCTGTGCCCCCAGAGAACTAGAAAATGTGAGATTGAGGTACATGAGACAGTTAGAAGTTGTAAAAGAGTCTTAATTTTCTAGTTTTACTTCAACTATGCAGACTGTGCAAAAAAGAAAAGTCAACAAAAACATCTTGGCTCTCTGTTTCTTGGGAAAAGTGTCCCTAATAACCACTTTGTGCAGCACTTGTAGCGTTTTCAGTGCTTTTAATTTAAGGGCACAAACGAGACATGTCTCACAGAGAACACAAGCACACATTTACACACTGAGAGCGTTAAAAGTTCTCCAATCTCCTACATACTTGCACATCTTAACAATCTGAAGTCATGAAGTTATTGATGTGTCTGCTGAGGGTCTCTGGAATTAACAATGTTGGACTATCAGAAGGGTACCGCTCCTTCAGTCTCCACTGTATCCATCAGTCTGTCCAGCTGTCAGTTCTCAGACAGTCTAATGGTTTACTGATTAACTGTGTTGTGGTACATGCGACCTGGCCAATTTTCAGTAAATCCACTGCTGTAATCTTGGGAAAATAAGAAAAATCCATCCCCTTGTGTCCGTAATCGGTCTGTAAATGATCAGCATGCAGGGTTTTGTTTTCGCTCAGTAATTTCCACAAATTAAGAGGCAGTTTCTCTTTCTGGTGGGACATTTATTCTATCAGTAAATAGCAGTTCAGCTCAATCTATGCTGTAATGTGAACCTTCTGTTAAAGAGTCATTATGTGGACTGGAGTTGATTTAGTGCTGCACTGCTGTCCTCATGAAACCGGACACAGAACTGCAGGGTCCTGCAAGTAACACAATAATCCTGCAGTATTTGGATCAGTTTATCTTTAGCCTGTGAGATGTATTTGTGGATGCTTGCATAGTGTCACAAAGCTTCATAGCTGACGCTACGCTGAACTTCACTGCATTTAGCCCGATTGCATCACTGGCCTTTTGAATGACAGAATGCAGATTGGATGTAATGACAATCTCAAGGTCTGCAGCCAAAAAGCCTCCAGGGCACCATGACCATTGCTACCCAAGGCCATCCGCTTGAAAACATGATTGCTCTCTAAAAACAGACAAACAGTCACACTCGGGCGGATGCAAACACATGAGTATAGTAAGAAGAGCTGGCAAGTGGCAGACACAAATGAACATAAGTAATGAAAACAAAGAAAAAACAAAACAGTGCTGCCAAGGGTGCTGAGAATGTTAGCCAATCTGACAACCACCCTGCTGCTGCTGATATTCCCTTCTCTTTCTCATAACGTCCAACTGTGCTCTTTCATTTTCATCAGCTCTGCTTCCTAATGTGACCCCTTTCATTCTCAGGGCAAAGGATGAGCTGGGCATTAGCAATTGTCTCCTATTTATGTGACGCGGTGACAGCTTTGCCGTTTGCTTCCACAACAGCTTCTTAAGTGTCTCTTCATGAGTCATATCTGCAAACAAACCGTTAATAACCTTTTCTGGATGAGTAACCTCTTTTCAAACGAGCGGTGACATACAGTATGACTCAGATCACCACTCAGTGGCCTCAGTCGATGAATCCAGATGAGAAAGACTTAACGGATGCATCTAAAAAGAACGATGTATCAAACGTGAGACCTCACTGGAATGAAATTCCCTCAGAAAAGCTGTGTTTTAGTTTGTTTTAGTTAACTGAAGCCAAAAAAAGCCACAGTGAGCCAGTGGGGTCCACAGTTTGTTACAATGAAAAGAACCAGACCTGCACAGAGGGCCAAGCAGGTGCATCAGTGATCCTAAACTGATCCTTCAATTAGAAAACACATCAAAATATTTGGCCTGCTCTTAATCTCCATACTTAAATTCTCCAAAGATAATATCTCTACTAAACTGCAAACAGATGTTGTCTGTTATGATCACTTCCAATAAGTTCACTTTTTCTCATTGCCTCGTGACAAACTAAAGTGAGACTTAAGGATTAGCTGATCTGAGAGCAGTGTTTAATGAATGGAGATGAGTTCAAGGTTTTTATTTGCATGAATGAATAGATCCCATCAAAGAGATGACTGGTTCTTTTTCTTCAGATGAGGGCACTTAAAGTTAAATTCCAAGTTTCATTCATTTTTTCGTATTTTTGCATGTATCCTTTAATTTCTTCAGATGTCATGCTGTCTCTTCATGGCCTGCAGTGTATAAAGTCGCTTGTGTTAAAGTGCTTGCATTTAACTCATATTAATCTATAAAAAAAGTATTTTATCTGTTTGGTTTCCTGTTTATCACTGAAGGCCCAACAGCAGACAAAACCACATTTACATCCGCAGTAGAAAAGCCAAAGAGGGACTCCACCAGTTTCACACATATCAATGTCAGTTTACTCGTCACGAAATACTGAGCTTGAGAGAACAGTTGTATGATGTCTTCTGTGACTCTGAAGGAAGCTTCAGCTTAATGGAGACCAGTCCTCAACCTTCATAGGAAAGTAATACAAGCAGTGATTGACAAGTTCATGGCCTGAGGTAGAAGATCTCAGTTTTACAAAACCTAGCACTTTTCTTCTTTTAACTTTCTACATTCACACACTTAAAACCAGAAGTCATGTGTCAAACCAATCCACTTGTAGAAGTCAGCGCTTTTGTCTTCAAATCTGGGTCCAGAGCAGCAATTATGTCATTTTCACTGTCAAAAAGGGAGAGGCTGTGCTCTTTCTTTATCTTGGGTTAAAGGTAGCGTGATAGTGCCGAATCAGATGAATAGAGTAGATAATGGATGAGTTCAAATCCTCATTCTTGAAGTGATGCATGAAGGCAAATGTCCATGCTGACTTCAAACTTTAAGCTACCCAAAACAGAAACACAACTAAAGTTATTAACATTCTTTGATCTTACTTGAAGAGCTGAACTACAGATGAATGCAACAAGAGCTTGTAACTTTCTCCTCATACCTTTGGTCATGAGCTTATCAATTAATCCTCATCCTACGTTATGTTAATATTTCAATAACTGTGTCAATTTTTAGCTGACACACATCAATAACCACTATCCTGAAGCACAAACCCCCCCATCATTCCTTCCACACACTGACCTTTACTCTGACACAAAGCACTCCCTTTCCATCAGATTCAAATCTCTATTTCTCTGTAACAGAGAATTCCTTTTCCCACATAACTCTCCAGCCTTTCATTATAATCCCATCAGGCACATCAGAACCAACCCTACATTTATTATTCGCTGAGTGAAACTTAAATCTGCCAATGCAAGAAACAAAGCCTTCATTGTCTTTTTGAGATGTGGCCTAAAATCTAAAAAGAAAATCAGTTTCCTTCGATCCACAAGCACTACATCCCCACTTTAAAGCTCCCCTTCATATTATATGAGAAAATGTGGTTTTGTATTTACAGCTTAACTCCAGCTCTGACATTATCAGTGTCCTTCAGAGTGAGACAGAAAACAAGGGATGAAGGAGAAAGAGGCTAAAACAAATCAGAAAAATGATTCATGGCATTCACAACATGTAATTATTTCAATGAGAAAAACTGTTTAAACAGTGTGGTTGAAGACCGACACTCTGCATAAGGAACTGGTCTGTGTGGGAGGATTTTATAGTTGACCATAATGTTTCTTTCACTTCTGGATTCAAACAACACATCTCACAGTTTGGTTGACAGTTTGAACATGTATGTCATACTCATGCTGGTGTTCTGCTTCATCTCCATCATGAATTGTATGCGGCTGTCATGTAGGATATAGATGCAAGGAAGTGAGATCTCAATGATAATTTTTTATGACTGATGGAGAAATCGAACTCAATTTTTGAGGAAATCTACCAGACTTAACATTTGATCTAAGTCTTCACCACAAAGTTGCCTATGCTGAGCACAAGATCCTTCTGATGTTATTGACATTTAAGTGTGTCATGAGTTATTTACTATAAATAGATAAAAGCCTTTGTGCTTCAACTAAAGTATTACTTTTTATAAGGGCCATACTGGGAAATGACTTTTTTAATGCTCATGTTCAACTTAAATTGTATAAACATTTCCAGCAATGGCTGCAGGGGAACAAGTCACTTGGTTGTCTTTCCCTTCCTGCCTTCAGTCTGTCTGAGCATGTGATTAAAAGCTGTTCAGTGACTCTTTATGGGTTTTTTTTGCTTTGGGAAGACGAGACATCATGTCTGTTCTTCCACTTACACACTGTTACTGACAGCTTTTAAACACTGTCGGCTATTTGGAAGCTTTATTATTTAACAAAAACAAAACTTGGTTCCCATGAGATGAAACCCTCCTGAATCTCTGCTCTGCAGCAGTTCACTTGCATATTTCCCTTTCCTGAGTCTGTGTGTGTCTGTGTAAGCAGGTTTCTCTGTTACTGTCCTCTACATCTCCTTCTTTTTTCTCTCTCTTTTAAACCGGAGATGACATTTCCATTGGCCCTGTGGTGGCCTCCTTTAAAGAGGAAGAGATCATTAAATTTTATGCCTGCTGCCGTCTGGAGGAGATGGATGGAGCGTCTAGAGAGAGGAAGGCAGCGCTAGAGCTGACTGACAGTCACATGAATGTGTCACATGAATACAGGATTAACATATGCACAATTTAACATCATCTAAAAAAAAATTAATGGGGGAGTTTTATGAGTATGGTCAGGCAAAGAATGAGCCTCAAATGAGAAATACACCATCCCACTGACACAAAGCACATGAACGCATGTCACCAGTCATTTCAGTCTGCATATAAAAACACATCACTAAGATTTTAAGCACTGTTCTAACTTCTTATTTTTCTTCCAAAGAATGATGGCACAAATAGATTTAATGCAGATTAATATAAGAAAATAGTGGCTATAACCCCAACAGAGACACAATCTGTGATGCAGAGACCTCAAACCCACAGTGCAGCAGGTGTGACCTGCTGTGCTCTGCTGAGACAAAAGCTCTCGTGGTGAAAGCAGAGTAGAGCACCTTTCTTTCTCTTCTTTCTTTGTTTTAGTGGGTGGGTTTACTTTTACTTTTGAATTTTCTATAGAAAACAGGGCAAAACTCTTATCCTGACTTCTTTAGGTGACAATAATTGACAGCCCCAGTGAAACTATGTTTCACAAGACAAGCTCTAATCAAAAAATAACTGATCAGACACCAGAAAGTTCAGCTTGTTAGATAATAAACCCCTCTATGTCATGTTTGATGTTGGTGCCTTTTGAAAAGCTGCAAAAAAGCTCCTCTCTTGAAGACACATGTGGGAAAGCAGTAAACAAAATAATATAAAACCTTTATAGAAAATTACTTTATCATTCTAAGCATTTTCACACAAATGGACCATATTGGCTTAAACACCAATTAGCAGTATTTGTCAGCTGAAATATAATGAGATACAGTATGAATGTCTTTGAAGACAGACTGAAAAAAACCCTTGATTCATTTTTGCCACAGGTACACTTGCACGCAGAAGTGTGAAAATAATAAGATCTACAAAATGCAGGAAAAGCAGCCATGAGTTTAAAATACCATGAAGAATATGATACTACATTGTGGCAGAGCTTCCAGTGGTGATTTACTGTGCCTGCTAAGAATTTCTTCTCCCTCCAAAATCTGTTTCCAAGAGGTGTTAACATTATTTTGTCTACACCCTGTTCTGGTCTGATATTGGGCCAAGCACAATTCCAAGTGTGTTGAACAAAAATCTCCTAGAATTCTCTCTGAAAGCATTTGTCAGTTTTTTTGCCCAGTGTGGTTACTTCAGTGTTAAGTGTATGTTTGTTTTTAAAGGAGCTCACGTCTCGAGCTTAATGCAAAGCTGCGCTCTGTTTGAAGGAGAAAACATGTTTGTGGCTTTACAGTAGGTGACAGGATGAGGCCGACAGATGGAAACTGGCAGGATAGAGGAGTTTCTCACTGAGCTGTCATCTTCATCCAAGAGGAAACCCCTCTCACTCAATCCCTTATCCCTTCTATGACATTTAAGAAACGTGGAGATTGAAAATCTACCATAAGAACTCCCTGCTGTGTGAGATGATGAGGTTCGGTGAGGCTGATGACAGGTACAGCTGGCACAAACACGCATCACCACTTTAGAAAAGGTTTGACAAATGCTGCTTCTTCCTTTCCGCATTGTCACTTGTGTTGGCCTACAATGACAATGTGACCCCTGGCCCA
>JAPZDV010000020.1:18085518-18155532 GCA_029814665.1 Acanthurus lineatus | reverse complement strand
CCCCTGGCCCAACGTGGAGCAAAGCAGATGGTGTTCCTGCTGAAGCACAGCTCTCCACAAATCATCTGCCCCATAACACCTCAAAAAGATTGAAAGAGTGGGAAGCGATGGAGTAGAAAGAGCTGTAGATTGAGGGTCACTGAGGTTAAGGGAGAGATGAGATGTGAGATAAATGCTACAATAACAGTGACGGGCTGAAAACACAACACGTGTAAGCAGGGTTTGGATCGATAGCTGTAAGCAGAGACTGAGAAAATGAGAAAGCAAAGCTTAACGCAGCAGGACAGTCATTGTGGTGCTGAGTGCAATTGTAAGAGCCTGCTGTTCTGGGCAGCTCTCGATATAACTGACCACAACATTTCTGAGAAACACTGAAGGGGAACAGCGTCCAGCCGCAGACCCCTCCTGCAGCTGCAGGAGGGGAGCTGGTACAGGGTAATGGGCAAACAAAGCCCATGCTGCTATAAATCACAACCAATAAATATGAAGCGAGGGAAGGGGCCGGCTGGTTGGAACGTTTTAGTGCTAGATGCTGTGTAGTGCTTAATGAGAGGAAATGAAAAGCATTGCGCTGTTCACAGCTGCACTGCTGCACTTAAACATGGCCCTCCTTTCTCTCGCTCACGCCAGTAACTGTCCATAAAACATACCACTAATTAGGCCTCTTCATTTGTTCACCTTTGTTCTTTGCAACAAAGTTAATTAACCAAGAAATTTGAGAGATAAAAGAAGAAGACAAACCTGTTGTATCAGACATTTTCTGCATGTGATCGGAAATGCCATTATTTCTATATTTTGGTGCAACAAGTGGTTTTTAAGATTGGTAGTTTGTTCCTAACAACTTATTTCCTTCTCATTCAAAGTTAAGTTTATTCTGAAATTTGTCAGAAAAAGTATTGCGTGTATTACATTTCATCCTCTAATTACAACATCATACTTAAATGCAGCTGGAATGTGTGGAACCATGCAGTGCAAACACTGCACATTATCCTGCAATTTGAATACTCAACCGACTAGTATTTTTTGTTCCTCCTTGTGAGGGTAACAATGTTTCACTGATAATTTGTGCACTTTTTTAGACAAGTCAGTTTCACCTAAATAGTCAGTATCACAAATCATGTTGTCATGTTGCCTCTTTAAAATTCGTACGTCATATGACACCATTTGTCCTTTATAATTTGTTTCCACGCTGTTTGGTTTTGTGTTTGTATCAAATAAAAAGTGTTGAGCACTCAAACACAAGAACATGACTTTCTTTAAGGACAGACGGGGGTTGGGGGGGGTTGGTCTGTCAGCTGTGAAGCCAAGTTAAAGAGGTCCCAGTAAACTTTGAGTAACTTTGCATGCACTCAGTCTGTTACACAGGTAAGGCGAAACCAATTTAGGATTAATACACTGTTGTTTTGGTGAGGTATCTTGTTTATGCTAACTTCTTTTGGCACAGTGCATCAGTCCGTACATAATTCATTGCAAAAGTTCAGTTTTTTCACTGTAGTAGAGACGAATTCTATAAAAAAAAAATGGAAAAGGGAATTTTAACAAACACATCAGAGATCATGAAGCTTTTTATTGGCGTAAACTAACTTTTGGTTGGCTCACATAAAAATGCAGAGCTAACTGGAAATGAGGCGTTAACCCTGAACTTGGGTAGACCATAGAAAAAATAGAGAAAAAAAATCTCAACAGGGGGAAAAAATCCATAGTGACCCTCAAAAAAAATTTCCATTCATGAAATAGTCATTTAGTTTTTGAGTTAAAGCTAGAAATTGAATCAACTTTTTGCTGCCGTGTGGTGTTTTGTGCAAGCCAGAGACCAAATTCTGTAAATTCCCATCATCATTCTAAGATTGCAAAAAACACCGTAACGGATTACCCATAATTCCTTAAGACATGATACACAACTAATGCTGTAGTTAACAGCATTATAACCTCTTCTACCCCTCCAGCCCACAACCTATCACCTCTGACTTGACATCACACGTCTGACTTCCTCCCTACTGAAGTACATGTGCTGAACAGAAAACTTCATGTGAACAACTGTAGTGATACAAGACCTGCTTGTTTCTTTTAAACTAACTCATGCACAAAAGGACTGCAAGTTTATTATTTACTCCAATGTGCTGACGAAGAAAACCAGAAACAGCGATATTACGTAACTGCATTCTTAATTTGTAGATGAAACAGGAAAGGACCACACTAAATCATACGCACATGAATACAATTAGCTAGAGGACTTTGAAGACACAGCATAATGTGGGAAAGAATAACAGTCTGGTTGTTGACTGTAAAACGTGTTTACGCCTCCCTGCTGCTCAGCTCTGCCACCTTCAGGGTTCTTTAAACAAATTCTATTTCATTCTTCAAATTCTTTAAACAAAAACGTGGGCTATAGGCACAATAGACTGTCCAACATGAAGGGAGCAACATTTTAATTGTTATTAATTAAACAATCAGGTTTGATGTCTTTGCTTAATGATGCTTAATTGATGCTTAATGTATTTTTTGCGTTTCAGTTTTTCAACAGGACAAGACCGATGATATCAGTCATTCAGTCACAGCAGAAAGAAACATCTGCGTAAAATCTGTTTCATGCTGCTGGTCCCAAATAATCCTCATTAAGTGTTTATCTACAGCTGATTGAATTATTTATTATCAGCCAGCGAACGTGATTAACAACAAGCAAACAATGACTGAGTGGCTTTAACTGGCGCCTATTGTGAAGCATACTGTAATTCTTCTTTATGTAAATCAGATATGAGGCAGCATTAGGAATTTGCTAAGCTCCAACACAATGACACTGCAAGCTGACTGCTGTGGGGAAATAAATCCAAATTAATTTCTTTATTTAATAACAGTCTGTTGGTATTATGAAGCTGTGGGAGGCACCCAAATGAATTCTTTAATAGTCTCATATGTGCAAAGTCAAATGCACAACTTTTGCACAGATTGTCATGCAAGATAAAATGTGGCTGGTAGATGCACAGCAAGGATATCTGCAACATCTTTGGTGACATCTCCGCATGACTAGATTTCAAATGAAGCAGAAAGCTCTTTTTGCAGTATTTTTTCATGTTACTTTTCTGAAGACTTGACTGAGATTGGGGTGGGTGCAGCATCCAACAAAGCAACTACTTAGCTGCTGAACTGCAAAGTTTGTGAGCAGAGACCATGTCATGCACTGAAAACATGGAAGACAATGGATATTTCAAAACTTTTGTTGGTCTCCAGGGCACAAAATTACAGCTAAGTTACGAATCCCAATCTGATTTTTTTTCCCACCAGAAGCAATTGACAAGAGTTTGGAGAAGTTTGGAGTTCTTACTTTTCCCTGTGGAAAGAGTAGAACTCCAAACTGAAAATATGACCTGTTCGACTCTTCAACTCTCCTTGAACTTGGCAACAAACTCTCTGGAGAGCGGACACAAGGGATTGTCAAAATTAAATCACATCAAAACAGCTTGGCTGCATCGGTGCCTGGCTAATCCACTGCTCTGGATCAAAGTCAGGCTTGAAACTCTGTCTGATGTGATGAGAGCTGAGGCCAAAGAAGAAAACACGACCAGAAAGAACCCTGGATACCTTAGACTTTAAAAAGTCATGGAGACTGTCCTGATTGGTCAACTCTCAGTCCCATTATGGCAGATTGATTAGCCATGCATGCTCCAGAGCTGAAGACACAATGGGAAGGAAAGAAAAGAAGAGGGGAGGAGAGAGAGTGTGTGTGTGTGTTTGTGTGCAAGGGGGGGTGGTGTTGCTCACCCCCCAAACTTG
This sequence comes from Acanthurus lineatus, assembly GCA_029814665.1. Lineage (NCBI taxonomy): Eukaryota > Metazoa > Chordata > Actinopteri > Acanthuriformes > Acanthuridae > Acanthurus > Acanthurus lineatus. The sequence goes on along the minus strand of JAPZDV010000020.1, from coordinate 18,151,761 downwards.
CCCCAATGGCTGAACAATGGGAAAGAATAGAGAGAAAAAAATAGAGGTAATGAAAAAGTACAAGGCCTGCATGCTAAATTAAAGGTTTTCCACATGTTTGCTGACAGAAACACTCTCTGCCCTGAAGCTTCATTTCCCACACAGAGCACACAAGACACCTGAAAAACTTTAACACCAACAGCTTTTAGCACCAATCCATCTCCACCTCTTGCTGTTTCTCTCTCCTTCCTCCTTACCCTCTTTATCTCCTTTCTTTTAAGTCTTTCACAGCTCTGGTTGTAAAACTAAAAAGCACACGGCACACATAAAAACCAAAAAACTCACCTAACCCTCTTCTCTCCTTCTCTCCTCTCTCTTCCTCTCCCACTCTCTTCCTTCTCTCACAACCCCAGCTGGTGAGGCTGGACTGCCGCTGCTCCCCTGGCCACGCCCACGGCTCAGTCATGTGACTGCCATCCCAGGAGGCTGGGGAAGGCATTCAGCCACACCTCTTATTCAGAGTAAGTGAATGAGGAACATTGTGGATACAGTAGACTATCTCAAACCATGCGCGATGAAGTAAACCCACCAGAGGAAGAGCTGTGTGTGTGTGTCTGTGTGTGTGCAGGTTAATCAAAGTGACAGACAGTGAGAGAGTGTGTGTTTATGACAGCTTTTGTTTTCATTAGTTTTCTTGGTACGAGTGTGTGTTTGTGTATTTGGACAGGACAAGAAGCAATATCCTTCTTCCCTGTCCTTGTGTGTGTCCATCTGCTCTCTCCCTCCCACAGCTTTGTTTCTCTTGAGAGGGTGTTGGATTATATGTGTGTTTGCCTGTGTGTGTCTGTGTGTGTGTGTCTCTCTCTCATTCTCAGTGACAAACACAAACACACAAATCATAATTTCTCAAAACTGTGGTTTGGACTTGTGATCAAAGCCATGAGTCATGACAGAGCAGAGCATTTCGAAGACAAGAAAAACGTCCATATGCAGGATTTGTGTGATTCTATGATTCTGACTGCTCAGAAGTATTGGTTGTACTATAAAATAAGAGCCAAGTTACAGTTAATCTTGCTTTACCCTGTTAAAGTCTGAAGGATAGTTTCACGTTTTCGATGTATGCTTGTTCTCTTTCAATCAAAAGATTGATTTGTAAGCTAAATATGAAACTAGAGCCAGCAGGTGATTAGCTTAGCTTAGCATAAAGACTGTAATAAGATAACAAGGTAACAAGGTGTTATGTTCTGAACTATTTCTTGCCTGAGACTACTGACGTCCTGGTGTCTCTGTTAGTCAACTGGCATCATCACATAGACAAAAAGACTCCAGGGATTAAATCTCTAGACAGGCACTGACAAGCTGTGTCTTTATGCTAAGCTAAGCTAAGCTAACTACCTTAAGGATGTAGCTTTATATTTAAGGAACACATGAGAGGGGTATCAGTCTTCTCACATGCTTCTCACCAGAGAATTATTATTTAACAGTATGTACGCACTTCCAAAGATGGCCAGATACTGTTTTAAGAGAAAAGAGTTCCTAAGAAATCACAGAACATAGCCAATGTTCATCAGGGGTTTTCATGCTTAATGCTGCTATTGCTCTCTCTCTTGCATTTTATTTTGCGGTGGTGACCACTGATTGACTTACAGGAGAATGAAATAAACTCATGAACCAACAATTCTAGTAAATCCAGCTGCACTGAAGTTAATATTGGCTGCAAAACAGATGAAAATGGTTCCAAATCCTGAATATTTTCTGGAAATACACACTGCTCTGGTTTGTTTCCTTCGTCCCAGTTCCCAAACAATAGAGAGATTCACATCTGTCACAGCCAGCCTGCTGATTGCAAATCAATGCTTATGTAGTTGACAAGTTTTTTAATAGTCTTTATGAATAAAGAAATGTCCTAGTTATAACATGGATTTGGTCTCAACTAACTAAACAAGAGAGTGATTGATTTATTCCTTAGTTGACAGTTTGTTTTTTTTCTGTACTGTTCAAACTGAGTCTGAGAGGTTTTTGTAACATTCAGCAGAAAAGGTTTCCTTCCTGTCAAAGCCTGAGCTGAAGCTCACAGTTGGCTGTGGTTTCATTTTGACTGTAAATATACTGAAGCATTGAAAGCATCTATCTGTGCTTTTATATCAGATAATCTGTGCCACACACTGCTGGCACAAATTCATTTTTGTTTTTTTTCCATGTTTGAGCGTTAAAAAAGGGCAGTTCGACTTGATTTAAGACAGATTTCTTTTTTAAGTTAGACTGACTCCACGCAGTCGAAAAGTATCACAACCTGCTCTGCCAGCCAGGATTTAGAATAAATTCTCTTGTGGTCTGTGGGCGAACAGCAATAGATTGCAGTGCAGAAATTTAATTAAGTCTAGCAATGAACTTCCTCCCAGCCAACCTTTTTTCTCGAGATCAGAATGCTAAATCTGTCATCGCTAGTGTGGAAACAGGACAAAAGCTCCACAAGCCTGTAGAAAGGTTTTTTTGGGCACAAATTCTGACACATTCTGGTTGTATTTCTTTTTAGCATGAAAACTCTAAACATTTTCCACATATCTCTCACTAAGCAACAAACAGTGTTGTCAGTGAAGCCCATGACCCAGCACTTTCTGAAGTTGCCATTTCCTCTCGCTGGAACCAGAGATCAAAGGAGAGGTCTGCTGTCTGTTAGGAGTTTTATTCCATTAGTTGTCTTAAGGGCCTAAAAAGAAGCTCTAAGCATGAAATTTATGGCAAATAAATCTCAGTCAAAATCAAAAGCTTTGATGATTGACTGTGAAAGGCAGGCAGCATGTTGTGTGTGTGTGTGTGTGTGTGTGTGTGTGTGTGTGTGTGTGTGTGTGTGTGTGTACATAGTCATAAAAGGCCTAAAACATCCAGTATTTAAGAAACCATACTGGTGAGATCCAATCTATGTCCATGTTTTAATAACAGAAAGTCGGGCAGGTTTTATCTTTTTTGCAGTGAAGTTAAGTGCAAAGTGCTGCTCTGCAGAGCTCAAATTAAGGGGTTTTAGCTGTGTTCCTTTCCTTTTTTCTTTTGAAGCATCAGTGGCCGTTTTGGCTTGAACATTTGAGAGCATCAGCTCATGTGGGCTGAAGAGGTAACTGAAGACTAACATGCGTTGGTGAATGTCAGGCTGCGAGCTCTGTGATTTGCCCTGAGGTCAGGCCTGATTTCCGAAAGGCCACCATATCAAGGCAAAGCACATATGGAGCTGATTTAAAGAGCCACCTCCGTGACTCAGCGGGCTGAGTGACTCAGTGATGCTTGGAGAGGAAGATGGCTTAAGGAGGAACAGGAAGGAAGAAGAAGTAAAGAACCAAGGGAAAGAGGAGGTAAAGAAAAAATAGAGATGAAATAGGAGGGGGAGGGGATAGGGAGCAGCTGGAAGAGTGAAGAGCAAGGGGGAGAAGGGGAAAGAGGAAGAACATCTGGCTTGGCCTGGATATCTATTGGGAAGATAGCTGTGTCTGTTGGAGACTTCCTGTTGTGTTTTTTTTTCTGCTGTGGCTGCTCTGCTCCCCTGTGGCGCAAATGGAGACAGCATGTGTGCGATGAGTGACGATAGTTTCAACTCAATACCCTGAAGTGGCCTCCAAAACTCAACCTTCTCTCTGTATAGCTGGAATCACTTAACATACTTTTAACAGTACAAATGGATTAATCTAAGTTCATGTCTTCATTGACTTCACATGCTGACAGTAAATACTTCAAATACTCTTCCAGGTTTATTCTTCTTTATTCCTCATACACCAGCTCTGAGATTTTACCTGAAGGTTACAATGATTCAGGTCTCTGTTTGCTTTTTTTATCAGCTTTTTATTGCACAGATTCCTCACTAAGTGCTGTTTTTTTGTAACGATGAGCTAAAAGAAGATAGAGCAGCCACATTTTATGATCAAAGCAGCTGTTTATGGGGGTGTGTTTGCTTTTCATTGTAATTTGGTCTGTTTTAAGCCAACAAAGCTTTCACGGTTGGGCTGTTTAATACTACATCAAGAAAAGACAAAGAGAGTGAGTAGCCTTTACAGCTTTCAACTACCACAAAAGCATTGTTTCTTTAAATTCAAAACAAAGCAAAAATCAGAGGGAACTTGTTTCTTCATCTCAAGAGAACAAGAATAAAGAATTTTAAGAAGTAGTGTGGAAAAGCGTCCAGTAGGCAGATTTGTTTCAACTAAACAATGAGGTTTGCAATGAAAAATCAAAAGTAAAAAAGGGGAAAAACTATGTTCAACTAGTACATTGGGATGTTTCTGTGCATGCGAGATAGGATAAATCATGCCTCAGCGTGATTGGCTTTAATGGAAACCAGTTGTATCTCTTGCCTCTGCAGAATCTAAAACAGACAAGCTCTCCCACAAACACAAAAGACAACCACACAGATACTCACAGAGGGTTTCCATCTCGTTGTTGTTAAATATCTCACTGCAAATAGAAGTCATCTTTCCTGCCAGACCTTTTCTGTCTCTTCCCTCTCGCTTCCAGGGGATTAAATAGAAGAAAATTCTGATAAATCAAGAATGTCTCAGGCTATTTCCTAGCCTCTTAGTTTTGTCTATGTGGCAGCTGTTGAATTCTTTACTATCCTGTAGATGGACAGGAGCTAACTAACGACACTTCCTGATGCACACAAACACAACATGTCCTTTCTGTCCTCTCCGGAGCCAAAGCCTTCCCTGATGAAGAATAAACACAGCGCCTCGAAGGGATCGGCCTTCTGGGGAATCCCTGGCCCCTCGCTGGATGTGTGGGGGCGAGGGACGAGGATGACTCAACTCCAAATACGAAGAGAAGATAGAAGCAGCTCTGTGATTAAACTTTCTGTGCGGTCGTAGCATGTCTTCCAAAGAAGTCTCGCCAAGTTATGATGCTAATTATCCATAATAGAAACCTTCCATGTACAAAGACAAGCAAAGCAGACAGAGAGAATTCCTGCTTTCAGAGAACATGAACCTTCATCTTTTTGAACTGCCAGAATTGGAGAACTTATGGGAGAAGTAGTTCAGTTCCTCACTGAGTATTGAGCTTTAGTTTGCCAGTGTGTAAAACTAAATGTTTAACTAAGAGCAACATGCCCTTTCTGTCAAATATTCTAAGAATACCCTCTCCCTCCCTTCTTTTCTACTGAATGATGTTGATTTCTGCAATCTGCTGTGTAGCATCACAATGCACTTCACGTTGTTTAGGCTAGAGGCAAAAAGTTCAGCAGCAGCTCTTCCAGGCTCCTCTGCCAAGGCTTTTCTCAACACAAGATGGTGTTCTTCAGCCAAGCTAATTGTGCATAAACCACATAGCTGCAGTCATATTCTTCAGAACCCTTAAATTATCACTGAAAACCTCAGTTATGGCATGAGATCTTATCTCAGATCAGTACTGTTTTGGAGTTTCTTTAAAGTCTGTCCAATTATCGCAAAGTTGAGACTTAACGATTCAATAAAAGCTGCATGTGCAACTGAGGGAGTCAGCAAGCTAAGCAGCCTGTCTGCACAAGCAGCACCACAAGCCGCTAATCTAAAACATTAATCAGAGAGGAGTTGTGAAAGGTGGGGAAACTAAGCACAAAATAGACAATAAGGATTATTTTCAGCAAAGGTATTACTCCTCTTCTGTCTGCATTGAATGCATTCCATTGTTACCATTGTTACCCAATGCTATGTCAAATAGGAGATGCAAAGTTTTTTTATTTCTTTGGTTTCTCTTCACACTGTGCTGCCTTTGTGCTGACAGTCTCCCAGCTGAAATAGAGATGAGAGTTTGCACAGCCGAGTTTCACATCTACAGAGCTGACAGCCTGGAAACGGAGTAAATGGCACTCAAACTACTTCGGCATCACTTCATCAAAGCCCAGTAGACCATGATGATTCCACAGCAACTTGTTAACATGTCTGCTGGAGTGAATTTGTGATTTTGTTATCACTTTAAAATAGACTTTTAAGATTCATGTAAGCATGGTCTGACTATTTTTTCCTGAAATGAATAAAATAGTCTAATAGTCTAGACTTGGCAAAGACTACATAATCCAAAAAACCAAAAATACAAGGAAAAATATTCTTTTGAGGGGTTCCCAGTACCCACAACCCAAAGTTTTGCATTTCAGCTTTGCAAGATAATATCAAAGTATCTTTTTTGTCTTTAGCTTCGTATACAATCTCCTCTACTCAGCTTGCATAGACCAACATCTGTGTATGGTTTCTACTTAATGGAGAATCATCTATAAACATCAGTATCTGTTTACAGGCCTCACGCATGTGCAAATAGATTTATATAAATCATTTTGTGACTCCAAAGGGAGCTATGTGATATCTGAAATATCAACTCAATTACGCTCGCTGCAGTCAGCTTCTCTTTATGGCTCTGTAAGTGTGTGTTTCATTAAGACGTGAGCCTACTAGACCTGTAACTCCTCTGCTTGAGGCAAGCAGCTAAAGGCTGCATTAGCTGCTGCTAACATAATATAACATTATCTGAAACTCTGATGGAATTATCGGGAGTCAAATTGCATTGTGGGTAATAAAAGTGTACCCTTCAAGTTCAGCAATGCCATTAAGGGCAATGCTAAATTGGAACACACTTGTCTGCGACCAAAACAAAGTGTTGTGTTTATTGCTACTCTCTGGAATCTGTACATGCTATAAACATTTATCTTCATTAAATACCAGGAGCATCAAGTGACAAACTTGTAACATGTTTCTGATCTATTATGTGAGCAAACAAATTCAAAAGTAGTAATGAAAGCAAATACATAATTTAACCTGATGTAAAATGGCCAAATGCTGCTAAATTATTGTAGAGGAGGACACAAACTAAACTGCATTTTGTTGGAGAGGCATAAGAGTCAAGGCTGCATTGTGCATTTCCACACATGCCCACTTCAGGCGGACACACACCCTCACACAAGAATCCCTGCCCTCTCATCTATTCCATCAACTTATTTTGGCAGATGGCAGGGCTGTGGCACAAATGGCCATCTGTCTTTCCATACATACAATACACACACATACACACACAATACACACACACTCACACACACACACACACACACACACACACACACACACACACACACCACAGTTATTACCAAACACCACTAGCAGAGAATGTGGAGAAGAAATTGATCTCATATGTACATTTCCTCTTCATTAAAACTACTCATGAAATCTGAACATTAAGTTTTTAGATGACCCAACTGAGATAAACAGAATGACCTAATTCATTTATTTTACAGTGTTAGTATGTCAAAACTCTGTGGTTATTAAGGACAGCATGTCATCTTCAAACCTTAATTTAAAGATAACAATGCTTAAATACATACACACAATTTTATTTACCTTTCCTCAAGTAAGACATTTGCTTTGCAGCTCTATTAAAGTGAGTACTTAATTAATGACACTGAAAAAAACCTAATGCCTCGTGCTGGCATAGTGTTTATTTTCCATTTCAAGGCCCTACATTACTCCTGCTTAATTTCTCTATTTCCATGGCCAAGATAAGGGACATGGTTTTCCCATCAGTGTATTGGACAAAGGAGCCCCAGCGGAGTCTCATATCTGGATGAACAGGAGGGAAGACTCAGCCGGAGATGACCAAATGAAGATAATGTCAACTGAGACCAAACCTTATCTCCGTCTGCTTAATTATGCTCTGATGGCCCATATCCTACTATTTGTCTTTTATCTTATGGTGATGGGAAAGGGGGATAAAGGTGGACTTTTTTTGTGTGTGGGCGCATGAGTGTGTGTGTGTGTGCATGTGAGAGCGTATGCCCAGAATTTGGCCAGTTAGTTAAACTCCACATGGAAGACAAAGGGCGATCATTCTGCCAGAAGTCATGTCCCAAGTCTGATGAGAGGAAATGTGGCGTGTGTGTGTATGTGTTGCTGGAACATATATGTGCTTTTACATGTATGTAAATGTGTGAATGTTTTGACTTCACAGCATGCAGGAGGAAGTAAAAGAGGAGAGCTGAGTTTTCTGCAGTTGTGGGATATGGCGAGATGAAAGAGGACAAAGGTCTTTCTGCAGTGGTGGGAAACTTCTTTAACCCTTGACTTCCCCCAGATGCTAAATGTAAACTTCAACTTCCGAAAGCCTTATCTGGGGGAGAGGAGGAGGGGGCCGGGCTGTGCATGTGTGTTTGTGTGTTTGAGTCTATTTATCTGGGGCAGAAGGGCTGATCCTTTCCCATTTCTCTCAGCTCCACCCTCCTCCAACTCTAATGAAAGATGTTCATAAAAACAGGGAAAACCTTTCATGTCTAATTCTTTTAGTGTCCACTGACTTCAAAGAACTGCAGGATGTTGTTTTGAATGAGTGTCTATCCAAATGATGTATTGGGAGAGATAAAAACTTTAATATGGATGGAAAAAGGCTGTCATCTCTGTGTTGGATTAATTTCTGCAACAATGGAGATGTTTGAGATATTTTTAACAAGCTCGGTTCTCTAACAGAGAGAACAGTAGTGCTAAAGATAATTTAAAAGGTTGCTTTATGATTGAAACCGGCAAATACAGCTTTATTTCACCTGCAGGCCAGGTTCAGTGTGTACACAGATTTCACCTGTCAAACACTGCCTCCCTGTGGCTGAATCATGAAGCACAACAACAGTGAGAGTGATATTTAAAATAATTATTAGTGACACTTGTCAGCGTTTTCACTGTGGGGTATTTTTCCACTGAAAAGACAGATGTATCAGTCTGGAGGCTCACAGACTTCAAGTGAGCAAAGTTGAATGTAATTTGGCAGCCAAGTCAGAGACAGTCAGGGACAGTCTGTGCCTCAGTGTAGGAACATTATATTGTGATCATACTGAGACGAAGATAAAAAAGTTTTGTTTATCTTACAATATTTCACTTGCAATAATTAACTGTGAAATTTAATTTAAATGTAGCTAAAGAAAATGTGGTTGTGAATGAACTAATAGACTACAAGTTGCAAGATTACAGGAGGGTCTGGTGGTTTGCAGACCTCTCCTCAGTCAGTCCAAAAATGTCCAATTAGCAAGGGAGCAAGTCTGGAGCACGAAAAGTCCTACATGATCACATGACTGAATCATTATCACAATAATGATGGAGATCCAAAGCAATGAATTGAATAACTGTCATGTATTACTTTAGGAAACATTACTTGTCCACCAGTAATGAGACTCCAATATTGCAATATGATTTCAATGAAACTAACATAATAATATTTTTAAGTCATAATAGAACATGCTCTAAATATTATTAGTTCTTCAAAACATATATTCTAAGACATATGTCTGTATGTGTGCATATTGCTTTTGATGAACTGCACTTAATTGAACTGTCATCTACTGAAGAGACTTTGTATGAGCTCTTTGGCTTTTCTCTACCTGTGTACATTTATTTATCATCTATTATTTATTATACATCTATGTATTTCACCATTAATGTATTTTTGTGCAATCCTCAGATTTAACAGATCTGACCTCATATTTGTTTTGAGCTTTCTTAGATTTAGAGACTTTAACAGGTATAACCGCTGTAGGGTCTCAGAGTTCAGCAGCCATATATGCAACTTAGTAAAGTTGTTAGTCTTTGTCAACAACAGTTCACTAACAAAATGTGCAGACAAAATATCTTTACCTTTCTTTGCCTCCCTTCCCTTTTTTTCTCTGACTAATTAGATGACAGGTCACACTGAGTAATGGTCTGGGATCAGTCCAGAGTAATTACACTGGGAGAGGACTGACCTCGGATATGCCTCTGCCCGGGGGCTCCCTCTGTGTGTGTGTGTGGGCACATGAGTGTGTGTGTGTGTCTGTGTAGGTGTGTTGATAAGAGACAATTAAGGGGAGAAAAAAAGAAAGTGTATGTATGAAGAAAGAAGAAGAAGATGAAGAAAAAGTATGTGTGTGTTTGCACTTTCCTGACCTAAACAGGCGAAGACAAATCACCCACCCCCTTTAACTGGCCCCTCCTCCCCACTTCAGGGGGTCAACCCAAATAAAAGGCAAACGGTTTCACCCGCTCTGTCTTCCATAATGACTACACCTCAATTAGGAAAACAAATGTACAACAAGATAATCTGTTTATCTAATAAGAAACAATTTCAGTTAAGCATACAGACTTAACTCGGTTCAAATCAGGAGATCTCTCTTGCCTTCTGCCACCACAACAGGAAATTAGGACACAATGGCACCAAGCGAAGTGACTCCTCAGTAACACCCTTTAAATACACATTTCTTAGCTGTAGAAGAGAGCAGTGCTATCTATACTGCCTTGATTTCCTTTCCTCTTTAGCTGTAACAGTGAGACTTGAGAAGGATGGATGAATCCATCTCCGGTGTTTGAACATCTGTGTCCTCTCCATATCACATTCAAACACCAAAGGAGCTGCTAAATGAAGCTACTGGATGTGACTCTTTTGATAACTACACTATTACTGGTCAACTTTTTATCTAATGACCTCACCAGAGTTTTACTGAAAGAAAAGAAGCTCATCAGTGGGGCTAGAAGGAAAGCAAATTTTTAAGCTGAGTTTCACTACTTTCAAATATATGGTAGAGAAATTCCAGTTTTCAGCTGCAAAGTTGCAAAAGAAGAAATGGCCTAAAAAGTGATCTGTGTGTCATTTCTGACCCCAGGTGCTCTTTGCTTTTCTGTCTACAGATGTCAGATAGAGCTCTTTCTGCAGTGTTTGATGGATTGATGAACAGCAGGCCTGCTTGTCAAGATAAGGTTGCCTGTCTGGCTGAGCACACAGGAGAGGACCTGATACCATCAGAAAAGAGTCCAGTGTCTTTAGCCTGAAGTGAACGAGATTGTCAGGCTTTTCTTTGTTGTTTTCCTCATATGTTCTACAACAATCCAACATCACTTATCACATCTTTTTGAAGACACAACATCTAGATTCAGTACTTGCTTCTTCTAGCACTTGAAGCTATGTTACAGTTAAACTGAGTACAATTTAGATCCACCTTATTGTCAATTTACCAAATACAAAACTGAAATTAAACACATTTCTCTGCATCTGCGCTGATCAATTCACAGGCATTTTCTTTTCTTTTATTGTGGGTAAAGAAATGCTTATTACACTTTCCCAAAGTCCAAAGTAAAATCTTAGAATGTCTTTTTTTTCTGGCTAACAGTCCAAAATATATAAATATCACATACATGAAAAGGGGTTAGTTGTCAAATTGAAGAAGCACGAACATTTTTAACATCTTTGCCTGAATAACGACCTGATCAGTTGATAAGAAACATATATAAACATAGCTGCTGATTCATTTAATGTTGATTGTCTCATCTATTAATTAGCTTCTTGCATCCACTCTAGTTCCCCGGTCAGTTCACGTCTTTGTTTGCATCTGACCTCCACTGAACAAAGCCGTCAAGCCAAAAAATGTGACGCATTTTCTTATCAGTGATCCTCCAACAACTGCAGTCCACGCTATAGTGTATGTATGTGTAAGGCCATGACCTGTTTTCATGCTGACCTTCTGCATAAACACCCCGGTGTGTTTCACTCTGTGTCATGCTCAGATCAAAGTACTGAGGGATATTTGACAGGAAGCTTACTGACTTAGATCACATGACCACCAGTAGAGGAAGTGCACTGCAGTGAGGTCACACAGCGGGGGAAACAATCACGCTGACAGAACATGGAAGGAAGCACAGGATACTCTGCATGCTTATGTGTGTGTGTGTGTGTGAGCACAAATGGCGTGATGTCATTTCCTCCTGGAAAAACTGAGTGTACAGGAAAGCAGCTTATCTAATAGACTCCAAAAACACAGCTGACAGCCATATGGAAAAATAATAAAACAACATTAACTAAGCTTTACTTAAAACTTTGCCATTGCATATTATTGCCTTATAATACTACTGAAGAAAATGTATTCAAAGCATCTACAGTTAGAGCAAAAGTGGCAATTAATCATTTAACAATTAAACACGAATCTCCCACTAATAAAATACATGTATTGATGCCTTGAATAGAACTTGTGCCTAAGTGGTAAGAACATGTAGTCAAATTTGTGACTGCATTTTGTAATATTTTTTCTGTTTTGATGTTTTCTCTCCTGCTCACTTGGTATTGTGTTATAGCAGAGCAGGGTGGGCTAAGTAGGAACCCCTGGGCCCTTCAGACAGGTCACCCTTCATTTAGACCCCTATTAGGGCCTCTCTCTGGGGAAAAATAAGTAGCTACCACCCCCATATTTTAGGAGAAAACCATGCAAAACCTCCAGCAAAGACACAGGCTAGAAATTTATAGTCATATGTAGAAAAAAAGCATGAAGGGTACAGCATGATACACTGAAGCACAGACACACAGATAAAGACACTGAGAAATGAATATACCGTGGGAAATCTGCCTACAGAACATCTGCTAAAAGGCAAAGTGCAACTTAAAGCCTGGATTAAGTACAAATCAGGAATATAAAACATTAAACAGTCTCCAATAACAGGAAAGCACACCCAATATTTTATTTATATCATGAGCTAATTATAAAGTATTTGGCAAAGTGGTACAGGAACACTGCTTAAATACTGCAGACCACAATTTAACCTTCTAATGGTAATTTATTTTTTACCATTTTAATGATGCAAGGTAGCAATTTAATGAGAGTACTTGAAATAATTCATATTTTTATCATAACATCATTATGTGATAATAACAAAATGATTATGTATAAGAAGTCAGTCATAATGATTGAGATGAAGATAATTACTTGAATTTGCAGTTCTCCTTGGCTTTTCTTTTGTCCATTTAATTTCATATTACGTTTTCAGTTCCAGTGGAATATACACATGAATATAACTGTATTCTATAAATCACAGTCTGTGAAACTATCTGTCTCTGTTGCACATATTTTTATTGCAACTGTAGAACTAACTACTATTTAATTACCATACAACTGTCTCTGTGCTGTCAAGCTTCCATTATTTAACAAAAACCTCCCTGGCTCCAACACTGCATTAAAAACAGACATGGATTACCACAAATACAGACGTTCAGTCTGCTCTTGCTACTGACACACAGGCCCCCAAGGACATGGTCATCTTACTGACAGACACGCACACATCAGGCTAATCAAATAAGCTACTCCTGTTACTGACTTTTTTCTAAGTGAGAGATCTGATACATGCATTAGACTGTTATGAATGGAGAAGAAGCAAGAGGGTATGAAGTCAATGAATCACATTCCAGATGGTATATAACCTGGAAAATGTGGCATTTTCAAACCCTGTGAGGTTTCGATGTTAACTAAGTTAGCAAAGACTGAAAAGTCGTCCTGTCCTCCTCACATAAGTAAATGTAATTTGGATTTATTTGAATTTAAAGGTAGAATATTACACTGTCTTTAAATCTCTTTTCCATTGAAGACACTGTCGCATCAAACTGGTATGTCTGTGCTACAGTAATCAGACAGGCTGGTGAACCACAGCACCAAAGCACTGCAATGCTAAACTGGTCATTTCCTGCAGCATTCACACAACGGGCTAACAAATCTATCAGACTCTACATAGATCCTAAGGAAATGATGTGCTAATAATCAAAGCATGTTAAAAAATAATGTGTTGTCACAATCAACACAAGCTAATCCATTATCTTCAACTAGCAATACACCAGAAAATGTGCCACTAAATAGCATGTGAATGAAGCGAGCTACAGTCAAAAAAGTATATGGAACAAACAGGAGCTAACTGCAGAGTACCAAGATACAGTAGAGACTCACTACATTATATCTGTTTTAGTGTAAACTGGAGCTATTTATTTGCTGTGCTCTGAACAAGAATAAGCCACTTACGACAATGGCAACATCAACCATTTACTGTGCAAGTCAGCAAATGAAATACATTATCTAATCTGTTCTCAGTGAATGGCTCAAGTACATTTTTAATTAAGTTTGTGTTTTTATGCTTTCAATATCATTAACAAGCTTGTCTTAACATTCTGTGTAAAGGACTCAGTTAATATAATTTCCACATGAGGGTAGAAGTGAGAAAGAGTTTCAACATTAAAAACAAAATGATGCTGTTGTTCTTAAAGTATAATAACTTTTCATTTGGGAGCAAGTGACAGTGTTTTTTGGTTGCATTATTGCTTAGTTGTTACTTACAGTGTAGCACACTGAAGCTTAAAGTGTGACGTGTATGAAAACTGCAAAAACATGGTTTTTACCATCAAATGTCGGATTTTATACAATATGTGTTTGGTGTTTACTTAAACCTAAAAGTTGGTGGTCAGAAGTGTGTTCTCTAGTACCTGTTGTAACCAGTGATAAAATACCAACAGTGCACTTGATCATTTGTAGTGCTATAAATTTGGTTTTCTATGAGTTGTTTCCCATTTTGTTTATTTCGTGCCTGCAAAAGAGCACGAACATTCTCACATGCTTCACCTGCTAGTGGTTTCACAGTGTTTCACTCAGCAGTTTGCTGTGAACTTGCCAAGATAAACAGCAACACACCAGTAAAGACTGTAAAGAAAGTCTGCTAGCAGGTTAAATGCATTTGAAAGATACTGAATTTAAAATATTTTTTTAAAAAAAATAGCTCTTCTAATGTTTTTATATTAAAAAATTTTCAACACATTTGCTGGAGCTCTTAGGTACCTTTTGGTTAATACCAATGTAAAAAAAAAAATTTGTTGAAAAGACAACCCCACAGGGCAGTTTGTTTCTCAAAAACAGTACATCAGATTTGTTTTTAATAAAAGAGAAGCAAAAGGAGAGCGAGTCGATGACGGCTGTGTGGGATGGACTGAGGGGTGTGATGTGTTAAACAGACTTACTGTCAGGGTTGGGGGATTTTCGTCCAGCATGGTTAGGGGAAGAACAGCGGAAGGTGGTGACGATCGTGTTGTGGTGAGGGTTGGGGTGGTGAGGGTGGTGCACAGCTGAGTGGTGACCGTTATTTTCTGGGGGGGCTCTGGTGATGCTGATATCAGGTTTACGGACGTCTCCAGGACTGGGAGGCTCAAACTTGCGGGCGTGGTTCTGCTCAGGGATTCGGCTGGTGCCGTTGTTGTTGTTGTTGCCCTCATTGCGACGAATCACAGGGGAATCGGTGGGCGTCTTGGCAAAAGTGACCTCCCTCTTGTGGCTCATCTCGGGGGTCTTTGAGTGGCCCAGGACTTCAGGACGTTTCAGGGCGCTGTTGGTAGCAAAGCGTGTGGATGCAGGGCTGGTGACGTTATCCACCTGCTTGCTGGAAGAGGAGATATCAATGGAAAGTTCAGAGCGGCGCGACACAGGCTCTGGGGTCTTGGAGCCTCCTCCACCCATGATGGAGCGGGGCTGGGTATAGTTGAGATTGTTGTTGTTGGTGGCTGGGGAGGCAGAACCCAGGTCCCGGTAGTAGATGCTGGTGGGAGACATGGCGTTACGGTGAGGAGAGTTGGTCGTCCGACGGAAGCCGGGGGAAGAGTGAGATGAAGTGTCGACATCCTCCACCTCGAAGGATCTCTTCAGAGCTGCATGTGAGAGACAAACACAGCAAATCAGTCACAGGGTCATTGGACTGCTGGAACAATGAGCTAATGAACTGGTTAGTTGATCGAAAAAAAATCAACAATTGATTATCTATTTGTTATGCAAATCACATAAAATATAGATTTGAGTTCCAAATAGTACCTGAAAAACTTTGTTTGTGTGATTAAACAAAGCTGTCACTTCACAATGCAGTGCAATATACCTACATAAAATGAGTATTAAATATAAGTATTGAGATACTTTACAGTATTTAGTTTTAAATTAAACTATTTTGTTTGTTTGTGGAAAGTGTGTTAGTTGCACATGTGAAACATGACAAGGAGCCCAAGTAGTCACTGCTTTTTTTAAGTTGGAAAATACTTGTCCAAAACAATATATTGTTGTCTTACGAAAATCCTAATGAAAAAGAAACAGCAACTACAAAGTTAAATAATTTTAGTGGAGTAAAAATGACACCTTTCCAGCTAAAAAGTGGAGTGGAAGTAGATGGTAGCTTAATATGGAAAAATTCAAGTAAACAAGTACAAGTACCTCTAG
This sequence comes from Acanthurus lineatus, assembly GCA_029814665.1. Taxonomy (NCBI): domain Eukaryota; kingdom Metazoa; phylum Chordata; class Actinopteri; order Acanthuriformes; family Acanthuridae; genus Acanthurus; species Acanthurus lineatus. The sequence goes on along the minus strand of JAPZDV010000020.1, from coordinate 18,135,773 downwards.
CTTGTACTAAAGTACAGCCCGTAAGCAAATATACTTAGTTACTTTCCACCACTGCCTAAAATAGAACAGGATACATGAAAAGCACATTTCCTCTGTTACAGTTTCTTAACCAAAAACAAGTTCATTTTCCCTCATAAACCATTTATGAGTCAAGACTTGTTTATAGAAAGTAAGAACAATAAAATAAATATTCATCAAAAAGGTCATACCAATTAACTGAGCAGTAAACAAAGTTAATAGTTTTTTATAGAAACACATTATAAACAGTATCCAAGTAGTAAAGCGCCTGAGGTTTGAGGGTGGGGTTGCTATGGAGGCATTTTTAGGGGCAACACAAAGAAAGTAACATGCAAAACCAATTAAGCCATACCTATCTAATTACATTACATCCCTCATTAACAGCAGCGGGACATTCCCCTTACTGTATAGCATGTTTAAGTTGATTCATGGGTTCTTTTATCATGACTTGGGTGCTACGTGTGTGGTACTCTACAAAAGTAAAATTCTAGGGTTGACACGGAGCCATCTGAAGCGTTTCACAACATGATATAATGCATGTAATCAGCCAAGATTTCTGCACAGCCAAGAGTTTAGGCAAAAGAGGCCCAAGTCTCTCTGTTTATGAGCATCATGAGTGCACAGATAGAGGCACATCCTTCCCCTCGGTTAGTTTGTGACATGAGAAAATAGCTGAACTGTCCAAGAGGAAGATACCGAGGGATGGGATCGCCCCCTGGGAAGAGTGCACTGGCTCAAAGTCAGCTTGGATTGGACTCCCATCGTGGATTTGCAGTGCCCAGCCAAAGGCCAGGAGCTGGTATCATAATGACACACTAGTTAGACCAGCCCGTGCACGCATGCCCCGAGGAACATCTCCTGTTTCCTACAATCCAGAGGGCAGTGCTGATTATTTGATCTGTTTGTGGTTTGTGGTGTGTCTGCATGTGCATGTGTCTTGCTGTAAATATATGTAGTTTGGTTCAAAGTGCTTGTAAAAGCGAACAAGTGTGTGTGTTACGGGAATGTAGGCCTATACATGTTTATTTTTAAGCGACTACACCCACAAGGAGGGGACCATGCCCCAAGTCCCACTGCGCTCTGTGTAAAGCCGAAACTCGGTTAGGGGACGCGGAGCTCAACACAATCACATCAAAGCCGTCTCCCCACACACATCAGCCAGCACCACTAATCTAATTTACTGCTATAAGCTGCTTCATTCCAACATGCTGGACATTTGATACAATTTACCCCCTGAGAAAATTTCAGGCCAGAGCAACAGTATCATTCTTTTTTTGTGTCACTCAAAAGCACCAAGGACGTTCTTGAGCACCAAGGGAATAAATGGATCCGCACTAAGAGTCTAAGAGTTCATGGCAATTTGTGTTACAAATCTCCATGACCCCCCACCACTCCATGTAAACCCTTTATCTAGACCTAAAAGCATGGCTACCTTTCATCTTTGGCATTTTTGCATAATAGAAAGCTGTTTTTTTTAAGGGATGCTAAGGCTGTTACGCTAGCCTGAGCCACTCCAGATAGTTGTACAGTACTTGCATTATGTGCAGAAAGCATGAAATGGCACATATAAGCCATAAAAAGCATAATAAGCACAAAAAAGGCCTTAGTGTTAGAAACACATTAAATAGCCATTCATACCCACTGTCACGGTCATTTTCTCACATTTGCATTGCTTATTTTTTGACTTTATTATCCTGTAAGGCAACATAAAACAGCTGTAAAATCCCTTCTTTGATAGATTAAAAAAATTATACACAATAAACTTGCAATTTGCAAGTGGTATCCAAACCCATATTGCCAGTGGACTGTATCATTCTTACCCCTGCTTGCCTCTGTCTTGTGCTTTATGATTGCCGGGAGGAAGTCCAAGACTGTGGCTACTTTCAACTCTGGCCAGAGAATAAATTAGTCTGCCAAAATTGGTATGCAGATTTCATAAGGAGCTGAAAGGCCACAATGCACGCTTTAAGCGAGCCAGTCATTTTAAGGTCCTCTGAGAGCACTGACGCTTCAGGAAACCATGCACGCTCTAACATCTCCTGACACTTGCTGTAGAGTTTAGTTACAATTTGGAAAAGTTGTAAATGTGAGAACTAAAAGTGAACATTGGGGGGATTTCTGAATCTGAAATATATTCACAAGTTTTATATAAATAAGGGCGCTGAACCATGACGTTGTTTTGCTAGTGACCTGTTAAATGATCTTAGATCAGTTTTTCTGTTCTTGGCTGCTTTGTGATTACATGTCCTCAGGCGAAGGACGACAGTACAGGACTTGAAAGCTTTCTTCTTAAAACACTTGTTTATTTGGATACTGTGCAGTCAAGAGTATATGATTTAAGAGCAGGAGTGAATCTGTGCTTTAATGTTGCCTGGGAATATAGAGAATGAAGAATGAAGAAAGGCATTTAAGACATTGCTTCCTCAGATCATTCGGCTCTTCACACAGACTCCTGCCTTACAGCCAAAACAAATGGGAAAATAGGTCTTTTCCTTGAATTCATGGTATTCTTTGCATGATTTTCATGAAGAAAAGGATAGGGTGGTGCATGGTGCATCATGAGCTTTGTAGTATTTGTGCATAAGTGTGGGACTAACAGATGGGCGAAGGAGTAACGTTCCCAGTGAAACAGCATTCCCAGACTATGAGCTGGAAGTGAGAGGAACCTCATTAACAGCCGCCAGGAGTCTCGTCTCCCTGCATCCCTGCACTACCTTTCACCGCCCAGTGTCCAGTATCTCCCCATGTCTCATGTGGGAAGATAATGCAGCACAGACAATTTAGCACAGGATTAACAGTGCAACAAAAACAAAGATGGAGGCAGCTGTGTCCTTACTTTTGGTTCATGGTCATTTGCCCTAATACAGCCCAGGTGTGACGGCAGGCTGTGTCATCACTTTCCCTTCAAGGACGTCCAGACCAATGAACACAAACATTTAGTATCATCTTAACCCAGATGCACTAACAGGAGATAATCGGGAGTCAGAGGGAGGAAAACAGAGATGGGAGGGGTGGGAGATAACAGAGACTAGAGACTAGAGAGGCAAAGAGGCTGCAGGGTGAGAGGGAGAAGGTGAGGTTAAAACAGGTCAAGACAAAGTTCCAACTCGTGTTCATATCTACTAGTATCATAAGCCTTTTCCACACGTGCAGCCCGGTTTGGCTCAGTTTGACTCAGCACATTAGCCAAGCGAGGCAGGAATTGACAATAATAAAATATGTCTTACACTGATGTCGTGCTTAAATTGACAATATTTTTGCCGCAGGTGTACATGGCAGGTAACAGAAGTTGTTTACCTGTTGGTGGTAAAATGTTTGCAAAGTTTCATTGAAAGCCTGTTGTCTACAGCTCTTCTTCTAACATCTCACTTTGTTTGTTTCTGTTTGTATTTTTTCCTCCCTACGCTATTTGTAGATTTGTTAAAAAAAATGAAAATAGACACTGATAAAATTCCACTTATTCAGAAATAAACACTTTCCATTTCAAGAATTATTATGAATAACAGTTTACCATTAATTTTATCTAAAAGCTTTTAATTTGAAACAGCAAAATCAGGAAATGTTTGGTTTTTTTGTTTTTTTTTTTAACTTAACACAATCGCGATGCAGGTAGAAATGAACATAATGAAGCAGTAAAGTAAAACTGATATCCAAAGAACGAACAGATGCAGAGAGACACGTAAACTTCAAACAGCAGGAATTCATTACAAGTACTGAGAGCTGAACACACAGAGACTTTCAAAAACACCTTGGATTACAGTCTTAGACATGAGTTGAGTCTTGCAACACATGCTTGTTTCAGAAGAACAGGGATTGGGATGGTTTGGCCCCTGTGCAGCAAGATATGATCAAAATAAAGACCTTTCAAAATAAAACCCTGCATCTCTCTTCTGTGGATGTACATTGAGGTCCAGACCATAATTTATGGATTTTCCTGGATCTAGTTTGCATTTGTAAGCACAAATATGTAATTGATTAGATAACCTCATAAATTTGTAAGAGAGGACTCCACACAGTAAAATGCAGTTATGCAGTTATATACTAGTATTTTAATAAATAAAGGATGTGCTGTACTGTACACAGCCTTGAACTCCTAATCCATCTTGTAATTCTAGCATCAGGCAATAAGTCAAGTGCTGAAGACAGTTCCTCTTTGTCAAACACTGGCAATGTAAAACCATTTTATGCACAGTGGAGTTTATCTAATGTCAGCAGACGCACAATACAAGTCTATGTGGTCGCAGTAAGAAAACATCCTATTTGACAAGACAAGGCCAAACAACGAACGGTTGGATTTCACACTTTGGTATTTTGCTTGGTCAGACGAAACTTTAATGCTACACTGTCAAACACACACTTCCTCTTTCAGTCCACTGATGGTGTAAGTTTTACCAGTGCCGACCAGCAGCAGCTCACTGTGTCAGATTTACTGTGTGGTTCCCTTCTGGTCTGGCCAACACCCTGCGTCAAGCACAAAAGAATCCAGGGGTTTGTTTGAGGTGTTTGGTAACGAGGGGAGATGTGTGACGGAGGAGGTAAGTTGGTGCAGTTCTCAAGTCAAAATCTTTTAGTTGTTTCAGTGATGTTAATGAGCCACATGTTCAGAGGTTGGATCTGATTCCTACTCAGAACCAAAAAGAAAATTCACTTGTTTGGAGATTTAAGAGTGCAGATACATAAAAAAATGCAAACACACAGACACAATGGACACACACACACACACACACACACACACACACACTAGACACACACACAAGCTGGTCTGGTGCTTAGCTTCAGGCTCTTAAGGCTCAACCTTTGACAGGTAAAGCCTTGTCCTGCTTTGATCGACCACTGATAAAGCATCCGTTTCATGAACAGATTCAGTGACCAGTGATGGTATTAAGACTTAAGACCTGTTAACACATGGTGTTTCAATAAAGTTGTGCTAAAAAAAGTGCATATGGGGGAGAGAAAGTGGTTGGCAACACTGACTGATGCAAAAAAGATTAAACATGTGATGCATTAGAGCACAGCGACCTCAAAGCAGAAATGAAAAGGTTCAGACAGAAGACTTTGGTATGAATCACACACACACACACACACACACACACACACACACACACACAATCTTACAAAAAGAACACAACTCGGCAAAAAAAAAATTAATAAAATCAAGACCCTGACTTTTCCAGTAAAGGCTGGATAAAGAACATGATGGTGCAAAGCTGTCAGCTTTATCTTCAGCCTCTGGGTGCAGATAGTTTGTGCATGCGTGTGTGTTTTGAAAAAGTTAAAAAAAACTCACTCTAAGAGCAAATGTACAAGCAATAACCTGAAACTTTTATATTGCTTTGTCTAGACTGCTGTAATTCTCTTTTCACCTGCTTCTGTGAGTCCCCTCTGCACCGTTTACAAACTGTCAAGAGTGATGCTGCAAAGCTGTTGAACATTTCCGGACGGCTGCATCTCATCACACCGTCTTGTTGTCTTTACATTGGTTTACCTCTTCACAAAGTTTATGTGATGTAAATGTCATCACAGGGTGTATGTATAGACTCTGTGCGCTAACTCCAACTTGTTGTGTCTGCACTGACTTGTCCAGACATACATGCTGATCCTGAGCCTGTTGATTTTTGTGAATGCCTTTGTTTGGTAGATGGAATTTAATGCAGACCTTATCACCAGTGGGTCACTCAGGTCCTCTGACCCAGGGTTACTGCTTGTCATTCACACTCATCTGAAAACAAAAGTCAGTTGTGACTTTGATGTGGTGGCTTTTGTCTTGAATGCTGTTTGATCTTTGTAATTTTGCTTTTGTTCCTTCGGCAATTTTTTATGGACTTACTTTTTACTCATTTACTTTGTGAAGCACTTTGTGACCTTGCTGAAAGGTACTGTATTAAATAAACTTTTCTTCCTCTGCTTAGGTACTTTCTCTGCCACTTGTGGTTTCAAATTATTTCTTGGACCGCTGAGAACTGTTCACAAGTGTTACGTTCACGCACACGACCAACTTGAACTAACTTAATAACACACTGGCCTTGCTGCCAGGTTTCGAAATTGTACCACACACATGCACTCTCTCCCTCAATTTCAATGCTCATTTCCTCTCTTTTTCCACATGTCACACTGGAGCAAAAACATGGCACCTATAAGCAGATAATCAGTACAAAATACTTTGGATTGGACTCAAAGCTCAGTTTGGGTTGGCAAACATAGCAGGAGCCCGAGCGCGGCTGTAAAACGTCTCTCTCTATATACAAATATGGGCTCGTTCTTGGCCTATTCTCTTGTGACTCATATGTTTAGATTCAGCAGAGACATTGTCTACCTTTTTCAGGAAAAAATATTGTTTGCAAGAATAGTTGTTATGGAGGTTTCTGTCATCCATTTCCTATAATAGTCCTGCACAAGAGTCCATCCAAGAAGCATTATTGCATCTTTCATGTGCTCGCAAATTGCATTGGCTTTTGCTCTCTTTGTCTATTTCCTCCTCAGTGTGAGCTACAGCACAGTGCAATGTACTGGAAAACATAATGGTCTGGGATAAAATGGGGATTTATGCAGTCAAGTGGTTGCTGTGCAGCCTTTTCCATAGTTTCTGTCTTGCATGGAAAGACTAGAACAGCTCAGACTGACCTGTTTAATCTACTTGTGGGGAGCTCATACCATGTTTTCTGTTGACAAAATGGATCAGTAAATGCCAAAGTATGCTTAGAGAAAACTACTTTATGTGATTTTTTTTGTTGATCACAGCTGAAGGCAGAGGGTTTTTTTATAGCTGCTCCACAGTGCCACTGTCTAGAGAGGGCCAAACACTGATCACCACAGAGAGAGGCGGGTTTCCTTAATCAATAAACCAAGGAGATGCAATAAGTGACAGAGGGATGTAAGATGTAGTAACATAGGATCTAAGTGCATTATGAGTTTTGTAGTATTTAGAAGTAGAAACATGGTGACCTGTTCACCCTTCTTTCACAGACATATCACACCTCTTCTCTCATTTAAATTTAGTAACTTAATACACAACCAACTAACAACCTTAGATATCCCTCATGTATACACACTCATGTTGGCACAACTGGGTTCAGGTACTTTGCTCCTTATTAATGAAATGAACTGCAAACTACCTTCAAACTGAGGTCCAGCTTTCTCCTTAGGGATTTTAAAGCAACCATATCTGATATTTGTTTAAGCCTATAATTGTTTTATTAATTCCTTTTCTAGTTTATACTTGTATTGATTGTGTGCCTGTGAATAATTTTTCTTAAGGTCTTTCATACAAGAGTGATATTAATGTCAACAGACTGATTAAATAGAGATTAGAAAAAAATATTAACAGTGCTAAAAAAAAAACTTGCAAAATTCCAGTACAAGATCAACCAGGTTGCTAATCTGATTTCTATTTTCTAATGTAATCTGTTAAAGTAAAACCAGATTAAAACAGAGACTTTGTTCTGTTTTATAATTTGATTTTAACCTAATTAAAGCAACTTTAGTAGCCATGAAAACTTTCATATAATATCCTCGGTATGGTTGCCTTTGTCTGATTATCAGAATCAAATGAAAGACAGTCACAATGATTCAGTTCAGTTTTGTGTAATCCAAAAACTCTTTCAGCTTTTCCAAACTTTACACACACACACGAGACACAGATGCATTCATTTTTTAAAATTTCTTAGTCGAGTCTCAAATCTTCTAACTAGAATCAGAATCAAATCTCAAGTATTTTAAGGGCAAGTCGAAGTCTCAAGGTCTTTAGCCAATTTTGAGCCTTGTGTGAAGTCATTTTGGCAAAATCTCATGACAAATGACAAAGCAGCTGCATGTGTGCTCGCCGTGGTGTTGTTGCTGCAGCTTACAGCCATCTGTGACTGTGCACAGCAGACGCTTAAGGTTTCACATGATAATAAGGAGAGAATGACGTACTGCTTGTCAGACATTTCCTCAGTGGTAATGCGCCAAAATAAAGATTGTTTACGAGGTCACAATCATCGAGTCTGAGTCCAATCTGAAGCGTTTTTGAGAATGAGTCTCAGGTCATGTCTGGAGCCCAAGTAGCAGACTCAGGTCCCCATCTCTGTCCCTGAATAAACAAGCACTCAAGTGATTAAGGGATTATTGTAAACCAGGTTATTGGACAGAAGTTGTGCTTTCCTGAATTATGCAAACATATGGCTTAAAATACTTCCAGGAAACGCAGTAATGTTGCGAAATTATAATTTCTCAACTGCTGCTGCTCTCAGCATCACACAGTGAGCATCAGACCAAACACCAGCTGGAGGAAGCTGATCTGACCAGAGGAGGAGCAGGAAAGAAGTGTGGAAGGAAGAAAGGCAGAGGAAGAGGAGGACAAAGGGAATCGATGCCAGCCCCACGCTGGCTCAGAAAACAATGGAGAGATACAGTTTTGAATGTTGTATGAGGAGTTAGACAGATGTTACTGCTTACAGCTGAGGTTTCCACTGTCTTCCTCTGTATGATTTGAGCTGAAGGCTTTCTGGTGCAGGACTAATGTGGTGTCAGTGCTGTGTTTGTTTCTATTATCCATGTACAATCAATAACATATATTGGTATAATCTATAGAGACTACAGGGACAGAGGCTAGCATATGCCCACCACCCTGTTTTTACAAGTACCAAACATATACACAGTTCACAGAGACAAAAGACAACTGTAAATGTATCTACAGGTACTTTATAGGCACACAAAGTGGAAGGATATTTGTCAGTATTACTATTTTAAGAGCATGTACTTCTGACAGATGTTGCTGCTTATTATAGCCCATTACTATGAGTATTATAAGTGAAAGAACAGCAGAATAAAAAATTACAAACCTTCAAAATCAGAAATTATTCCATCCAAGTGTGTATTGACTTCAGAATCAGACATTTTTTCCAAACACCTTCTCCTCCCTTCTCACTCTAAAGAAGCTCTGTGTTAATTCTGACCAAGTCCAAAACACAACCTGCAGGAAACAAGTCCACAAGTCTCTGAAAGAAGCAACTTATTTTCTCTGACTTCCAACCCACTTCTCTGCATTAAGACTTGAGAGAGAGCGAAAAGGCAAGCCGCCTCCCATCTCCCCTTCAACCGCCCCCCCCTCCTCCCTACCTCATGTCCTGTGTATGTGTGAGTGTGTTTCCCCTGCCCCCCACACACTCATACGTGCATGCGCATGCATTTACACAGACAACAGACCCTGCCATTCCATGAGACCCTTAATTTAAGACCGAAGTGGCTCTCAGATCTGATTTCCTCATTCAGCATCCGAGCAGCTCTGACACTGAAAGTGAATGACATGTCACACAGAGACAGAGTTAACTTGCAATCAGATGAGATCCTCTGTAACAGACCTCAGAAGGGCTGGTTGGTCTCTCTCTGTCACAGCTACGCAGAGGGACCATGGTTTATATGAGAGTTTGAGGCTTCAGGTTTGAGTAAACATCCTCTACAAACTGGCTGGCATCTTAGTGAAAGTGCACTCACTTCTGTAGCAGCTGCTTTCCTGTGACGAGAATTTCTTCCTGGAGAAAGTTCACATAGGGGATATACGACGGTGCCTCTGGGGAATCAGAGGGTGATTCGTGCACCAACCCGCCCTCTGTGACACTGTGTTAGTAGGAAGGACATGGGAATTTGAGCTTTGTAGACACATTTGACAAATGAGTGAATCCAAAACTGCTGCATGTCTTCCGGGAGAGACACTGACGACAAGCTAGGTTTTTGATGTGGTGGATATGGTTACACTTCTTGCCCTTGAAGCTTCTGTGGCCAATGTAGAGACTGTTTTTTTTTCTGAAATTATGTTAAAAAGATGTGGATAAAGTAATCTAATGTGATGAAATATCAAAGCAACCAAGTCAGCCCTGCAGTTGCTAAACCACATCCACTGTGTCCCTGTGGGATGCGCTAAAGAATGTCTTATCCATGAGTCTCCCAAAGAAAAAAGCAAACAGTGATGCTATCGCTTTAAGTACTGATTGGTCATGAGTGAGTGGCTTTCCACAACTTCCTGTTTGGAGCCAGGCGTGATTGCAAATGAGGTTTGTGATGAATTGTCCCTGATCCTGGGTCAGTTTTACTATTTCTACACTAATGGTGAGGGGTCATAACAGTGAATGTAAAAGCTAGTTCATCATCATCAGCACTCAAAGGGAACCAAAAACTAAAGCGAGGGCCACAGGAAATTGATGACTTCCAGAAGAAATACTGTCACGCATCAGATAACACTAATCATAAAAAGTGTTTCACCTCTGGTGAAAGAAAAAAGCTACAGCACCAGTGCCTGGCACTTTTATAGCCTACAGGTATTTAGGAAAATCCCATTTGAATGAAAAGCTCCATTCTAAGGGGCACTGATAGGTTGCCAAGCCCACCTAGTGGCCCCTAACCCCAACACCTGAGAGGTCGAGGGTAATACAGAATAACACTTTGTGTTTATGGTGCAGTCTGGCTATTGCATACAAGTCCTACGAAGGTGTCTTAGGACAAAGAACAGAGTATGGCACCAACAGTGCATGTGTGTGTGTGTGTGTGTGTGTGTGTGTGTGTGTGCGTGTGCATCTGCATTAACTGTATCCTAAATCCATCAGTCATGGAACTTTACTGGGTAGGATATGTGTTCCCATGAGGCACTTGTTGTCACATGTTGTGTAATTAAGCTGTGCCCAGCTTGTAAGAGTGCACATAATATGCATCATACATCCTGACAGCTGCGTATGGACATTTATAGTCAATGTGTTTATTGATTTGTGCGTTGAGGCATGTTTATGAATATAGTGCACCTTAACATGCATGTAAAATGCATCTGTATGTGCATCTCTCACACACATATATACACTATGTTATACTGTATATATGGAGATATATGTCCTGTAATATATGTAACAAAGTGTGTGGCCCCTCGGTGCCCATAGAGGCCCAACTGGGCTGCACTGTAAACCATATGCCACAAGCCTCTGTAGTACTCAATTAAACCAAAACACACAGTGTGAGAAATACACACCTCCCCAAGCCAGTGTGTATTTATCTAAACATGGATACACACTCTGGGCTGGCTCCAAGGCAAAGCTGAGCGACAGAATGAGGCAAAGCTCCAAACAACATCTGGAAAACCATGTGCGTGTGTTTGTGTGTGTGTGTCCTCTGTGTGTGTGTGCGTATGTGTTAGTGTGGGTGTGTTTGCACTTTGAGTAAAATTATATAAAAATGGGCCTGTGCATGCATGCACTAGTGTGGTTACTTGACTGTAGACTTGAGTGTGTGCATGCATGTGTGTGCGTGTGCATGTGTGTGAGCGTATGTTTGTGTGTGTGAGTGTGTGTTGGTGCCCTAAAATAGCGCAGTAAACACAGGGCCCTTTGCACACAGTTGGATAAATCTGCTTCACCAGAGACTTTCAGCTGTGTGTCTTTGTGGTGTTGAGGGAGTCGTGCTTGTTTGGTAGTTTGTTAATAATAACAGTTTTGGGTGTAAAAGTGTGTGTCTACTTATGAAAAGACACAGTATTGATCCCCAAGCAATGTTATGTTTTCACCAGTGACATCAGATTAATGACCCGAATGAATTCATCATTACAGTATTTGTTATTCATTCAGATCTTGCATTTTGTTTGTAATAAAAATTTACAGTATGACTGAATCCTGACCCAAACTAAAACTTTGTTGTTGTTTTTTTAATGTAATGATTATGTTTCTTATTTACTTCTGTTATTTTCTTTACATGCAGAACATTATGTGTAATCCTTAACACAAAGCAATAATGTGAAGTACCACAGGCGTATACACAAATAAGCAAATCCCTTTGTTTTTGTATGATGATATCAAGTTTAAAAGAGGACACAGTGCTACGGGGTTTATTCTTTGTTGCTTGGTCAGTTTAAGACAAACAGGAATTCAGCTCAACCACAAACATTTGCTGGCAGGAAGTTGCACAAAAGCAACCCTTTGAGTGTTACTTCTGTTCATCCAATGAGTTAATATGGGTAATTTACTTAAATGGCGCATTTCAAAGATGATTATTTTGACCTAAATGTCCAGGAGGGACAACTTGACTAAATTATGCTTCTAAAATGTTAGTGGAATAAACTCACGAACTGCAGCAGAGCCTAATAACATGTTTTCACTGCAGAAATATTGTACTATTAAACAGGGTAGTGAAACTGCTGTGCATGTCGAAAGAAAGAAACAGAGAGAAGAACAAACAATAGATAGTCTAAAAAAAAACAGTGACACTGAGAGAGTTAGAGTTCATTAATAATAAGCATCTGCAGCCCATGAGGCCTTGCTTCAACTCCATTCAATCGATGCCACTGCTCACATATGCATGTTTTGACAAATGTGGCAGCTCTTCGGAAAAATTACTATCCTTGACTCTTTCATAGTAAGCTTTTTAAATTGGCCTAAAAGCTGCGTGGACAGTTTATGCTGGCAGCAACACGGCTGCAGTGGTTTTTAAACTTGGATGTTACTCATCGCAAAGGGAACTGTTAGACTGAGCCATTTTGTGATACATTGTTGCAAGCAAACATTCAAATATCACATGAAGGTTTATATTTAGACAACTTTCACACCTATAGAGGTGTAGGTTAAAGTTGGCATGTCTTAATTTCCTGTCTGTTTGGCAGTGAGAAAAGTATAGATGAAGCGATTCATGAATCTCTACACTTCCTTACAAAGTAATGCCTGTGTGCATGTAATAGATGTACTGTACACAGGAATGGCTAGTGACCTTTCTGCAGACAATGCACATGTCCAAAGCAGTATTTTTTACGTTGCTTTATGTAACTTGTTATGTTACTGTTCACTACTGCTAAATACCTTTGCTGAAACTAATTGTGGGGGCTGTGCAAGAAGGCAGTGTATGTAAGGAGCACCTTCACTGCAGTTGTAAGTAAGTTGCAGCCTAGAAGGAAAAGAAGCAACACACGTCTTTAAACCATGATGTGATGATGACGGAGCAAAACCAAACAGTGCAGTAGCCTCTAGCGACAAACCCTGACCACATCAGGCTACACTTTTTATACTCAGATCTAAAAAAGACAACAGTTACATGATGAAGTGCTTACTGTGCCTCTCGGAAAAACACAGAGAGCTCTGCCTTCAAAAGCTCCTCCTCTAACCTCAACAACACATTAAAGTAAGCTGCACTCACTGTAGATGAACACTGTAGGTAGCTCGAAAATGTCATCTAAGTAAATAAAGGCATTATTTTATCTTCATTTTTTAATACTTTACCCGCCAGTGACTGTATGTGTCAAGTTCTGCAAATTTTGAGTAAACAATTTGTTCCTTGGACTTTATATTTTATAGCACACAATGCTAATAAAAAATGCACCGAATTTTTGCCAGAAATATACAGTGTGAGTCAGTCATCAAAAGTTACACAATTTTATTAAAAATTTATTCAGTGATAAAATAAAATGTTTCTTGCTCAAAAATGCTAAAAGAAATACACATTTGTTAAAGATGTTGAGTTTGATTTAGTAACATCATGTTAACAGTTTTGGGCACTAAAGTTCTTCAAAACTACAAGCACAGCTGCTTGTAAACAATCCTGACTGAGATTTCACCGAGGAGTCCATCTATCTCTGTAACATCACCCCTGACTTGACCTGTGTTTCCATCATGTTGAATAATTTCACCTGTCAGAAATCCTCCCTGAGGAGTGACTGAAGGTGGGGCTTCCCAGTCAGCTTCCTGCCCTCCCTGTGCTGCCTGTTTTTCATGGTTCTCTCACTTATCACAACTAAATACTAATCTGAGAAACAATATGAGGTGATGCGGGGAGTGCTGTGGGAGTAGGCCTGCGGGGCGTTCACTCATAGAGGATATCCTGTACACTTCTTTTATGGAACATGGTGAGCTGGGTGATTTCCTTGAGTTGCTTTAACTCTGGGTTCATGTGTGTTTGTGGAAGTGGGTGGGTGTTTTGCGCACGTGTGTTTTAAGGGTGAGGGTATACGGGGATCTGGGTGGATGCTTCTAAAAGTGTAAATTTATGTGCTAAAAGAGGGAAAGTTTCAAAGAGTGACAGACCCTACAAACTGCTCAGGAGCCGTTTTAGCTCACATACAGTTTAATTAAAGGGGCAGTTTAAAAGTATCATTAAACAGCATGTGCTGCTCTTTATGAATTCAGCCCGTTAACATACATCTATAATGGACAGAGAGACTGAAAAGAGCCATAATAAGTCAAATACTGGCTTTTGATAGAAAGAGTCAATATACAATAAATGATAATATTATGTATATTAGAGCACAATAGCTCTGCCACCTCTCCTTGACCCCTTCATGCTCACAAATACAAGGAGGCTTCAATCTTTTTGTTTCAATAAGTTGGCATGCTTATAGCTCCTTTCAACAAGTATAAAATACAGTAACTGTCCCACTTATGATCCCCTGAGTTGTTGCTTTTATTATGTCCGATATGATGCTAAGCAGGCCGCACGAATACTGCAATTAGTGTCATTTCAGCAGACAGGACACTGAATTCCTTCCTGTTTAACTGGCAGAACATCAAGCAAAATGACCTAACTTCTCTCTCACTTCTTTGCTTTTCTTTCCCTTTGTTGTATTTTAACAGCAGTGTGTCACCAATTAACCATCACATTTAAGCCAATGTGGTGACCATACGGGACAGTCGTGACACATGACATGTCACATTGAACATATTATTTTAAACCAGAACAGGCTCGGGGGGAAGAGGAAAGTAGGACTCACTCCAAGTCGAGATGGAGGTGTTGCAGAGGCACCCGTCATAGAGAGGCTGAAAAAGTGATCTCTGTTCCTATCATTATCAAAACAAGGGGGGGAGGGGGACGATGGCTGCAGTCAAGACAGTGAGTCCAAACCAGAACAACACAGCACAAGTTAAAAACCGGGAAGTAGCTCGGCCCAAACAGGACTTCCTCATCTAAGTGGGGTGAGGAGAGGTGGAGTGATGCCTGACAGCAGTGTTTTCTTGGTAGAGGAATAATGCTCCACCGCCTCACCTCTCTTCTGCATGGTCCTCACCCCAACCAGAGTCAATCTTTGCTAAATTCCTCCATCTCCCATGAAAAAAAAAAAAAAAAAATCCCTTCATCGGCAAAAACTGAATCATCCTCATGGAACATTTCACAGAACTTAGAGAAACGGTGGCTGCACTGGAGGGGACAAAATGACACCGCAACACTGCCACCAAGTGGTAAAAAAAATAGGTTCCCGGTGTGTCTGTATGCATCATGTAGCTCGCTGAACACAGCTACCTTATTAACGGTCGAATTAAAGGCTAATTTGCAGAGTGTCGCTCAGCTTGATGTCTAGACTTAATCAGTGTAAGATGCTAGATTAGTCTTATCCTCTCAGAGCAGACTTAACACATACGGGCCTGAATAGAAGCTCCACTGCATCTCCATCAACACAAAAACCAACTACACACTGAAATGAAAGAATAATTAATTAAAAGGAAAAAAAAAGATAACTGCTTAGACATAGTCAAGCCAGAAAATACTAAGTGGGACAGTTATAATGCCACAGATGCAGGTCAATATACAGTTACTGAAACTTCTAAACATTCCTCAAAAGCGTCTGCCGTCTGTTTAAAACCAAATCATATTAGCTGACATATGAGCCCTGCTCTCACTTCCTGTTAACTCAAAATAAACCGTCTGTGTCAGTCAGGATTAATCTGACAACTGGACTCCTCAGCTTACAGTCTAATCATATGATGACAGCATGAAGGTTCAACTCCGTCCATCTATTGTCGGATCCCAGTTGTGTATGTGGGTCAGCTGTAAGTCAGTACCCGACTGCCAATTACAGCACAGCAGCCACTTTTAAATTGCTCTGGAAGATTACGTTTCCTGACTCTCTGGGAAGCCGTCTGTGACAGCCCATCACACAGGGTTTACTCTCTGCTGCTCTGAGAATGGTGGCTGTATGAAAATAGCATGTGCATTTCACAGTGAGCTTAGCCGTGGCTGTCCGGTCAATGAAAATAATAGGAGAAATGTCCGAAAAGTCTGTCAGACAACATGTTAGAAATAAACCGGAGAGGAGACAGACGGTCAGACGGACAGATAGACAGACAGACAGAGGTCTCTGCACTATCTGAGCAAGTAAAGCAAACACAGCCAGCTGACTGCTGCCACTACCAAGAAGCTGCTTGTCCTGCACTCTGACCAAAAAAAGAGTAAAGAAAAAAGTCCCATCAAAGGCAAACTTTATCAGGTTTAAAGTACTGAAAAGTGTTTAGAAAAAGTCTGAACTTACCGGCTATTCTGTCTCGCTCCATAACTCAACGGCTACCTCAAATAGCCACATGTAACCTCTGCTTTTTCTCTCCTCTCCCTCTCCCTTCCCTTTTTTCTTCATGAAGACTTCCCCTTTCTCTTGCCTTAGTCACCCTGTCCCCCTCTTTCAACCCTCCCTCTCTCCTCCCTCCTTTTCCTCCCTCTGTCTCCCTTGCTCTTATACTTCCTCCAAGTTTTAATGTCTTCAGTCTGTCGGGATAACAAGTGAGTGGAGCAGACGTCCCGCAGCCATGTGCTAGTCATATGGATTCCCTCTCTGTCTCACTGGTTTTATTTGCTTTTTCTTGTAGTCCTTGTTCTCTTCCACACACGTATGATGCAGGCTTTTAGCCCAGAAACATACGAGCTGACACTTCATTTTTCTTCCTTCTTTGTCTCCGATATTTGCTGTTATTCCCTCGATACTGAAGCCTGCCTCTCTTACTCTTCTTCCTTCTCACACACAAACGTGCTCTCCAGATACTGAAGCTGTATTGTATCTTTAAATAGATCCTTAGCCCTTTGATTAAAAGTCCTGATGTGAAAATAAACTTGGCCCATTCACGATAGCAGAAAACTCTAGTAGTCAACCATCACGTGCTGCACCAACAACACACTCAAACGGCAATATCAGATATAGAAACCCACATAAAGCCGTGATCCAAACAGCCGATGACTGGCTCTGAGTGGACTGAAGAGTGTTTTCAACAATGTTTGTCAAAAGAAGGTTCAGTCCAGGGCCCTTGTGTGTGAAGTGCCTCTTAAATGAGGCATGTTTACAACCAGGATATAATCAGTGTTATAAGTTCTCAGCCAATGAGCTTTTTGAATTCGTGTACATCAGCTGAGTGTCTCTCATTCTCAGCCCTACACAGGAAATGACTGGACATCTGATGGCTTTTTCACTGCATTGCTCACAGTCTGAATGTATCATTATTCACAGCGATTTTATCTGTGTGGCTAAATTCACGCTGTTACACACACGTCATGCTGAGACACCTGCGTGCAGTCAGCTTGCAGCTGGATTAAGTCGGTGGCCACGTAGCGAGCCGTCGTCTTGGTGTGAAATTCCCATGAAAATACAACACACACAATCTCCCACACACCCATCTTTGTTTTTGTGGCGTTGAGAGAAGGAGAAGGCGCAGCTCAACAATCACTTCCTCTTCCTTTTTCTTACAGGGAACAACCCTCTTCAGCCCATGTCTTCCAGACTTACACATAGCAACGATACAGGCACAGCAGGAAGTACAGTTAGATACGACCCAAAACAAACAGTCGCTCATACTCACATGCACTAACTGCATGATAGCAGGGAACTGTTAGTGGTTTCTCTAGGTTTAAGAGTAAATGAATGCAAGAATCTTCCTAATTATTTTAAATTCATGATATGTATTTATAAGATGAACACAAAAGGTAGATGCATGAACAACCTGAGTGATACAGGCCACTTCACAGACACACACAAAGACACACATGCATGTAACTTCCACTCCCCTGCAGACCTCAGGCCTTTTCTGACATCCTCAACAGAGAAGTGATGAGAAGCAGAGCAGAGGAGGCAGATTAGAGATATTCAAGTAAAACTGCACTGAGAGCAGATTTAGTCCCAGTAAGACTCTCTGAGTAATTCTCCAGATTAGAGAGATAAAAAGTATTGAAAAGCCTGTTCAGTGTGTTTTATTTACCACATCATAAGGTAATCATTATCTATCTTTTAGCTGGAATTTGACTATTTTGGTTTGTAGGTTGAGATCTACAGGTAATGATGTTTTACCCTTTAAGATGTGTATTTGTTTAAAGTTAATTGCCATTATGATGTTTATGTTTATATTGGTACATAATCATATATATTTCCAAACTCTAAGGTTTAACAGAGATAACAAAACTAATCAGAAATGTTTTCATTGGTCTCGTCGGTCCCTTTCTGTAATTTAATGGTCTCGTGTCTATATTGTTAAGCCTTTTAAAAAAGAAAACTGATGTCTTTCTTTTATATCTGTGCAAAAATGCAGCTAAAGCACAACCATGTGCTCACTGACTAAAAACTTGATTTTGATTAAGGTGACAACTTTTACCATAAATCAGACCAAAGCCAGAGAAGTTCTAAATGAGCCTTTTGGTGCTGAATCTAAATAGAAAGCAGGTTGCTGGTGCTGTGACAAAAGTGTGGTTTTAAATATAGAGACATGTCTCTTTTGGCAGCTGGCTCTTTCAGTCTCATGATCATTTTCCAGCCTTAAAAAGCTGTAGTTAATCACAGGGCCAGGGTCAGAGAACACATCAAGCACACAACATGCGCTCATGTATTTGTTGAGTCACCCTCACAGGCATGACACACAAACAGAGTCACACAAACATGTATGCCAGTACAGAACTGCTAGTGTAGAGTCAGTCTATTTAAAGTCCATAGTAATAGAGTTTTTTCTTTTTCTGTGTAACTGTAGTGACGTGGGCTGAAATTAACTTCTGCTCACAAACTGCTACATTCCAGATTAACATGAACAGACGCACTAAGTTGGATCGTGTTGATGACTTGGATGGATCGAGGACCTTTAAGCTTCAGTCAAATAAATCACTCAGGGAATGACAGAATTAATATAATAAGCAAGATTATGGGATAACGGTTTACTCTCCCTGCAGCAAAGAAACAACTGCACTGACATGAATCATTTTTAAAAGCATATCTATTTATTTATTAATGCAATAAAGTTCCTAACCAGACATTTACTAACCCCATAAAATCTCTTACTCATCTCTTTTTTTTATCAAAATTGGTTACTGAGAAGTTTTTTTCCAATGAAAAAATCCCCTCGTATTAATGATATTGGCCTGGAGGTATCTGGATGCTGTCCTGCAGCTTCAACTCTGCTCTTCAAACACACAAAACTCATCAGCAGTTTTGCTGTTTGACAAACGATGCAGTAACTTTCTTCTTCATGAATAATCATGTGTCTTGGCAGGCTAACATTAGCTGACATTACACGGCAGATTTCTTTTGACACAGTCGATTGATAAAATATGAGAAAAAAATAAACTTACTAGCTGACAAACGTGTTGGCTCATGCTCACTGTGTTTCCAGAATAAAAGGATGGGGCAGTGTCGGGCCTCAGTATAAGTAACTGAAGAGTACAACTAAGATTTTCAGATCCTTTTGCAGTGCATGAAGGCTCAACTTTTCTCGCCTTTTCAACTTTCAATCCAAAAACAGAACACATCTTTGCTCTTATTTTGAAAAACGGCGACACTTAGCTTGCAAAGTTCTAGTTGTAGCTGCTCCTGCATTCTACTTCTGGCCGATCTAACAAGGTAGCCCCGCTCCCTTAGTTGATGGGATTGGTTCCTTATGTATGTGATGTATGAAACACTGGCTGTCTGTATCCTTTTTTGTGACAATGTCATTGTTACGCTCTAAGCTAATGTCTGTGAAGGTTCTCAGTCATCCAGGTCATGGTATTCGTAGCAAGGTTAGTCTTAGGCAACTTTAAGCTAATGAATTGCTCTCATGATACATCTTTTAGCATATAAAAACTATCACATGGTTAACAAGGTTGGACACTAAATTTTTACTGGAGGGGCCTGCTAACATTTACTCTCCAAATAATATGACATTACCCTCTTTGAGGAGGTAAAAATCATCTGTGTGTTCCTTTTATTATTTGCTCCAGCAGTGCTTGAGAGCATTATCTAAAGTGACACTGACCTTTCAGTTATATTTATTTAAATATTTTTAAATTAAACAACATGAGAAGAAATTACAAATTTTTTAAAAACGTCATGAACTGAGTACAATTCATACAGGCAAAATTATATTTGGAACTATTTTGGTTGTGCAACCAAATATTAATCCACTGAGTAAAGCTGAGAGATTTGATCTTATGTCCATCTATAGATAGAATTGTTCTTCATGTTTTTCTTTCAAATAATGCTTCTTGCCACCAATTTGTAAGATTTAGTCATTTTAATTATTTTTTTAATCACCAGACTTTTCACAAAGAACCTTGTGTTTGTGGCCTCCCTCACTCATACCTTTCATCATCACCCATTCCATCACACACACACACACACACACACACACGCACACACACACATGTTTAAAATTCCACTTAAAACCAAACACACACATAAACTCAGGGGGTTATCCCAGTAGATGCCCCTTGCATGACCATATACCATGTAAACATACAACACGCACACATAAACACGCACACATACACACGCACGCACATACGCACACACACACACATGTACACATGTACACTAAACATTCAGCCTATATTTTCATCCATTGAGGCAGATGGTCATAAGACACAGACGGGCACGTGGGCTTGTTCACTCATGCAAGACAAACACATCACCCTCAACCCCCGACCCAAAAAAAGATGTGTATCACACATTGACTAAGGGTGGATGGTGAGCCTTGGGGTGCACATTAATGTAAGCCGTCACTTCAGAGCATGACCTATGGCCGAACGCGTGACTCAAACATGCTAAATTTAGTTATATAACATTTGAGGGAAAAAAAAACTCACCAGCATGCCAGTAAACACTAAAGGGATGCCTGCAGGGCAGCGATGCACAGTGAAGGAGAAAGAACAGTGGGGAGGAGATAAAAGATAAAAGAAGAAGAGGAGGAGTGAGCAAGGGAAGTAGTGAAAGAGGTAAATGGAGGGGAAGAAGAAAGGAGCGAAGGTTAAGGAAGGCGATGAGGGAGAGGAGCCGAAGCCTTCATGGATGAAAAAAGCATCTGAGAAGGATGGACTCCAACACTCGAACTAAGCTGGAATTACACATGTGCACCACAAGTGCCTTTGGTGTAAGGAGTCCTACAGTAGATCGGTGTGTTGCAGGTGTATCAGGTATTATTGCTTTGGAAATAATGGCTTCAATAAGTTTTTTCCATAGGAGAGATTTTGACATGACAGCAAAATAAATAATGGCTTAATCAAATTAAGGTGCTTCAGTTTTAGGCTCCTGGTGCTGCACATGAATACTCTGGACAGGTTTTAATTAAAAAATAAAGCAAATTTTAACCCTTTTTTGTTAGAAATTCAGCAATAGTAAATGGTTTTCTATCTGCTACTGTTATGAAAATGCGAGTTAATCAAGATAAGAAGGAAGAAGTGTGAATACTATAGTGGGCGTTCAAGTCATATGCTTCATGTATGTCAGTGTGTCTTTAATTATCTCGGAGTTTCTCTTCACATAAAGGTGAAAACAAAAGAAGCTCAAGCTGACCAATCATAGTCCTTGTTGTCTTCACATGGGGCCACTGTAGCCATGATCGATGATTGGATGTCGAAAGAAGTGCCGGTTAGCTACAACACAGCCAACTGTATGCAAATGCTGATAAAATCCTTACAACACAAAGATGCAAAAAATAATGCTTCAAGAATGCAGACATGCACCTTTCAAAACACAAAAAACATGTAATCCACTCTCTAAACTTACTTTCCAATAATAATATATATCTCTATGTGATTTAGTTATAGGCATGTTAACATATGTGCATGCAGCCACAAACACTTTATCCTTCAAGTCCCCAAAAGCTCTTTTCTCCAAAAATAAACAATAAAAGTTCAAGAATCCCATCTGCAAACAGGAGACGGTGGGGAATGAAAAAGAGAATACAGTGTGATGTGGTGCTGCTAGCCACAGTCTGATGACCTCACCAGAGCGCTACGCAGCACTCATCTTCCCCCTGCCTCGTCTCCATCATACCCACACACATGCACAGAGAGTGATAGTGAGACAGAGAGGAAGAAAGAGGAGCTGTCCTCCTCATTTGTGTCCCCTGCTGCTCCAGCCTACACATCCAACCTGGGGCGTGTACAGGGACGACACAACTCCTCACATCAGTCATCCACACAAGCCAAATTTCAAACCGTGCTCTCATGCAAACCATGAGGAAATGCACTTTTGTAAACATAAAGAACTCAGATTGTTTGACCCAGTAGGATTCCACTTGTCATTTTTTAAGCGCTTTTATACTGAATTGGGGAAATTACCAAATAATGAGCAACCTATCCATCTTCTAAATAACACTGATTTTCCACAACAATAGCTCGAGATTACATTTTGATAAACAATCCTCTTAAACACAATGATATGAAGCCACTACATGAGGACAGGAAGATCACATTATTACATCGATCTATGAATATGATGATCAGATTATGTCTCGATTTTCAATCAGACTTCTGTGTCTGCTGATTTGACTGAAGCCACATGGCCACACAATCAGTTCTCAGTTTGACTGAGTGAAGGGAAGCTGGTCAGCTGTTCTGCTTTGGTCCTTACATACAAACTCAGTTACTGTGTGTTTTTTCTTTTTTTTACATTGTAACAAATATGTTCAAAACAATGCAATTCAGGTAAAAAATGAAAGCCATGGCACTCAGTCCACTTCCCATTAATTAGTGTGGTATTTCCTTGGAGATTTATACTGTTGATCTCCTGGATTCAAGTGAACAAAGTGAGCCTGGAGTCAATAAAAGGTATGAGTGATTGTCTGAGAATTGTAAACATATCATTATATGCAATTTATAAGTCTTTGTCAGGAAAGTCTCTTTTAAGACTACCATGTACTCATTGGACATTTCTGGTCCTTTTTAACTGCTTGGAAAGCTTTTCAATGTTAATGTTAAGTAAAATAAAAAAAATAAAAAATCAAGTATCAATAAATATTTTTACCCACTGCAACTCAAAAGACTACAGCCATTTTAATCTTGTTGATGATTATTATTTGGATTCCTATTAGTTGCTATGACAGTATTTCTTTGGGTCCACACAAAACACAGAGAGCACTTAAAAACAGTACACTGCAGCATAGAATAGGCTAAAAACAAAGAACAAATTTCAGCCAGGTTAGGCTGACAGATAAAGGAGCAACATCTGAATGTGTAATAAATGGTAAACAAGACAGAGCAACTCAGTGAAACTCTACTTAAATGTCCAGCTTTAGAATTTAGGGGGATTTATTTATGTTGAATATGGTAGAGACAGAGTGCGCTCTGTCACATATTCTGCCATGTTGCATTTTTTGCAGCTACTGTTGACTCCCCTGCATGCTTGGAAGGGGAGGATGAGCAAGGGGATATCTAATTGCATGCGATAGGCAATGACAGTGCTACATGTTAGTATTTCTTAGATATAACTTACCATGTTCCCTGCCTTAGTTTAGCATGTTAGCATGCTAAAAATTGTAATATAACTAAATGCAAATCAGCACAAATCAGATAGGAATATTAGTTTTGCAGTCAAATATCAAAATACTGGACAAATCAAAACTATGACCTGCTGGTTGCACCAGATGAAAAGTCAGTTGATCAACAAAGTCTGTCTGATTCATCCTTTGTTGACCATGAATGTCTGTAACAGATTTCATGGCAATGCCTGATACACATATTTCAGTATGGAACAAAGTGGTGGATGGACTGACCAAAAGCACCATCCCTTTACCGTGGCTAAAAATACAAACAAATGTGTAATGAGGCAGGACCTGGATGTCCTTCGGTGCTATTAATAATCCACTGAAAAAAATGAAAAATGCACACAGAAACCCCGACCTCCATAATTAACTGACAGTTTATCGCAAATTCTCAACCGCTGAAGATGTTTCACAGATCATAAAACTGGTCGTCATAACAAAATGCAAAGCTCACGGCCAAAGTCATTACTGATGCTGAGTCAGCAATTGGCACGACCTCTAGTGAGCGCTGAGATGCTCTCGGCCAATCATCTGCGTGAACCAGAGAAAATCATGGTAATAACCGATACGTGACCCTGTAACCGATGACACACACACAAATATGCCGAGAAGTGAATTCACACAGTCTGTCGAATCAGATTCAGCTTGTTGAGCAACCCCCCCTGAACCCCCCTGCCTTAATAACATACATGTATAACTCATGTAGGCTCCTCTCCTCCAGTTCTCTGACAGTTTAAATCCCACTTTCAGGTCATCTGGACTGTCAGAGGCTGTAAAAGTGCTAGTAGTGCAGTCTGCTTGTCCCTGCATGGCTGTGGTAACACTGCTGGCTATTTCTCCCTCACCATAAGGTAATCATTAGCAATGAGAGAGAGCTAGAAGCAAGCTACGTAAAATGGGAAATCCTCAAAGTTCCAGATGCCCTGCAGAAAAGAAAGGGTCTGCTATAGCAATTGATGAGTAAGTGGACACTAGGTGGAAATTGCAGGGAGAGTAGAAGCTACTGTGGAAGTCTTATTTCCATTAATTTATTCAGTAGGCTTTTTGAAAGAACTTCTTTGGTGGTTTTGTTTGGCACTGAAGAAAGAATAAAAAAACAGCCTGAAATGTCGGCCTCACAAAACCATATGAAATTAGTTAAGCTGGAAGAATAACAGTCTGTCAGCAGTGCTTAGTGTTTGCCACAGTGTGTAATATACCTCATTGTGCTCTGTACGATTACACTTCACACTGCTTAACTGTGCATTAGGTAATTGAGTAAAGGTAAGCTTAAACAGAGCGTGGATGAGAGGAGAAAAGCTATGTGATTTGGTTGATTATCATAAGGCAGGGAATCCAGCCATTAAGCTCAAGGCCTGCTGCTTTCACCTCCATCTCTACAAATTAGCCTGAACAGATGGAGGGATGATGCTGGGGAGAGAGAGAGAGAGAGAGAGAGAGAGAGAGAGAGAGAGAGTAAAGAACGAGAAGAGAGTTCCTGTGGTTCACTGTGGCTGCAGACCTCTGTAATCAGCATGCCAAGCTCCTGATGTCTAAATCCACAACTCGGACCCAGACAGTCTACACATACTATATACACACACTTACATTGCACACAAACACATGCACGCAAACACACACAGAGTGAGCTCCCTACACATGAGCTGTGCGGCGGTCTCTGGTCATGTGGAGTTTGGCGACGGAGAGCGTCCCAAATAAATGCAAGATGACTGAGTGTGAATCTGAATCCATGCAGCATTACACTGAGCCATTACACAAGGGGATGTATCATTTACTGGCATCCGACTTTTCTGGTTTTCCAAAGAAATTACTGAGAAAACCCTCATGGTAAGATCCCACTGACCCAGATTTTTTAGTCAATGTCAATATTAACTCATTATTGAATTTAAAAAAAATCGTCTCTATCAGCCAATGTCTGTTTTTGACATGAATACACACTTGATAATGCTTTTGATATCAGCCAATAATACTGACACACATTATCTTAAATGTTTTTTATCCTCCTGCCTCTTGCATGACATCAACAGAAATTCTCATCTAATTACCCTGTAAAATCAGACATTTGTAATTGCAGTTTAATGAATAAACTGAGCACACTTAGCTCTTTTGTCCACTTGCATGTGTCTGTCAGTGATTATTTAAAATCCAAATGGTTATTCATGTCTCAGATCTGCTTTATCTCCTGACTGTGTATCATTGTGAAATATGTGACATTATGCCAAAACTTGGGTGTATATGAACATATATCTTTGAAAAAGGCCCAAAGAAAATATATGATACTTTTGGATTGTTGGGAAATTACAGTAAACTAATTCTAAAGTATTTTGTTCTCTAAAAATGAGTGTTTTTAGTGACATGAATGAAAAAAAAAAGGAGCAACGTACATTTGGCATGTCATCAAGTTTATTGTAATCAAATAAAAAAATGGTCGCAGAACCTCTCACGTGACAGAAAATATAAATGTTTATGTTATTCCTTACACTGCCTCATATAATCACACACAAAAAAAGTAACTGTGGCGTCTCACTATGATTAGCCCAGGCTTTAATAATGGCATCTGCTTGTAACATCAGGTGTTTCTTTAACGAACATGCGGCGGAATCATTCACGACTGGCTGGCTGCTCATCACCATAAGCAGCAGTGACATGGCCCGTTTTCATCCTTATGTTATTCACAGGGGGGGGCTTTGTTAAGCTCAAACGTCACCATGGACCGTTTCTATTTATAGCCAAACTCTGACACAGTGGCAGATGATGTCATAGCTTCTTGTGCGCACGAACACGGGGAAAATGCGGGACTATTCAGCGTGGGGAGAGGTCTCCTTCATGTACGCATTCATTCATTCATTCATTGTTAAAGCGTGGGTCAGCATCTCAGAGCCCAAAGTAATCAGATAGGAATTACAGCTGTGAGGAGAGATAAACCGAGTGATAAAACCATGAGAGACGGAGCGAAACCAATGTGTCACTTCCTGTCATGGGAGGGAGAGGATTAGGCTTAATAGCTGAGGGAAAGTTTATCTAAGGGGAAAAAAGTTAAGTCCTTTCAATGAGAGAAACTTTTGTTGAATAACCAGTATCTGAGCAAGCCCTGAGGGGCAGCGATGGTGAGCTTTTGTAGTTGGCACTTAGGAAAGGAGACTGATAAAGGTATTCTAATACTCATGGAACCTTTCAAGCAGCCGTTTTAATGTGATAAGGATTATATGAAGCGAAGAGCTTGGCAGCTTGACTCTTGGTGAATTAAACAGACACTCACCATTGAATAGCAGAGTAATAAAGACTGCTTTATCATCGCAGGGAGTAATAGTGAAGGTGGTGGAGGACCAGGCCAACGTATGACTCAGACTGAAGGGAATCTGGCTCAGCTGTCACTGAAGAGCCATTGTTGCAGTGAAATAAAGAGCTGTATTGACTCTCCTCATCCGCTGGTTCTCTATGGGACCTACTGGTGTGGTTTAGTGGGAGGATGAATGATGCGAGGGATGCAGCAGATTAAAGTGTTGTGGCATTTTTAATAAATCAGTTTATTACACCTATCAGGACCGCAGCTAGTCTGATTACAGACTGGTCTGTGATCAGTTTGACATCAGTCTTGCACTGTAATGGATCTCTTATAACTTGTATTAGTTGTTGTATAAGTGTTGTATAACTTGTATAAGTGTTATTTAGTGTTACAGTGTAAAGTGATACTTTATGTTATAATATAAAATTAGGGCTGTCAATCAACCTAAGCAATATTTTTTTAAGCATTTTTTTTACTTTAATTAATTCAAATGATTGCATTTTATGACAACCCTTATAAAAGATATTATAGCATTTTTTATTTTTAATTACAGTTAACTAAGAATCGTTAATTTGGTTAAAGGATCTGTAAACATAATACCATCTTATCATTATGACAAGTTCACTGAAAATCATTACAACATAATGCTGAAACATCTCTGTGTTCTACTTGATATAATGACATTTGTGTGTGGATGCTGATAGGTCCTGCATTATAAAAGAGCTCTAATCTTAGTAGAAACACTTCCCCAGTCTAACATGCCATAATTTAAGTGCAGCTAAGGCAAACACTGAATTGTGTGGGCCAAAGTCTGCACATGTCACCCACTACATCTAATCCAGCAGGCTAAATCCTAGCCATCACCCCCCCGGCGTGCTGCACGGCACTGAGATGTTGAGTCACTGAAATAATCAGTCTTGTTAAACTGGCAGAGATGAGAATGTTTCCCCGAGACATTCAGCATTGTAGTTCTCAGTGTATGTTTTATGTTAAATCCAAGGCTCTAACAAGACAACCTAGAGTGAAAATATTTGTGGATGATAAAGTAAATAAAAATCATCAAAACATATGTCTACATCTTCGCTGACGGCACATGTGTTCTGTTCTTTCCATCAACACGTCAACAGCAAGAATGTTTCTTTGAGTTTGTATTAAATCTTCTATCAAAGATAAAAAAAAAAGTCCAACAAATCCTCATAACCAGCCCCCCAGCAAATATTCACCACAAAGGAGTCTATTCAAACTGAGGACGAGCCTGTTTTCAAAACCGACGCAGTCATCAGAGTACACAGCACAGCTGACTGGGATCTCTCATGCGTAGGAAGATAGAAAGAATAAAAGGAGGAGGAGGAGGACGGGGGGGGGCACTGCATTTACTCCACCGGGTCTCCTTGTTCATTCAGGGTCACGTTACATGAAACTACAGAACAACATGGGTACATCCAGTTCATTAAGCCCAACAAGCTCCGGGTCTCACAGGAATTTGGTGGAAGACAACATATTTTTGTAAGCGATCTAAGGCAGAGGTTTCCAAACTGAGGCCTGGGAACCAACAGGGGTCCATGAGAAGACTGTAGGGGGTCCCCAACTAAAGGATAAATGGAATTTTTTAACTTTTATTCCATTATTTGGAAGCTGTAACAATGTGGAAACAATTAAGTGTGTCTGTTTTGACAGTAGTTTATAGTCACCCTAGTTTGATGGACTACTCATACTAATCACACCCGACAATAAAAATTTGCCCAGAGGAAATTACTTAAAAGAAGTTATTTTCAAATAGGGGTCGAAAGTCTGTGGGGTCCTTGACATGACAAATAAGGAAAAAAAGAGATTTAATGGCCTCTTTTCAAAAACAATCTGAAAAATATGGCATATTACTAAACAAAACTGTGAAGTTATACTTAAATGTTTTTTTTCCTTACATCAGAGTTAAGGTATTGCAATGCTATAGGATATCCCTAGCTACAAATAGAGATAACGGAGCCTTAAATATGTACGAGATTAGTTGACATGAACGCATTTGGCCTGTCCCGACCATTTTAGCAGATTATTTTTATATTATACACTATTATAGCTGCTCTCTACAACACATCTGCACAACTTCAAGCATCTGTTTTCTCTAATCACACTCAGGAATATCCCAATCAAACTAGAACTTTTGACTGGGACAAGCTGATGTGTAGAATAGAAAAAAAAAAGATTCAAAAGACTGTCTATTAAAAGCATCTTTGTGGTGCTGCTAATTGAGTTCTCTCTCAGTTCAGCCATGAAAAACTTCAGCCTGAAAGATAATATGACACCTTGAGGTCAAGATGCTGCATGGTGAAACTGCTGGAGCCCCGATGAGCTCTGAGCTGAGGAGGGTGGATTGTGGTTGCTTGGTCTTATGGTCTTATGGTTTGTCTTTGCCTGGAGAGAGATGTGACTAGCAGTCAGCCTAATGATCAAAGTGTGTAAAGACCTCCGACCCAAGTTACTCAGCAATTGTTCAGTAAACAGACAGACTCTCTCCTCTAATCCTCCTGCACAGATCATTACATCTGGACTTCCTCTGTTTTCTGGAAACAATCCAATCACCAGGACTTTATGTTGGCATTGTACGAATCTACAAACCATAAATATATTGAAACTTTATGATTCTTCATGTGCTTTTATGTTGAAGCTTTTTATGGGTAAGTTCTGATTAGGTTTAGGCAATAAAACCACTTGGTTAGGGTTTGGAAAAGATCATGTTTTGGATTAACACACCTGGTTTTTGTCAGAACTTTACTTGGAAATTCTTACGTTGTCGCCTTTAAAAAAAAAAAAAAACACTTGTTGGCAGACACACTGTAGGAAATTCTCCCATCATCTCGTTAAACACATGGTTTTAGTCCCCACAAGATGGCAGTGAAATGTCCTGATGGTCACTAAAACTATCCACTTGAAACCCGGCAGCCAACTTGCTGAGGTAACACAGCACCATCCTCCCCTCCAACCTTCTGGTGAGAAAATAAAGCTCATACAGGCCAGACCAGATTTCTCAAACACTGATATGCTGCATATGTGATCTAAAAAAAATTTTATATCTTAGGTTTGCAAAAACAGAAAATACACATTTCTGTGGTATTCAGGCTACTGGGAAGAGTGTGAAAAACCAAAAGACTTTTAAAAAAACCCATGTACACTGTTAATGACCACTGCCCCAACCAGTCCGACCACCTACTGAGCCACCAATGGCTGGGCATAACAGCAGAGAGTTTGAGGGTGTTGGTTATGGTGCTGTGTCAGTGCAGGTGCAGCGGTGAGGATCTCCAGAGATGCAAACTGACAGTTAGTGATAAGACTGCTTAAACAGGCTGGTCCCTTCCCTCTAGGTATGACCTTTCCCACATTTCTGTTCCCTAAAAAGGTCAAGCACTGATTCCTTACGGCTCCAAAAATGCTGCTCTGTTTGTGATAGTGCTGTGCTGGTAATACTGGACTTTTTTGACAATAATGAGTAGAATTGTAGAATATAAATGTGGACAGTGTATAATGCCGAAATACGGAAAAATAATTCAAAATAAAGACTTCTTTAGAGTTTAGATTAGTTATGACTCTGCCGCCTGGGCTGCCTCCTAAACTTGCTTTTTATCTTTCATTTAAAAAATGAACTGTTTTTTCTCAGAACTCAGTGTCCAGTAAATAATGTACTACATTTAAAACAAGTCTCTACAGCATCAGCTTGTGACACATTTCTGTGTCCGTTTGATTAGGACTGTTTTATTTTTCTCCCCAGAGCTCATCCTGTGTTCCTAAATGTTGCGAGGGGGAGAATACACAGATGGGGCCTAAGCAAAGGCAGGGATTTGTGTTGTATAACACACACACGTTCAAACAAAAACTGTTGTGCACAGTGCAGAAGCAAAAATAAAAGCATCATACGCTGACATCATGACGTGGACCTGTGACATCACTGTGAGCGAGTATATGTCTAAAATGTCTGTTAAAGCCAAACACTGACATGCATCAACACATGCGCAGCACTGTGAGTCTATACAGAGAGCGCAGCCTGAAGGGGCCAGAGCATCCATACAGAAGGTCAGGCTGGGAAGGACAGATGATGATGCACATCAGATTTAATAGCCAGGGGACCCCGGGGAGCCCCCCAGGGTGTTGTACACTCAGCTGCAAAGCAAACTGGCCCAAAACAGCAGAGGAGGCAATGACTAAGTGAAAGAGTTTGGCAAGTTGGAGAAGGATGAAAAGACAGCTCAAGATTAAGGAGATAAAGTTAAAAGAAAAAATTCAGCAGTGTTTTCACACAGACAGAATCTTCTGATGGATAACTAAAAATATGTGGTGAAACATTTCTTAACAGAGACTCATTTAAATCAACATTTATTTCTCATATATAAAAGCACATGCAGCTTCTACTTCTTCTGCTTTAACATTAATTTATCTGTACTTGCAGTCTGTCTAAAGTAGGTCAACTTTTCTGTGTATAAATGCATACTCTGTAGTTTAGATTATGTGTCATTTGACTGAATAAGTTAAAAAGACAGTGTGTCATCACCATAGAAGGTGTATTTTCGCACACTTCTTTGAATCATCTGTACCTGAGTTGGGAGTCTTCTTCATGCTCCGGGTTTGTTGTTGGTCCTGTTCTCTCGGTTCTCAGTCAAAGCAGCGCTGTGGTCCTCGCGGCGAGCTGTCCGTCTCACGCGGTCCCGTCGTCCAAAACA
This sequence comes from Acanthurus lineatus, assembly GCA_029814665.1. Lineage (NCBI taxonomy): Eukaryota > Metazoa > Chordata > Actinopteri > Acanthuriformes > Acanthuridae > Acanthurus > Acanthurus lineatus. Next base: position 18,104,295 of record JAPZDV010000020.1, on the reverse strand, counting down.
GTTGAGTCGACTTTGGCGTCTCAGTTGCGCTGCACTTGTTCTTGTGCAGCTCGCTCCCGGTGCGTGACGACGCGGTGTGACTGCAGGCAGCGCAGATGCAAAAGTGCCGTGTGATGCGCTCAGCTCGGTGATGTGCAATTTAGCGGCACACTGACGTCCTCGAGACTGCACAGCCATGGTAAAAGAAATGTGATTTGAGCGCACGAGGATGGGGGTTGGGGGTTCAACTGATGCGTCTTTACGCACAGATCCCAAATGAATACGGCAGCTATACAGTGTTGGATTCCTCAAGAAAAATAATTACCAATACAAATGATTATTACAAAATCACAGCAATGGACTGTGGGAAAGAAAACAGCCTTGTATCAATGTGTCAAACCGCCAACCTCTCTCTGGAAAACTTAATTCTTCATATTATTTGCAATAAAATATCCCATATTACTGGACATAAGCCTAATTTGCTCAAGAAAAGAGAAGAGCAACTGACTTCGTTTGCTTGATTGAATGATTGACTGATGTGGTGGATAAATTTCAACAACACGGAATGATGGAAACACGCAGCCTTCAAGCACACGCTATCCATTATAGACCTATAGCTTACACATATTACAGAAACTTTCATCATCACTATAACCTTTGTACACACTTCAGAGGACTTCTAAGAATAACAACTGATCAACAACTAATATAACCTTTATTTTTGGTGCTCACTGTTGTGCACACCTGGATTTGAACACAAAGGCTATCAAGAATGTTTAGGCTTCATCAGCTCCTTGACCTTCTCTCTTCTTCTTCTACACAACACTGGGGAACTGGGCCGAGATGTAGAAGTCAGACCAGTTTGAATCAAGACCTGATAGGTGAAAACTTCCAAAAGCTGCCCGTTGCTCATAACAGGGACGCTGAGGCGTGTATATGTTACAGTATCACGACTGTCCACTGCTGCCCTCTTGGGGTCAAACGTTAGACTTGCTACTCTTCCACAGTTTTTGTCACAGCATGACGTCCGACCCCGTAAAAAGTCTCGACTCTATGTCAAACACAGATAACAACAGAATGCAAACATTTTCAAACCACGACGGCTTTACGAAACGATTCTGTTCCCATGTAGAAAAACTCTTTTACAGTGATTAACTTCGCCCCATCCTCCCTCTCATACCTGATGATATCATCACCTGTCATTAATGAGCCTGTTCACCTGTTGAATGTTCCAAGCAGGTGTGTTCCGAGCATTTAACGACATTCCGAGTCTTTTGTTGCCGTTTGACTTGTTAAGGCAGAAAAAAACAGGTGGAAGTCATAACACTAATGATGGTCCCGTTCCATGAAGTGTGCCAGCGAGCATAACAGCGGGGAGCCGGACCTGAAGCCTCTTAAAGGATTGTGTCCTGCGGTTTTATTAGATAGTAAACATGTGCTTTTCCTGTTGTAGCAAAGTTTCTGATTTCAAGAAAATCTGTTTCATCGTGAGTAAATATCTGCTCCTCAGTTTCACATATCCATATCCACATTTGCATAAACTAGAATTTAAAAACAGGTTGATAAGCTGTTTATAACATATATTGACAGGCCTATATGGTAATCATTTATCTGCATAAAACACATAGAGCGAATGTTTTTATGATAGCAGCAACATTCTAATAAATTTTTGAATATTTGTTGTGTTGATGTATGTCAGTATTATGAGCAGATATTTCAGAAATTATAAACTTTGAAATGAAGAGTTTGGAAATGTATTTTTAGAACAGAGTCTGTTATGTCACGACACAAACAGTGAAAATACTGACGCTACAAATTATTTGTCATTAAGCTGTGTTTTTCATTATGTATTCTTCCCAGATTTACAACAGTCAAATCAAATCACTACATGTTGGCAGGGATTTGATTTGACTTCATTTAAATAAAATTTAAGAAGGAAAACATCCGGCAACTGAATTTTCCTTTAAACTAACACACTGGAGTGGGCCAGTCAGTGCCACTGTTGCAGTCAGAATTGAGTAAAGTGCAATAGAGTCTGCTCAACCTTGTGTGTCTGTGGTTTAATGAACACTTCCTGCCCTCTACTGACAAAAATATCTGAGTCAAAAATGAAATGAAAACCCTAGCAGTATAAGACACAGAAAACACACGTACAACAATGTTGACGTGGGTTTCCTGTAACATAGGCTTTGGTTCTAATTATCAAACCACCATGGCTGCTGGTCAATATTTTATTGAATATTTCAGCCAGTAAACTCTTTGTCGTTCAAGCAAAGTTTCTGTCATTGTTTGATTCTTAAAAAATGCCTTAAAATATGTCAGTAATCCTTTTAATTCCATAAAAACATATTATTGTAGCTTGCAGATTTGTTTGTTACAGAAAACAAGACAAAAAAACAAATGGAATAACCAAAATATCTAAAATCCTAACAATACTTGCATCCTTTTCTGTATTTCTTAAATCCATTAAGAAAACATGACTTAGATATTGTATTTATATAAATGGTGGTATATTTTGAATATATCAACACTTAGACCTGCCTTACTTATAATTTCCTGTTTTCTTTCATTATCGATAATGTGTGTGATTAATGTTTTAAGTCAGCAAAACAATCTGTTTCTTTTGATACTTGTGATCTTGCTATCAAATATAGCCTTAAAAAGCGAACACATTTTAAAGTGATAAATGTAATAATCAATACTTACAATCTTAGAAGTTATCAAAGTTGGTGATACTACAACAACAATGAAACACTTAAAAAGTGTTAAATATTTCAAATTGTTTCACGGTTCTATCAGGCAACAGAAAAATAAAAAGACAGCAAACCAACCCTGAGGAAGAAGAAGAAGAAGAAGAAGATCCCAATCAAGCTAATTGCAGAAATACTTGGTGTGCAATGCTAATTAAAGTCATTTTGGTTCAGTTGTTGGTTCTGTGGATTTGCTAGAGGATGGAGGCCGTTCTTGTTCATAGTTTCATACACATTATCTTCGGAAGCTGTTGCTGTTCTTCTGTTCCTGCTCCAACGTTTCACCTGTTGGCAGTGAAATATCACTTTAGAGACTGTCTGCATGGCATAAATGTGAGTGCAGATATCAAGAAAATTTCACTCATTATACAACCAGTTTTAGTAAGAAGTGACTGACTATTTTTCATGAATGTTAACTGTAAAAGTGCATTTCCCAGACTAAACTCTAATCCTAGCAGCTGACAGGAAACAATTCCAGTGCTCCATTACTGTTGATACCAGTTTTCCACTGGGAAAAATGGCAGAGAAATTGTTGGTATTCATATTGTATAGCGTAATAAATCTAACCAAGACATCTTAGGTCACATGATGGAAGGGGACTCACTCCCCCTGAAGATATAAAAGGCTCATTTTCAGGTGAAACACAACAATTCTTATTTTCAAGTGACTGACACTGGTGTGAGCCATTTTATTTTGCAAAGAACTGCTGTGTTGCAGTGAAAAGAAATGAGATTATGAGAAATCACTAAGATGTCTTTATTCATTGCAGGAGGCTTCTCTTACAAAAAAATATGCTATTTATCTTGAGACAACACTAAAGTCAATGAGAACAGATGTAAAAACAAATTAAAGAAAGCTGCACCCACCTTCTATAGGTAGACCATTCAGTGTTTTTTCTCTGTAGTCAACCCACATATATTGTATAAAGGTTAAAGTTAGGTGGTTTTTGTGGGATGTAGCACGATAAACTGATAGAGTTCACACATAGAGGGGGCAACCACAGCTGAAAATGGCACACTATGCAGCTTACATAAATGTCTGAACTTACCCTCCGGATCAACAAAAAGGAGGTCATGGTCACCAGTATGCTGGTGGCACAGGTGACCCCGATGACCAACACAAGGGGGGATCTTTTTTACATTGTGCTTTCACAAATGCAAGGCTGTCCTGTAACAACAATGACAACAAGGCAACACAATAAAATATACTGTCTTCAGCAAATGTTCCTGTAGCACTACATTTAGTGATGGCCCTTGTAGAGCACACTTGGTGATAGTTTTTAACTTGTAAATCAGTACAATGACAATGAAATCTATGTGGACAGAGGGGGCCATAGGTAATGGCTAAATTATGTAACAGACATGATCTGCCAGTGGTAGATCATTGGGGAGTATTAATTATTCAGATGCTTTGATGATAAATTATATAGGATAATATCACAAAATTAACTATATCATCATACAAGCAATGCAGACTAAAAGGGTCCATAAGAAATGTGCGAAAAGCCAACAATTAAAAACAAAATGTAATTTATTGACAAAATTTTGAATACAAAAATGTGATAATATATCCTTTAATGCCATTTTTAATGTCATCATCACAAAAACTGACTTAAATCTACCATGTGCACAACTGTCCAGCATCCAGTACAGACTAGTCTGTTATTCTGTTTCAAAAATATTCATTATGTAATAAACTTATCCAATTGTGTGAATTCTTGCAATTGAAAAAGATTTAATAATCTTCCTTTTTTTCATAAGAATGAAAACATTGCCACAAATACTATGCAATTACGCAAATTGATATGTTATGCGACACAATGCAGCTTACCTTCTTTAGCTGGGAGTAGGCATCTAGCTGCATCTGAGGGACCTGGCACCAGGGGCCACAGGGACAAGTGATTTAGCATGAATAGTTTGCTTGCAGTTTGCTTGAATTTATTAATGAAAGAGGAGAGACATTTGAACACTCCAAATTTCCTGTGGAGGTATTCAGTAACTAATGTTTCAATGTGACAAAGAATGATTACTTTCCACTATTAATCCCACCTTTATTTTTCTTTTTGAAAGGTGGGATTCCTCTCTCCCCAATAATGCCGAGGATCATATTCTTTTAAATACACAATTTGTTTGTATGTGAATCTTAATTTGCAAGTACCTGTTAGTTGTAGCCATGGAACATATGTAGTGGCATATAAAGTACATTTTCATATGAAGTATTTACCTATGAAATGTCCTAGAAGTACAAAGAAGGATGGTAATCTAAAAAAAATTCTAACTTTATGAATGCAATGCACTGTTCTTGAGCTCCTCCCCACCCCTTGAAAAAAAACTATGTGTTTATATTTTGAGAAGGAAAAGAAAAAAATGCACCTCTCACAACAAGTGTGTGGGCTTTGCATTGGACAGATTGCTTGGATATGTGTGTGTAGACACATTGGTAGGAACCAGCGTCTTCCACAGTGAGGTTGCTGATCGTGATGGTGCTGTTCCTCAGTGATCCTTTCGTCTGAATCCTGTTATGGAATTTCTCTCGGACATTGACTTCCTTGTAATAATAAAGCACCTCTTCCTTCTTCGCGTTAAAACTTAGATACAAATACATCCCTGTATACTCTTCAACGCTGCGGGGACATCCTTCAGAGGAGCACTTCAAGGTGACGTCCTTGCCAAATTCTCTGTACAACGCAATGTTCTCTATCATGAGAGACAAACTGTCTGATTATGTAAAAAAAAAAAAAAAACATTCCACAGTACACAGTCATTTGTTTCATTCTGACACTGCCTTGATAACACAGTTGCTAGAAGCAGAAACTGAAGCTATTTTGCACAGTCTAGTAAATATTGGGGCAGCCCTCAACTACAGCAAAAACACTCATAAAATTGTTTTTAAGAAAAGTAAAGTTTCGTACCTGCATTGGCAGAAAGACAGAGCAACAGTATGGCACATCCAGGTGGCATCATCTTCAACATTAAATGTGTACCCTTTGCTTCTAACACACACACACAAAAAGAGCAGAACTTCCTGTACTGTTTGATGTGGGGTGATGATGTGTGACAAAAATCATTTCATTTCTCTCATTTCCTTATGAGCTGCAGATACTGTGGTGACATTACCTTTAGATTTTCTCTGCTGATGTGATGCTGAAAGAAAAAGCCATTAAATATGAAGGTTGTAAAAAAAGGGTGAAAGCTTAAGAATTTGTTATATTTGAAAAAGAAAAAAGCTTTCCAGCTTCAAAAATTAATAAATTATGACATGGTTGTGATACCTGTTATAACTATGAATTTAGACAGTTGTGTTGTCTATATAAGATTTATTTTAAGTATTTTTTTTACACATCTGAAACCTTGCATTAAATTGAATTAAACATGTAAAAATATAATTACATGTCATTTAAACCCACTCATGTAAAGTGTGAAATATTCTTCTTTCTAATTGTACTGTACAACATGTCACTTTGTATCTGTATGTTGCAACACTTGATGGTTTGTTAACAAAACCTGTGATTTCAGTCAAATTGCATCATTAATCTCACAGTATGTCTGATCTTTTACAGCTCATACAGTGTGCCTCCTGGCCACAGCATCTAGGGAGAACAATTGAGGGAGTGCACCCCCTGGTGGAGGTTATTGAACCAACAAAAGTAAAGGAAAATGGAGAAAAAGTAATATAAAGTTGCATGTCAGAATAAACCATCTTTTACTGTACTTTTACTTTGTACTTTTACTTTTACTGTAGATGTAAAATTGCTTGATTTGTATTGTTGTTTATTTAATTTATAATTGAACCTGTAATGAATTTGGCCCCATTTCTTTATGTAAGCAGTGAACAAAATATAAAAAACAAACTTGAGCTTGTGGACACAGTGGACACAAAAATAGTCTTAGAAACATTCTTTGTAAGCATTTACATTGTATAACATAAAATCAACAACACAGAGAACAGGAACATTAAGATTCAACGTAAATGTGATAGACAAAGTAATGGAAATACCTCACAGCGTGATGAAATACATTTAAATAATTTTGCAATTAAAACTAAATAAAAACATCTTGTCACTCATGAACCTCCAAAATATGGTATTTAAAAAACACTGAATGTCCAGAGCATGCATCAGCCCTTTCCACCCTCTAGAGGGCGCTCTTGCTGCATTACTCATAGAGTCACAAAAAGGAAGGACCTCTGAAGTCTGCACTCTGCACTCTGTCTCAGAGAGTGGACTATCAGTCCTCCGGTGTGCTATAAAGCTTCTTTGGCTCTTGCTTATTTATAAAGGTAGTCTTAACAGATCCCCTTTTTTGTATCTAACTTCACAGAGCAGAGGCTCATCCAACCTTTTCTGAGGACTGACTTTAGATGCAGGCCCAAACAATAAAAACTGAACCTGTATTATCAGTTTGCAGGTTTCTTCCACTCCCAGGAGTTATTTACGACTGAGTTTAAAACTTGACTCTCTGTTTACTCTCATAATACTCTAGTGGGAACTGTGAAATTAAACTGCAGATATTTTCTTGATGCAGTGCTTGATCTATTGGTGTTTTAAAGCTAATTTGCCACACCTGCTCTCCTATTCAAAAACCATGAGTACAGACTGAATCATAGTATCAGTTGGCAGCTTTTGGTGTTCGACCAACTGAAACTAATGCAATGTAGCAGTTTTTTAAAGGGCTTTATATTAAACTGAACTGGTTTAGGTTAAGTTTGTCTGCTAAAACTACTTGACTAACAACAGAGAGTAAATACTGTCATTATATCTGCAATTTATGAACATGCACATAGGAACTCTCATAAGCAGAGGACAAAACCATTACAAATGTGAAAGGTTATGAAGCTTTTCATATTTGTATTCTCAGTTGAAACAGTCTTTAAGAAAGAAAGAAGAGAATAAAGGAAGATTCTCTTCCTCCTTCATTCTAAAAGTAGAATGGAAAAACACCGAAAGATTATCTGTGTACTTCTCTGTTATCAGGGAAGGACATCAGAAAGAAGAAAAAATAGACACCGGCCACACACATATCATAACAAGTGAGCAGTTAGACAATTTACGATAAAAAGTCTAGAGATGTAAATGTGTTGCAGACAAGACCTGTAGCTACATGTTAAGTTGAGAAAAAAGAGCTCTAACAACTTCAAATTTTTCCATGGAAATTATTTGTCATGACTGTGTGCACAAGAATTCTCAAAAAGTTTTCATCATGTCTGGACAAGTATGTCACAAATATCTTATAACAAGAAGTGTCGTCAGAATAAAAATCTAGTGTCAGAAAAAATTTTGCTTTATTTTTAATTTAGAAAAAACAGATCACACTCTGGAACACTTGTTTTTGATTAAGCACAAATACAAAATAAACTGTAAGTACATCATTACTTTCATTCAAAACTAGCCCACAAAATGAATATACACACACAGAATTAAAAATATTCACAGATTTACAAAAAACAAACTCATAAAAAACAATACATAAGGCACAATATTGGTGTTTGTGTTTATGGATGAGTGTCCTTTTTAACTTTATTGATTAAACTTTAAACTTAGACTTTTACATTGACCTTGTTTTTCTTTACGAAAATAGTTAATGATTAATAACTTTATCTTTAAAAACTTTGTCTTAACAGAGTCGAGATTAAACGCGAATCTGTCGTAGATGGCGAAGATTAGAGCTGATGTGGCAATGAAGTTGAACTCTTGCTGTCAACAGTTACATAAACAGTGTAATAGAGAAAGTTAATGGGAACACACACGTTTCTGGGGTTTTTATCTACAAAGACAGGATTTTGCAATAGCAAGTAAGTGACAAGTGTAGATCATATGACATGGAAACGCAATAAGCATCTATCTAGTGAACTTTCCCTCTGGCTAGAAAAAGGATGTGAAAATTGCGTGGGTTGAATGTTCTCAAGACAGAGAGAAACATTCAAAACACTGAACTTTAATTAAAGTCAGCTGGCTTTAATATTTGTCTTTCAGCAGGAAATATACAAAGGGTTATTAAACTACCAGAAACTTACAACCAAGGCTGTGATGGTCCATATTTTTCACATTTTCTACAAATCCCATCAAAAGACAAAAGCACACAATGAACTGAGCCAACTCACCAATGTTGCCAGTGTACCCAAAGCATGATACAGTCTTTACCCTTTACCAAAGTCTCCCATTGTTGTCCAGAGTTTTGGGGAAAGTAGCCCTGCCAAACATTTTTCTTGGTCAAGTCTTTTTTTTTTTGACATGCCACTCTGGTAAAATTTGCAAATCATATGCCTTTTTATAAGTCGTTACTCGTTAACTTGCTGAGTTGAGCCAGCAAGGTTCGACCATATTTCAATCATATTTTATGATTTAATGATGGTCTACTCGTGCCCTACATATGTGCAATTTGAATCAGTCCTAAATTGTGAAACAAATATTTAATGGCACAGTAAATGTTTAATAGTTCCTTGCTGTTTTAGGGAATTACTAAAGTTTTTTTACAAAGTAAAGCCACTGGTACACGTGGGACTCTTCTTTAAAGGTGCACTACATAACATGTCTATTTATACTTGAAATCAATTTGTTTACATTGATGTTGATTAGAACACAAGACAAAAAAGAAAACGCTGTCCATTTAGAATATTTACCTTAAGTTGTAAGTAAAAGTTACGTAGTTCACCTCTTATGATTCATATGTTAGTAGGAATGTATAGGACTGCATCTTTGACTTTTCTGTCCTGCTTCCAGTGTCACAGACAATATAGGAAAGTAAAAATATATTGTGATGAATAAGTGGCTCCTTTTGTCTTTTTATTGGATGTTTTGGCTGTAAAATGCTGTCTTTTAGCACCCTCACAAATAATTCAAATAATACAGAAATTGAAAATATAGAAAAATAAAAATCTGTAAAATCAGATCTTAAAACAATATAATCTACATTTACCTGGGATAAAGACATAATCACAAACTTCCTTAGTGAGCTTTTGGGGGAATTACATTGACTTACTTTTTTTTCCTAGAGACTAACTCTGACCCTATCTATAACCACTGGCCCCAAAATCTACTGTTTTTTCAACTTGGGACAAAGCTTGTGAAACAAACTGCACCAAAAATTCTTTACCCATCAAAAATCTCCTCATTCTGGATAAAAACACACACACACACACACACAAATTCCTATCTATCTGCCCTTTACCCATGATTCATTGTTTCAACTCTCCTTCTTGTTCTGGTACAATGTAAAACAAGGAAGGGAAGTGAGAGGACAGCTGACTTCCGCCAAGCTGCCAGAGGCTACATTAAAGTGCACAGGGCAAACAAAGACAAGCTCAAACAAAGTTGTTCCTCCAACAAACAAACATAAAAGAGTGCCCTAAAAACTCACTCTATATGAGTTTATTGAATGATATTACCTATTCCTTCAGACATGAAGACGTGACTGTCAAAATTTGAGGCATAAAAGCAATTCCCTGGCTTTAAGCATGATTCAAAATCAGTCAAGTCCTTAGATTAAGACCAGATATAAAAGTGTTTGCTGAGTAAGCCAAGGTGAAAACTGTTTAAAGTTCCTCTGATTGATCACAGTGATGCAAGTTCTACCTGGTTAAATATTCAGTTGTTTGCAGTAGGAAACGGGCACTAACAGAGTGGAATTTTTCACACAAGGAAGTGTTGATTTAGATGCTGCCAGTAAGTTTGCATTTCCTTTTCGCATGCTTTGCCTGAGGGAGAGAGACAAAGAGAGAGTTTAGGTATCTAACATTGTCTGAGAACGCCAATACACACATTATGAAATGGAGGGAAAAATAATCCTTTATACTGCTGGTTGAAGCATTATAATTACCTCATACAATGATGTGTTGCTTTTTTTCACCCCTCTCCAGATTATCATTTGCATCATCTGCAGAAAGAGTTCATATCAAAGCTTGAATTAGGTTTTATAAAGTGTATTGGATACTGTAATAAAGAACACTTAATGAATTAGAGACAATTAGCAACAATACAGCCATTTAGACATACCTCCCCCAGAATCTTGTTGGACCTCATGGTGAACTGAAACAGAGTAAAAATATCACTGCAGGTTACAACATGTAGCTATTCCATCACCATACTGAGCAAGTTTATGACATGCAAGCCAAGGCAAATCCCCAGTGTCCAAACCATGAGTCAGATTATGCTTTGATTTAAAATGTATTGATTAGTCAGAAGCCCATTTTAAAAAAGCCATGGAAACAAGTAAAACCTATGTCCTGTGTAGTTGCCTACGTGTCGCTGTACTTCCCAAAAAAAATCAGAGGAAACTGAGTGAGCAGCTTAGACATCTGGAAATCCAGTTAGTGTTATGATGGTTAAGTTTATCGGGTCAGTAATCAGTAGGAATTCATGCTCCAACAGGCTTGGAATGAGATGAGAAACTCTCTGTGGCTGGTGAGTTTGCTATTATGCTGTCTCAGTATGCGCTTCAGGATGGCACCGACTGAGGAAGTAGGAAATATAACAATCAAGCAAGGTCTGAAGTGATTTATAGTGTTTTAAGTGTTTTAAGCAAGAAAAAAGTAGTTGATTGATAGATAAATAAGCAGGCAGAGCCTTTATTTACACCTCTAAAGACACAATCAGTGATAGCCCTTTACTAAAAAAAAAAAAAAAAGTAGCAAAAGAATATCCAAAGATAAATTTACCCATAAGAGGTGCATCAGAGGGCCCCCGGTCCTCTGTAAAGAAAATGATAAATAAATGAAGGGCACACTCACTGAAGATATCTACATATGTTAACTTCCCTACCCTTTGTGAGATATGGTTTAGACTTTGTCTGACAATGGAGTATGTTTTCACATTACTGCTCTAGACTAATGAGAGGTTTGTCAGGAGCTACGCTGCTTAAACCAGCCAAACAATTAACGGCTGTGTACTTTCCCACCATAAATAAAAGGGCTGCATGTCAGGTGTTTTTCAGGTTTTTCCACCTGCACCTCTGCCGCTCAACCAGTATTGTTTTGTGTTTCGCCTTGTTATTGTTCACATGAAGCCTCTGATGATACCATAGGCTTCGTCAGCATTCAAGTATCACATTAAAAATAGAGTCCATGTCACTGTCGAACATCATTGTTACCTCTCACTACTCTTTACTACAATTTGAAGGATTTGCTGAATGTTCATAAAAGCAACTGACTACTGTTTAAGATCGACTTGGAAGACTGCAATGCATAAATATTCCAGGAAGATCTTTAATGGTCCTTCTGGAATGTTTAAGTTTAAATTGCAGATGCTTTTGTTTAAGGCCATTAGATGTCATTAAAAACTGGGACTGAGTCCAAGTGAAAACAATGAATAAAGTATTCACTGACAAACTTCAAGGAGTTGAAAACTTGTTTCATAGCTAATGAGAAGCAAGTAAGTTGGCAATAAGCTGCTATCTTGTTCTTTTCTCTGAAGAAACAGTAAACATTCATGCAATAATCTCTGGGAAATCTTCCTTGAACCTTTCTTTAAAAAAGGAGACCTATTTGTTTATTTTGACCAAAAGCAAAGCATGAGCTTGCGTGTGAACTCACGTCTCAATCGCGTTCTGTAAATCAGCAGAGCCAGCAGCAATCCCACAATCAGTGATCCGATGACCACAACTGGAGCAATAACTTTGGAGACTGGAACCGATGGATTATCTCCTTCCAACTCTGAATAAAACAAATTAAACAATAAAGGTTTAATGCTCTAATAAATGAAGTCATGATCAAAAAGAGTGATGATATAATTGCTTGTTAAATGAGGTTTGCATACACTGGTGGAAATTTTTAAGTCTAATACTGTTGGCAAACTACATTCACTTTCTCTTTTACTCACAGAGGGTCCAGCACAAACTGGACATGAGCCCAGACTTTAAACACTACATTTACTAATAAAGCAGAAAGTGAAACAAGGTGGCAACAGGCAGCAAACAGCCTTATCAGGCCTCAACCACCAGTCTTTCCTTTGTTCGTGGGGAGATTTATTCAGATGTTTCGATATTCCTTCAGCTTAAAAGACATGTTACAGCCTGGCTGCTCAGTGAACTGTACGCCAAAACAATACAGCACAGGTCATGGTTGCTTTTTGGTTACTTTAGTTATAGATCAACACATACTTAAGCCCTGTAGGGGAGCAAATTGTTTCCAAATCCTGCATCTTTTCTGGAATGTATTTACATGGAGCTTTTTTGATGTGTGGCTCAGTGTTTACAAGTTTGGTCTAGCCTGCCATGAAGGTTCTACTCCTGAGAAAACAAGCTTCATGAGACTTAAGTTCCTCCTCTTTGTTTTTTGTCAAAACATTCTGCATTCTACAACTTCCCACACCAACCAAAATATGCACAGCAGTTACCTTGTTCCTCTAAGCCGGCTGTGTCCAAACTACGGCCCGCGGGCCATCACCATCCATTTTTAATCGGCCCGTATCAAAGTCCATAAATATAATGGATTGTGGCTCGCACAAAATATTTGCGCGGAACTGTATTGTACTTCTTAGTTTTAACACCAGGTGGGGCTACTGTCTTGAACAAGGTCGTGTCTCTCAAAAGCAAGCAATCAACGAAAAATTTGTTCAGGCTCACCAGAAATGGCGGAACAGAAGAGAGGCAAGATCGCAAGTGAGTGCAGAAATTTTCATTCGGATAAATGAATGTTTCTTCATAGAAACCAAGAGGGGATGCGTCTGTTTGATTCCTAATGAAACTGTTGCTGTGATGAAAGAGTACAATGAAGGACCACATTACGAAAGGAAACATCAGATCTTCACGTCCTACACTGGCGCCGAGCGGGAAGAGAAGGTGAAGCAAACAACAGCTAGCCCGCTAGCCCAGCAGCAGTACCTTTCCATGCTAACAAAACTCAAGAAAATGCCACAATAGCCAGCTATGAAGTAGCTCAACTCATCGCCCTAAACGGGAAACCTTTCTCAGATGGTGAAACAGTGCCCACCTAAAGTCGTGGGAATAATGTGCCCGGAGAAAATGCAGGATGCTCCAACTGAAGGCAACACTTCCCAATACAGGTGAGTTAAAAATAAGTGTTAATAAGCCCAATTGCTTAATACATTAAGTCAATTAAAGTTGATGACTTTTTTTTTTTTAAACTAACATTAGTTGATGTATTAACAAGCCCAATAATTTATTTGCTTAACAAGCCTGAAATATCCACACCCCTATTTTTCTTTCTGGGTCACTGAGAGAATGACCTGCCACAGTTTTTGTAAAAAATAAAATGAAAATCCATTGATTGAGACCTGTGATGGAGGCTTTTTTCTTCAAATATGTTAAATAATCAAACGTAATTTACCTGCATCTCATTACTACTGACATCATTGCATTAGAAGTGAGGCAGTATACCTCACCTAGTGAGTGGCCCAGTCCTTCGTATATTTTTCTGTATGTGGCCCTCAGGAAAAAAGTTTGGACACCCCTGCTCTAAGCGGAGCAATCCTGCTCAGAAGACGTGTTAATTTAACTGTGGCGACATCCATGACATCAGGTAAAGCATATGCTTACAACTTGACCGTGACAGAAACTACTATGTGTCATTTCATTGGCTTAAGCAGAACTGAGACAAAAGGCCTCAAAGGTATCGAGCATGGTGTTTTTTAACAGATACCTGAACTGAGTGGAAAACCGGGTGGTATTTCAAATGCGGTCTCTTCCTCTTTGCCTCCAGTGGCGTTGAAGACTACGCAGGTATACTTGGAGAAAATGGATCCTCGCAGCAAACTCAACCTGCTGGTGAGCTGAAAGAGACCATCCTCTGTCTTCTTCACCTCCGGTTCAGCGCTCTTTGTCCAGTCTTCGCCCTGTTCACCATACCAGGAAATTTTCCCTATTGGGTAGCCTCCATTAGATTCACACACCAGGGTACCCACTGTAGTTCCAGTCTTTGCCTCAGGTATGAAGTTTATAGTCGGAGTGCTGTATTTGGCTGCAGTAAAGAGTAAATGGACAGCAAGCATGACCATTAAGCTGAACATTGCACCACGACATCAATAAAATGACAGCAATAAAGCATTAAAAATAAGTCATTAGGGAGCATTAAATTTGAGTTCTGTGAGGTACAAAATGTACTATATATGAAAAATACAGAAAGTGGCTACTTCAGTTGGTTCCGTTTTGATTTTGATTTTGATTATGTGTCACAATGAAACGGAAAGCAGGCCAAACAGAGAGAGACAGCTGATGGTACTAAAGGGAAATACCAGTCTGTTAGATCAGGAAAGTCCCTGAACAATCTTCATTCCATCAAGGTCACAATTAAAAATCTTCCTTTGCATAAGAGACTGGGTTAGAGTTCAGTGTGAAACCAAAAGTTATCTTTTATTTTTCAACTTTCACAACTTTTTGTTTTAGGCTTTCGTTGCCAGTTTGGTCAGGTTCAGTCACCAATACACACTGAGTGCAAAGACATCTAGTTGCATCTGCTTTATATGTTTCAGCAAGTCTGTTTTCCGGGCAAAAACAAAATTAGACTAATAGTTTAGCCTTGAGAAAAGTTTGTAGGGATAAATTTTGACAATACTCAAAACAGTCATCTTTGTTTACCAAACAGTTATCAAAATGTCTCAGTGGCTAACCATGGCCGAGGGCTCTCACCTGTCACTTTAAGGTTTGTCACGCCTTCGGCCTCCCCTCTGTTTGTTACCACCTCACATTCATAAACTCCTTTGTCCTTCACAGCAGTGTTGGTGATGAGCAGGGATACATTCATGTTGCGGGGGTTCCATGACCGTTCAGCAAAGGAATAGCCTTCCTGATTTTCAGTTTTCCCTCTGTAAAAACTCAGAAGAGGTTTGTCTTCTCCCCCTTTCCTCCAGGTGACCACCCGGATTTCAGACTCCATCTCTTGTGACATTTTGATGACACAGTCCAGCAGTGACTCTTGTCCATGTTGCCCCGAGTTTTCAGTTTTGCAGTCCAATTTTACAAAAGCTGTGGAAAAATAATTATTTTTTAAGAAGTCACATCAGAAACGAGCATCATTTCATCTCTCATTATCTCTGATTATGGCAGAACTTACCTTTTGCAAACCCTGCACTGATACAGATGGTGGTGAAAATAAAGCGGTGCATACCAGAAAAGGCCATGTTCATTTACCTGAAATGACAGTTAAAATAGACAGTGCTTAACGTGGTGAGCGGTTAAGATGAAACAAATACATCACACATTTTATCTTATAACAGATCTTACTATGTAAAACAAACTGCAGGGTGCAAACGATGGTTAATGGTGTATCAGGTGCCCTCTTTCTAATTTTGTTTCCAGAGGTTCAAAGAGAGTGGAAAAGGGACAAACCAATTATCATGCATTAAAAAGACAGCTATTAGAAGATAGTAAAATAATGTCCAGGTCAATTCTCTTCTTTAATTAACCAACAAGGTGGCACTCTCTAGCTTATGAGTGGTTAAAAATGCTGTGCTCATTTGGTTTGTTTTGCAACAGTCTTATGCTGGTTGCACAAGCTTAACTAAATTACAGTGGATCTGGTATGTGTGACAGTGGTTTTACAATGCAGGTCACTCTAATTAGATGTTGGAGATGGAACACAGGAAAGCTGCTGCCAGATGACTGCATCTGGAGTCCATCAGTGTGTATTAAAGGCCTTCACCCACTGTGGATACTGGTGAGAATTACAAATGTCTAGTCGAAGGGCTGTACTGAATGTCATATTTTATGCTGGAAGCTTTTACAGAAAGAAAAAAGAACAAAAAAAATCTCTCTCTCCTCCCATGGGTGAAGAGCTCAAGATCAGGGGAGAATGATGTGACTCCAGCTGTTAATTCCTTCAAATGTTCTGGTCTGCCCCCAACACTCTCATACCATCAGCAGCTGTTTGCTTCAACCCTCACAACACTTAAAGCCCAGGGCTGCGTGTGACAGGGCTGCTATCAGTGGCACAGAACTATTTGGCACAGTCCTATCTACTCATTTACCCATCGCTGATAGTGAAAGAAAAATGAAAAAAATAACAAAAAAAGAAGACAACTATGAATCAAAGAGCTTATTTGACTTTAGGGAGGTTTGTTTACCCACAGCAATAAAAGACATGCTGTGAATCATGCAATGTGACCTTGTCTGAGCATGTAAGCAGTAGATTTAAAAATGCATATCTTGAATTCCAACACAAAAAACCACTTCTGAAGTGAGTTAGCGAATATCACTGGAGCACAGGAGAGGAAAGGACCTCAGAAAAATGACAAATCACTGGTGTAGAGCTGTGCTTTGCACTGCACAGTTGCACACTTATCATCTCCTCTAACATCATACAAAGTGATTCATTTCAGAGACGGAGAAGGGGTATTTTGAGTAGATCACAAGTAAACCAAGTCAACGGACCACCTTTGCCATAGGATTTTTTAGGGGAAATCCTGCGCTTCATGTCTGCATGAAAAATAGCATTCTGGCCTACTTAAAAAAAGGGAAATTGTTTCTTTCAAATCACTTTTAAAACTGTGCAGAGCTTTTTTGTGGTTTAGCTTGAGCTGAGCAGGGAATCTTCAATTTCTATTCCTTACGAGCTTCAAGGTTGAAGAGTTTCTCACAAGTGGATTTCCATCTCTGGCTCTCTGTTCCCACCTAACTTCTTTAATCAAAAGTTGACCTGAACACGCCTGCGGTTCAGATTGATAAGTTACACACATATGTGCTTTTGTTCAAAGACAAAAAACACAGACAAAAGGCAGACTGTGGATGTGAAAGGAGTGAGATAGCCGTAAATTTTTCTACTGCCATGTCATTTGGGTGTGACAGTGTACGTCCTGCTGCTTGCTATACTATTTGTATACTGTTGTATTATGGAAGAGTAAAACAAAAGAGACTGTAAACAGTCCACAGCATGCTTTTTTTCTTAAACATTCGACCCACTGTTGTCTCTGTTTAGTTTTTACAGAGTACCATCTTGTCTCCAATGAGTGCAACTGAGAAGAGGGTCAAAAAGAAGCAGCAGCTATGGAGAGCACTGTGTGTTCACTTCAGCTCACATTCATGGGTTTATTTACATGTGACTTAGTCTTATAAATATATTCAACATTCCTTAGTTTTTAATAGTCCAAGCTAAACTTCAACACTAGTCCCCCGAGGAGCTTCTTTTCCATGCACAAACACATTAAAACAAAGTAAAGGAGATCAAATTAAAAGTTAAGATAACTGATCTGACCATGAATGCTTGCCTGATTACTTTTGCAAAACTGTTTCAATTTGCATTGAAATGGTTCTGGTTTATACTTCATATACTGATCACTTGATTGGAAAGAGCAGTTTCCTTTTTCTGAAAAGCCATTTTACTGGTGTAGTGCCCACATATGCAGTTGCATCACTGGTGAGTGAGTCAGAAACCATGAGTGGTGTACGTCACAACAACTGATCAAACTGATCAAACTAGCAAACTGCACGTTTTCAAAACTTAACCTGATTTCCTGAATATGTGGCAGTAGTGAGATCTAATCAGCATCTTGTCTTAGATGTTTTTTCACTGCTTCTATATTAGTTTAAGATTAGTGATAGTGGTAATTCAGGCCCTGAAGCAGCTGTTTGACATTAGGGCTATGACTTGTTTTGCTGGCTATCTATTAACTTTGAAAGTGGCAGTATTTACTTTTGAAAGGTCACTATACCTCTTACATTATAGACAACAAGTCATACTGAAAGAGAAAGTAAACTTTAGAGTTTGTTTAATTCTACTTTGAGTTGCAAAATATGAGCCACTATCAACGTTTTCAAATGCTGGGGAAAGAAAAGATGACCCCATCTGCTCTTTGAAATGCTTCCCTTAAGTTCTTCCTTTCCTTTCTTACATAGAGTAAATGTTCCTCTAATGGTGCTTGTTGTGACACATCATTGCATTAAAAGCATGTCTAACCACAGTCTACGGTAACTGGATCAAGTAACAAGTTAAAAGAATTTGTGGACAATTCCAATGTCTTAAGTACACATCTGCAGTCCCAGTACAATAATCGACTCATTGCAGCTGTGTGGTGAAAGATGTTTGTCTGAATCTCTTGGAGGTTGTGGCAAAACATCTGAAATCCCCAGACTATCAAGCCCAGATTTAAGCAAGAGCAATGTGC
>JAPZDV010000020.1:18039158-18071650 GCA_029814665.1 Acanthurus lineatus | reverse complement strand
GTATATACTCTGCAACTTACACAGTCAACCAGACATCGCTAAAAATGGCTACCATGGAGCACACTTTTTGTGAGGGCGAGCCATCCTCTCTGGCTCAAAGTTGTGGAAAAAAATTTCTACAGCAAGAACGCAATTTTCAAGAGGCATTGAGTTTGTAAAAGCACTTTTTGACTAGCATGAGGGCCTTTTTCATTGGATTTACATATCTCATCTAATGTTTTAGAGTTAAGACACCTATTTTTTATTGGCACGTCACAGGTTTGATGATCACTGGTTCAGTGTACTTAAATATCCATTAAAAAACAGGGACATAGGTTTAGAAAAAGACTCAATTTATTCCAATAACACATTTTCATAACAACAGATGAGAATTTAAAATGCAGGCTTACTTGACATCAATAACAAAATTCCATCTGAATCAAAACCTCAATAACACAAGTATAAAAACAAAAAAGGACCAAGGAGTTTTCTTCCAAAACTTCCACGAAAATAAAAGATCGTGACAACCTTAGCTTTTCTTCAGCACATTCGACTCACTGCAGCTTTGAAGTTGTCTACACTGCACAGCGCGGACATGTTAATGTACATATAAGTTTGATTAAATCTAGGTACACCAACTGTGCTGCTTCCTTTGAGTATTTTGCAAAAGTGGATGGTATCAACACTGATCATGAACATTTGAAGACTGGGCATGTTCAGGGATGAAGGGGGAGGTAGGGATGTTCTTAGGAAACAGTCTTTAAAGAGAAGAGCCTCCGGTTTGCTGTTGGAACACATCAATTGTATCTTCGTCCTCCATTTCTAGCTGTAAAAACAAGAACAGTTCAAACATCAATTGAAAGTCTGTGGGTAAAACATGAGCCTATAGCCAGTGCTTCTACTAAATTCAGAGTGCACACTATCTATTTTCTCTTTCATGACAAATTCATGTTCCTTTTAAGTGAGTGTGAGTTCAATAGGCATATGTTCTTTTTGACACAACCCCTCCGAAGGACTGTGTTTCCTGTCTAATTTTCATTCATATCTTTCACAAAAGATATCTCAGGTGGGAAAATTTTATGACTGAAATGTGGTTAGGTATTCAAAATCAAGAGATGTTGTTTTTCATTTCTACTCAAAGCAGCTGTTTGATTACTTTTTTCACCTCAAGGATGAAAAAATGCACCGTAGAACTATTTCCTGTGTTTGTGTATAAAAATAGACAACCCCTTCTACCTCCTGAGCCCCAGCAGCACTCAGCAATCCCCTGTACATAATAGTGTCAGACTGATCACCATTAGACAACTGTAGCTCAAACTGAGAGACAACTGCTGGGACAATAGTACAATTCTGTTGATTTTTTTCCCTTTTCTGCTGTAAGTAACACTTTTTGCATTGTGTTTCACAATAAATGCATTTTCATGTTAAGGAAGTGGTTTGTCATTACTTTGAAGCCACTAAGGAAGTGTAAAAGGCCGGTGAGGTCAGTAACGGTAGGTTAAATGTTATCCAAAAATGTATTCATTTTTCGTTTTGCTATTGCTCAAGAAATTAGACTGAACACAGACGGAGGAAATTCCATTTTACTTCCATTTTACTTTTCCCTAAAAAGCACAGTGCTGGGCAGATTTTTTTTTTTAGAATTTTTTTGATGAGATGTAAGCAAAAAGAGGAAAAAAGGTCGTTTAGGGGGTGAAGATCTGTGGAGTTTAACTTGAGATGCCCACTAGGATGGTAATCCAGACATTTTCTATTAAGTACCTGTTTTGTGGCCATAAAGATGTAGTGCAGTCAAAACATGGACTCTGACCTGTTCCTAGTGCTGTTTTTTAAAGTTTATGCTTATCAATTTAGCACTAAAATAAATTGCTTGTATGTGATTTTAGAGCGTGATTGCACTCAGTTAAGGTAGGTATGAAGTTAAAGAACAACTTTACAGCAGGTGTTTACAGAGGCCATTGTTCTCAGGAAGCGACACTTTATATTTCCCACCATTATAAATGTTTTAATAGTACACGTGTTCAGATGTTTTGGCCATATTTACACCATTATGTAAGAGATCAAACATATTAATAACTTCTATATTGACTGCAAGATAGAGCAGAGCATCTTTATAAATATAGAGAACAAAATAATCCCCAAAGTATTCACCTTTAGTGGTATTTCTGTAGTTAACAATGATATTTACTGAGAGTTAGTGTTTGTTAACAGATTAAGTAGTCCTTAACCTAAAAAAGGAAAAGATTAAAAAAAATGCCCTGTTTTTTTCTTTGAATAACATTGCTTGGCTTTCAGGAGAACTTTTCACATAAATTTTGTAAAACCCTGCTGTCTCACCTCATGCTTCCTTTAAGTATTGTTCCCAACATGGTAGGGATGTCACAAGAACTAAAACTTTGGCATGAAGATGATGTTGGAAAACTTCACTATAATTGTTTTATTACTGCACTGTAGGTAATGGGCATGCAATTTTTTTGAAACTGAGGAATCAGCAAATAAGCCTACCAAGTCTTCTAGTCTGCAGTTAAAGGCCTACCCGCATGGCAGAACACCACCACCATGTGAGAGAATATGATAAGTACAACTGAAAGAACCAGTAACATCTCTACCTCGGCTCATCAAAGAGATGAACAGTGAGAGTCGTGCATAAATGCAAGCTACACTGACTTAGAGGCAGATCATTGTGGATTAATTCATGAAGGAAGAAAACACCTCAAGTTTAGTAAGGCCTTTCAAATATCTCAGTTCTTTCAATTAATTTAAGGTGAGTGAGTTCAATTTATGTTATTGTTTTAGTAACTCTGTCTTCAAAGTATTGACTGTTTAACCCTTAAGTACACCAATAAGCTTGAGGTGTTTAGAAGTAGACTCAGTAAAATTTTGCTAAAAAAAACAAAACAAAATATAGACCAATACAAAATTCATCCAGCTCAATCATTGCTCAAAGGCCCCTATATTTGTGTAGTAGTGACTCTGTCTGCAGAGCTCTTGCCCACTGCTTGAATTTTGAGTATGATTTAGATGGGATGTTTTGGGGCAGAGAGTGGGTGCTTTTGCCCCAGCCAGTGCCAGCGTACAGGTGAGGCTGGGAGTGTTTAAACACGGCAACTGGACTGGACACTTCTCCAAAGGCAATGGCGAATGTGGGGGTAATGTCGGGGGGCAAAGAAAAGGAGATGTAGTGCTATGGGGTGAAAGGGCAAGCCGACAAAGCCTGTTCAAATACAAGAGTGACTCTCAGTTTGCCGTTTACCTGCTCTCAAGTGCTAAAGGGAAGGCTGGCAAGAGCAAGAGCAAGAGAGCAGAGTTAGCCTGCTGTCTGTTGGACAGGTAGGTGCCCATCACCAGCAATTTGTTTGTGCTAGCTTGGTAAATTATTGACTTTTCTATATCAACAAATGGAATATTCCTACATAGCTTGCAAGCAGTAACATTATACATAACTGCTTACTCCTACTTTCAACCAATTCAAAGAACTTTATGTTCTGGAAACGTAAGCCTTGAGGTCACGCAGAGTTTGAGCTGTGAATCCTTTTCTGTCTAACTTACAAGTGACGCCGGTTTAGAGTAGCATTTCCAAAGCATTGTAGGCTGACTGTTGGATCCTCTGTGTTAGCTGTAGCTTTGTAAACTTTTACCGTCATGTAACTGTATATGCACATGCTGAAGCTGCTAAGTGTCTGCCTGCAAACCTCTTTTAGCATGTTTGTGCATTCAGTCACAGTCCTGTGCCTTTTCATAGGGAGGTATGGTGTTGTCACGATACCAACATTTTGGTACTGATACCGGTACCACCATGTATTTCGATACCTCAATACTTTTCCAAATAAAAAGAGAACACAAAAAAAGTCATTATTGACTTTATTTTCATAGAAAATCTTAGAACTATAACCATGCATCTGGTCTGGGAGCTTGTCCTTCAAGTGTTTTGCGAAGTTGGAAGTGTTTCCACCCTTGGCCAGACATGTTTTGTAACACCGTTTGCACAGTGGTGCTTCAGTGTTAATGGCTTCACAGTGCTCATTTGTTTTAAAGCCGAAGTAATTCCATATAGCACTTCACGCACCTGGTTTATCTTCGAGTTGCAGCGTGGTGAAGGTTGCAGCAGCTGCCATTCTCTCCCTGCTCCTGTCTCTCTCTCTCTCTTTCTCACTCTCCTTTATCTCTCTCTGTCACCAGACTCTTGCTCGGTTTGCTGCTCCACGCTGCTTGCCTCGGCTCAAATTACAACGCGTTGCCGTCACGCGGCGACATAAAAAAAAAAGTACCAGTACCAGCCAAGTGCAGTATAGTGCCGTTTTAAATGACTCAGTGCCGCGATTTAGTACTGGTATACCGAACAAGCCTAGGGAGGTACATAGCTGACGGTAGCTAACATAACTGTTGCAAGTGTGTTCTGGCAACTGCTGTCAGGGGCAGGGGAGTGTGCTCTTCTAAAGCCAGATAGGAGGGGCCCAAATTGAATGTTGTGTTTACAAACCGCAATGAACAATGCTATAGGCTCTGTTTTCGAAATAAATGTTTCTAGATCAACAGTTCATCATCATGTCATTAAATTTGAAACTCCCACCTGCACACTGATTTTGTACAAGTGTGAGGACATATGTGCTTAGAGGGAAAGGGTTTATTGCTTTGTCTATGTTTTTAACTTTGGTTGTTGGGTGAGAATTTACTGGTATTGGTAAGACTCCCAGATACTGTTACATCCCTACAGCAAAATGTAAAATCCAAGTCATGCACAATTTCAGAGGTAGCAATACTGCGAGGGACAAAAGGTGAATGTGCAGAACTCATGAAAGCTGCACATGAGGCTTTAGCCTTACCTGCGAGGGTGTGTCTGTTTCATTGATGGGCTGACCGTCAAATCGAAACCGTATTTGCCTCATTGCAAGCCCCTGTGTTGACATAGAAACATTATGTTTGCAATATTCGTTAATGACATTGGGCAACACCTTGGTGTTAATGTACCAACCAGTGCCTCAACTCATTTCTGTTATCTGTCAAGTGACAACTAGACAGACAGAAGTAGAGCACAGAAGCAAAGAAATGAATGTGAGAAAAATGAATGTTGACTGAAAGGCATGAAGCAGTTCCCACACTGTAGTTGCTGGACACTAATAACTGTACAATTAATACTGTAATCCATGAATTAAGATGGGGTCAAATGATCGGAAGTATGTTTAACTACATTATGTGGGCCATACTACTACAAATTCAAGAGGCCTTTAGAAAATGTAAAATGGTACATAGAGCACCCCAAGTTTAGGCAACAGGATGACGTGTGACAATAACTCGAAGGTTAGTGTTTCATGGCAGCAGGATAATTTGAATTGTGATGAGCAATAATATTCCAAAAGTAATAGTTTGAAGGATTTTAAAACCCTTTCTTCATTTTGCCAGAGCAGCCTGGATCCCTTAGACGAGTCCCTGGTCTCCAGTTTTGATGACCAGCTTTTCAGGCTACAAGCATTGCTTAGAGTTAAACTTAAAGTTGACTTCTTTTGAGGAGTGGCTGTCACTTTTATGTAGGAATCTCACCTGCCGTTCACAATAAGCTTTCATCAGTTTGCTGAGAGGAGTGTGCCGTTTGATCTTGAATTGCACCACTGAGCCATCCTGCCCTGCTACCTTCAGGTTGATGTGCTCATTGTTCTCTGTCTTCACTCCCTCCTAAAATACAGGAAAAACAATACATTGGGAAAAAACTGAGTTGCTTCCACACGTGATGCAAGAAAACACAACGAGGTTGGTGAAAAGTGACCTCAAACAAATGTAGCGCATGTGCTACCAATAACAAAGACCCTTCAGTCAGACTTAAACAGTGTGTATCTCAGTAATTTCAGACATAAGCATGAAGCTATTTATATCAAGTGTGGGATCTGGATTGTACCACCGTTAAATCTGTGCGACGTTTCCACATGGTGAGCTCGGATTGGAGAACTGGTTTTGTTAATCAGCACAGAAAAAGAGCTAGATTACAACTTCAGTGTTAGCACTAGCATTAGCATTGAGCATGTCAACTGACAATGGCCTATGACTTAAAGTAGAGCTCCACGGCCTAAACAGGGTGGAAATGAGTTTCACTTACAAACAAACCGTCTTAACATACGGCACTTGGATGCACGGGGGATGATCATAATTGAACTATTTTACAAAATCCGTTACAAGTTAATGATGTATGCCAAAAAAATAGTTCGGCCTGTAGCTGCCGAAACGTTACACTGCTGTCTCTGAACGTTTACGTAGCCACTTTCTATTTTGTTCCACCTAAACGTTTCCACGGTATGCAATAACTACATCACTATGTATTTCGTGTCCATGGCTAGTCTTAGATGTTTTTATTGAGTGTATTGACAAAGACCAAACACTACTATTTCTTTTATACCGCAAGGGTATCGGAAACATTAGCCTCGTTAGCTTATTAAGCTAACTTCAACCGCTAGCTTGCCATCTTAACGCTGCAGCTCTCGGTTTACCCTCGGCTTTAGCGATAATGCGACCGTTGATGGCTTGTTCTCCATGGTGTCTTTTCATATTGTCAATTGCGCAGTGATTGCACATGAATGGAATGGATAAAAGAAATCCGCTTACAGACTCTACGCCTTACCTTTGGTTTTTCGTCTGCCATGGCTGCTTCTACTGCTGCGTCTATCCGCGCCTGTTCTGTTCTGCGGCTGCGCTGTAGCTGTCCACGTCTAGCGCGCCAGTTTACGTCGGCTGCAGTAAACAGTTGCGCCAGATCAGCTACGCCTCTAGTGAAATCAAATGTACTGCTCACATGATATGAGTCCTGTATGCACCCTAGAAGGTTTTACACTTTAGTGTATATTAATATATTTATTTGTTGGTCAGAAAAACAATTTTGATGATTAAGGATTTGCAAGAGAGTGCTTATCTGAAATGCAGGGGCAGAATATTACTATTTTATACTACTTATTCTATACTGTGTTACTATTGATCAAGAGATGAACACTCTCCTCATTAGTGCAGTGCTTATCATGGAATTGCTTTAGTATAGGTTTTTTAGACAGTAAAAAAACAAGGCAAAAACAGTTCTAATACATATAAATCAATCTCATTCTTTATTTTTCCATACACAGAAATAGTTTTTCAAAATATGTGCAATGACAAGTTTATTTAACAATCTAAGACAAATAAATAACTTTATAAGAATATGTAGAGAATCTCCTATACAGAACCATAAGCCCCCAAAAGACAAAAATAAAGAAGTCAGCTGTTGATGACCACATGATAAACCTAAATCTTTGAACTATTGATTCATTTTCTCAAAGCTAAGGTTTACTCAAGGAAACATTTTTTTTTCTAATTTGATAAGAAACTCCCAAACAAGCTCAACCGTAACACTGACCCAGAAAATGAAAGAAAAAAGCCAACATCTTTCAGCTTGATTTCCACAACATTGTCTAACTGCACAAGCAAGGGCAAAGCTGCAGATGGTTTCAAAATAAAATCAAACAGCATGCCTTCTTGTCTCCAGGGGTTAATTATCAACTAGTCTGCACTCCCTTAAGCACATCCACTTAAGGTATATGGTTGATGCTTGCTCTTAATAGCTCATGTTATGGAAATAGGGCAACGTCTCTGGCACAAGGCTTGTAGAAATTACATTTTCAATTCAAACATAATCCAGCCTTGGACAAGTAAAACAACATGTAATTCATCACAGTCCACCCTGGTGCTACATAATGTTACAAACAAAATGTAATGCTGGATATTTAGTGACATTAAAGCCATTTAGAAAGACCATTACTGATTTGTGCCTTTCTGCAATACTAAAAGTGCCTTTAAGAAGATTATGCAGAAGGAATACAGCTGTCTTTCCAATACATTACAGTAAATTAACAGATCTGACACCTTCCTACCCAAACTAAAATAAATAATACATTCATAACAATAAATACTGAAAGACTAAAAAGCATATCACGAGTCTGACCTTTGAGTTAGTATAGAACTCAGAAGTTAAGTAAAAATATTCAGTAGTATTTGTGAGACATATTGGATGAAGTCAGCAGGG
Source organism: Acanthurus lineatus (assembly GCA_029814665.1). Classification (NCBI taxonomy): domain Eukaryota; kingdom Metazoa; phylum Chordata; class Actinopteri; order Acanthuriformes; family Acanthuridae; genus Acanthurus; species Acanthurus lineatus. Next base: position 18,063,636 of record JAPZDV010000020.1, on the reverse strand, counting down.
AGGAACCACTTTTTAAAGGTATAATATGCTAAAATTGTTCATGACTGTTTGCAAACAAATCCCTTTCACAGAGGGTTTTTTTTTTTTAACAGAAGCTATTATTGGCAGGGGGCTGGCTACAAGCCACTGTCCGAAGGCTGACACCCAGTAACGTTCCTAACATAAGAAAAATGAGAAAAATACAGGTAGAGGGCAGAGATCCTGCAGATCACTGCATTGTCACACATAAAAAGGATCATTGTGATGATTTAAAGGCATTACTTTTACGAGTCTTTACATTTTTATGTTATTTCTGCATATTGAACCTTTATTAATCCAACCTGTGAGTGCCTTCAGTCTAGTAACAGAGGGGCTCAAGTCTGCTCAGTCAGTCAAACTCTAGACACATGTTGTAATAAAACATTGTCAACAGCAAATTGCGTGATATGGAGGTTGTGGTCACATGTTCACATGACCCTGACTTCACAGTCTCTTTCAACATGTTTTTTTTTGTGGTATACTGAAACTGTCCGGCATCCAAAAGTGCAAGAAATTCCTACTCAGTTCTGAACTAATTGAAAGTCATGGGTAAATATGAGCATTACAATGAGACCAAACCAACTTAAAAACAGTAAAAACCTAATAATAATTGAGCAGATATTTAACATGACCAATGATTTACCCACAGAACCATCATCCAAATTCAGCCATTTCAAACCCTTTGTTACTGCGCACAACGACTACCTCTGGCACCGTAGTAAGATTGAAGTTAAATGTATGCTACAGGACTTTGGCTACTTCAGTCAACCATCTCAAGCAGAAAAACTCCTTCAAGATCCATTACACTTCGTATCATGTTCTTCAAATTCTCCCTAAAAGTCTTCCAATGTTGCTCCTTCTCTTGACCTCTGAGTTTTGCTGCCAAATTCAACAGTTTAAGAAGTCTTGTCTTCTCTACTCAGTTTAAATGGGCAGGTCAGGGTTATAAAGCCCCCCATCTGTCAGCAGGGGGAAACTCATTCACTTCCCCCACTTCAGTGTGTGATTGCTCTCCCAGTGTGAATGTCAGTTTGTATCTCATCCGGACCTTTTCCTGCAAAACAAAGACATATACTCAGATTGAAAAGTTCAAGTAGCTTTCAGGAACACACACACACACACTTGAACTTGTGCATTGTTAATGTCAGTGATCATTATATTCTCAAAGTAAACTGGCTGGCATGTAAGACTGCAAGACAGAGTAACTGATAACACCTCAGTTATGATTAAAAGCAATGCTTAAGTAGTCTACCCATTAATACATGACTTAATGCATTTTGAAGTATATGAACACCAGAACAGCTCCAGGCTGAGCTCTACCTTGAGAGGATTCGCAAGCAGTATGACCTGAGTGATGGCAGGAGGGGGAAGGATTGGGTTAAAAGGAGCAAGCTCTGTCCCTGAGGGTGGCTGCAGTCTCACTTTCATCATCTAAAGAAATGGTAAAACAGACATCCATATACAAAAGCAGCAACTAACTTAAATTGAATTTTCAGATTAATTTTAGATTTAATGAGTTTAAGCTCTGCTACAACTGATACTCGATAACATAAATGCACACTGTGTGGCTCCCATTAAAGTCACAGTAATTTCACATGGGCACAGCAGGTTTTACCCTGGGCACAGCAGCCTGCAAAACTATGTTCCTGATGGGCAGTGGGGCTGTGTTAAGCATGGACGCCACCATCACCAGTACATCGGGTCTGCCTGCCGGACAGTCGGTGGCAAAATGCAGCAAAACACGAACCCCATTTTTGTCGTATGCTGTCACAGGACACGCTTGACCTAAAATACAGCACACAAGGGGAAAAGGAAACAGTTACTACAGAGACTGACAGGGAATATCAGCAACAGCTTATGTGTGTAGTGTCTTTACTAATAAGCCACCTGTAATGTTATCTGTAATGATGGCATGTATGTCCTTCCTTGTGCACATGCTGAAATAATTCACCTCTTTCAACCATAAAAATATTCAAAATCAAGGTGAGGTGTAATTGAGGAAAATATCAACCAGTATGCCATTCTCACCACTGAGTGGCAGTATCGTCTAAAAAGTTTAGCTTTCCAGCCATCAGTCTTCATTTAGAGGGAGGACAGATGTTATTTTCTGACTGAAAAACAGTGGGAGCTTCCTTAATTATCTTTATGAAAGAGACATGAACCCTGCCCATTATTTTTTTTTTATTTCTAAAATGATTATCCTCTACACAGGATATGCTCACAAGGTTAGGAGATCAGGAATAATTTTCCCTTGAGAGAGCTGTTGCTGTGGATATGTTGCATAACCTGTGTACAAATATAATCTGTTGAATTTGATTTTTTGATAAACAAGATTAAATGTCCTCTAACTGCATAAAAGAAGTTCTCCTAACCTCTTTCAAAACCTTTAAGTTTGGCCTTCAATCAACCTCAGTTCAACTATATGGTTTATTCACTTCAAGATCTACAAAATGACAAAAACAGTGTCCTTGTTTCTCTCAATTTTTTTCTGTATACCCCCTCCTACATATTATTATGAAAAACAACTAAATTGACTGACATGTTCACAGTAAACAAAAACATACTGCCATTCTTTTGAAACTCACTTGGTTTGATGGCATCCAAAGGGACAAAGACATTGGCCAAGGATACTTCTTGTCCCTTGCCTGGACTGGCCTGGCTTAGAGGGAGAATGGGGGACAGAGAGCGTAACAGAGGACTATCATCTGCCTGACTCTTTGCAGGTGGAGGGGTGGGCTCTCCTTGCATCCCCTCTTGGAGTAGTGAGGTTGATGAGGTAGAAGTGACACCAAGACTGGAGGCCGGGGCAGCAGGAGCAAGCAGACCTTCACTTCTGGCCAGAAAGCTGCCAAAGTCCATCTGACCAGATGCACTGTGTGGATAAATAAAGTATCTTTGTCAAAGACATTACAGGTTCTTCTGACACTTAAACTTGAAATTAAAGACTTAAACATTGATTACAACAAAATAATAGAAGCAGTTTGAAAGATATGCTACCTGAAATTTCCAATCAATCACACAGTCAGGTTTTGTAAGCACTGGTGGAGTGAATGGCTTTTTAAAATGAAACAAAAACTCAAAACAAAAACCCCTGACATTTGAATGAGTCATGACCACTTAAAAATGATTAGACAACGTTATCATTTTGATAAAAGTGGGACATTATAAAGTGCTTTTATGTTTTAAAATGTGATCAGTATTCTTAAAAAAGTATTAACAGAACTCTGTGGACTAATGTACTGTTTGGAAAATAGTGATTGAGATGTACCTGAAATGTCATTGGGCAAGACACAGAGATCATTGCCTTGAGCTTTAGTGTTCTAACACTTGCACGCGCCAAACAATGCATTTCTTTCAACGCATCATTTACTGACTGACAACCAAAATATAAGACAAAAGGAAAAAGTGGCACAGATTCATATCTAATGCCAGTTTTATACTGTAGCACAAGAATCACTCACTTTTTAGAACTGCCCAGATCCAGCAAGGTGAGGTCTTGCAGATTATGACTGAGAGAAATTGAAGGCAAGTGGGACACTTCAGGTGAAGAGGAAACTTGATGTGGAGCGATGGGGGGTGCTGATGCAGCAGGTGGGGCCATACTGAATAACTGAGGAAGAGCAGCTGGAAACGTGGTGGTCAGAACTGAACTAGGGGGCTGTGGAAATGCGACTGATGTTGATGAGACAGAGTTTGTAGAGACTGCAGGCATGGAGAACACAGGGCCAGGGAAGCTTAAGGTCGAGGCAGTTGTAGTTAAAGACCTGGTTGTGGTAACTGGAGCTACTGTTGCAGAAAATGCATCTGGAAAAAGCGAAGATATCGAGATTGTAGGAACTGAAGATGAGCTGGTGTCAAGAAGGTCCAAATTTTGACTGGCATCCTGGAAAACAAGGTAAAAAAAATTACCAACAAGATAATACTTGAATTGATTTGAAATGACATTGTTTTAAAATACCTGTAGAACAGGAACAGGTTCACTGAGGCCTGTAAATGAACACAAATGTTGTAAAACATGTCATATTTGCATGTAAACTTACAACAGGTTATGTGCAATGTTGTCTGACAAAAACACTAACAAAAACCAACAACAACTAGAATTACCAGCCCACACTTAAATGCCTTCACAAACCAGTCTTTAATTCAATATCCATGTCTATGTCTGTTTAGACTCATAATAAATGCAGTGATGACTTTGAAGGACTTACGCAAAACTTAATAGGCAAATTTTGGGGGTTGAATTTAAGTTTTCACTGGACAATTCCCTGTGTGCTACATGCTGTCTTCACTTGGAGACTGTTTTGACTAAAATAGAGCTTTGCAAAAGTGCAACAACAATCACCTTTAGCTCAGTTTTCTCAGGCGTTTCTAAGATGATGCAATCAAAGTTGAAATGACAACATGACAACATAAAGCCTTTGGTCAGATATCACAGGCATTTATGCTTAAAAATTCACAACATTATATTGAATGTTACCTAAAGACAGCAGCTCTTCATCTAGCAGAGATAGTGCTGCAGACGGAGTGCTGGGGCTGAGAGACTGAGGGTTGTGGACATCAGATCCCCAAAGCAGGTTGGTGGGAATTGACACAGAGGATGTGACAGGTTGCTCTTGTTGTAGAGAGGCATTTTGGATGTCCAGACCCACCAGGTCAATCAGAATCTCTGACTGATTTGTGCAGCCGGTGCCTGTCAGACGGAGAAAAACACAGGCTATTTTCATTTCAAACACGCATTGCTGTCTATGTCTATCCAACTGTCAAGCACAGTTTGAAGGGTCAATTCACCCAAACAGATGCACAGAAACAAACAAATTCAAAATTTTTATGCATTCCAGCTCATTCCTAGAAGTACAGCTGTGCAGATAAGTTAAGGTGTTTTGTTTTTGTTTATTTTTTGGGGGGAGGGCTTCTTTAGATGAGATCTCTTTTGCAGAGACCTTAGTGCCAATGTAGTTAAGAAGAAAATCAAAAAGTAACATTTCACAGGCTTGAGAGCTTTGTTTCATTTCTGTCCCAGTTTCTCAAGATAATCATAGACTTTAAAAACCACTTTTATCCAAAATTATGTACTTTTACCTTGTGATTGTAGACTATGGGCCTTGCGCAAGCTATCCATAGCTATTCCTAAATAAAATATTGCTATTTTAGCAGTTGCTTACTTTATTACCTTGAGGCACAACAACAGTTATATCACACTTTGCACTTAATCTTTAATTTGTTGGTTTTCTGGTTCGACAAACTGGTAAACTTACTGGATATCTTCAGGACCTCTGTTCCTTTTCATAATAACATTGGGCTAACGGTTCTTTGCTCATTTCTACATATTTCGAAAGATAGTCTCTGTCAGTCATCCCTGATTTATTACATTGGGTGTCCATTGTGAATTAATCAGCTGTGATGCACACATAATAAAAGCTTTTATTGTAAGTGTGGTAGAAGATGCACTGCAATATTTATTACCATTATGTTCTTAACACAGTTAAGACATTAAATTATCTGGTCACATCAGTTCAAATTTACCTTGTCTGACTGATGATTGTGTTTGTTGTGCTTCCTCAGTCTCTCCATTGATGGTTTGTCCTTCTACAATCTTCTTGTAAGAATTAATGACGTGGGAGAGGTCGTCACTGGCCTGCAGGATGTCTCCTGGAAAGGTTACACTTGGGTGAGATTTGCAAAATCTTTGAGAAAAAAAAATAACAACAATAGAAACAACAATATTTTCCCATAGTGTTGGCTAAGTTGAGAAGTTGTATGAGCACATTGTTGTTCAGGGTGTATTCTAGCCTAATGTTTGCTGTTCTGAGAACAAGGTCTCCATAAATCATGCTCAACCTTATTATGCTTAAATTGGAAAAATGACTGAAGTCATCAACAGCAATAGCTCCAAATTACAGGATTTCTCACCGAGGTTGCTGTCATTATCCTCAGTCTCAGTAGCAAGCTGAAACACTGTTTGTCTGAGCCTGTCACAGTCACCATACAGCTCCTGGAAAAAACAAAAACAAAACTCAACTCAGCATTCACTTGTTTATTTTCTCAGAAACTGCTGTGTCATAAGATATAAAAAGTGTTTCTCATGCATAGCAAATGTCATTTCAGATTAGAAATGTATCCTTCTGCTTGAAGATTCCTTGTGTTTGTTTTTAAAACAAGTTATTTTAAACAGTAAACTTTCTTTCCTTCCCCTTGTCGGGGAAATTTGATAAGCAGAGCTGCAACCTAATGAAAAACCGGTTTGCATTACTTAAGGCTTGATCAAACAGCAGTAAATTACTTCACACTGCTTTAGGGCGATATGAGCAAGGTTTGCACTGTTACAACAGTGTTTCCAGAAAGGTCAATTAATACCAAAGAAATAAGTTAAGTTGTTTAGAGGGTCAATTTAGCCTTAGCTTGTGTGGAACGAACCCTGATGAGCTCCTTGTCTCCTTCTGTGGAGTCCTCCTGGCTGAAGTGAGCAAGCATCTCATTTAGGAGTTTGACGCTATTGTTGACGGCATCCAGTGTGCTTTTCTGCTTTGTTGCTTTCTGTGTTCTCACCTCATCCTAGGGGGAAAAAAGCCGGTTTAAACACAAGCTTTAAAAAGAAAACATAGGCAAGTGTTTAAAAAAACTCCCTTTTAACATCTCTAAAAGAAAACTACAAGAATCCTGGATAAATTAGAACACCAATGTTCAGAACCTCTAATTTTGATGCTCACACACCTCCTTGACCATGTTCTTAATGAGCCGATTGGCCTCTTGCAGATCTTCAGGCTTTTTGCTCTTCAGTAGCTCTGCTAATCTCTGAGGAGAGAGAAGAGAAAAACATCAGTGAGGGAACACTCAAGCTCTTTTCCCACAGACCCTGAAGAAACAAACCTCACCCATCAATCAACTTCAGTCAACATAAAATAAACATGCACTCGTGACCTGTGTTGGTGTGCTGCATCAAGTGAAGCACTGAAGTGAAAAAAAGCAAACACTAAAGTAGGTCCAGTGTTGTGAATGCACATAAGATATATGACTCTATTTTTTGGGGATCATGCAAAGCCTTTTGTAAATGACAAAAGAGTGAGAGGAGACAAGAAAGAGAGGGATCCTTTATTTTGCTCATCCTTCAGAATCTGTCAAACAACATCATGTTTTATTCTGTAGAGTAAAATCTACATTAGGGATTAAAAAAATATTTAACCTAACTGCTGTAAAGACAGACAGTTTTTACTAGCTAACTTAGTTTTCTGCTTTCAGGATTTCAGCTTATATAAAGTTACACTCAAACAATGAAGGAAAATACTGGCTATATGTTTCTTTGTTTTCTTGCCAAAAAACAGAAGAAAGGATCAATTTGAACAAATGTGTCCATAAAATTTGCTACAGCTGGGAGACAGTTAGTTTAGAAAGCCTGGAAACTGGATGTAATCACTAGCATGGTTCTTTACAAAGTTAAAAAAGCTGACTACCAGCAGCTCAAAAGATCTCCATTTAAGATTATGTGCTAAATGAAGTAGAAACCGACATGTTGAGATTTTAAGGGGGGGTTGTGTGCTGGACTGTTTATTGGCCTAAGGCAGTGACTCCCCTGACCTACTAAAGCCATCTCTGGCCTTTAGCTTCATAAGGATAAATACCAGAGTGGCATCAATCTTCTCATTTGACTCTTAGCAACAAAGACAACAAGGGCAGATTGAAAAATGTGGAACTTTTCCTTTAACAGTCATCAGCAGAGAAGGTCTGACTGTGTTGGCTAATTTTTCAGGCACTCCATAATAGAGGTGCTAAAAGATTCCTGCACTGAAACACACATATGAACTGACTACACCTGTGCAGTATGTGGTCGTGTACAACAGATATAATATCGTAAATATTGATTTCAATCTACACTATGTCAATACAACTGTTAATTAAAATATCTGTGCACGAAACGGAGGTACGAAAGAACAAGAAGAGTTATGTGCGGTGAGTTGCAGCCTTCAAAATCACATCCCAAAATACTTCTTACCTTGCTCTTTTTTTCATCATCAAACACAGGATTCTTTGGTCGTGGAGAAGGTGATGGTATCAAAGTTGCATCAAGGGGGATTTCTGGGTCAGCTAACACAATACCTAAAATAAAAATGACAACAGATAGCTATTTTTAATCTGACAGTTTAAGGACTTCAAGGTGGTAAAATTATCTTCAAAGTGTCCAAAGCACAACACAGTCATAACTGATCTTTGAGTGTGTTATTTTTGGATGCCAATGTAAAGCAATCAAATAGTTTTATTGAGTTATAATATCTGACTGACATTTTAACTGTTTTAAGTAGCTGGGGTCTTACCCTGTGACTTCAGCATCTGATAGGCTTCACAGATCTTTGTTTCATCTGGTAAAGACACAGTCCAACTGTACAACATCTCAATCACTTTTGTCTTCACTCTCTCTGATACTTTGTCTCCCAGATACTGAAAAATAACACATACACATCTTAGAATAAGACAAATCATGAGTTCAAGCACATATGTCTCTATAAGAGTGGGATTCAGCAAAAGTGTTTCTTACTTTGTGTGAAACCACCTTAATTAATTCATTTAAAAACTTAAATTTCCCAACTTCATTGTGAAACCTTCGCCCACAGTTTTTCATACAAGCCTCCAGAACCTACAAAAGAAAGGGTCGTGTCAAATTTCTGGGAATTGCAACTCTTTCTAGGAGAGAAAATTATAATAAAAAAATAAAAATAAACATAATGAAATGTTAAAGCTACAAACCGTTAATGCCTGTATTGCCTCCCATTCCTGAGGGGACTGAATCTTGTGAGCCAACAGTCTAACAGATATTTGTGGGCTGGAAATGAGAGAGAAACAGAGAGAAACAATCCAGTATGTACTGAATGACAAAAGCATTCGCGTGTAATAGGCTTTAAAATAAGCACCATGTGTTTCCCACAATGAGGTAACACATGGGAATCATTAGATGGGTATGTTTCCACATTATGGGTAATAATAGTTTTACTGAAAGCGTGTGACCATACCCTTCTAGCTCCTTATTGATTTGGTCACAGAATCCCATTATATACTCCCAGTCTTCCTGTCTGTTGGAAGGGTTGGTGGCTTTGTCTGTAAAAAAAAAAGAAAGATGTGATCTAGCCAACACCTCAGACCAATTATCTTGTACCTGGAAAGCTAATGGATGCTGGACCGTAGTGATGCATGAACATGACCAAGATTTATATCAGCCCTCGAGAGAGCAGGTTACAAACAAAGAGTTGTTCCTAAACGTTTTCAGCTACTTTTACGTTATAAATTTGGTCATTAATGGCCCTCAAACCCTCCTCTGTTCTGGTTCGCTCTTGCTGTGGACAGACCTCTGTGAACTTGGATGAAGTTAGAGCCTTGTGGTGTTGACAACAACCGTCTTAAACTCCAGGGTGCAAATGCAAAAGCGTATTACAGCAGAATATAACAAACGCATTTTTGCAATTCAGCATGTCTGTTTTATGCCGAAGACACAAGCAAACGAATCAACAAAAACTGATTTCGGCTAACGACAGCCATCAGTTGCCAGCAGCTGTTTGTGTTATCGCTAGCCACTTTTTTGACAACACAGACGAATTAGCGCGATAATTTACAAATTCAGCAGTGTCATGTGATTAAAACTACCGACCATAAATCTGTCTCCTATGCAGCATACACATTCACATCTCTAATATGAACAAATAACGTGAATAAAGAGTTGAAGGATCAACTTACTAAGCCAGGACTCCAGCGTCTCTCCATCAACCGCCATATTTGTTTCTGAGCCTAACAACGCGTGACTACTGCTGCATTCACGTGCTGTTGGACAAATAGGGGTTGCAGATTGCAAGTTCGTGACACAAGCGTGTCATCCTAGAGAGACAGTTATTTGTCACAGCAAGCCCAGTTGCTTTAAAACTGTCAGTGCCAACAAAAGCAAAATGAGGACTTTCTTTCGAATTTTAATCACGTTGATTTGATTTATGGATTAATTCCTTTTGGTACTTTTTGTTAATCCCAGGTGGACCGCAAGTCCCCAAAATGTATGAATTTTAGAGAATCAGAAGATGTGTTCAGATCCGCAAAATCTTCGAAATTCAATAACAAAGAATTTGGTCTAAATTCAACCCCACTTACGCAGAAAAAAGTAATAGTACAACTTTTTTTCTTAATTATATGTAATTTTGTACAAAGGGGTTATTTTGTTTTGTTACTCAATGTTTTTCACCCAGGCATATACTAAGAATTAGTAAAGTCATTGTAATACTACCTTGTTTACAAACTAATAGCTAACAAAGCGTGGCAAATTTTTGTTTCCTGGTGAATAGATTTAAAGCTGTTAGAATAAATGTGAGGAAAAAAAATCTCAGTAAAAAGATCATTAATCTATATTAAAATTTATGTGAATTTTTTTGAGTTAATTTTGCAGAGGCAAAACCACAGTCTCTCAAATAACGATGCAGATTTTAAACAAACGATAAACACAATCCTGTAAATGTTAAATTTAAATGTACCTGTTTAAAGTCATAAACATATATAAATGTATTTGTATTGTATTTGTTCAGCTAAATGCTCTAAAAAAGTCTCAACTGGCTGCATTTGTTTGGGCATATTAACTGAGTTGTGAAGGGGACTTGAAATCCTGAACTGAAGGTCGACTCTCTTCTTGAGGGGAGAAGGGCCAGCAGGGTGCTCTTATTTGTCATCTGCTAGAATGTTCTCATCAGTCCTCAGAGGGGCATTGGTATCAGGATTAGAAACCCTATAATTTGTGTATGTCCTTCCTTTGTGCCCTCCCCACAGCTAAGATAGGTGCATCTTCAATGGTTTTTACAAATGCATGAGCAGATGCATCACACATCACTGAAAACAGTTTCAGTCTCACAATGAATTAAGTCAAATATAAAAGACTTATATCAGAAGTCCACCAGATTAGGAAAATATGGTGACGCAACAATGTTTGGATGTACACAATAGTTCTAGTGAATACCAATAAGTAAGCAAGCTTGTCCCCTGTTTTGTAAGGTGGCATGTTTTTGTCTGGCCTTGTTTACTGGCAGCATCTGCCCCAGGAAAGCTGAAGGCATGTTATGACTTCTTCACTAGAGACAAATTAACTTGGCTTTAAAAACAGAGGACTATTTGTCCTTCAGCAACAGTTCTTCCCTCCCTAGAGATCAGAGAGTTAGAAACCAAATCACCAAACTCTTCTACTTACATCTCTTTCTCTCTATTGTCTCTAAGTTTTTGAGCTAGAAGGTTGCTTATGTATGCCTAAACTCTTGAAACTCTGTACCACTGAATGTGTTTTTTAAGAAGTTTAGTCTCTTGCTCTCTCTGTGGCAATAAAGTCAAAGACCCAGAGAAAATGGCCTGAGGACACTCCCAATGTTGCCACTATTAAAATGGGGCTGTAAACCTTTTGTGTAATTGTCTTTCCTCTTGGGAAGCTGATATGCTCGAGGCTGAGTCAGGATGGCATTCAGCAATCTAAACAGCTGATACAGCCATATTCAACTTCTAGTCATGCCACTCATGGCAAAAAAAACAATGATCATTATGATTCTATTAGATGAATACTGATGAAACTTCTAGACAATGTGATTACAATTCCTCTTCAGAAAGATGGAAGTTTATCAAGTGGTTTTAGCCCCTCTACATTTGCTGTGTGAAGTTTGACATATTTAACCACTGTGGCTTTGTGTCTTTAAAATTGAAGCAGGGTCTGAATCAGCAATGCTGAACAATTTGGCCATGAGAGACTACCAAGACTTTATTTTGGTTTACAATTACAAACCTGAGGTGGTTGCTGCGATATCTGATTTAGTCTGAAACAGCCTTTATTAATAATGTCCCCACTTCAAATGAATATCTCACAGATCCTTTTGTTATGTGACCATGTGGTGGTGCTATCAGCTCAGGGGGTGTCAAGTGTGCTGTGGCAGAAAAATTAAGGGTTTGATGTGTGCACTTTCCTATGTCTTGCATTTAACCTATGTACTTGTTTATTTGTCAGTGGCATGGTTTATGCAGTGAGTAATGATACTTGAACAGAGTTTATTTAATCATTAATTGGAACAGAAGAGGGGAGTAATTAAGCTGCATTGAAGATATTTTTTTCAAAGACACAACTACAGAGGGTTTTGCTCTATCTCATATCATATTTAGACTCAGCTGTGAAAAAAATGCAAATTAAATCCACACAACAAACTGCTTGTCAAATGATTTTATGTTGCACCAAATTAAGAGGTGGGAATTGGGGGTTTCAGGCAGGCCAGTAAAGTCTGGACTGGAAGCAGAGTAATGGAAAACAAAATGTTTATTTGCCTAGTTTAACATGGATTTAATTAAGATAGATTGAGAGCATTCATCCCTTGGTACTCTTTCTCATACGAGGAAATTGGAAAATTTCTATTCTTTGTTCTACATAAATTAAGTTTTGCAAATAAATAAGTCAATAAAGTTTTGAGATGCGTGTCAGAAGTCAGTCTATAGAACTGCAAGAGGCTCAGGGAATAAATTTATCAGGTGCGGTTCAGGCAGATTCTAAACATGTAAGAACTCTGAAAGAAATGCGTAACCAGTCATTTGTCATGTGGTTGGATGCAGTTTGCATCAGCTTTCATGCCCATCAAAAAACAAAAGAGCTAGTGTAAAGTTTATGACAAAAAGAGCACAAGACCAAAGTAGTGAAAAGAGGCCATTCATATAGTTTATTATTTCTTTTTCTAAACATGTTTATCCACATTAAACCATTCTATTTTACAGTCCATATATACCCATACCAGTTCTATAGATCAAACAAGCGATATGCAATTGTGACAGCATAATGCATTACATATAAGGTTATACAGTGCTGTAAAATAATGACAGATAGCTCTAAATAAAATGAGTTTTACCCATGTATGTAAATTAATCATTAGAAAAGATAGCTATTGGTCATTTTTATAACTGACTCAACACTCAGAGAAAACGTCACATGTAGATATCCTTTGCTGTTCTCTCATCCTCATCTGTCTTTCTCAAACTAATTATGAATTATTAATATTTACCCTCTGGCCTCCTGAATTTGTGTGGGCTACTTTTTTTATGCAGGATCTGAATGTGCATGTTAGTAAAATATAATGATCACATCCCATAATGCACCCCCATCCCCTGCAAAAAGAAATTTAATTCATATGCATCTTTCCCAAGTATTTCTATGAAGCAGCAGCCTCTGTGTTGCAAAATTAATCATCTACATTAACTACATTCATTTTTACCGCTTGAAGCACATAAGATATAATCAGAAGTGTCACCGTCAGTGACATTATCAAAATCTGTGGTTAATAAACCCTCCACGATTAGTGTTTAGTTCATTACATCCAATCCTATTCCCTGTGACTGTTGCAAAATTTTATATCTCATAAAACATTAATTATCATGGGATTTTTTTTAAAGGGCAGTGTGTCTTTTAAGGCAATGATGAGACAAGATGAAAACAAGTGGAGCAAATGCCTCCTGTTCAGTTTTCACATACACCTTTGCTGGTTTAACCAATACTAAAATTGGTCTCTTCAAATGATATTTAACATTTAATTTGCTTGAAATTATATAATCAGAAAGTTTTTCCTCGTAAAAAGATGAGTTTAACACAATCAGATGGACTGTAATATCAATCTAAAAAACAAACAAGAAGTCTATTGAGTCGGGTTAGAAGTTAGAAAACTTTGCCCATTTATTTTTTTTAAACACAGTCTCCCTCTACATTTACACACCCCAGTTGTGGTGGTTCCATAAAATCAATTATTCTTGGAGTTTTATGTCTTGGACCTTAAGACACTGGTCCACAACAGCAAAGACATAATCACTGAGCTGCCACTTCATTTAGTGAAAGAGGTAGAAGTGCCAAACTAAAAGAAAAGTTGGGATGCTGGATGGGCTCAAATTCACAGGATTGAATGACTGCACAAAAGCTGATGTCTTCAGTTTTCTCAGACAAAGCTGACATGTAATTCTCTATTAACTTAAACAGAAATACCACTTAAGTTAATAACTAAAAACTTTCTGCATAATCACTTATAGTTAAACTGCACGTGCATGTAACATGCAGGCCACAAACGCATCAATCTCTCATACAAATTAGCGCAGCACACCATACATAATATAACAATGAGAAAAAACCCACATATTTAGCATCCCAAAGCAGATTTAAAGACCCTTAAAGACCCTCATCCCTCTTTAATTCAATCTCTATAGACTTGAGGTACAACAATTTGCTTGCTCTGCTCTGCCCACTGTGCTGTGTCTGAATTCAAGATATATTTTTTTTTCTTCAGGTTTGTTCACTTTTCACTGTTGACATGTTTCACATAATTGTAAGGGAAAATGCCGATCTGTCCGTTGCACTTTCCTTTCCACCAGTTAGCATCACTTTTGTCCAGGAGCTGAATGACATCTCCACGCTTAAAGTTCAGCTCACCCTCCTCTTTAGCTTCAAAGTCAAAGAGTGCCTCAAAAAACAAAGTCTACATGGGGGAAAAAGTAAAAAGAGAAATGAGAATTACAATGTTTTTTATAAAAAAAAAAACAAAATCTAGTTATCTATATATATTAATAACTCTTTATTATTTTTGATGAATGCTTCTGTGGCACTGGTAAAAAACTTAATCTTTGAGATTAAATCTCTGTGAAATGACTGTTTGATATCTTCAAATTCAATAAGCAGATAATTGATGGATGATTGTCAAATGATATAGATATGAATGGTCATAATTTATATCAACAATTTGTCATACCATTTAAATAAGACATGGTATAATTTCTTGTCAGTAGTAATGTTATCATGAGAATCCTACATGCTGAGACTGATATAAATTGATTATAAAGCATTGCAGAAGTAATTTTTTCCCATAGATACAACTCCACATGAATGCACCACCTCTGGCAACCTTTCAATCAGAGTTACAAAGGAGATACAAATCTTTTGGTACGCTGAAAAAATATTTACCCTATGAAAAACATATGCTGATACCCGAGTAGTGTGAACATTGTGATATCACTGCTTTTTAAACAGCTACTTGTAAGGTCAGAAAAATAACCTTCAACTTAACTGAGATTACTGCTGTTAAAACTGACACTTGAATGCTTAATAAATGCGTTTGAAGTCAGTCACCTGTGTGTGTGTGCAAAGCTATGCACAAGTAATTAAGATAAAACTATAAATTTATTTATGGACATGGAAACAGAAGAAGAAAAACAACATCCAATTAGCAGCAGTTCTCAAGCTTTGAGTCATGTGACATAATTTCAGCCTCTTTTGCATGTTGTTCCTGCTTACTTGCAGAATTAATTCAGGCACATCAAGCAATGTTCGCTTTCCAGTCATGCAGCTATATTCAGAAATGAAGATGTGGCAGTCCAGCAGGTGGCAGTAATGCAACACCTACCAACGTCAATTACCAAAAAACTCTTAATCCAAACTTTTTTATCTAATGTTTTTGTATGTATATATGTAATAATCAACAAGTTTGTAAGACAAGGAATAATTTTTTAAGATCTACTCATCATTAGCAAGCCGCGGATTCAAATATGTCATCAGAGGAGTCTCAAGATTAGTTGGCTTGCTCTAATTAAAAGAATATTTTGTAAGATGGAAGTAACCTTTTAAGAGCTTGTCCCTGAAATGTCACTTGGTCTTGAGGTGTGAAATTAGATCTTTCTGAATATTAATACCTGCCCCCGCTCACACAAGACCTCATACAGAAAATGTTCCTTAACATTTCAGAAGATGTTGCCCACATTATTAAATCCCAAAATAATGTAACGTTGAACCTCAAAATTTCCAACACTATTTGCAATCTCAATTTGCTGAGGAATATTATACTATAATCAAAAGTCTTAACTTAGACTTAATAAACTTACCTGGTGAAAAGATTTGATAACTATGTGCGTGTGTTTTATTCCAGCCTCCCTGTGCATGCTTCTGAACTCCGAGTTTGTGCAAGCTCGTAAGTGTGCATGTTTATGTGCAGTATGTGAGTGCATTCGTCATGTCTGACCTGCTCCTCCATGTCACGGAGATAGATTGTTTGATCTCGAGACACTGAGGAGCTGCGGTGATAATCCACCAGACTGTTCAATGAGTTGAACTTTACCAGCCAAAGGAAATACTTTCCTGCACCGTCACGCAGGACCTTAAAATGCTGGACGTTGTTGGCCCACCTAGGGAGGATAAAAATGTAGACAAGACATTTGAGGAATTTTTGTCAGCTAAAACAGAGCAAGTAAACAAACAACAGAACATTCTTTTCAACCATAAAAAGCTAGTATAGTGAAAAGGGTATGTCTGGGTGACACAGGACTGAAATGATACCAGAAAAAACTCAAAGCAACTGACAAGGTGATGCAGGTGTTTAGATTTAATATGAGTACAATCAGAACTGTGAGCCATGACGATGCAATCATACAACAGCAGAGAAGTTGTAAGATCATGCTAAATGATGAGCAACTAATAGTTTTACTGCTATTATTGTTGAAGGTAAAAAGTTTGACCAACAGAGTTTAAAAAATCCTATTGATTACTTCAGTAACAATCTTAATAAAATGAAAAAATGTGTCCCTTTTCTTTGATCCAACACAAATGTTTATCAGTATGTTTTACAATATAAAAAACGGTGTTGTGCCTCTACAACATTTTAATATTGATAACATCGATTTAACTGATAGGTCCACCTAATATTATAATCCAGTTTTCAAGAGTGCAAAAACAAAATATTCCAAGCAAATGCCAGGAAATTAGTTTTCGCAGTCATCAAACAGACAAGCAACAACAAAATAAATGGTCACAATAAATAAAAGAAAAATTTTACGTTTAATAAAATGCAAACATCACTGTGACCGTCTTCTGTATTTAAGATGCAGGAGTCAACCTGTCAAGCTACAGGGGAGACACAGCAAAAGAAACCCTGGCAGTTAAGGACATTTTCCCAAGTTACATCAGATGTGACAGTGAGACTCAGAAAGGTCAGAGCTCAAATTAAATTTCGTTTTTGTTATTAAATCATCACACACACAGGAGTGAGTGACAGCTTGCCTTGACAGATCAATGATAAGGCTGTCAGACTGACAGTTGACAGGCGAAGAGTCTTTTACAAAGAAGTCACCTTGGACAAGGCAGGTGAGTCAGAAAACACGACTCAATCTGCATAACAGATGTAAATATACTGCAAGAGAGTGAACCTTTCTTTACTGAATTTAATGCTTCTAGATGCATCTTGGTCTAAGTCTGTCACTTCTGCATTGGTAATAAACCATTCCTCCCTATGACATCCTAAAGTTCACACAAACACACACATGCAAATATGTTGCCTGTTTTTTTTCTACACAGGACAGAAGGAAAAGCTAAGGTGTGAAAAAATAAAACTAATGACTGCTGAGGTGAATTCCATAAGCTGCATCAGTTTAAGGTTAATATTAACCATTTAAAATATATTACCAAGGCTATAAAGCTACATGCTAGTTCTGAATTGTCAAAGTATGTCTTTAAATAAAAACAGGGCCACTATTAATAGTAACAACTCTGCTTTTTCTACAGTGACAGCTCAAAATGCCTCTAAAAGGTGGACTTGTCAAAGAGGGGCCACTGCAACCTCAGCCACCCTGTTGCTCACATTGTCCCCTCACACTGGGGAGCCTTTAAATTTCAGCTGTCACTGGGCTGCACCCTGGTGGTTTAAGACCCTCATTACGTAACTGCAGCCGCCCCCCAGTTTCAGTACTGCCAAGACCTTGGTTGTATGTCATTTCACATCTGCTCTTATGTAATCTCTCTATTGTCACCCATAAAGGCACAAAAACTCTGAAATGAAACTAAAGAAATATAGAACAAAATCCAGTCTGAATGCACCTTTAGAGGTGTTGTACCTGTTAAAGATTGTCAATATAAGTCTGCAAAAACAATCAGCTGCTTAAAGATGATCAGCTGTTTGTTAATTTGCAGCAAAAGCATCATTTTGAATCCTTTTTTTTCGTTGCAGCAGGTATGAAGTTGGATCTGTCAGCAGCAGATGGTGGAGCTGGTGAAATGAAATTCCATCCTTTCAAATTTTTTCGGTGTTGGCAGAGGCAGTTCACTACCGTTTTTCACACTGATTTAGTCACAACAAGCCATCTGAAAAATGTGATTTTTAGTCTTATTTGTCTGGATTTTGAAACGATGTTTGTACACAGAGCAGTTTGTCTACAAGTTGCAGAGAGACACTGACTGAAGTCGGCATGAGCTGTATCTTGTTGAGCACCAAATTGAAAATTACTGTTGTTGTTTTGTGGGTTTGTAATTTTCCCATGAGACAGGTTGTTCAGTAAAAATCTCTGGTGTTTGTCCTGAAGATTTTTATGTGTTTGACATCAAAGGATTGAGAGACCAGGCTTAACCTGTTACTGTCCTCCCAAAGCATTTACTCCAATCCTGGAGTCCCTGTTCATTTTTTGGGGGGTCGAGGTCCTCATCTAAGGAAAGGTCTAAGGATGGAATGAATCAATGATTATAGAGCCCCTTAAGTCAATTTTAATTTGTGATATTAGCAATAAAAAATAAAATTGACTTAACTTACTTCTTAGCTAATTAGACACCCAAAACACCTAAGACACTGAAAACTTTGATGCATTTATGAAGCTTGTCTTTTTTTTTACTTTATCTGTTCCACGAAAATTCATGAGCAGCGACTTTTCATCTCAACACATAATGAGCCCATGGACAAAGTTAAAATTAAGATGAAACAAAGACATTTCCAAGCAGACGCATAGTGTTTGCTTCCTGGATTGTTTCAAAAAGGGAAACAAGTGACAGTTGGACTAACTAGATGTAACATTTCTGTTCGGAGTGGGCAGAAGCGCATCACTCAGATTGGGTTACTTACTAATGAACTCTGACTTCCATAAATCTTTTAGTTGATTTTTGAGTGAGTGTTCAGGCAGGCCAGATGGCTTTGTTTTTGCACAGTCTTATGAATTTTTGTACAAAGGATACTGGCTTGCCCCTTGTCTTTCAATTAGATTTAGATTTAAATAGTTTATTAAATAGTATTAAATAGTTTTGATCTTAGTCTGTGATGACTGTAAAATTAGTCTGCGGGGCTTAAACAAAGCTGCAGGATAAGATTAAATCACTGTTACAAAAGAAAATCGATTTATTTCTTTGCCCTTCCATTTCTTACTCGGCTACGGTGACGAAAAGCAATAGCCTACAATCTAACACACAAGAGAACTTTGTTCTCTCTTTTTATTCTCTGAAGCTCTCGTTGTTATCTTTTTAATAACATGCATTGTAAAGCTGAGCAGCAAAACCTGTTTTTTCATTTTGCTCATTGTGTTGGTGCAGAGCAGGGATGAAAGAGTTTTGCATTTAGAGCACCATTAGCGACAATGTTACAGTATCTTCAGAACACAATAAACAGTTTGAGAAGTGTGTGTGTGTGTTTGTGTGTGTGTGTGTGCAAGCCAAAAATATACTTCATGGTGGAAAAACTGAAATGACCACTGACTTCACAGAGAGGCTGAAATCCCCCTGTGTGCTCTCGCTTTCTCGGATGATGAAAGCACCATCCACTTTTTGTTTGCTCAGCAAATCTTCAGCTTGGACTCGGCTCATTTTCCCACGAAACCAACTGTAAAAGGCAGCAGCACAAAAAAAGAATTAGTAATTTAAAAGCCATTTTTGAGGGTATTGCTGACCCTTTTTCTGTTTATAAGGACAACGGGTTGCATTTGCATGAAAATAATTGCTAGTTTTGTATTTTTCCACCTTGCTTGCTGCTAAGAAATTATGTTTTGGATCAAGTTTGACTGTCTAGTTACCTGCTGTTGGTTTTCTTGTACTCCACATTTATTGATTTAAAGCTCCCTGTAGCTTTGTGTACCTAGAAACACTGACGAGAGCTGTTTGTTAATCTGTAGCTGCTTTCCAGTTCAAGTGCTGATTTTTTTTAAAAGGCACAAATGGCTGACAAAGTCAAGGTAGTTTCACAACAACCTGACCTGGTCAAACAAAATAAGGATGAGTGGTTTTTGCTGCAATTAACCAGAAAGCTTTGTCTGGTGAGAAAAAAAGCTTCCAGAGCTTCATTTATAAACAAAAACTTGCCCGCTGCTCAGAGTTTATGAATTTGCAGTATGTAATATGGCAGCCAGGTTAACATGTTGCACTCTGCACACTGTGCAGCGCTGATTTATCATGAGAGAATAAAAAGTTTTAAAAATCGTGAAACCTGCAGTGTGCAGAGCAGTGGTTATGGATGTCTACCAAATCTGAGTATGAAAAGACTGAATTTTGAAAAAGATCCACTTTTGAATATTACATGCAGCCTTGAAAGGTGGACTTTGAAGTGCAGCCTCAGAATTGAGCTGCAGCATACTATATGCAACAGACTGCCAACCTGTCCAGAATATTTCCTCAAGAAATCTGAAGAGACAATTCAAATTGCTTTGCAAAAGTACATAAAATTAAAAACAACCAGCATCAATTTAAAAACTGTCAATTCCTCCTTTGTCCACAAAAGCATGTGGTAAAAAAACATGGGGGCTCATTTTGTGTAATGCAGAAGTGCCTGTATTTGCTGGTGGCAAAGAAGCATGATGAAAAATGGGGATGAATAACTTTTTAGGGGAAACCAAAATGGTTTATGATCTTTGAGGGACATAAAAGCAGACAGAAGCAGAGCAAGCCTTAAATTTCCCAGATACCACACCAGCTGGCAAACAGAACTGCATATTGAAAGCAAAGCTTATAGGAAATTGAACTCCAATGGCTACATTCTGCAAACAACACTAACTTCATATTGATAAGCTTGAGTGAAAAACTCTTTAAGTTTGAAATGGTCTCATTAGTAAATAGGTGAGGCAACTGACTGAAGCACCACAAGAAAACTTTTTCAACACACGTAATGGGATAGTGGGGAGCCAAAACCAAAGGAATAAGATATCACAAGGAGCTAACGGATGGCCAGGTTCAATCACAAATTAGCTCCATGAAGCTTCTTCTTTTTCCAGTCTAGACTGTTTCATCAGATCCTCACTTATCTTTATATGAGAGTTTGAATTGCAGCATATGACACCTGCAGTGTACAGATATGATCATGTTTAATTTGTGAACCGGTGAAGTTCTGTCTTCTCTTCATAAAAACTGTTGATTTGACTTATACTGATCGTACTGTTCAAGCTGCTCACTGATTGCCAGTATTAAAATCCACTGAGCTCTTTCTATAGTGAGGAAGAATATGTGTGCAGCAGCGTTGCTTCACATTGAACTTTTGTTGGTAGTTTAAAAATCGCTGATGCTGTCAAAGAACCTGTTTTAACAAATTAAAAACATTTTTTTCAACATCACTTATACTTAGGGCATTATATTAAAACTTGTACTATAAGGTATCTCAGCTTAAATGAACTAACCAAACTATTTTGACAATAACTTACGTTTTTCAAATGTAAGGATTTACAACACGTCAGTGTTTTCTATCTGTGTTACAGTAATATTCTTTGTCCTAGAAATATTTGTTGGACAGTGCAGGTCACTTTGGGGTCTCCCAATTTGCTAAAAGATATTCCTGTTTGTCTTACTGAAGAATTCATTAGAAAAGGACATGACAAATGATTTGATAATGCCATTATTCTTCAGTTAATGCAACACTCCTGCGAAAAAGTAATTATTTCCTTCAGTCACAACTTACCTATTTGGTTTAAGCATGACGTAATTTTTGGGAATGAAGCCTTCTTTGCCGTCTAGCTCTGCTTTGTACCAGTTTTTGTCACAATCCTCACTTAAAATCTGCAGAAATGGCAGAGAGAGGAAGATAAAAACAATGAAATAATTAAAAATGAGAAGAAAGACGGATGACAGGGCCAAGAGACGGCTTGTGCTTATCTACATTACATTTCCTGTGGCAGCTTCAAGGACTGATTGAATTGCAAAATTTCAGGTATTTCAAAACAGACTTTTTTGTATTTTGAAGAACCCCTGGCAGCCGGTCAGTAAAGCTTCCATGTCTGAGTTTGAATCATTGCTGGCACCGGAGGTGAGTGTGTCTGTGAGACAACAAGGCAGAGTGAGGCAGACAGGCTGGAGTCTCTGTGGCAGTCAGAAAGTCAGGCAACCTGAACGACTTAATCTGGGGTCCTCAAACTCCCACACAGTGACTGTGACTGTTTATGTGAGTGCCTGCAATTACTGAAATCCCCCTGCCACCAAGACACAGCAAATATTTTGTTGTGGATTGAAATTAAATGAACTACTCCAACTGGATACGAAGATACAAGCAGAGGGCATGTGGTAGCCAAATAGAGGAACATAAAGGGAACCTAACATGTTTAGGGTTTCTGATATAAACCTTAGGAGTCAGAGGATTATTGTCAGCACTGTAGGATTACTTATACAAACTTTACACAGTATCGATTAACAGAAATGGGAGAATAAACTCTTGAAGAAACCCTGTTTTTATTTATCTATCATGTATAAATGTTCATCATAAGCTGTCTTTTCTCTCAGACATGCATACTCACTACGCATTGATCCAAATGGGTAATTTTTGATTGATTTAAACCTAATGAGAGATCTCTTATCAACCTTGATGCATATTACACAAAACTGGAAAGGTTGTACTGTGCACAAAATTCCAAATGTGGCAAAAAAGTGATTCATTATCCATTAGAAATAGTTTAAACAGCAATAGTAAACAGAATCCACTATTTGTATCCGACTTATAATGGTTGTTATTGGAAACATATGAACTCCCACACTGTGATGTGACAAAGCAGCATCAGTATTCTCCTGCAAGAAAGATAGAAACTGCAGAGACTATTTCAAACATGCAGGAACATTGACCTTCTTGTAGCCTCCACCTGCTTCAGGAAATACATATTTTGTTCAGTAACAGAAATGTTGCAACAGTTTCGCAACAAATAACTCCAACTGAAAACTTTCAAGTAAGGTAGATGACAAACAACCTTGAAATGAAGTATGGGGTTACTATATTTGAGGCAAAAAGGATTATGGAAGATTCAAACACTAAGCAAAGTGAACTGCACCCCCAGCAGTTTATGCCTTAAAATTTTTTAGCTTTTGCATGGTTTTGTTTCGGAAAGCAGATGAGCCTGAGGCCTGTACTCAAACCTGTCTGCCTTTCTCATGAAAAAAACAACGACAACAACATGGATATAAGGTAAGCAACGTCTGTTCCTGTTTCTGGTTTCTGGTTTCTGCCAACAACGCCCCTGTGCAAATGAGTAGCATTTTTTAAAAAGATGCTCCACCATGAGCCAATATAGACAGCCTGAAATATGTTGAAGCGTCCATGTAGGAAGTGTGAAATTATCATCTGGAGTCAAAGCTGGTGTGTCCTTTTTTTTTTTTTTTTTTTTACCCTTGTCTAAATTTAACTCTATTTAACCCCTTTTATTAAAAAAACTGCTTTTTTGTAATAATTGCTTCCTGGGCAATAATTACAGACCAATTTAAAGCACAGCTACTAATGTCTTTGTAGGATGTGTGTTTGTGTGTGTGTGTGTGTGACATGCCTGTTCTTTTCTTCTGTTTTTGGGAGTATGTGGGTTTATATTTACAGCTGCATACTGTATGTGTGTTCGTTCCTCCTCAGCTCTGCCTCAGTTTGTCCTCCTGGCTTGTGTGTATATTGGCTCATTTCTCTTTCTGGAAAATGATTACCTTCCAACCACACACACACACACACACACACAGGCATATATTCATGACACTGATCCTGCAAGAATGAGCAGCCTTGTTACTAAAAGCTGGCTCCTTGATTAATAAATGCCATGAAATGGGTCATATTCATTTAGATTTTATAATGGTTTGTACTTCAGTTAATGAATACTTCTGTGTGTGTGTGTGAGTGTTCGTTTTGGGTGTATTTGTGTGTGTGTGGGTCTCTAGCTTCCTGAACACACCTGAAAACATCACAACCAATCTAAACTTGAATGTACTAAAACGACTGGTGAAGCAGCACACACACATGCACACACACGCATGTTTATATACATATTATTTTCTTCCCATTATTTTAGTCAATATAAGAACGCAACTCCATAATCATAAATGATTATCTTCTCTCTTAAATATTACCAAAGGGTAATACAGTAATTGTAGAGAGGCACATACACACACACACACACACACACACACACACACACAGATAGTGAAGGTGAGTCATCGAGTCAGTTCCTCATGTGGGTGCTCTAATGAGCCGGTTTTAAAGCAATGACACCAAACATCCTAGACAGCAAGGGTGTGAACTGGTGATCAAGCTCAAAGGTTCTTGTCTAAATCACCAACCATCATAAGTCAAAGTCAAAGCATCAACACTGGATAAATAAATACTGCAGTCTTTTAGGTTATGGTTGCTAAGACGTTGCAATTATCTATCTATCTATCTATCTATCTATCTATCTATCTATCTATCTATCTATCTATCTATCTATCTATCTATCT
>JAPZDV010000020.1:18025563-18039058 GCA_029814665.1 Acanthurus lineatus | reverse complement strand
TTATTTTTTATGTACTGAGTATGTTTATTTTATTGCACTTATTTTATGTACAGCACTTTGTGATTTTTATCTGCGAAAAGTGCTCTACAAATAAACTTTACTTACTTACTTACTTACCATGCACCCCCATGGCTTTTATCTAAACAAATCGCAAACAAAACCAAGGTATCTTTAGAGCCTGGTTCATCCCAAGCCAGTTTGTCCTTTAATTATTCACTTAATATTTTGATAAAAACCCCTTTTAGAGCTAGTTCATCCCATCCACTCTCAGAGAACATATTCTGAAAATGATATGTAATAATGATAGTAAACATTTTAAGGCTTCCTGTCCCTGAACCGTTTGGTCAGATTCTTTACACATATCTGTCCCAAGGGTAGCGTGAGACTCTAATTTCCGTGATTTACTTTCCCACAATGCAGTTATCCACTGTCCTGCCTTTCCTCTCAATGGATTCATTACATAAGCTACTCATGGTCTATCAATAGGATAACTAGAGCAAAGTTGGTTAAAAACTAGTGAGCATGAAAGCAGGGAACAGCCACAAGCACCAAACTCACCAGAATGAGTGAGGAACAGAAGACTCTTTAGTAGAAGGGGTGAGGCTGAACAGGAGGAATAGCAGTGCTGTTACTCACAACAGCAGGGGAAAGGTGGTGGGGCAGCGTGATGATAACTTAAGTGCAGAGTTGATTGTGCTGTCAAAAGACTTCCTGCTTAAATAAAGGTTAAATAATAAATTAAATCAATAAATTATCCTTCAAAGTCAGGAGTTGGTAAATTTACTCCAGGAGTTTTTGTCTCTGAAAGACACTCATATAGTGACACACCAATCTATACATCCATAATTGGTCCCACTTTGGATTCAGAAGATTTAATTTTTAACGAAAAATGTAATATTTATTTTATAGGAAACTGTCTTTCTAAGATGTAATATGAAGGAAAAAGCAATTTTTTTTTAACAAATTTGACATAGTTTGATTTAATCAACATTGCTCTGAAAAATTGTCAATCATCATCATCATTTTTTATTTATATTGTGCTAAATCACAACATAAGTTGTATCAAAACATATGAAGTAGGTTTAGACCACAGTCTACCATTAATTTTATTAAGACCTATCAATTGAAAGCAGTTTCCACATAAGCAAGCACTTGGCGACAGTGGCAAAAAAACACCTTTCTTTTAACAGGCAGAAACCTCGGAACAGATACAGGCTCAGAGGTGGGCGGCCATTTGACGGACCGCTTGGGTAAAAGGGAGAGAGAATAAGAGAGAGAAAGAGGAGGTGAGATAAAGACACAGAGAGAGAAAGAAGGAGAGGATGGAGAGAGATAGAGATAGAGAGAGGGAGGGAGGGAAGTAGAAACAAAGAGAGAGGGGGAGAGAGGGAGACAGAGAAAAGGAGTGGGAAGCCCTGTTGTGGCAATTTTAGCTGATCTACTTGGGAGTCAGTAAACATGACTGAAAAGCTTTGTGTACAAGAGTTTATTCTCTATAGAGTAGGCGCAACCTCAGGCTCAGAGTTTGCGCCCACAATATAGCGTGTCCTTATACTTACATTCAAATGACAAGATGATGAGAAATCAATTGTAGCATTCTTGAGCTTTTCTGATTTAATTATGTTCCCTTGATTACATCAGAACATACCTGTTGCAATCCAGTATATAACATGTTAGGTAATAGGCTGTATTTGTTAGACAGTCAATGGACTGTTTTTGAAGGAGAGATCATGGTGAATGTAAATATCTTGCTGATGTCAAGTAAGACAGATGTTTACAAAAAGGGGAATACAAAGGTCACACACAAACACATAGGAAGAATGAAAGAATATAAGCATAAGCATGAAGAAGACAAAATGTCCCCCCTGGTCATTAATGATCAACTACTCAAGTGTCAGTGATGAAAATGCATCTTATCCTCAGTTCAACACGTCATTTAGAGTTAATGAAATGAGTATTTATACATAGGGGCCTAGTCATCTATCTTGCTGTCATTGCTAGAAGAATTATAAGAATATAATGTGAACTGCTGTGTACAATTTTCTGTAGTACTTATCATAGTAAATGCCCATTGTTGCTATTGTAATAATTATCATCTTTCTTAGACAAAGAATTATCGTCTTTCTTAGACAAGGAATTACACAACAAAACAACAAAATGCTTAAAATAACTTTGATCAGAATTGGTGTTAAAAGTTTAAACAGGGTCATCCACCATTTTCCTCCGGTAAGCCATGTCCATAAGTCAAATCCTAAATTAGTTTTAGTGTCAAGGGCTTTTTCCTGTTGTAATAGTTGGTTAAGGTGTGAGACCACATGTGTCATGTTATCTGATACATCTGGTATGTAAGTACAGCATTCGCTCCTAATTATGTGGCACATGCCTCCTTGGGATGCCAATATAATGTCTGATGCCATCCTATTTTGTAATGCTACATTACGGAGTGCCTGTGTTTCAATGTTTAAGGTGTTAAATCCTGAGGTTGTTAAAGCCATAAGGTTTTCAATTTCAAAGGCAAGTTCATCAATTATGTGAGCGTTGTTTACTGAGCCATACCAAGGTTAAACCCTGAGAGGAATTTCTGTTTTGGAGAAATATGAACAGCTCTCCTGCAATGTCTATGTGGCGCTGAGGGGACATAAAGGTGGTCATAATTACTATGGAAATTAGTTAAATTTTGCACTAGTGGGAGTTATTTGGCTGTAAAACATTTCCCACACCAACCTGGTCAGAGAACTTGATAAACATGTTTTCCACATACGCACACAAAATCTCAAAAAGCGCCATATCTGTTGTGGCTAGGTATTAGAACATGGGGGTTATCATTACCACTGCAACATATGCTATCCCCCAAATGTGTAGTGGATTTGTCACATGTCTTGGAAAAGAAAATACCCAGGGGATAAAATGTAGGATTTGTTTGGAAAAGAGGTTCAAAGATTTGATCTCAGTAACTTGCTGACACATTCCAAATACACACTTTATCACTAGAATAATCCGCCACTGATACATTTAACATAGATAAAGGTTTAGTCATGTTACCGATGATAATGTGTTTATTTGATTTAAAGCTGGTTTTGGATTGGCCAACAGATACAGTTACGGCAACTCCAAGTACTTCAGACATATTTAAAGGCCATGGAATGGTGGGTATTAAGGAGGCAGTGTGATGTGGTAGCTGAGTACATACATACATAGCAGCTAGTAGTTACATTCATTCTCCTGACACTGGCAACCAAAGCACGATACCATGCATGGATTTTTACTTGAAAATGATCTATTTCTGTGTCTCATTTTCTCTATAATGTGTGTTGTCATGCAACCATACTAGTAACAGAATGGCTAACAAAGAAATCAAAGCACATATTATTCTTTGAGTGTCACCAAATTCTGGGCATCATGAAGGTCTGTGATCCATCCTTGTCTCTCGGTGGACACTCTGCAGTGCAGCAACTGCAGCGCTAGGCTTACACCAGTCAGCTGTGTTGGTCAGCGCCACCTAGTTATGGGAGTGATTACTCATTTTGCTCATTTTAGTTTTGTGTGACTGGTGAGATGTCTGCAGTGGCTGGCATGTATCCACGCGGCTCTCTCTGCTACCTTCACTGCAGTATGTATAATCAGGAGAACTTGGAAGGGTCCCAACTACGTCTTTTGGTTCCACCTTTTGCTTTTGAGGTCCTTTATTACCACCCAGTGTCCAGGGTTGAATGGATGAAATGAACCGGTGGCTGGATTTGGCAGAGCTGCTTTTACCTGTGCATGGATATCTGATAGCACAGAAGATAAGTGAGAGCAGTATTGAATCATAGCTGAGTCCATGATAGAGTTGGTGGTGGGGGCTCTCTTGTGGTGGTCTTCTATGTTGCTCCAGCCTTAATAAAGTGGTCTGGCAAACAGAATTTTAAAAGGACTTAAATAAGACCTTGTTCTATCTCGCATGTGCATATACACAAGGACAATGGGGAGACTCTTTGTCCATTACAATCCTGTTTCAGCACAGCATTTTGAAAGTTTGGACTTCAAGGTTCCATTTTCTCTTTCCACTGTACCTGCGCCAAATTGGTGATAAGCACAATGATATTTTAGGTCAATCTGCAGAAACTCACTTAGTTTTGCAATGACATTGCAAAATGTCTTCCATTTTCACAATGGATTTTAAGTGGAACTCCCCACCCCAGAATTATTTCTGTTATCAGTACTTTAGCTATGACGAAGACAGTGGTTTGCTTAGATGTAGGGAGAGCTTCAACCCATTTAGAGAACATGTTTACAATCACTAGGCAATATGTTTTCCCCTCACTTGGTGTTATTTCAATGAAATCCATCTGGATGTGTTCAAATGGCTGTGTTGGTTGAGGGTGTGTTACTTGTCAGACCTGTGTAGTTTTCCCAGCGTTATATGCTATGCAAATGTGATATCTTTGACAATGTTTTTGTGCAAAATTTTGAAACCCTTTTGTGAACCAATTTCTTTTCACTGCTGCATACATCCCTCCTTTTGACATGTGGTTGAACCCATGGGCTTTAATTTCGTGGCGCAATGCAGGGTGGCAGAGCGTGGCACACCCCGCGCAGTAGTAAATTCATCCGGTGCCCACTGTGCGCAGCCAATTTGGCAAGTCGGTAGACCGGGCTGCGCCGAGATGGTTGTGGCGACGCACCAGGGGGAGGTGTCCACAGATTCAGCTTGGCGCAGTGACAATTTCGTGCCAAAACACTGCGCAGAAGGTGCGCTGAAAGCTCACAAGCTCCAACCTGGTCTATTCTCGAAGTCACCAAAACCTCACAGGCAGGTTTCCAGAGTGTCAGGCATATTTCAATGCAATAAACAATCACAGCAACCCCTCTTTAATGTAACCGTCTGAACCAGCATATACATTTGTATCTATATTAATTGTCCCATCACATCTGATGTCAGATCAAAGACGTTTGTCACGCTTAATGGAAACTCAACCTGACGGCAGCTGAAAGTGTGATGCCAACTAATGAGTTCACATCTCACAACCACAAACAGTCACAGCATCCAATACAGAGTATATATTTGGCCTCTCTCATCTCATGAAATCCAAAAGAAAAGAAAAAAGAGAGAGACGCTCGCTGAATAAATGTAAGTCAGTTGGTGTCTTAAGGATTTACCTATGATTGCCCACATTTTCTGTTTTAATCTTTATTCTTAATGTGATCTAAAAAGATGGAGTACATTATTGCAAGGAGGATGAGATACCGGGAGAGAATATATCATCAATGGTTCTCCTATTTGGCGATTACAGAGCAGGAATGCAGGTGGATTGCAAGCATGATGCCTGGATTAGCCTGCTGCTGTGTTTAATGTAATTGTCACTTAACTTTGTACTTCTATTCATGACACAGAAACAGATTACATCTGTCCCGCCAGGTGGTCCACAGGGTGACACGCATTGTGGCCTCTGATGTGCAGCCCAGTGGCCCCTGCGCTCTCCCAGTTGCTGTAAAGGTGACAGCGGCTCTGACCTTCTTCGCCACCTGGTCTTTCCAGCACACCGTGGCCACCGTGTGCCCTCTTTGCTCTGACAACTTTTTTTTGGCCCTTCTCCTTACATCATTGAACCGTTTTTTACATTGGGCAGCGGTTCTAAGAATATCTGGGCAAACTTGATTAACAATATTAGTAACTTCCTCCCAGGCTGTTTTTGCATCATCAGCCCGTGGAGGTCTGTTCACATTACCATATATTCTGGTACTATGAGCTTGGACCTGCCGGACCAGCACATCAGTTTTCTCCTGGGAGAAGTTTGGCCGCCTGGAGCTGCTGCTTTCTTCCTCCATGGTAGTGGCGAGGTGAAATTGGCACTGCGCCTCATGATAACCCTTGCATAGTCATGTGAAGGTCCATGTTTTCTCTTTGAATGTGAATGTAAACTGGTATCGACTGTCTGGGTGTACTAGGACACTGAAAAATGCATTAGTAAGATCTACAACAGTAGTGAACCATTTTGCAGAGGGGGGAATTTGTGCAAGAATAGTGTAAGGGTTTGGAACAATCGGAGCCCTGGGCTGAACTGCTTTGTTTACAGCTTGTAAATCTTGAACAAAACGCCATTCGCATGGTTGGCCTGCATCCCTAATTTTTTTAACAGGCAGGATAGGAGTTCAAACAGGGCTTTGATAAGGGACTATCACACCTGCTTGTTTTAGTGCCTCAAACATTTGTTTGATAACATCTATGGCTTCTTGTCTGAGGGGGTATTGCCTCTGGCAGGGTCTGTAATCTGATTTAGGTGTCATATCGACTGGCTCTACATTCTTCATTCTTTACCAACCCCACATCATATTTGCTTTAAGCCCACAGAGTCGCTGGAACTAGACTTAGTAGTAGGTGTGTTTGTGCTTCTTCAACATGCATGTAAATAAAGTGGTAAGTTTGTCTGAATCATTAAGAACTACTGTTACGCTGCCCGTGCCGTGTAGATCAGCAGAAAAAAACTTTTTTATATGATTGCAATCATGCACAAAATTGGACAATTTTACCATTTATCATAGTTCAGTCAGTAGCCTGGGTACAATTTTTAACAAAAGCCCCCGCCCTTCTCTTTGTCATTTTTAGTTAAAGGAATATGTAGGACTGAGTTAAAAATATGAAAGAGATGCATTTGTTCATCAGTCACTGTCACACGGAGTTTTCGAGCCTCTTTGTCTGTCTATTCTGCCATAAGTCATGCGTTCTTCTTCTCTGTTTCCTTGCAGGATGTGAACAGCGAGCGATACTGCCCCCAGCACTTCCTGTAGTGCACTGCAGTTACAGATGAGCATGAAGCAGCTGGTGTGTGATTTTATCATACAGCAATTTACAAAAACAATAACACGACGCGTCAACGCTTATATTTTCGCGTCAACGAATTTTTGTTGTCGACGTATTGATTACATCGACTAATTGTTGCAGCACTAGAGTGGAGCAGTAAAGTTTTCTCTTACTGTGGTGCCTGATGCTTCCACAGAAGAAATATAACGTCTACTCATTTTAGGAGGGGGAGAAATATCATGTGTCCTGGTAACAGAGTTTGTAGCACCTGAATCAACAGGAAACGTTATTTTTTATCCCTTATTATCAGTGTGTAGTGTGGTAAATGCTGATAAGCTTCAATGTGATACCTTACGTATGTGCCTTGCCGTACACTGACTTTCTTCTCAATGAATTCAATTGCATTAATTACCTCCTACAGTAGCTCATAGGTATAGCATGTATGTGTGGGTGTATGTGTGTCACCTCTGTCCTCTGTCACAGTGGCAATAGGCTGAGACCCCTTCCTGTCCTCCGCCTGCTCCATCTGTCAGTCAGACTTGTGTTTGCAATTACGTGCCCAGTGTCCTCTTTGGCCACATTTGTAGCACACGTCTAGGCCCACTGCAGGCGCCTCCCTTTGGCCTCTACCTCTTCCACGCCATTGTCCCTGTCAATGATATTCTAGATGGAGTTTCCTGTTTTGGTGTTCAGGGGCAATAAGCTGAACTGCTTGTGTTGGGTCTGAACTCTTGGCAGAAAATCACAAGTTGTTCCGCGAAATTTCAACTTCAGCAGCACCCCAGAATATGCAAGCAATGAGCGCACATTTATGATCATTATTTTAATCAATTGTTTTTTCTTTCTTTTTTTTTCTTAAAAAGTGTCGCTTGCTGACTCACCTGACAAAATTAGTTGTTGTTCTTTCTGATCTCTTTTTTTTCTCTCTCTCTTTTTTTTTTTCCCCGGGTGATCAGCCTCAGACAAAATCATACTTCTGACACCAACTTGTTGTGGCAATTATAGCCAAACTACTTGGGAGTCAGTAAACAAGACTTAATAGCTCTGTGCACTTGTGTCAGGTGGATTCTTCACAAAGTGCTGACCTGCTCTCATATACACACATTTACATGCCACTGGCACAGCCACAGGAGCAGTATCTTGCCCAAAGATACTTAAAGACTGTAGAAGCCGGGGATTAGTAGACAGCCTGTTCTACCTCCTGAGCTACAGCCACCCCAGTTATTATTCACATAAGACCCTAAATTGGACATGAAGAAAGTTTTTGGTGATTTGGGTTTCCAGAAGCCTTAATAAATTATTAAGATATTATCTATCTTAATTTTTACTGAGGTTGGGTTTTTGTTATTTGTCATTATAAATGGTCTGATAATAACCCATGTCTGTAAATGCAAAGAAGTTGTTAATATATTTATTATAAGTTTTGGTCCAAATTCCTGAAGTTGTCAAAGAATTCATTTTTGGGGAGTAAATGTGAGAAACTAAAGATCAATAGAATCAGGCACAACCGGGCAACTCCAAATTTTTTCTTAGCTGATCTGTACATTGTCAAGGAATGATTGATTTCATTGATTCTACTTAAACAACTGCCATTACATACAGCTTTTAAATCCTTTATGAGAAGTGACTAACCAGGAAGTAGTGCCTGCATTTTAATTTTAAAAGTACATGAAGCTCCTTCCTCGTAAACCTTGCAGTGAGATTATAGCTATTTATAAAATAAACATTAAACTTTTAATTAAAGTTTAAATTTAATGAAATAAACTTTGAACATCCGTAATGCTTATAATAAGGAGCTGTCTCTTGTTCTACTCCCAGAGGAACTCCCAACTTGATGCATATTCTGCCTGTGACAACATTAAGGATGACAAGAATAAATTCTCAAGAAAGCCCATTCAGTTGTGCTTTCATACTACTACACTCTTCCTTTCCTCTTATATTCCCTAGACCCACTGAAATCATCCTAAGCAGAAAACCACGAAAGAAGAAGTGACAGGAAGGAAGGATGGACTCCCTCTCAATGATGGGCAGTGACAGGAGGCCTGTGTTCCTCACACCCTCCTCCTCCCACCCTCTCCATCACACCCAGGGCTATTTCCCACACAATGGTATCAAGAATGGAGTTGGAGCTGCAGGGACTGCCTGTCTGCCTGTCCAGCACACAGTGGCCATCCTAGGCTCAGGTGACTTCTCCAAGTGCCTGACCATACGATTGCTACGCTGTGGCTTCCATGTTGTGGTGGGTAGCCGCCATCCTAAACAGGCAGCCCAGTCATTTCCTCATGTGGTGGATGTGACACACCACGAAGATGCTGTGGGAAAGGCCAATATTATGTTCCTGGCAATCCGCCGTGAGCACTACTCTATCCTGTGGGACCTTAAGCATCTACTGGAAGGTAAACAACACCACACATACAGACTCAGAACAGTTTGTTTATTTTTAAGCAAAAAGATTGTTGTCATTTTCTTCAAATTGGTCTTTGCAATAAAACAGAAAAGCAATGGCTCACTACAGGAAAGCAGAGAAGCATGTGTGTATAAAGGGCAAAAAGTGTGCAGTAGTCTTTTTAAAAAAGAGGCTAACCATAGGCTTGCTAAAAGGCTACATGATAAACTAAAGCATAGCCTATACTGGGATGGATTTGCTCTATATAAAAACAAGGGCTCTGAGTTTTAACACCTTATTTACATGTCATATGTACATTGAAATATTTTTCGGCTACTGTAATCATTCTACCTGCTCACACCGATCTCGAAGTATTATGTTTCATTATAATGCCAAAAAAACCACATTCTCTGTGTTCTGTTAAGCCATCACAATGTTGAGCTGAAGATATTATGAGGCCTCAGCAGAGACAAAATAGTAATGATCTGCAAGGCATCAGAAAAATTTCATAATTTTTTTCCCGACCCAGTGCTTTGTTACTGAGCTGCATTAGAGGGATAGGAACACAAAGAGACAGTGACTTAAAAAGAGTGTACATTTGGAGAACACTCATAAATTTCCTGAATCAAACTTTTGAAGCATTAAATTATCCTCAGTTTAAAGTTTAAGATGTACTACAACCAGCTGTTTCCATGAGCAGTGGGGACAGGAGGAATGAGTGTTGGTGATTGAGGTGAGTGTTGTATTGGCTTTTAACTGATTTCTTTTACTCTCTTATTTCTCTTATTTTACTATTCTTATGCCTTTAATCATTTTTATTTTATTTTATTTATATTTAATTTTATTTATTTTATTTTAAGTCTTGTGCATTTTATTACTTTTAAATTTTCTAAACCCTCACATTTCTAGACATTTTATCATTATTGCCTGTTTCTATTCCACTGTCTTAATCTTTTAGTTTTTAGCTCCAGTGTTTCCTCATGGGGGCCCTCCACACTGGGAGTTGTGTCTGGCCTGCCCACGGGGACGTCATCCTGGAGATCCCTCAGACCTGGGGGACTGGGGGGGCTCTGCAGTGGGTGTGGAGTCTGCCCTGATCTGTCCGGGCTGAGGGGGGGTTCTCTGTGGCAGCACTCCCTGTGGCCTCGGACTATGGTGCCTCTCGGTGTGGATGGCCACCAATAGGTGGCTTCTCCTCACCTGGATCCTCAGTGCCATGCCATGTTACCAGTCTATTTACTGTGTGTGTGTGTGTGAGTGTGGGCGTGTGTGCAGGTGTGTGTGAGTGCAAGTGTGGGCGTGTTTGTGTGTGCGTGTGTGTGGGGGGTCAAGTCTATATGTGGGGGTGGGAGGGACGGGCTTTCATTTTTTATTGCTGTATGTTTTGGCATTTTATTCTGTTTTATCTTGTGAAGCACTTTGAGTTTTGAGTTGAGTTTGAAAAGTGCTATATAAATTAAGTTTGATTTGATTTGATTTGATAATTACAAAATATTTTTTTGAACCCAGTCAGACCAGGTGGATACCATCGGGCATTAGGTATCCACCCTCTACTGCATATGAGGTAACAGATAAGTGTGTGTCAAACTACAGGAATGAAACACTTAATACTATGCTCTAAACCAATTTAATAATACCTGTAGTCATGTGGGTAGCTGCACTTTTTTTTCAAGTAGCAATGGATCAGATAATTTTGTCAAAACAAATGGCACACTTTTTATTTTATGTCATTCAAGGCATAACACAATTTTGTCTGTTTCTCCAATTCTCTTTCTCTCACATACACACACTCACACACTGGTGGCAGCAAGCTTCTGTGTGAGCTGACAATAACATTTATTCGGAGTTGTGTCAAGCCCATAATTGTAAGTCCAGTATTCACAAACTCTTCAACCCAATAGATGTTCTAGTTTCTTCACCTCTTCTTATTGTCTCACCTCATGTGCCTGATGCTGAGCAGGCATTTTGCAGCTGATTTATCAGAACTTTTCCGTGACAACTGCCTGCTGCTGCAGACTGATGAAACCATTAGACTCATTAACTGTAAAGTCTTTTGTAGTGCAATCAGAACAATGAGCTAAAAGCAAATACAGCACCACATAGACCTGACGTAAACTGCAGTAAAGCAACACCTTTTTTATTATACAGTCCTTCTATACATCTTAAACATATTCAAAGTAAACACAATAAACTTGTGCTCCAGAAAATGGACCAGACTCAGTGAATAACTCCCTAAGCTTAACAACAACCTTGTGACCTGCCCTACGTAACAAGATGAATATATTTTAAACAAATCATTATCACCTTAGGTCCCGTTCGTGCAGACTCTAAGAGATATTAATTGTCATATGAGCAATTAGTCTGTAAAATTTCAATCTATGACACTGTCTCTACTTCTTCAGTATATACTTAGGCACCGTACATACAGGCTCTAAGTAGTATTTAATTAAACACAAAAATTCTAATACTGGATCAGTGCCCAATGAAGAACCTCCTAAGCCTTATGATAACTATTAACTATATAGACCAGTGAGCAGTGATAGCTAACATGTCTTTGGGGTCATCAGTTGGGAACCTCCTTTCACCAGTGTTTCGTTTAGTTGGTCCCACGACACCTCCAGGAGGCTAGACAGTGATCACTGGCGTCTCAGAATCACTAATGCCAGCTATCACTGCTCCCCACACCAAGACAATTATCTCTTTTACTTTACCTATGCTACCATAAACAGCAATATAATCAACTACATTAGCAAATTCAGCAAACAAACACATAGCCTCAAAGAGGCTCACACAGGCCACACCCTCCATTTAAATCCGCTTCCTCTTCCTGGATTTCTTCCTTGTTTCTCCCAAAAGTCTGTCTAGCCTAAGTGCTGGGCCCCCAGCTAATATTACTTCTCCTGATCCAAATCCACTGACTGGATCTTACTGCCTCATCTGACATTTCCTTCACTAATTTCCTCAAACTCTGTCCCCTTCCTCCCAACTCCCTCAACAAAGAGACAACAGACCTTGCTACAAGTCCTCTATACCCTACACTGTAATCCCAAACAGTTGTACTAGCTCATAACTAATAAGGTCGTACTAGCTCATATGTCGTTATGCAGTTGACTGAACTATAAAGTTTTGAGCTCTGTTGAGATTTATGCCACTTTAATTGAACAGGGCTTAATATTTTATAGCTAATTTGTGTGGAACGCTCAAAAAGTTTAGGAACCATACAGTAGTGTCATGACGTTATCGACATCACGACGTTCTGGTGGGTGGGTCTTATCTCTCCCTTAGGAAAGCCGAGTCAGCCATCTTGAATTTGCCTTGATGCGGAGTTGCGAATCTAAAGTTTATGCCAGCTGGTGTGGATGTGGAACACAGTTTTATTTGTTTTTATTTGTTTGCAGTGGGCACTTTTATCAAACTACCACCAACTCAGTTTTTTCATTGGTCTTATTGCCCTCGTTTTCTCAAGCGACGTCTTATCATCAGCCCGGATTTGGTAAGTAACGTTATCGGTTTTGTTTGAATTGAATTTCGATAAATAGTCTAAATTTCGAACTGGGAATGCATTTGTAAAATGTGCACAGTTAATATTTGTTGTAAATAGTTTACAAATCCAAGTAATGGTAACTTAAGAAGTTGTTGAATGTGACAAATGTGCGTTACTTCATCTTACAACGGTGTAACGTTACTTTATCTTACAACAGTGTAACGTGATTAGCGGGTTTCCTGGATGAACTACATTTCCAATAATGCATGTTTGCCCGGGAGTTGACGGTGGAGGTGGATAACCACAGGTCTATTTTGATTTTTCCAATATTTAAATGACTGTTTTAAAATCTATATTTTCAAAAATTCCCCAAAAAGCAAACGGCAGATGTAAAAGTTGATAATGCATCATGCTATGACATATTTTTGCCATTCACAGTAAACAAAGTATACAGAGGTTATATTATTATAATTTCCTTTAGATAATATTATACAGCCTGTTTTTAAATTAAAGAATGACAATTAACTTTCTATTTTGACCTTGGTTCTGACTAATCCCTAATAGAATTACCCTTGGTTTTGCTACCTGCCAACTGAAAACTTCTTAAAATACATTTACAATTCTGTTCCTAATTCATCTTTGTACATTTCTGTGTAATTCTGTCCATGTACAGGTGTTTGCAGAGTTCCACAGAATCAACAACTTTAACCCGCGCAATCAATTCTACAAGGAGCTGGATAGACACACACCTAAACTCATCACCTTGCTCAGAGAGAAGGCCACCAAGACTGGCAAGATAGCGGAGGAGCTAGCCAAGCTCATGAGGATTTATGACCTTCAGGTG
>JAPZDV010000020.1:18010425-18020979 GCA_029814665.1 Acanthurus lineatus | reverse complement strand
TCTATCTATCTATCTATCTATCTATCTATCTATCTATCTATCTATCTATCTATCTATCTATCTATCTATCTATCTCCTTCTCCATGTACATATATATCTATATATATTTATATATATACATATCTATATCAGATAGATAGACAGACAGACAGACAGACATAGAAAGTAGACAAGAACTGACTAAAATATACCCATGAGAGATGATTAGATGAGAGTAAATAGAGATTTAGCTGTGAAGGTATGAGGTAATTAAAAAGCTTCTCTCTCAACTCCGAATAACTTGTATCATTTGATTTTGAACTCTGTAAAATATTACATCACTTGGATTTGCAGAAAAAGTGCAAATATCCCTTTTTTTGTCAGACCCAGCAAGGTTTTTAAGTGTTCATGTAGCAGTCACTTAAACTACAGACTGACCTACCGTCACAGGCAGTGAATGCAGGTAACAGGAACACAGAGGATAGGATCACATAACCTGTTTTCTAAGGTACAGCTGGTGCAGTTCAGTGATTTATGGCAAAAATAAAGACACAGAAGACTTATGGGTTTTTCAGGCACAGGCTATGATCAAAACAAAAAGGCAGAAGTTCAAAACCGGAAAACAAAGAGGAGCAGACAAGAATCCGAAATCAAATAAGCAATGTCAAGCAGATAGAAACATCTTCCAGATACAGGAACAGAGAGTCCAGACATAATGAAGACTGTAACATCACTGGACCAATTTAACAAGGAAAATGTAGTTTACATGCTGTGTGACTGATGAAGGAATAAGAAACAGGTGAGGAGGCGGTCATGAAATTTATATGAGGAAGTGATAATAGGTGTGTATTGGGTGGGGCAGTCAGGCCAGGAGAAGTCTGAGGACATCTGGTGGACAGCCACAGGATGGCAGGTCTGGGAAAAGTCATGAAAAAGGGAAACTAAGGAGCCAATTAATGACAGATCACTGAAAAATCTTTATTACATAGAAATATGTAATTTACTGAAGTGTCATTTATCTTTAAAAAAAGTTGTGAATAACATTAAGAATCTAAATCGAAATGCCATATTAAAATGGAACATGTTGTAATCCAACTTCAGTGTCATGAACCAGAGAGAATTCACAGAATCACAAGGCAGAGGCAGAAATAAGGCAAAAACTGAGATTTCACTGAGTTTTTCCAGTGGAGCGGAATGCAGTCCGTAGCAACAAAACCAAAAACCAAAGTGATCAGGCAGAGGTACAGAGGCATCGGGCAAAAACATAAACCAGGTAAACAGGCACAGGTCAAAAATCCATAGAGCAGAAAAAGGAAACAGGCAGGACACAAAGCAGGCATGAGAACAAACAAGATCTGGCAAACAACAGGTGGAAACTGGCTGGTATAAATACTGAGGGGAGAATGAGCTGATAAGCAACAGGTGTGTGGTGGCTGAGCAGGCTGGTCACTGATTGGCTGACAGTCAATGCAGGGGGAGTGCAAATGGGTGCGAGCAGAGTACTGGCGGGAAAAGCTGGCAGAGGCTGACTGGAGGATGAGTAGAGGGGTGTGAGCAGGAGAAGCAGTGAGAGGGTGGGGCTAAGAAGCTCCAGCAGAGTCCATGACACTTCAGAATTCATAATAAATCAGATTTTGCACCTTATTTCAGGGTCTGCACAGCCTTATTTTAGATTAGATAGAATCCTTTCAAACCCAGACTTGGGACTTTGTTTTGTCCCTTGTGTGTGAGTCCCCCCTTGCTGCACCCATTTTTTTCTTTTGACTACTAAACAGAGAAGAAGACAGGCAAAGTACAGTTTTCTAAGGCACGACTCAACCTTTGTGAACCACATCTTCACAATACAGACAGAAGGGTTTTTTGATCAAACGAGCTAGTGGAAATGAAAGATCTGATTTCCAGTTCACAGAGATGCATTTGCCCCTGATAGGATCTGAAATACAGAAAGCTGAGTTAGTGATCCACTAAAAGAACTTCTCTCTTATGTAATCATATAGTGTTGGAAATCTGCACTAGTAATTACTCACATTTTGTTTTTTATCCAAGAGAAATTTAAAGATTTCAGCAACAGAAATCTGGTGAAATATCTAATACTGATTTTACAAAACAACTTGATTAATAAGTCATGAAAGGCTACCAGTTTTATTTAGAGCTCTCTATGAGAACAAAAAAAAGAACAAGGATATTAAAATCTTGGCACCAAGAGAAAATGGAAGATACTTTGTCTTAAAAGTCCAATTATTTCTTTGGCACAAAGAAATAATGCACTGTCTACAATATTACTGGCAGGTTCAAAACATGATCCACCAACACCAACTTTTGAAATAGGAGAGATTCAATACAGCCTCTAATGACTTCTTTCAGCTCACTGGAACATAATCGCTTGATATTATTAGTTTGTCTCTTTAAATACATAACAACTTTTAATTGTGACTTTTGAAGTGAAGTGAAATGAAGTTCAGAAATAAGCTCTACAACCCTGGATCTTTTGTGCTTGATAGACATAATGAACGTGTTCCAGACAGGAGGGGGATCGTATGGCCTCACTATGCAAACGAGATGCAGCTTCATCCATTTGTCAGTGGCACAGATCAGCACTTGGTGTGATGGTGGGGCATGAAAGCTTCAAATGGTTATTGAGCCTTCAGCATCATCAAAGCAGAGATGAGCTGCTCAGTCACATAAACAGTACACTAGAAAACAACACAAAGGGAAGAAAGATTAGGTCTGATTCTGCTGTGCATTAAACAAAAAGAATTATTCAAAAAATTTAATTGCATGAGTCTGTAAATTGGTTGATTGCAATTGTGTTGTTTTTTGTATTTTTTTTGTAACATTGCTTTTTATCTTTTATTCCAGGGTCTGGAGTCTATCTAATTTCGACTTTAAGACCACCACCACACTAGAAAACACTTATGAGTGGTGGTAATTGATATTTTTTTCCTGTTGATATATTTTCAGAGCATGTTGAACTGCGCCTACCTGTTCTTGACAGTAAAGTGGTGGTTAGGGAACAGGCTGATGGTTTGGGTTCGACATGTCCCTGCAGCCCTTTGTAGTTTCCAAACCTCAGCTGGCAGTTTCAGGGTTGAAGTTTCAAAATATAAGAGACACTTCATTAACCTTGCAGTCAACTCTGTGCCTGACAACCCATCTAACGGGGTGTGTTTCATCGCACATGTTGACATGGAGTCTGTTGACATTTCAATTGGCCGATACTCTTCTGCAGCAGATTCCTTGGAACCCTGCTGTCTTCTCACCATCAAATGGGCGTAAGAGCCATTTGTCACTGCATCATTTGTCAAATCCTTTGTAGAAGTTCTTTTTTTTCTGGCAGTTGTTTTTTTGCTAAATTGAAGAACTAAGGTTATAGGGTGTAAGATGCTGTGACACTGGTCTCAAGGGAAGTTTGTGATTTTTGGGACTGTAGGCTATATGAATTAAAAACACAAAAATTGATTTGATGCCTCAAATGGTCACTTTAAGCAGATGTTCTTCAACTGCACTGCCTCTTCTTGATCTATTCAATCTTGATGTGTTAAATTATTAATCAATTAATTTATTTGTTTTTTAAGGCCTCAACTTTTACAGCTCCTAAATGTTTTCTTTTGGCACTTCAAATGTACAAAAATGTTGACATAGTTAAGTACAAGACAGTTTTGGTGGAAAATATGTTTTCAGCCATTTTTTAAGCACTAAATGCCACAGCAATGCAGACATGATGAATGAAGATGACACGTCCACACACATTAATTGAGGAAAATTGACACAATTACTCATGTCTTGACCCCTAAAAACTGGGAGAACATTGTTATTTGCAACAAGTCTAACAGTTGTTGACATTTTCAGTCCAGACAAAAGTGGAGGACTGAAAGTGCTCAGCTGATATATAGACATTCCCACCCCCGTAATCATGCTGCAAGCATGGCAAAAAGTTGTGACAGTTTTTGTGACATATAGTTATAAAAAATATTTTCAAAAACATATCAGAGTATAGAACATAGAGTGATACAGAGAGAAATCTTGTGACTCTTAAATCCCTTGAGCATTTGCACCATTTAATGTAACGCTGTTACATTAATAGTTATGGGCATATTTAGTGACCCGTGGGTGTTGAGGCCACTTGGAGAGTGTTTTGCTCTCAATGACGTCCATGCTCTGCTGACTTAGACATCAGTGCATAGCTGTGAGAGGAAGTTATACATATGTGCATTATACCCTTTATTTGCAAAACATGATTCACTGAACTACGTCTGCAAGACTGGAAACAAAACAAAAACCTCACGTCTGTGTGTGGCTGTTGCATTCTGGTGTACAATTGTTTTTACTGACATTGTTGCCCTGAAAGGTTTAAAGGTAGATTAATTCTACCAGCTTGATAGAGGTCTTAAGTTTAAGTGTGTACAATAAGTATTTTGATGCTTGCTGCTGAACATACAGTATCAGGCCTGGATGTTGCTGGGTGGGAGGAGGTCGAGGTCATGGAGAGTCTGCAGAGGTGTCCCATGAAAATCTATTGAGTTTCTGGAGATTGTTGTGTTCCACATTCAGTCTGGACGACCTGTGGAATTGTCTAGGTCACACAGGATGGAGCAACCAATGCCTGGAAGCTACTTCAGGCATTCAAGTCTATTTTCTATTTTATTGGCAAAAAAATTCCATTTTATCTTTTTGCTGTAAGTGCCTCTGCTGCCATGCATTAATGCTGCTGCTTGTAATTTCAGACCTTTCCTTGTCTGTCCTTTCATGATCCCTGCATCCTGGTGACACGACTGAGTTATTTGCTCATCACTGACAAATATCTCTTTGTAAACATATCAGCATGGAGTGACAGCTGGTTGTTTCTGTGTCCTGCTGCTGTAATAAAAATTCTATCATAAGCTGTCTGACCAAATTGCTTTTTGTTTCAAATAAAATTACAATAATTACTATCCCGAATTTTCAGTCTTTAAAAAATTTGCATCGTTTTGTCTGGCAGTATAAAATATACATCAGTCAAAGACTGTTACTCCTGTTGGGCTGAAATATGGAGGTTGTAAATTCAAAAACCAGAG
This sequence comes from Acanthurus lineatus, assembly GCA_029814665.1. NCBI lineage: Eukaryota > Metazoa > Chordata > Actinopteri > Acanthuriformes > Acanthuridae > Acanthurus > Acanthurus lineatus. Next base: position 18,015,946 of record JAPZDV010000020.1, on the reverse strand, counting down.
AGAGAAAGTTTTATAGCTTACTTTTTTTCTGCCCTCTCAGTTGGAAAAATAATGGAAATGTTATAGAATGACTCAGTGCTCTAATCTCTTTGCTGTGTGCACAGGTAGCCTTCAATGATGGACTCAAAAGAGCAGAATGAGGAAAAACAGCAGGACATTTTAAGAAGCGAGGCTAGACGGACCCTGCTGGTATCCATCCCCCCAGGACAGCATCTCCAGTGTCATTACCTCTGTTAGCTGCATCCTCTCAGCATCTGTCATTGGCTTAATGATCTGGTACCCTCAGCAAGAGAAGAGAAACTGTGGTGCCACTGGAGAGGTCATTTTTAAGCAACTGGGATTCAAAGGAGTAGAAGGCTGCTTACGAAACAAAGATGCATAATTTCTGTATAATTTTACAATTACTTATTCTTAAAAAAAACACTTCAATGGTCATACTGAGAAATAGAACTGAAGTAGCAACAGTTGAGATGAACCATTTCAAGCATTAATGCTCAACTTGGTACAGATTATTGATGGGTTATTTATTAGATATCAGTAAACACAGATTTGGCATGTCAATGACAACAAAGGAGGACAGCAGCCCATGAAGGGCAAAGTGCAGTAGTGCAAAGCTGGGCTCAAAAGTGAGCTCCAAATTACAAATCACAAAAGTCTAAATTTTTTTCTTCAACACTAAATCCCTTAAAGGCTATGCTGTGTACCCTCTGCTGGCCGATCGCAACACCACTCTTCACCTTATTTGAACTAAACTGAGCAATGTCAGTCACAATAATATACTTATGTATATGTGTCTGTGTGTGCACTTGCAGGAGATGTGCTGTCCCCCCCACTGTGATATTGATTATGACATGATGGAGTGGGCTTTATATTTGTTCTAGCATGACTTCCAAAGACCTGTCTGTTTTTCTAATTATTTTAGAGCAGATTAGGCTGGAAAAAAAACAAGGTTAGAGGAATTTGAAACATGAGCTGATTAGCTGCAACCTTCTCTGCAAAATGTAAAACAAAGCAACAAAAAAGTGTCGACTGGAGGCCATGATCATAAATAATACCTTTTATTTGTTGTACTGAAAAATAAAACAATATACCATCATGTACAGAGGACAATTCTGTCATAAAACTGTTGTTTTACAGTGAAAGCAGACTTGTTACACCCTTATGCAAAACATGGATACATTGCATTGAGCTCAGTTGGATACATTAGCAAATTATCCCCAAATCACAACACCCGACAGGTCAAATGTCAGTGACAGTAAGCTCAATTATTCACTCCTTCATTCTTTCACACACAGCTCTGTCTGTGTTCATCCACAAATATATACATTAATCATTTTATAAAAAGTAGAAAAATTGCATATAAAAACATCTTCAACCCATATTTCGCAAAATTTTGTGTTAACACTCAATAACAGTGCTTAGTTTGGCAGAGTAAACATTGTGAATATGTGGCAACAACAAGATTGAGCCAAGCAAAGAAAATCGGAAAACAAACATGAATTTAGAAAGCAGTACAGACCTCGTGTCTCTATTTAAACCTTGTGCCCTATTATAACGCACTGCTGGTCTCTCAAACAAGCAGTGCTGGACTGATCCGTCCACAGAGAAAAACAGCTTATCTGCTTGGCTCTGGATGGCTGCCTCGCTCTGGAGTTTTAAACTAGAAGCAATTGGATAAAAAAAGATGGAAATGGTCACCCTTGGCAGAAGTCTATTATTATTTGTAAAAGCATGTGCATTCTCTTATTCATATTAGACAGATCACAAATAAAGTGAGTTTTACTATCCTCTTTCAAAAAAGTGCTCCACAATGAACTCTTGGAGTATTGATTTTTTTTCTTGTAATAACGAAAGGGAAATGAGCTCAGTTTCAGTTTGAATACTTCAGAGCAGCCAAATGAATGTTTGCTTTTCTTTCATTTATAAAAAAGCCTCAGCTGCCATTTTCTCCATGTCAGTTCATTTAAGATTGACCCACAAGTCTACAGCTGTTGTATTTAAAACTATGTGATTATGGCAAAATCATTTTTTTTTGGTTTGTTTGTTTTTTTTAGAAATTTGTGAATTAATTCTCAAATTTGTAGTCAAAGAAAGCCAGTCGAAACACCAGCCACTGTCAGTCCATCCTGACATTTCAGGGAGAAAACCAAGTTTCTCACGTTGTGTTTTGGGTTTTTCATTTTGGACAACAAAATCTGTCATGTTCTGCTTCCTCGGCCCTCTGATTTTTCATGGACCAACACAGATGAGAAGTTTAGTAAAACTACAAGAGTCCGAACTTGTGCAAAGGACTGACACTAATGAATATGACATTCAACACGTATTGCTTAGACTCAACAGGCTCAGAAAAATACAGCTTGCTGAAGGTGAGAGAAGATTAAATGTGGTGTGTTTTCTTAGAAGAGTTGTGGGTGAGACAGTCATTGTTCAACTGTCACTGGCACAAACATTTTAAATCATCTGTTGCGGAAAAAAATGGTTTGTTGTTCCGAGAAAAAAGACACAACCAGAAAAGAAAAAAACTTTTCCAATAACAACAACAAAAACAGATCGAAAAGAAACAAGTGAACCATTAATTGAAGCTTTTACTAATGCCAGCAACAAAATTAATTCTATTTTACCATGACCTTTGTTGTGATAGGAAATGGCAATAAAAATGATTAGATATTATAAAAAAAATGGTCATCCAGCTTTAAAAAAAATGAGTCAAGGTGCACCACAAGTTAATAATGATACAAGAGACAAGTACAGACAAATTGTCTCAGGCACCTTATTAAAAAAATAAATGTTGTTGCATAATTTTGCACAATATGGGTGCTAATAACTGGAGGGAAAGGGTTTCTAAAATTTATTTTAAGAATTTAGTGCGTTTTTTGTCTTTTCTGGACATCTGGAAATTTGTTGTTCAGTTTTCCAGTTAAGCTAGACTAGGAAAGTTTGAGCAGAGTAATTAGGTGGGAGAATAAACCAAAAAATCTATCAGACATCATATCACACACTCACAAATGGTTGTATTAACTGAAACCAAACCCTCACCTTTAAATGAAACCATTACTGACTTGAAAGATAATATGAGAAAATGTAATTTCACATTATTTCAAATTCTCACAAACAAATCAGAACAAAAAGTTTAATGTGTGAGTAATATTAAAAGTTTTTGGTCTGATTTTGTTAATGAGAACTTTAATTCAATCCAGGTGACAGACGCAATGAGGTTAGTTCATGTTCAAACTTAGTCAGTAGAGATTTCTAAGGTTGATCCGATGCTTTTAAAAACACTAAATTAAAGCTTGTTGCACTCGTGTTTAAGCTCGGTAGTGTGAACATGTGACCTGACAGGCTGTGAATGAACTCTGACTCTGTGGCAAACATGTGAGGTCATTTCAGACTCTAATTAGTGCAGTCATCAGTAAAGATCTGGTGACTGCACAAAAATGTATCTGTTGTACAGATCAACAGTATCAACAGTGCTTTGAACGTTGAAATAAAGACAGTACTAAGTGCTTTTCTTTAATGCAGCTGCAGGTTGCAAAACTTTGCTGTAGATGAACAGAAGCTGTATATTTGTTGTGATTCTCAACTTCCCAACCACCGAAAGGTTGGGAATACACAATGTTCTTTCCATGTCACAATTTCAATAACAAACTAATTTATTAGTGTAAATTTTCCATCACAGCATGTCAACACTTCAGGTTGAAAGCTAATATTGTGCTACAGGTTTATGGTGTCAGCCATGCTGTTTTTAAAAAAAATTTCTTTCTTGTTTCTCATTTTTACTCACTTGGTACTGTTCTTCATCCTCATGTTTATTATTTGTATTTGTTCAGTTTTGTTGTCCAGTTTTGGTTGTTCTGTCGTTTTGTACACTGACGGTAATTAAAGACGTGTGTTCATACTCGGCCAAAAAGGGGATTCTGGTCATTATTTTATGTGCTTGTGATGTTAATTCTGCACAAACCCTGTCAGGAAGTTGTGTGAGGGATGACTGCTTTTTTCCAACTGCACTGTCATTCAGTAGTGTTATTTGCTTAAATGCGTTTTTTATATGTAAAGTGCAATTTTTATCTCAGCACTGTGCAAATATCAATATAGGGCCATACATGTGTAGAGCTTAAGAAGGCATCATGGGAGATATCTGTGTTAAAAAAAGAGAAAAAAATTAAACATCACTGCAACAACAAATGAGCCAATCCAGCTGGTCTGTTATTGTGTTTCAGTAAAACCACAACTTCAGGAAGATTTGCTACCACAGGTCACCTGTTTGATTTGCGTGAACACTGAAAGCTCTGCTTTTCACCTCCATACTTATGTACACGACTTTAAGAAAAGCTTTGCTCACAGCGACTCTGGCTGAAGCTACTCAATGGCCACAGGGATAACAGTGGAGTTGAAGTGTTTTCATACAAATAAACACTTGATCATTTTAGGAAAAAAGGGTAATGTAGTAAGATAATGCAAATATAACAAAGATTATAGTTAATTACATTAAATATACTTACATGTTTGCCCATAGAGAAAAAAATAAATCCTGCAAAGAGTATAAATCAGGCTCCAGTGACATAATCATCACAATTAATCATAATACTCTAAACTATAAATAGACAAAGTGCAAAGCAAAGCCTTCATTACACCAAATTCTGAAAGGAACTGCTAAGTTTGAGTTTTCACTGATATATAAGTAGAAGATTTAAAAAGTCTTAATGAAAACAAATCAAAAAATTAAAATTAAAATACAATAGGCCTTGCAATATTCTTTTCCTTTTATGTTAACATTTACTGTTATAACATTTTTGTTCTTATTTTTCATTGTGACATGAACTTACCATGACACATATGACATGAAATAGCAATATCCAAACCAGTTCAGGAGTTGCACTGCGTTTTAGTGTCCAACAGTAAATGCAAAGCACTTACTGGCTTCCAAAAAAGAAAAAAAAAGGGTTAAATCTCAGTCTGTGGGTAGAGACCAGTAGCAGTGATTTGTGTTACTGACATGAGCTTATACATCAGTTGGTGAATATCCTTCACCATCTAGGCCACGCAACTTTAACTGTGTGACAGTTAATAAAGTTTAATAACTTTCTCAAAAACACATTAAAATAAAAAATAACACAAAAACATTACATTATGAAGAAAAGTGTTTACACCTAAACAGCAGCAGAGAAAAACCATGGAATGCATCAACATGATTAACTAATGTAATGCAAAAATATCCTCTAAGGGTGGATATTGCATGAATATTATACAGATTAATATATTTTCTAAAGGTATTTTCTAAATTTCCCACCACCAATATTAGTCAGGCTCAGCTATTAAGTTCTACTAATCCTTAGAGGAATCCATTGTTTTAGCCAATAATGATTCTCAATTAAGAGACTAACATCAGTGATTCTACAGGATACCATTTCCTCTGAGTTTTCACAGTTGTGAGTGGTGGTATTTCCAGTGCAGATTGAACTCAGTCTAGTTCAAATGGGGATAAATCAGAGCTTCATAAAAACACTGTTTCAAGTTTAAAGCC
>JAPZDV010000020.1:17975953-18006667 GCA_029814665.1 Acanthurus lineatus | reverse complement strand
TATGCGGTCGGAATTTCAAAATAAAGGCTTATCTTAAAGGTGACGATATTTATCGATATTTTGAGTTTCCATCGATTTGATTGGATCGCTGCTTAACAAATCGTTATATCGATCCAGATCGATATATCATGACACCTCTAGTGCTTTCTATACTGTTTGGGAGTTTGATGTAAACGAAAATACCTCTACATAAATACAGCACTTGACTGAATGGACTAGAGGAAAATGTTGTTTTCCATTGTTTTTCCACTGACATGTTTTCATGGCAGCTAAGTCTGCTCTTCTTGAAGTTATGGACAGTTGTGTTGGAAATGGAGAGAGAGACATGGCTCCATGCTCACTGTTCTGAGTAAGAATGTTCAAACCAGTGTTGTCTCTGTTCATCTCTTCCATATAAAAAAACTGCAGGATAGTGAAGTGAATGTGTAAGTCTTTTACCAAACAGAAAAAAACCTTCCTCACTCATCTTTTTGATTGGTCATTGGAAATTGTGATGGGACTGTAAAAAAGGCATGAGATGATGGAAACAATAACACTAATGAGAATTTGATGATTAACAAACTACATGTAATTTGACACAACAAAAATGTCCTTTAAATTATGTCACTGTGGCATTGTGCGTTGATTCGACACAGCTGGAGTTCATCGTCTAATCAACATCTATTTTTGTGCAGTGGTGTGCAACTCTGACCGACAGCTAACCAGACGAGACGCCTGTAGTAACAGTTAAATTTGTGTTATTTATAAGACTTGTGTGTGCAGCACAAAGGCCTGGCAAAATAGTGGAGAGCACAGTCTTTGTGTTCAATCTACACATCTTTCATCAAAATAAGGTCAGAGAAAGTCACACTAACAGTGCCTTCAATAACAACCACATTTTCCCCTTTTTCTCTGATATAAACATTTTTGTTTTTTTTACCAATACCTGTCTGTTTTGTTTTTTCATGAACAGATTAAATTGACTTTTGTTTCTTTCTTTGACTCTCTTCCTCAGGTAGAAGAGGAATAAAGAGCAGAATTTTTTTTGTTTGTTTTTGTTTATTTCCTGTAAGAATGCTTATCCCATCATTTGCACACACTGCATTTTAGAGATGTCAAAAGCAACAGCCCTGAGTGACGTTTTGAAAAAAAAAAGTGCCAGAAAACCTGTTGGAAAGTCTATTGATTTTTTAAGATAAGAATGTGAGTCACACTTAACCCAGCGATAAATTAAATTAAGGAGAAGTTTCTTTTTTTTCTCAAACATTCTAAAGCAGTCTATTGTGTATGCATGGATGAGGCTCTGCAGCACCCAGACAGCTCGATTTCACTGGACAATATACAGGCAATTTTAGATCTCATTTCCTCTATATGGTTTGTTGCGTGAAACAAATAGAAGTATATGATATTATATTATATATATATTATATAACATTAACTTTACAGATAATTTCAGCATTCATGCAGCCTACACACCGTTTTTAAAGCAGCAGGCTTTGTGAGGAGGTTTTCTGGAGGTCCACAGCAAAAGACCAGTTTATTTTTATTATAATACATCCATAGGTCTCACAATGAAAAAAAATATACCATTATGTTTCACATTGATTTTGTACACTCTCTATGTCCCGACCAAAATGAAGAACCTGTGACAAAATGGTCTGATTTTGAGTCTAGTGTCTCATGGCATAAACAGGGTTTAAGAATCAGTGATTTAGAGAATCCAAAAACTTGGTTAATTAATTTATTCAGTATTTTTCTAAATGAAATATATATCACTGAAGAAGCATTGATTAAATCTAAAACAAATCTTAATTATTTATTATAAGTTTAGCACCCAAATCTCTGCTGATCTGCTTCATCAAGACAGTGTGTGTGTATTTTGATCAGATTTGACTGACAGGGATGGAAACACACACAAACAAACACACAACTGTCATCACAATTTTACTCAAATGCCAAATCTTCCTGCATCCAACCCCTCTTAACCCAGTAAGAAAAAAAACAGGGAGAATCATTGTTTAAAAAACAAACAAAAAACAAAAAACAAAAACAAAAAACAAAGCTGAAAAATTTTCCTGGAAAATGTTTTCATGTTGGTCTCTTACTCATTACGAGTAACTGACATTAAAATTTGAACAAATTGGTGAGAATAAAGAAAAGATCCACAGGCAGCTGATAAAAACATGTTTTTAAAGTATCTGATGTCACACAAATGATGCTAGCCTGGGACATAATGCAACATTGGCTTCCCTCATACATTAACCCTAAAATGTGGCTCTATTTTTTTATTTGAATGGACGGAGAGACACAGAGACACAGGAAGGCATAAACAGTGGATTGTGAAGAAATGCAGACTTAAGTTGTATTATGTAGAGACAAAAATCATTTGTTGTGCAAGTGCACTGCCTTTTCCTGAGCAAGTAAGTGTCTCATTCTTCTCAACCTTTATACTGGGTTTGTTTTGGCCTATCAAGCGGACTCTTTTCACTTTAGAAAAATCAGTTTGTCATTCACATGCACACACACTCAGACACAGAGAAATGAGAGTCATGCTGTGTTTGTGGTTGTTTGCTTTTGGGCCTGAACGACGGGTTCAGAATAAAAACAGTGTGCTAAGTGTTTGCCTTCTCTTAATATTTTACAACTGGAGGCTTGTTAAACATCGATTTTACACAGCTGGACTGAGATGAAGTGGGACCAGATGGCTGAAGCAAATAGGATAACAACTTAATAGAATTTTACAGAGGAAATATTTATATTCTATAGTGCTTGACATTTTAAATATGGACATGCAAACAAATTGAACTGAGAAAAAAGCAGTATGAGGAGGAAATTTGCGCAAATTATCCTCTTTCTCAAATGTGCTGTACAGTTACAGAGCACACAAACAGGATCTTTATTGATTTTCTAATTGGACTAACACTTTGTGTTAAAGAGGAAGAAAGCAGTTTTAAAACATAACTGAGTGTAATTGTATAAAACCACACACACTGGCTTGACCACACATAACTGTATGTGACTGATAGGAGGTGCCTCAATCATCTGCCCTGGATGCAGCAATGCGATTCAAGACTAAAAGTCACTAAGACCGTCTATAAAGAAGCAAAAGAAGATTGGATGGTTGTTGAAAGGGCGGCTTTCAGTTTGGTATATGAATTTCTTTCAAAAGTTAATAATGTGATACATATCACCTGACCTTTACTACAACGTACTGATTTAATATTGAACAACAATCTAGATTTTTTGAGCACTATTCTATCTGCAACTTAAACAGTATTACACAGTAGTTTTTCAAGTTATTGTCACTTTCGCCTGCCTTTTCATCTTTTGGTTAAGTTATTTTTGGGCATCTTTAATGGCTTTACAGTCTGTGCACAGCAGTCAGCACACAATAAGGGTCCACTCAGAGCAAATGAGGCCTTTTTATGGGAAAAACTCCCATTCATTTAAATGTGGGTAGTCTGATTAGGTTGCAACAATGCTGACTGCAGGAGTGGTAAAAAATAAAAAAACAAATAAATATATTAATTAAAATCGCTGCAGCCCTGAGACTGAAAGTTGAAGCCGAGTTATCTTTAGGGAAAAACAACCTGACTTGATGCTGTGGTGAACAATCAGCTGTTGGGCCTATAAGACAAAGCAGGGCTTGCAATAAGCTTTCATAAGGTAAAGCAAAGACTTCATTTGCATTTGCAAATAGACTGACACTCCCACATCGGCACACAAACCTGGTAATTGCTGCAATGCCTCATTTGGTCTTACTTGAACCGGAACAGAGATTTCAGCCCCTCATGCAATCCTGCACACACAGGAGGGCTTTTGCAAATGTTTATATATTTCATTTCAATTATTTCTGGATTACTATTCTTTATTACTGATACCCAATAACAAACAGTGGCTCAAAGGACAGAGCTACTCTGTAGAAAAGCCAAAAGGATGCTGATGTAGCTACTGTTAGCACTAAGCAGAGTGTCATTTTACTGCCTGAGAGACTCATATTTGCTCCAACAGTGCTGCTTCATATGTAGGCATATAGCAATGCGTTGACTAGTTTTGTTTTTAAATATCTACAGTTTTATCATTTGGCATATTATTTTGAGTTCCATAAGAATTCTCTTGAGAATGTTCTGGTCCTTTTTCTGCTTCTTCCATAAAGCTAAGTGTTTTGCATCTGACAGCATGCTGGGACTCTGGACTTGCTTGGAGGCAAAAAGGGCCTCAGTATCATAGCAACTCACAGAGGAAGAAGCTCTGTGAGGAAGCTCTGGAAGGTTGGAACACTTTATAGAGAGCACTGAAAATGAGCCTATTTGATGTAGATGCAACAAGGGTTAGCAATGGATTCTTAGGTCTAGTGCTGTTCCTATATCGCAAAGGAGCTGGCCACAAAAATGCACCTACCCGTCCATTACATGATAGTACATACAACGGCAAGGATGTTATAAGGTGCATGCTGCCATGACAGTGGAATTTGTTGAATAATGTATAGCTGTGAATAATGACTGTGTGATGAATTGTCTGGGACTGTCACAGTCATAAAGAATCAGCTTAGAGCCAGTTGTAATAAAAGCAATTCCAATTCATGATTTTAATTTTTCTGTTTACTTCATGAACTGAAACATTATACATTATACAAAGACTTACCTAATGAAGAATAAAGGTATTTATTGGCTAAAACTGACATTTTTGTAATTCTTATTTATTTTCCTTCTTGTCGCATACCTTTGACAGAGCAGCTGGCCGACCATGGAGGAATGACATTTCGTCTCTGGTAGAACAGGATATAGGCTCCTCTGGTACATACTTCTTCCTCTGGCACCAAGTCTACACTGCTGTCATCGTAGCTGTACCACAGCCCGTCCACTGAGTTCCTACAGTAAGCTGGACAAAGAATTGACAGCGAGCATAGTTTAAATACTCCTGAACACAGCTGGGGCTCATTTCAAATGAAGCAAAACTAAGTGTTTTTTTAAAGTTAAATGTAGCTGCAGCCTTATTTAGCTCATCTTTCCATGCTTAAGAGCTTCACTGCTATCCCAAATCCCTTTAAAAATTCATGAAGGAGCAATATTTTTCATTGTTATTAGAGTGGCTAGCTTATTTCAGCTCATTAGACCGGCAAAACTGACTGACTAAATAAGCTAAAAATGATACTAACATGCTGAGCTGCTCGCAAGAGATTTATAATGCTGCAGCTGAGCACTTTCAATAAACTAGCAAGAGTCACTGTGGTCAAGGAATGTTTGTTCAAATACAAATGTATAGCTATTTCAGTTATGTTTAATTGCTTATGGATGACAGTTCTGTTACATGGATACGCAACAGAAATTCATGCTTGGGTTATAGAGAAATTACTTAGTATGACACGTTTGTATGCCCATGGCAATGGCAAAGGGCAACAGTTTTTCATTTTAATCCGTTATTCTTTCAGCTTTATTTTTAAAAATATGCATTACCTGTAATTAAAATACACACATCAACACTAGAAAAGAAAGTGCCTGGTTTGGATTAAAAGCAGCAAGATGATCACTGCTCCTTCTGACCACCTCATCCAGGAGGAGAGGGAAGAGAGTTAGGTAAGAGCTATTAGCTCAGCTTGGACTTAAGGCCACTCTGGGCCAATGTCCGCCAACAGGAAAATAAAATGCACAAAATGGGACTCTCAAGCTTGTCATAAAGAGATGTAGTTACATGGTATAAATATAGTCACATTATAAATGTTATGAAGTACAAGTACACACATAACTCTACCTTGGTTTTATTTTGAAACAAATGATGAATCATCCCCCTATATCCCCATTATAGTGCATTATAGCGCGTAAGACAACCACTTCCATCTCCAGACCATAACAGACACAGGGAGATGGGGCATAGGTCTCTAAGCAGGCTGTCATGGCAACAACTACTCCATCCTTCTTATCTTCCACTTTCTCCAATCTCCTATATAGTAGCTTAACAAAGAAAAAAATCAAATTGTTTCAATTATTTTGGCTCCTCTTACACTATGACTGTGTTTTATTAATATAAAATGCTATATTTTATTTATTGTTTGTACTTATACTTCTCTTTGGCTGTTTCTGAACTTTACGTAACACTGAGAGGAGGCAGACCTCATTAACAAAGAGTGGCCGAGTGTGGTTTGAAAATTCTCTGCTTGCTGGCATACTTCATGGCTGCTTAACTACTGTTGGCAATTACTGGAACTACATCACATAAGTGTGGGCTTACTTGACCTCTTGTATTTACCGTCGTCGTGGGCTTAGAAAATATCAGAGGAAATGTCAGGGGGTCATTAGAGACTGAAATTATGGCCAAAGGATTGCATCCAAATGAATATGTTCAAGCCTCTAGCAATATATGTTTAAAATACGATGCATTTTCTCCAGTTTAATCTTGAGAGTTTGCAGGTGGAAGAAAAAAACGATTTTTGGACTAAAGAAGAAACAACAACTGTATCCTTGACAAAAGAATCCTTGTTCAGTCCTTAAAGTGCAGGGAAAAAGAAATAAGTCCATGCATTCTGCATTATTGTAGAAAACCTAAACTCACATTACCCATAATGCAACACAATTACCGCTGGCTTAGTCATAGATTCTATGGGCTAAAGTGCAAACACAGTTCATGTGGCCTTGAGATGTTACAGTAAGTTGACAGGAGGAAGAGACAGACGCCACTATTGAGAAATGAAGCACCCTGAGACCCCCAAACAACTAAGTGAGGAGAGATTAGTGACACATGGAGCACTAATGGAAACAACAGGAAGATTCCCTACAGGACAAACTGCTAAAAGAGTGCCTCAGGCAGCAGAAGTAAGAGGGTGATGAGGGGGAAGAGGAAATATTAAAAATGACCAAGCCTCTCCATGGGATGTTCTATTGGCAGTGGTTGACATCAAGGACACGTACAGGTGGCTGTAAAGACCAGGCTTAAGGACGGCGCAGTAACAGACCTGAGGCACCAGAGTCGTAGAGACCACAGCACAAAAGACCAAGGTGCATTGTTTAAAATCATATTTCATTCTCTTTTATATATATATTTTCTAACTTATTCACATTTTCAAACCTCTGCACTTTGGTTTGTATTAGATTATTCATATTATGTGATCTTCTTTGTATACAAATTGTATGAGCTTTGTTTGAGAGAGCCTGAAAATAAGAATCTCATTGCCAACGTCTGCTCACAAAGAAAACACATTAGTTAGTTATTATGTTAGAAAATAATACCATCCAGCTTCTTACCTGTGTAATGTCCTCCGTGCATTCCACCATGATGGTTACACACAGCATAGAGGTCGTACAGATAGTCGTGAGGGAGAATCAAGTCGGCAGGCTGGTGGTGTTGGCCTGGGGGCTGCTTCCAGGAAGGCTGCCAGGCCCCTAAGTTCAAGTTTTTCATACTCTGACTCCTCTTTGCAACGTGAGGGGCCATGTCCAAACCAGTCAGGGGGAAACGCACCTGGGTGGACAGCTTGTTCCTCCGCTCGCCTACCTGTTTTGACATTTCTTATTCAAATATGCAGTACCAATGTATACAGGCATGAAAAACACACATTTTTTATGGGTAAATTTGTCTAGTGGAATGGATTTAACAGAAATATATTTAACACTGATTTGATTAAACAGCTTTTAAATTACTGTTGCAGCAAATACAAATCAACTGCATAATTTTAGACATAGACTCATGGTGTAAAGGCTGGTGGCAAAGGCGTCTGTGTTGACACTTTGCATTAAGTGTTGTTTGCTTTGGACCACAACACTATGGCAGGAGGATTCAGGATTTAGCTACATGACAAAAATATAAAACTACCACTTCTGTGTAGCTCAACTCCAACCAAAGATAATCACAGTTTGTATTAATGTCTGTCCAGGCTGTCTGGACTTAAATATACGTTGTGAAGAGGTGAGGTGAGCAGGGAAGATTCACCAGGAGATTGGGTTCAAATCAATTAACTCTGAACTGGACTTCTGACACTGCAGCCCTCTTCAGAAAGAGCCAGAGAAGACTGTTTCTCCTGAGGAGTCCTCAGATCTTTTAGCTTGAGCACAAGGCTCCTGCAGCTCCTCTTACAGTCAGCAGTAGCCGACAGGAATGTACCTGAATTTTAAATATATTTTTGGGACAAGAACAATAATTGTAATTCTCCTAAAGTTTCTTGACATTACAGAATAAAACTCAGTTCCATGTGACTGCACTTACATAAAGGAACAGCTTAAGTTTGCTACAGTGCTTATGTGCTCTTTCCTTTCTACTGTTTGGATAACTTTTGCTACTGTTGGAACTTCAGCTTCTTTCAGTTCAAAAACTTTAAGGGAGTAAAGTGGGACAGACAGACAGACAGCTGAGAAAACTGGAAGACATACAGGTCAATTGACTTAAGGACAAAATAGAGCAGAAATACTCTTTCTGTGTGTGTGTGTGTGTGAGTGCGTGTGCGTGTGTGTGGTGTGTGAGAGTTAACATCAACTAATTAAAACATGAAAGAACCAATTTAGTGCTTACAAAAACTCAACAATGCAGTTTTTTGTGAAGAAAATTCTGGCCAATCGTCTCCTAAACTTGTGGTCAAGCTATATTAACTGTAGATAAGTGTTAAAAAAACATGTTATTGAGTGCTAATTAAGAATTAATGTTTGGACACAAGTTACAGGTCCAGAAGCTGTGAAAGAAATTGCTGCCAGCATGAACCAGAATTTCTTCCAGTGATAATAAGAGAGGCAGCAATGTCAAAATAATGGGACACAGGGGAGCAGTGTGAGTCATGAAGCCAATATGGGTGGAAGTCCCTGGCATCAGGTGTGAGGCTTTTACTGAAATCACTGTGAACATTAATGTTTGCCCTGGAGGATGAGAGGCTGGCTCAAATGTGACTATGTGGGACTGTTAATTGCAGATGGAGGGCTCTTTTATCTGTGATTGTGAATAGCAGCGAGAGAGGCTTTTTTTTTTTCTTAAAATGTAAATGATGATGCTGTTTGAATCAAGTCCCCCAGTCAGCCATTACAGGGTGTCAGTAAGCCAGCGTAAACAACACTGTGACCCTGAAAGTTATGCAGCAAAATGAAAATCAGCCATCATTAATTTGATAATTTTACATTTGTTTGTTTCATACTTTAAGTAACTAAGTGAAGTCAGGCAGGTCAGGGAACAAACAGCTGCAGCCATGCTGGAGGCTCTGTGAGGCTGTTACTGAGGAATAGATGTGTGCTTTAAATTAAAGTGCTTACACAAGCCTTGTAACATGCTTAGAAAGTTTCCACTGCAGGTTACAGCTCAACTGAACTCAAACACAACACTGTGTGTAAGTGCGCTGACATTATATTGAATGCAGCACAAACAAGACTTTCACTTTAACCTACACTGTGCATTCACTGTCAAACTGAGAACTTTACTTCTAACCTTTTTTTCTGCTCTGCTCACATTCAGAGTCATTCTCAGCTGCTTGATCGTTCTCACTTCAACTCCAACAAAGCAGCTAAACTATAGCACAGTATAGGGGATGCTATTTTTTCAAAATCTAGTTTGAGTTTGAGAAAAAAATTACAGTCTGCATAGATAGAAGCATTAGCTATTTAAAATGTGAGATTTTGAGTTTGCAGACAAGTACCACTGACCAATCAGTAGTCTGTAGTACTTTCAGTTCACCTATAAGTATCGATTGAGCTTGCCTTAAAACTTGACTGAGTTAATATGTGTCAAATTTTTATTTACTACTTGGCCTATGCGCTCCAATGTGGCTTTTACTTGGACCAAGAAAATCAAGCAATCCTTGTTTAGCCCTATAAAAGTATTACCTCGAGTTCCTAGTTGGAAAATCCTATCCAGTGTGACTATTCATCAGACAGCTCTGACAATATTTAACCAGGGGTAAGAAAATCCTGACCTAGTGCACAGAGCAGAGCACTGAGGACAAATCTCCAGCATGGGAGTCGTGCCCTCTGTGGGGGAGGCAGCACAGTGAGATGCATTTTAAGTGTGTCTGTCTTGGTAGGGTTTAGCAGTTGCTGACTTGCTTTAGCTAAATGTTAATTAGCTCTAGTGTTTATTTATCTTACTGCAGTGTCACGGACCGAATTCGTAGCACTCTGTAGTTTATCTCAGATGCACTCAGCTGCATTCATTTCTCCTCTGCCCTTCAATACACACTCATATAGATTTCATAAAACTTGGAAACAGAAGATAAGATGTGACTCTTGACTCTCTGATGTCTGTAGCTGAGCTAAGGGCAGTGAGTTTTTTTTTGAAGAGAACTTTTCAACAGAAAGATGGCAAGGTTGAATGAGATTCACTTGTTACTAATGGATGTTGTGAAAAGCATCCTCAATAATGTGTTAAGGTCAAGAGTGTCAGGATTCCAATTTTTAAAAAAAGCAAACCATGAGATATTTAGGATATCAAACCTGGCAGCTTTTATCACATGAGTATTTTTATTTACTTTATTTTGTATTGGAAATTTTCATCTAGCTGAGCAACGGTCTGCACTACAATATCCATGATATCTGTGTGTCCTTTATGTATTCTTGCCCAACACTCATCTCACTACCCTCTTATATCCTCCAACCATCAAAGTTAAATTCCTTGTTCTCTGCAGAGTATTTAATGCAACAATTAATACGGGAGCATTTTCCTCATGAATGAAATAAGAATGTTTGGCCTTTTTTAAATTTTTATCAGTATTTTTTGCTGGCAACAAGAACAGGTTGTTAGTCCTGATAAAACATTACCATGTACGTACTATTATGGCACGTGTGTTTTTATGTTCATTTAGCATATAAAAAAAATAACATTAGCATTCATTTGGAGTTGTTAAAAGCTCTGTTTTTGGTCCCCTCCAATTCCTCAGAGAAGTGTCTGGCTCATTAACAGATAAATATTCAATAGAGTGCAGTGTTTGTTTGTGTTTTTACTGAAAAAATATCTTTCAAAAACAAAGCTATTAACGGCTCTTCTCTTTGTGTTCTCCCTCAGTTGCCTTGCTTAACCAATCATGACATTGTATATACAGGGAGCTGATGAATTTCACATTACACAAAAAATTACTGATTAATGCAGCTTTAAGATGAAAATAATCCAACTTTGACTGGAGTAATTGTCACAAGAGGCCGCTTTGCATCTCTCCTACCTGTCGGAAGCGCTTGAGGTGGAGGATCAGTATGTCAGGCAGAGTCCACAGGCTCATCTTCACCATGCCCTGCTGAAGCTGCTTACAGTGGGGGCACTTCCACGCATCGTCCGGGGCGAGCTGAAATCAGCCAGGGAACCATTTAATTAAAATGTTACACTGATAAAATATAATTTAGTTTGTTTACTCTAATTTGTGGACATTTCATTATGCAATATAAGATGTTTATTTTAGATAAATTGTCCTTATATGAGGCAACTGATGTCAGTCTGTTTTTTTATTAACTCTGTCCTGATCATACCTTTGTGTATTTGGCACTTGTCTACATTCTTTTTTGTACCACTTTAACCTGCATAAATGGAAGCTTTTGAAGACTTAAATAGCTGGTGTCCTTGTTCCAGCCTGCATATTTTACAATGATAAAATATACTGTATAAGGACCAGAGCCTCTCCTTTAATCTTCTAAAAAAAGCAACCTAGGGCCTGTAAAGCTCACTGTGCAACAGACTATCAACATGTTTTCTCATGAGTGAAGTCGCTACAATAGATACATCAAAGATAAGAAATGTGAAATGTGGACTCATTATTCTGCTTGCTTTATGTGCGAGTGACTGACATTTCAGAGACACCTTCCTACCTGTAAAACACTGAGACAGAAATACTTTCAGCCTGGTGTTTACTCTTAAATTGCCCAGAAGACTCAAAAAAATGATTCTTTTAAAATGAACTCAGCCCAGTAATGGCAACAGCCCTCAGTTTGAAGCAAAAAAGCAAAAAAACTTGACTTTCCTAACTTTCAGTTAACCCCGGTCTACACCCGTCTCATCCGACGTCACAGGCAAACCGGGACTGGCCATGTTACTGTTGCTACGATTACAGGTAGGCCTAAGGGGACTCTTTTTAAAACTCAATGCCTCTCCTCCAAAACATCCTGCACAAGATGCTTGGATTATATTCAATGGTATCAGATCATGAAATTTAATTAATTTAAACTCTATACTCCTGTACATCAGCACTAAATTATTGCAGCAGTGAGCTGAAGAATCACTTTCTGCAGCTCTTGTACAGTAATCACTGAAACTAACACCTTTTTTTAATCATTTTACTCATGGGAAAACTTACAAACAGTGATGGTTCAATACAGATGTTTTGTGCATCATGAGCTGCAGTGGCTGTTATGCCCCTGCACGTTTAAGTGTGAGTAGAAGAGAAAAAATGAGAATGAACGAGATGCTCTTTTTTGCAGTTTCTCCCTCTCAAGATATAAAAAAGTAAGTGGAAACCAGGGAAACATATTTAAAAAAAAAGATTTAGATCTATTGTTCTCTTAGGGGCAAGAGTTACTTATGATGACTGTACAGCTGGATCACATCTTGTTGGTGGTCTTTGACTGGTATTAATTTAGAGTTTGTCTTTGTGCAGATAATGTGGAACAGTACATAACAGCAGGGACATATTAAGACTGTCCTTGCTTCTACTTTGCAGCAGTACAAAATGTAAGATTACTCATAAATGTCAGCCTTTATATTTTTCCTCTCAACAACAAAACAAGCACTGACAAATGCACAACAAACCTTTATTTAGCCTGAGTTAAAATTTGTCATCTTAGCCAAAATAGCTTTTCACATGGCAATTAAAGAGAAAAATCTTTTTACGTGCTGACACCCAGTCATGAACTTGAAGATGTTAATTTTGTTGCAGTTCGTCAAAATGTCAAAGGTTTTTGTTTGCAGAGCCTTCTATGAAAAAGTAAAGTTTGACTATGTCATATAATACTATAATTTGGATACACTTTCTGTGAGAAGAAGTAAAAATGTTGAAGATTCTCTTTAAATAAATGTCCATGAGGCCACTATCACCAAATTTTGTGATACAATGGTAACTGTAACCTGACAAGCTAGATGAAATGTTTCACATGTCCCCGGAATACATTTCACATGTCCATCTGGGAAACAGCCTATAGACAACAATAAGAAGTCTCAGGTTGTTTCAGTTTAACAAAAAAGTTAAAAGATTATTGGACAAACATTCTGTCTGTTACATGTATTACCCCAACAACAGTCTGGAGAAGAATGAAAACATCTTTTGCATCAAGAAAAGCCTTCAGTGCCGTTCTTTTCTCTTCTATTAAAGAGGAAATGTTGTTCAGTTTTGATAAAGCTGTTGCTACGTAGCATCCATGCTAACCTTTTCAACAGTCACCATTGTTTCCAAGCTTATAGTCGTTTCTCACTTTCTTTCAAACTAAACCACAACTGCAGCTACCACTTTTTTTTCCGCAAAGGACACTGATTTATGGTAACTAAGCAACTAATGAAAGTATTCGAGTATATTTAACTTTGCAGTGTTACAAACTCTTTTTGTTGTGACCTTTCCAGAAAAAATTTCAGTATTAACTTACTGCTAGTACTAAGCAAACAAGAGCACTTCACTAGCGAAACAAAGTTATTTTTATTACTACGTATTCACAGAAGATACAGCTTGTTTGAGAGTAATTACCAGTGACCATAACTGTTCATCAAAAATCTTTTTAAGTCAAAACAGTTTCTGCATTTCTGGCTTTTGTGCTTTTGCGTATCACTTTGAAATATTGCTGAAAGTAATGGAACAAGTGTTTTACCGGCTCCAGCTGCAATTGGCCGAAATCTAAACATTACTCCAGAGTTGACACGCTGATTTTCTGCTCCTCCTAAGTGCAATACTAAGAAGTGCTTTAAATTTGAACCTCATTTAAGGTTTTTGCAGCCTGAGAAAAGCTTTAAAGTTCAAGCAGCACTTAAACAAAGTTCATTTGAGTTTGAAAGAGAATCTGAAGTAGACAAAAAAGGGTGAAAAAGTAACCACTCTTACTCCGTCACTGGCCTTCATGCTGCTTTCTATTCTTCACTGTTTTTTAAAAGCTTTAAAAGCTTTGACAGGCAAACTTACCTTCAGGCAACTAAAAAGAATCTATCACTTAATCATAGCAGGTATAATTTTGGTGTTACTGTGGCTTTAGTTTCAACTAAATGTTTAAAAAGACAACAGTTGACAGTATTATGTTGGGTATCTTTGGGGCATCCATGAAAAGGCTCAATCATTTACAAGCGAGGATGAGGTGAAGCATTTTGTGGAAAAAAAATTATATAAAGCAAATTTGTACAAACGCTCAGAAACACTTTATATAAAACCATTAACTGTAAACACAGTTTGTTTGCAAATAGCTGCAGTCTGTTATTCAGGTTTTAAACAACATCTGATTTATTTTTGTAATTGGGCTTGTATCTCAGATCAAATTTCACTCTTTTAAGCTAAAAATGACTTACTTAATATCTCTTTATTGGGTGAAATAGGAAAACTTTAGTGATTGACATTGTAATCATGACATGATGTGAATGCAGAAGCTGAGGTGTGGCAGCTGAGCATGAATCTACTCTGCCATCAACTAAAGGAGAAATCTTTCTTTCTTCATCTCTGGTCTTCATTCAGTACTGTGGAAATACCCAAGATGCAATTCACTCACCTATTAGAATTTGCTTTTATAAGGAGCAGAAGTCTTAAAGAAAAAGAGAGGATGCTTAGAACCACATTTGTCTACTCTAATTCATGCGGATCAGACTGGCTTCATTAAGAAGCGCCTTGCCTCAGATAATGTCCGCCGCCTCCTCCACATCATAGAAGCTTCCAACTCCGCAGATTCTTTAAATGCCATTTTGTCGCTTGATGCAGAGAAGGCATTTGACCGTCTGGAGTGGCATTTTCTGTGGCAGGTTCTGCATCATATGGGCTTTGGACATAACTTTTTATCTATGATTCAAACCTTATATAATGACCCAACTGCAATGGTGTTGACAGGGAGCACCTGTTCTAGGCAATTTCCCATATCTAGAGGATCTCGACAGGGTTGCCCCCTCTCGCCTTTGTTGTTTGTTTTATCTCTTGAGCCTCTTGCCCAGGCAGTCCGGCAGTCAATCAGTCATAACCCTATTATTATACATAATACCAAACACTTTATATCATTGTATGCAGATGACATACTTCTTTTCCTCCATAATATTTCTCATAGTCTTCCTCACCTTTTAAACATCTTCAAGGACTTTGGCCAGGTTTCAGGATACAAAATCAATTGGGAGAAATCTGCATTATTACCTCTGAACTCTTCCACTGGACAGGTTCCTATTACCGCAGCCACATTAAACATACCAGTTGTCCAGATGTTTAAATATCTAGGAGTCTCAATTTTTCCTACAGTTTCAGCCACAGTGACTAACAATTATAAGAAAGTATTTGCAGAGGTGGAAACTAGTCTTCAAAAGTGGAGCTCCTCATTTCTCTCTTTTCATTCCCGCATCTCAGTGATTAAAATGAATACTCTCCCTCGAATAAATTTTGTTAGTTCTATGCTTCCTCTGGCACCTCCCAAAGGTTATTGGAAGAAAATTCACTCTCTACTCTCTAAATTTATTTGGGCTGGTAAAAGACCCAGAATTAAATTATCTGTCCTTCAGAGACCAAAGGAATCTGGCGGTTTAGGAATTCCAAACTTTCAATTGTATCATTGGTCCTTTGTGCTGCGCCCTCTCTCCACCTGGTTTGACACAGCATCTTGTGTATCTTGGCGTCCCATTGAGGAAAGTATTGTTCAGCCCCACCGATTACAAGATCTTATTTACTCCAATATCTCTATTAAACAATCTAAGCTGAAATTTGGGTCTGTCATCACCGAGCTAATTTCTACTTGGAGTGCTGTGGAAAAATTTTGTAAAGTGTCTCCCAATTGGTATCTCCAGTCACCCATATTTTTTAATTCTCGTCTTCAGTTGGGAGGGCGTCCTATATATTTTTCCAGTTGGGCAAATAACGGAGTATTTATACTATCTGATATTTTTGGGGTTGAAGGTCTCCGTTCATTCTCAGACATTCAGAAAGCCTTTAACTTGCCTGGTTCCTCCTTTTTCTTTTATCTTCAGTTGCGTACGGCAATGCGCACTTATGGGGTGCCTTGGGATGGCACACTAGGTTTACACCCTTTTCATAAGGCTCTGACTGAGACTAAGGGTTTGGTCTCTATGGTTTATGCTATTTTGATGCAGGCACCAAAAAAAACACTCTCTCTTGACAGAGTTTGGAAGCAGGACCTCCCATCTGATGACAATAATCTGGACTGGCACTTGATCTGGCAAAATTTGTCTTTTTCTTCCAGAAACCCCAACCACCGAATTATTCATTACAATTTCATACATAGGTCATATCTCACTCCACGCACTTTGTTCAAATTTAAAGCATTGCCCTCTGCTAATTGCACTCTGTGTTCACAAAAGAGCTTAGGCACCTTTTTCCATATGGTTTGGGAGTGCCCAGGTGTTGTGGTCTTCTGGAAGAATGTTTGTAGTGTGCTGTCCATAATATTGTCTAAGCAGATTCCTTATTCACCTACCATCTTATTACTTAACGACTCCTCTGGTTTGAACCTACCTGCTAAACTTAAACGCCTTTTTTTTGCTGGTCTCACTGCCGCCAAAAGGCTGATAGCATGTAGATGGAAACCCCCTCATTTGTTATCCTTAAATAAATGGTTATTAGATTTCATAGATATAGCCATTATGGAACGTTGGGCAGCTAACTTGCACCTAGCCAAACCTGAAAACATTTCATGTTGGGATGACGCCATCTCCACTCTAAAAGCTTTACTGTAGCCATTTCCTCTTCTTACTTTGGGTCCTGTGGGTGGGAGGGGGGAGGGTGGGGATGTGGCACCCCTTGTATATATATTTTCTCATTTATTTCTCTTTGTTTTTTTTTGTTTTTTTTTCTCTCTCCTGGGTATTGACTCTGTCATGACATTGACCCCATTCAAGTGGTCCAGCCCCCATTCAAGGGCCCTATAGGCGTTTGGTTTTGAGGGCAGTATTGGTTGAGACTTGTTTAAATATCTCTGATTTGCTATATGTATATGTGTGTTCATATATGTGTTTGTATGTACATCAGTGTAGTTCATAAAGACAAAGCCTGTGGACCCCTTGAGATTTGGGGGGCGGGAGGGGGGTTGTCTATTTATTTTTCATTATTATTATTTTATCTATGTATTATTCTTTTCTTCTCTCTTTTTCTTATTTGTCAACACTCAATATTATTGATATGTACTGCCATTGCTATTTATTTATCTATTTATTTTTCGTTCGTTATGCTACACTACCATTATTTTCTCTCTGTTGCTGTTGTTATTATTGTCCAATTGATGCTTGCCACATCTGTCTGTTTTAAACTAAATGAAAAAATCAATAAAAAATTGATCACAAAAAAAAGAAAAAGAGAGGATGCTGACACACATGTCTCTTGACATCTCTCTTTTATTAGGTATTTCAGATATTTTAAATCATATGTCTGTGTAAGTTTGCCTCATTAGTAGAACTGATCAAGCAGCCCAAGATATGCAACAGCAAACGCACCACGGCTATTTAGCTCTCCCTCCTGTGCACAATTACTTATTGCACTGGATTTCCTCTCTTTTGGCTCACTTAGTCAGTAATTTGTGATGTTCTTACAATCAATAAACTCAATGTGAGCAGGGTTTTGACGCAATCACCAGGGCTCTGAAATCTCTTCACATTTATGAGGAGAGCATAAAAATGTACAAAATTTATGAAGCAAGTAATACAGCTCCATTCACCCGTGTGTACATATTTTCAAGGTTGCTGCTGCCTTATTCTAGCTACCACGTTCATATAATCACTAATTCTTCTTTAAATCTTCCAGGTTATTTGTTCTCTAGAAAAACTCAGGTCTTTTTTTGTCATCCTTATAAAATATAATATAAAATGACCATAAATCACACCATTACTGTGAATACCAAGGAGCTTTCTCAGCATTCACACCTCAGAGAAACCCACAAGGTCCACTAACACCACTTTACCGGCCAAGAAAACATGGCAGTGGTTGTGTGTCCTCAGAGCACTGAAGAAAAGTTTGTCAGTCCCAAAAGCTGCTGGAGATCATCTCCTGCTGCACCACAGAGAGCAACTTGACTGCAAACTTTGGGGCAGGTTGTCTCATGCACACAGAAGATCATTGAGATACAGCCTCCAGCCCTGGAGGACATCTATAGTTCATGTGGCCTCAGGAAAGCTGCACCACACCCGTACGGTTGTCTGCTGAACTCCATTTAGCCTTAAAAGAACTGGTACAACAAAATCAAAATCTGCTCTGAACCGGTGCACCAAGTTTCCCCCACACACTGTCTGACTGGCTAGACACAGACTGTCACAACTGACTTCACACGCACACGCATTATGCAGTCTGTTTTTATTGTTATTTATTTTTACCTGATGGCTTTTTAATCTTATTTCTGTACCTCATTTACTGGTTTTTATAGCATCAAGTATGGGAGCCTCAAGCTCAGAACTGTTATGTTTGTGTAATGAGAATAAAGATACTCTTTTTATTCTATTCTACTCTAATTTACAGGATACAGAGTTTCCTGCTGTAGATAACTTAATAACCAGTGAAGAAATGTTTCTATGTTGCATGTTTAGTCTAAAAAGCGACTCCCGAGAAAAACTAAGTTTAATTGTATGTGTAAAATGCAAGAGGCAATTTTTGCTGATGAATGTTTGAACATTGTTTTTTTGGGCTTTTGGCCTTTATTTGATAGGACAGTGATGAAACGGGGAGAGAGAGAGAGGGATAGTGACATGCAGCAAACAGTCAGAGCCAGAATCGATCTCGCAACCGCCGCGTGGAGGACTGAGCCTTCCATATATGGGCCGCGTGCGATACCGAGCGAGCTAAACAGCGGCCCAGTCTTTGAACATTGTTGCCATGGTTCTGTGTATTAACCCGCATATTTCAGATCCCCGATACCCCTGATAATGAATCGTAACCAGATAATCATAAAGCATTTTGATGATGTGGAAAAATGTCAAAAAAACCTTTCAGAAGCTTCATTGCTCTTGCAGACTCTGTATAGCCTTGGATTAAAGCTTTTCTGCCTCTGGTTGGTTGGTTTTCTTTTACTCCTACGTACATATATATATTTTTTTAAATACCACCAGATTTTGGGGGACGAAAAGACTCCAAGACACACAGGTGGTTGGATTAACTAGTTGAAAAATAATGATGTCTGTGTCGTTTACTTTGTGGTCGTGTTGCCTTCTGTCTTACCTGCTCCTCTTTGGTATATAACTGGAAGCACTCATCCAAGGTACAGCTGTGCTGCTGCAGGTGCTGCTGCTGTTGGTTTCTTACACTCTCTGCATCTTTCACCACCTCCTCTTGGATGCTGCCAAACAGACTGAAGGACATGTGCAAAGCGTTAAAAGTATATCTTTCAATTCTTCAACCAGATATGTGTTATTTCAATGTGGGTTGTGTACACAAAAGAACCATTTCCCTACATCCTCCAGCCATGGAGGAGCAGCTGTGGAGGAGCAGCATGGGACTTTTGCAGGCCTGAGGGCTGCAGTTAGAACAACAGACTGTAGTTTAGAACTGTCAGTACTCCCAGGGTCACAAAGTGTGAAGAAGACAGGTTAAGAGAAAAAAGCCACCACAAACTCTCTTGGACTGAGAAAGTTGTGGCTCATAAAACAAGGTAGTGCTCAGCGAATGTTAGAAAAGATTCTGTTTCTGCTTCACCTATTTTTCACCTAAAATGCATTTCTGAGAAGTGGACAATCTGGTAATCAGTAATTTATCTGACTGTTGATATGTAACTTTACAGCACCCAAGTACATGACTGTGTGGAGTCAACTCTGTGGCCAATTTAGTAAATCTAGAGAAGAGTGGCAATTTTTTTTCTCCATCAACTAATAAACTGGTTGAGGAGAAGGTAGAAATTTCAATCAAGTCCACTAGAAGTCATTTGTGCAAACTGCTTACCATTCTTTAGTCTTGTGCTCCCACTCAATGATGAGCTTCACATGACAAGGTCCCCCAGGACTGCAGAACTTCAGAGCTCTGCAATGCAATTAAAGACAAAAAATTGGAAGCATCTTAATTCAAATACCCGTTTTCATGGTGTTAGCTTCATCAGTGGTTGTGGAAAGTATGGCTCCATCTGTGAAAGTTGCAAACCAGGAAAACAAGAGGCTGAAATCTGCGTTAAAGAGCCTGCTGTTGTGACAATGAACCTGAGAGTTTCTTTGAATGTCTCTTGCTGCTTTTTTTATTTGATCTTATTCAACAAACACATACATAGTCACGCACCGGACACAGCAGGATTACACAGAGTGACACCGGGGAGTGAGTGAGCCACCAGCTATTAAAATGCAAACGTCTGATAAAACTGCGGTGAGGGGCTGCTGTGTTCGTATTGCTCAGCCCAGCTTCACTTCTTTGATTTTAGGAGAGAAGATAAAAGAGCATCAGTATTCAACAGCAGCGATTGAGAGCCTGGATGGATTCAACAATCCCTGAAGCTAAGGGCAGAAGTTATTTTCTTCTTTCAGACACATGATGAATCACTAGAAGCAGAAACTTCGGAGTTGTGTCCAAAATACATTTCCTTCCATTTTGTGAAGCATATGTGTGTTTGAAGGAAACAGTCTTGATATTTTCAGCGTAGATCATTTGAATATTGACTGATTCTGACGAGAGGAGCATCTTTCTTTCTTTGAAGTGAAACTCATGTTGTTTTTCTCTGTGAACATGTTTAATGCATAAACGAGCACAAACTCACACTACCATTACATTTCTGTTTTACAGATCACGTCAACCTTAACCAGGGAAGAGAGAGAACTCCATGAAGCAATTTAAAAAAAACATATGAAAAGGAAAAGACATCAACATCAGGTTATTACAAATGCCCCTCTCTCTGCCCACACTCTATAGGTACACTCTACTGAGTGCTGCGACAGTACCTGCATTTGGACAAATGAGACACATTCACTCGCTACAAAATGCAACACACACTAAGAGCACAGACTTCCCCAATCTCTCCCACAGAATCGATACAACCACTTCAAAATACTTTTTGAAATCTTCAAGGACTCATGGTGTTATTGAAGTTTAAGTCAACATTGTCTGAGCCGTGCATTTCAATAACCACAGTCAAAGACTATGGAGTCTGAAGTATGCACTACACACTGAAAATAAAGTGCTAATAATAACCAAAAATACAAATTAAATTTCTATAGAAACTTTTGTGCCACATAAATTAATTGAGTTTATGAATTCATTATTGAATTTCAAAACTAATATGGCAAAAGTCATGGACAAATATTTACTTTTTTGTCATTTAATTTAATGTTCCTGCCTGCTATCCTCTGCCTATTCTTTAGCTCTGTGTGTGTGAGCAGTGTGCAGCCTGAAATATCATTAAACCAACCCACGGAGCAGCAATAGGAGGTTTATTGACTAGACTGCTGCCAACACAGAACAGCTGGTCAACTAAATACTGCAACACTCTGTAATTATTCTAGTCGCACACTTCAGACACAGCGTCAAACATTCAGACAACATTTACTTCATAACAATAAATCATTTGATAACAATAATTTAGCAACAACATGATGACACAGTGAGTTAACCATAGCAAAAAAAAAAGAAAGAAGATTTTTTTTAATTTTAAAAACAAGCTTAGTTTGGACACTATAATGTTGTAATGTTTGATATCAAAGTTTTTTATTTTTACACTGAATAATAAAAATCTACCAAGAGGAAAAAGAGATCTAAAAATGAAAACCTTAACAGTCAAAAAGAAATTTTTAACAGGGAGTTCACAGACAAAAATAATGCCGACAAGCTAACAGGCTAACTAGCACCTGTATGCTTGTTAATTTGCACTGTTTGTATTTATATTTAAAGCCTGTGAGATGTTACAGTTGTCTCTATTGTTGGTGCACGAACACTTTATTTGAATACATGAGACACAATATCTCTTTGTGTCAGTGCGAAATGCAGTTTGAAGACTGTCAGACAGACTTTTTTTAAAAAACTAAAATAGGGGTGAGAACATGAATTCAGTATAAAGTGTCTTCATAAATGCTAAGCTGACATGACACATAAAATGCACTGTAATTAAAACAAAACAACTAAAGAAAAGCCCGTATGTACAAGGGTTTATCAGTTATTAGTTGTTACTGTTCCCTAATATTTTTTTTTTAAAGAAACAGAAAGGTTTCAAAATAAATCTTTTACCTTTATCCTGTCAGCAACCAGATGACTGATTGATTCTAGTCTTAAACACACAGAGTTGACGGTGGGAACTCTGTTGAAGGAGTGTTGGATTACGTAGTGACCCACATTGTGCATTCTGACGTCACTGTTTCTAAAAAACTGAGAGAGCGACTGTACATTTATGTCTAAACATGTAAAGCAACCCGTCAGCAAGGTCAGCACCACCACTATATTGCCTCATGTAAACAAAGGACAAACAGTCCGCCGTCACAGGCCGAAAAGTCTGTTTCCCCTGTTTACACATCAACAGTCTACACTTTGGCTGCAGTGTTGACCTGAAACAAGGTGTGTAAACTAAAGGCCAAAATGCGTAGAAAAAGCTACATGTGCAGACAAGGCATGAGTCATCAAGTCTCTTCAAAATAAACTCATGCATGTGAAGAAGCTGTTAGGTGAGCAGGCTGCAGAGGAGCTCAGTGACCTGATGGTACGATTCACAACTACTCACTCTGACAGGGTTTAATATGTGTGGAGCATCAAACTGTGGGGCAAATAGAGCTTAAAAAGGGATCACAATGGGATGAATTTGAACTCAGGTTGAAAAAGTGTGCATATTTTTGATTAAGATAAGTTTAGCATGAATTTAATCAGAATGACTTGTTGCAATTACAATCCTGTTGCAAGAAAGGCCTGCGAGCAAAAACACCACAAAGGCAAAAACAAACTGTCAGTCTTAAGTTCCTTTTAATGAATCGCCTGTTTCTTGACTTACAGCTCTACAGTCTTTTTATTGTTTCAGCGTTTGTGTCTTGTGTCGTTGCATTTTTCTGTTGGTCTATACATTTTAAAGGCCCATCCAGAAGCAGTTAATGCATACTACCTTTGACCGTTCATTGGTCAATGCTACTTGTTCTCTCAATAATATGAAATACAACAAATAAATCTGAGCATTGACAAAAAAGTGGCTAAGCGGATGAGTGGCTAATCTAATCTGGGTGATGGTTTCATTTCTTAGCTCCTTCGTAAAAGGCCTGACCTTCACTGCAGCTCAGCTGAACAACACAGAGATTTTTACTAAGCTCCTCAGCTCTGTGGTGCCACATTGATTCTCTTTATATCCAGGTAAGAAAACCTTCTCTTCACACCATCAACTGATATTGTTACACTCACTTCCTTCTAATCCTCTTAAGGCTCATTAGCCTTTGAGAGGAATTGTAGCTTTTGGTCTAATGAACTAAAAAACCTGTCTGCCACGCTTCTGGTCGTTACTTCATGTAGTCATTTATTTTAGCCTTAATTGGTGACATTGTGGGTTTTCTGTAAGTGTCTGTGCTTTCAAAAGCAGTAATTCTTGAAGGATATCTGTGTGCCTTCATTGCATCCTTCTTTGTGTTTTAATATTCTGACTCCAAGGCCATGGAGAACGTGTTAATTACTGTATGAGCTTGTGTATCTGTGTACAGAACAGGATGTACATGTTTTATCAGGGACTGACGGTGGATCAGAGTGGCCATAAATTGGCCATGGACCACACAAAGAGAGAGCGTACAATAAGGACATGCTAGTATGAGTGTGTGTTTGCGTAATCACCTCATTTTAGCTGTGAAGTGTGTGTGCAGCTGTGAAGTGTGTGTGTGTGTGCATGTGTGTGTCCTACCTGTCAACTGCAGGGTGGTGCAGTGGCCTGCTGTCCTGTGGGGACAGGTAGCTGTAGGCCGCTGAGCCCCCCACCACTCTGATCTTAAACAGCACCCCGGCATTCTGCGGATAGAGAGAAAACACACATCAACACAGAAGTTTTCTGAAAGAGCTGCATTCATTTACTGCAAAGCCATCAGCTTCTTACAACCAAAGGCTCATTAATGAAGAAATTAAGAGTTTGCTAAAAACTGCAGATATACCCATTTAAGGGTTTTAGAGTATATTTCGTTTTGACTTGAGATAGACTTGTTTAGATTTTTCAATTAGAACACAAATGAAATGCATTGGAAACCTTTTCAGTTTGGAAACATTATATTTAACCAGTGTGCTCGAACAGAAAGTTAATGAGCAGCAGTGTGAAGTCAGGTTTCACTCACAACCTTCTATAACTGATTTTTATTACTGTATTGTGTGTAAAACAATCAAAATTAAAGGACTACATACCCCCTACTGTACTGTAATATAAAAGCTAGTCTTCTCCCTGTGTGTTAGTAAAAAATGTACACACCGACAGCTATAAAAACATTTCTGCCCTCTAAATCAGGCAGATGACTCACTGCAAGGGCCTGCCTTTGTGTAAAGACGGCTACCCATTACTGTCAATATCCCAGCGTTCCCTCTGGGGACAGACCAAGGCTACATGCCTACATGCTTTAAAGGTAATTTACACATGTTCCCCATTTCCTTTGAGTCAGACTATTAGAACACAAAGAAAATGAAACACACAACTGCTATTAAAAAAATACAGAGTGAGTCTGAACTGCAACATCTCAGGTTTGAGAGACAGAAACATTGGTGGCTGCTTTGTTGAATTTATCTTAGAAATTGAATGAAATTGCTCAAAACAATGACGTTTGAGAAGACAACCCTGCAGAGAAGCTACTAATAAAATAACAATTGCAGAAAGGCAAAGAAAAAACATCCTTTCATTCTGTCTGTTTTAAGATAATTTGCCAAAGAGTCTTTGCTAACTGCATTTACTGAAGCCAGCACTTTATTGTGCTTTTCCTCTTTTAAACAACACAGAACCAGCATGAATTTAAACAGGTGTGACGGATTTAAAGCATTTTATCAAAAATGGTAAAGGCATTAACAAACAAGGAGCACCATGGGACATGGGCAGTGCAGCTTTCTATGTTTGAGAAAGTATACATTGCTGCTAAGCATGCACTACTATGAGAAATCACTTTTTGGTTTGTCACATTTTTTAAAGTGTTTCAGTCATTCTTCAGCCCAGTTACACATTATTTTAGCTTCTTAAATGCAAGAATTTTATGACTTCTTTTCAAAAAAGTTGTAAATGAAAAGTCTCTGTTTTTTTTTGACTGTTTATTGGAAAATAAGTCACAGAGTTCAGATTCATTCATTTGCATCCCCTCATTGCTGCTTTAATAGTTATTCATTATTTTGGCTCAGCAGGGGTGCTTGTTGCAGGATTTAATAAACAGAGACTTAATCCTGCAGGATCCGACCTCACAACAGCAGTTACAAGCACACAACCTCCCTCGTCTCTATCTGGCCAGCAGTCTTGCAGCCTCCTCTGTCAAATCAATATATTGCATTTACAGATGGATTATAACACCTCGAGGACAAGAAGGGCTGAGTTATTAGGGAGCTGAGAGCAGAATCAGGTTGCTAATGCGTTCATTGTGAGGGGCCAGCCGAGCTTAAAGAGAAATAAATTGGTTGGGTAATGGGAGTCTAAAGCAGCCAAGAAAAAGGAGGCACAGTCTTTCTTAGAGCAAGCACACACTCAGGTGGCCTTGTCGTTCCATTGGACCATGATGAAGAAGAGCAGGCAAGAATTTTTTTTTGCACATTAGTAATTGTACAAGAGTTTTGTACATTTTTTGACCAAAATTCAAATAATTAAACATTCAAAATCTGCCAAAAGATAATCTGTAACCTCCTGTGAAGCAGAGCTGATAACAAGAACGTTAGATGTTTGTTACAGATAAAGCTGTAATTTTAAAAAGTTCTTGTCATTCTCAGCGTAGGTGAGAGGTTAATTTTTCCAGTGCAAAAAGAGAAATTAGGCGTTCTCAAAAAACATGAAACTGAACATTTTCATTCTGGAATTTGAGTGATTCTGGGCCTTGAAATAAAAACCAGATGCCTTTTCCTGAGCTCTTACAGTGAATCAATAACTCTACAAGAATGACAAAATGTTTCAGGAGTCAGATAGATTTTGTATTTTGTAGAACATGTGAGAAAAGTTTAAAACACTTTGAAATCGCAACCAATTCTTCTTAAACAAAAAAACAATCAGTTTAGCCAGCACTAATTTTCAAAAGCTAAATTAAAAAAAAAAACAGAAAACACAGTGCAGAAAATGTCCCCACAACTTAAAGTGCCGAAAAAAACCCAAACTTTTAAATATGGAGTAAAATCTATTTGACTCAAGAGGGTGTCGAGTGTTTAATGTAAGAAACTAAATGAAAAGAAGCAAAGGCATTTGTATTTTTAATGCAAGCATTTCAAGTTTGTTGTAAAAAAACCAAAGGCACCTCTGAAATTATAATTTGTAGACAGCTGAAAAATAGCAAATTATAAAACAGCCTCTAAAATGTAAAGGTGGGCTGAGTGTCTCTAATTAATGTCAAATTTATCACCTCAAGTCAGTACAGTCTGTAAGTGGCTGCCACTGGGTGACAAAAAGTCTGTTCTGGCTCATGAACTCTGCACACACTATTCAATGCATTAATGCTGTGCTGCGACTGGGATGTTGCTTTTACGCTGCTGCCTGATTTGAACCTTTTTTCTTTTTTCATATCCAAAACTAGAAGTTGCATCTTGCTAAGCAAACCTCTGGATGGCGCCAAAACACCTCCAAAATGAGGAGGCAGGGTAAACTGAATGGCAGCAAAGAACCTGCATGCAGGAAGTGAGAACATGAACAGTGTTGTTATGTTTATTGCAGGTGCTTAAACCAGACAATGATGACAGTAAGCTCACAAATCACCCTTTTTTCTTTTTAACTGATGACATGTTGTGTTTTTTATGTAATTTGCTACTTAAAATGAGAACAACAGACCATCAGTGCAAGTTTAAGGTCTGTATACTCGGGATTAGTTACTTTTTAGCCAAATTTATCAATACAACCTACAAATTTCTTCAATAAAGTTTTATATTATTATTAATATCATTGTTATTGTAACTGTTTAAGGGGGAAAACTTTGGTAATAAAAGCATTTAACAAGGCACTAAACTTTTAATTACTTTCAAACGTGTCAGATGAGGAATTTAAAAAATTGAAAGATGGGGCCAAAGGGAGCTTGGATGAGTTTGCATCTGGCCAGATGTTCAGGGCTTTGAGGAGTTAACTAAAAAACTCAGACAGTGATCAGAAAATACCAGGCTGATGTTTCTCTCTCACTCTCCTCCTCTTCAGGTCTTGTCTTATAAAGCTGAGAGCTACTCGCCCTGAATGAGGCCACCTCAAATATTGTCTGTCGCCATGGCGTTGCCCATGGCAACTCGGCGACCGGCCGCGGGGACAGTGTGCGTGCAGGAGCACATGTGTGTCCGTGCATTTGAGAGTGGAATTGTGGTTTAGGGCTTGCGGTGCACAGAACACTCGAGCTGCCTATGGAGAAGCAGATGAGGCTGAAGTGGTGATGTGATTGTCAGGGATCATTGGAGCTTACAGTGCACACCGACAGGAGGAACGGCCGCGGCAGAGGTGGACGTTAATATGCCAGACTGGCTGCTCACTAAACAAACACCTCAGAGACACAGGATGTGCTGAGTAAATCTAAATTCAGGAATGTGGCACTGATGTTTCCAATGTCACAGTAATACTGCACGTTAAAATGAATTAAAAAGAAATTAAATCTGCTTTTTATGGTCACTCATTACTCTAAAATATAGTTCTTCTACTGTAGTAAAGAGGATTTGTGTTATTGGGCTTTGAGTGGGTGGTGAGATAATTAAATGTATGCTCAGCACATAAAACCATTATTACTTCCCCATAAAAGGATGAACTGTGTATGTGTGTGTGTGCATGTGTATGTGCGTATGGGTGTGTGTGTGTGTGTGTGTGTGTGTGTGTCTGTAGAATGCATTGTCCTGAGGTGCCCTCTTTGGCACTACGAATTTAAGTGCAAGTATTTCCTCATAACAGAGGAGAAGATTGTTGAACTCAAAATAAAACAGCTGAATTTTTTTATTTAGCTTCCATGACTAAATAATTCTGCGGTTGTAAAAAAAGTCCTCTGTGGGTTTTAAAGTGTTTGAGTGAAAGTGCACTTCAGGTTTTGCATCGTGAAAAGCCTAAAAACCACAATAGGTAGTTAATTGTAAGGAACCAATGTCATTCTGCAATCACCATGACCCAACATACACACAGTTACTCGAGCTGCAACAACAGCAACTACAGCAATTAATCACCAAGAGTGTTAATCAGGAAACCTGCTTCACAGTTTCAGCACAGCAACGGACTCTTCTTTACAAAGCAGGAAAAATTTCCAAACTATAAAAACAATATGAGGCGTCTGTATATGATGAGCTTCTAAAACACACGTGCACACCCACGCACACACAAACACACACACACACACACACTAGACAGTTTGACCTTTGTCATTATTTTTACAACAGCTTCAGATGTGACTCAGACAATTGTAAACAGGCAGTTGAATCTAATTAAAACCACAGACCCCAGCCTTAATTAAATTGATCAAAGTTCTAACTAATCTCCCCTCTGCTGTTTAAATTTGACCCACTGGAGTCGTGATGCACCACGAGCCCCTGAGCTGAAGGGTCTGTGACACAGAATAGAGTGGGTGCCATGTTATTGGTTATTTGGGGTGCAGGTATTACCTGGGCCTGAGATCCATTCAGCATCAGATAATAGAGCTTGCTGAGGATGCTCTGCTGCAACTGGTCCCAGGAGATGCCCCTGTCCTCACGCATGAGGAAGGGAGGTCCAAACCTGAGAGAGGGGAGAGAGGGAAAGGAAGATAATGGATGGAATAGAAAAGAGGGAGATGGGAGAAGAGGGAAAGAATGGGAAAGAATACATGCATGAGGGAAGTGTTACAGGGAATGTAAAGACAGGAACAACAACACTTTTAAGTTTGCAAAAATTTCAGTTGTTTTTTAATTAATGGAATATTGTTTATTGCAAAAAGTTAGTTCATGAATATTTTAGCTACACATGCTTTACACTAAAATAAATACAAACAACATGGCAGTGTTTTAATTGCACTGTAGGAATTAAACAAATTCTTAAGCATTTTCTTGCGATCCATGAACTTGGCGAGTCTTCCACCCCACAAACCCTTCTAAATCAATTTCCAAGAGGGCTGCTGAACAGAAAAAGTGCTATTTGAAAGGTTGCTGCAATGTTTTGTGTTATTAACACACCTGTCAAGCTGTCAGATTTCAATGCATCAAGGCTTCACTGTCAGTGCCTTTTACACTGTACTGACAGCTTACAGCGGCATTATGCGGGGGGTCAGGGGGCCGAATGCAGCTGAGAAACTAGTCTGTACATCATTAGTGCATCGATGCCTCATAATGGGTTTTCTGTCCAGAGGTTAACTCGAGACTTGTGCTCCTACTGACAGCGCAGCAGAAGCTGTGTTAGACACAATTATGTGTGACGTTAAAGGGAGAGGCAATAGTGTTTGTCAAGTAGTTCAGGGAACCTGTACCAATTATTTGTTCAGAGGTGTGAGAGATCTCTAGAAAACTCACACTTTAATTAAATTCTGATTCAAGGATGTGATGTGATCCCAAAAAAAAGATTCTAGATAAATCTAGATTGGAAATGATGGATGGGCTCATGATGGAAATCAACTTTTACTTCTTTGCTTCCAGAAGAAAAGGGTCTTTTCCCCAGCCTTGTTTTTCACCAACAGGACAATGTGCACACAGAGTCTGTAAAAAAATGTTTTTCCGAGCCAGAAACCATAGAACTCGTCTTCACTGAGCCTTGACTTCAACCCCATCAAACATCTGTGGGATCAGTTGGTACTTTATATGTGATCCATGTTCTTATGGATGAATAAAAGCAAATCCTAATCATAAGAACATCCAAACACTTGGATTTATAAGTGTATCAGCATGAACGTTGTGTACTTAGCAGTCGAAAAATAAGCTGAGCTTCACCAGGAGCAGGAAAGTGAAGCTCCAAAGGGAACCTGATTATTGCAACTGAATGACTGAAAAGAAGTATCACTTCATCTCCCTTCAGAGGTTAGAGGTCAGTAAGAGGTTAGACTTGTTTGTGCAGGGAAACCCCAGCAACTCTTATCATTTAAGAGCAGAAGTATGAATAATTCTTTGTACACAATTAGCTCCTTAGCATCAGAGAACTACTGTCTTTCCTTTGTCAATGAGTATCTCCATGTTTAAGCACACAGCGTCTCACAAAGAAATATTAGAAACATTACAGTGATTCTATTTACTGCAGTATTTGGAACAAAACTGACAGAGAGGGGTAAGGATGAGGGACACTATGTTTACATCATGGATGTTTTTTTTAAAAAAAAGAACCAAGTCAGTGTGTGCCAGAGTGAAATGTTTCCAGCAGGTGAATCAAAGCCTGACAAAATCATTTAAATGATAAATTAAATTCTGGCTAAACTGAGCTCAAAGCAGCCAATATGTATGAACAGACATCCTGTATTTAAGCTGTCTGCCCAGTGAGGGACACTTAAACATCACTGATGCAATAATTCTAAGGAATTTGCTTGACAAAAGGTTGGGTGATAAATGATCCTGCACTGAATCTGAATGTTCTTCACATTTACTGTGTTACAAAGGAAATCAGATAAAATGCTGCTGTTGCTCTTGCTGGTAATAAAGTTAGTTCT
>JAPZDV010000020.1:17923762-17975281 GCA_029814665.1 Acanthurus lineatus | reverse complement strand
AAAAGTATTCATAGATAAATAATAAATAATCTTTTGCAAATCACTGACTCTTCTGGACTATCACACATTTGTCAAGCTGCAGCTGTGATCCTTTGTGGTGAAGTGGATCAATCGTTTAAGTAGCTGCAAAATAATCATGCATTAACTTGGATTGGGTGTGTAAATCCTTGCTCACTTCTAACAAGACAAAATGTGTTATCTTTTAAGAGTTTGGATCCTTTTAATGTCTGAGATGTTGCCTGAAGTGACAGTGTCATTACTGAGGAGGTAGATGTGATAAGAGCCTTTTCTCTGTTGTTTGTAATATTTTTCATCCCCTGCGGGACATTTACAACCCAAACAGAGCAGCAGAAACAAAAAGCCTCCATTCAGCTGCAGCAGGATTACTGCTGCTTCCATTGTTTGGTCCTACTTGTGCTCTGGGTGCTAAGCAACTTGATGATGCTGCCTGTCCTAATTAGACCAACATATGGCAACCAATAAAACATAACTTTCAAAGGTTAAGTGCTTTAATTCGAGCATATTGTTCTACTCTGTCTCGGGTTTCTTTACCATCAGCTTCCAGAGTGGGAGCTCTACATGAATAGCTTAATAAAATAAGCCTGGCCTGTGGCATTCATGCAATAAATACACAGGTCAAAGTCGAACAGAAAACGGACGTCGAAAATTGAGATAGCATTTTATGATGAAAAGAAATGAGGAAAAGAACAAGGTCTTCTATCAAGACGTCTCTGCAGCTGCACTTGAACAAACTCTGAGAAACTGTCAAAAATGTAAGAACACACATCTTCAAAAGCTATTTTATATATACATAAAAAAAAATCTCAGATAATGTGTGTATAACAGCCCTGACTCTACAGCTGAATACACTGAGTACATTATAACGGCTCAATAAGATTAAATCAATAACAGCTTTAAAAATCAGTCAGTCTGTGGCTCACCTGACAGCCTGCTGG
Organism: Acanthurus lineatus; assembly: GCA_029814665.1. NCBI lineage: Eukaryota > Metazoa > Chordata > Actinopteri > Acanthuriformes > Acanthuridae > Acanthurus > Acanthurus lineatus. The sequence goes on along the minus strand of JAPZDV010000020.1, from coordinate 17,974,325 downwards.
CCAGATCCAGCTGTGTTACAGATGAGGAGGAGGACTTTAGTGGAGCCGCCCTGGTTCAGGTATTCAGAGGAGAGGGTCCCAGAGGTCGCTAACCTCTGACCATCAGGTCCAGCCGTAGAGGAGTAGGGGGAGGAGGGGAGGCTGTGGTGATACCCTGAGCGAAGCAGAGGAGAGAAAAACTGTTTAATGAAGGCTGAAGTGCAACCCGAGATCCAAGAGAAATTAGTGACAATGAGATAATGAGGGGTGACTCATAAGTTCATGTTAAAGAAGATGAGTTCTACAGCTCCCGTTACATGCATGTGCAGTTCAACTCTTAAGCTGGAAGGAGACGTTTTTGTCAGTTTTCTCAGACAGAACTGACTTGCACATTTTTCATTACCTGAAAATTTAATTCCCTGAAAAAGAAAAAATATGTTCTCACAAGGAAAAGTTGAACTCCCCTTGCATCTTAGAAGAGTTCAGCCTTTTTCCTTTAAGTAAGTTCAATGTTATACAGACTGAACAAACTGAACAAAGTTACGCTTCTGTAATGCAAATTTAAAGTGAATGCAAACTCCGTTATTTCACTCAGCTTGTTTGGATTTCTTGCTCTTATGAAATAACCTCAATTCCTCCTGACATCCAGGCATCTTAATTAGCTTTATAAGAAAAAAATGTGTGTCTTCCTCGTAAATGAAGAAAGTACATGAAAGTGTAGAGTGTTGGTTGATAAAGAAAAAAAACTGTTGAAAAAGAAGTGTGCTTTCAGTTTCTGGACACTTTTAGTGCTAAAGTTGTGGTTAAGGACCAGGTATGTGTGTATCCATGCAGAAATTCAGACAAAAAAACAGAAACAAACCTGTTGGCAGAAAGCTTGAAATGTCACACATGATCAAGCACTTATTCTATAAAGGTGTAACTCATATCAAAAGCTTCTTCTACAAAGCGGGGAGGCAGGACTCAAACGCACCAGGGTTACGAAACAGCTCTGGGCGAAAGAATGAAAAACTGCTACACAAGGAGCAACATCTAGTGTAACATGTTAACACTGAAATCATTTCAAGAAAATTTCCATTAAAGCTAAATTGGCCTTTGATTCTTATTTATCCAGAGGAGCTGTAAGAAGAATAACACTCACACACACACATGCTGTGATTAATAAAAAGTAATAGCTGAAGGGCTACAAAAGGCTCAACCTTGTGCCTCCAAAGAAACATAAACTTTGACATTATCAGAGGATTTAATTAAATGATGCTTGTTTGAACCATACTGTGCAATTTATCACTGTCATCTTCCAACACTACACACACACACAAAGCAAACAGAAGGCAAGCATGAATAGATGAAGAGCATTGGTGTAAGGCCTTCACATTTTATGCAATTAGCCTGTCTTTTACATAGCTAATTCAATTACTGTCTCTTTGTCTTAGTCTCTTTGTTCTCTTTGTCTCCTTTAACTACTAAAGTTTTACATTATGAGGCTCAAAAATATAAAATATAAGCTGAAATGTGTTGAAAATCAACCAGGAGAGCAGTGCTCAAGACTACATCAAACTAAACAGTTGTAATCATTTAATTTTAGTCACCACCTGAACATGTTGCAGACACTTTTGTGGCAAGAAATGTTGGGAATTTTCAACAAGTGCCTGGAAAAATTCTGCAAACAATAAACTTGTTTTTATTGAGTTTTCTAGTTATGAAAAAGGGATGTTAAGTCAAAACACTATCTGTTCATAATCCTGACCTACCCTGTTTTTTTGTAAAAAAAGTATTTTAATCCAAAAAAAGGATCTTTTCTCCATCCTAAGTAAGTTGTTTTTATGTCGAATCCTGAGCAGACCTTGATTACAGAAATGTAAAGTTTCGACATTAAGCAAAACAGAGTGACATAAACTTTCAACACATATGTGGCTGGCAGAAACATATAATGCCATACATTAATTCCTAAGTTGCCAACCATTTACCCTTCAATTAATAGTGCAAAAATCAAAAACACAACTTTCAGTGTGATTTTGTATAAAGTATTTCTTATTAATTCTCAGGATCATGCACCTTTTTGCATGAGTTACCAAAGCATTTAATCTCATATATTAGATGAAATCTCTAGAACACAATAAATAGCAGAAAGGTCATAACTTTAATTAACAGGTACATGAAAAGAACATCTGGGATAAAGGGTTGAGTTGTATAAAAATAAATAAGCCCTATTTCTACAGAACCTGCATTTTAGTGACTAGTTTTAAAAGCAGAAGGTAATACATCCTGTATGGCACACTAGCATGATTTCGCCCACATGTCCTGGGTGAGCTGGGAGAACCTCCTGCCAGACTCTCATTCTCACCTCCTCTTCCTGAGATGGACAGAGCAGAGCCACAGACGAAGGGAGGTGTTAGCAGGGTGAAATAAGACAGGAGGAGGAGTGAAAGCAAAGAGAGTGTGAGAAGAGGCAGAAGGAAAGAGGAGAGGTTGCTAATTTTAAAAAAGCAATTCCCAAAGTGAATGAACAGATATAAAATTACCTCACGGAGAAGAAACTTTTACATGAAAGGGAAAAAGAAGCTGAGCAGCCATAATAAACGCTATAATAAATCATAAATGCATTGATTTGATGATTAATGAGCATGAGGGGATTGTTGTTATTGTGACACTGTGACAGTCGCTGTGGCACTCTGTTAATAGTCTGCTGTTTTTAATTAAAGATAAACAATGAGAAAGAAGCGAATGCGAGTGAATGGAGATAGAAGGAGGTAGAGACACGCGCACAAAGAGAGAGAAGAGAAACAGAAATGACTCTTGAGATTGGAGGTGGTGAGTGTGGCAACGTTAATTAAACAGCTTACCCCTGAAGAAGATACCACACCTCCTCTGGCACTCGCTCTCCTATCTTCCCTCACTGTCCAACATTTCTTCTTTTTTCTATTATCTCAAATTTGGTTTTCTCCCAGGCACTCTATTTATCACACCACTATCTGTTTGGGCTGAATCAGCCCTCAGTCAGGAAGTGAGAGCAGGAAAAAATCTGTAATAACTGCTACAAGGGATGATTTGTGATGATGTGTGTTTCACATCTGTAGGATGAGTGATTGAAAGGGTGTTTTTTGCCTTCGAGGAAACAATGCGCTCCTTTACATATTCTTACAACTTATTCTTACATCTAAACACACTGAAAACTACAGTGAGCTGTCACACAAACACAGCTTTTATCCTTTTTGGGGACTTTTGCTGATCAAAGACCTCTTAACTTCACTCTGGGTGACAACTTTATTAATCTGAGAAGCATAAGGAAAGTGTCTGCTAAAACAAGATGAGCCACCACTGGCTTTAAGCTATGAACAATAACATTTTGCAAGGATGGTATTAAGGTAAATTTCTGCAGTGGCTTTGTCAATATGTGTGTTTATTGGTTTACAGCTGTGCTCTTGATGGTCTCACTGCTCTGCAGGAATCCAAACACACAAAAAAGGAGACTACGATCATATTTTGCTGTTTCACTAGAGGCAAGAGTCTTTCAACATTGATGTCTTTTTTTTTCTCTCCCAAACAGATCTGTTTGTTCATTACTGATGTGTAAAAATAGCACAAGTTGTGTAACAGAAAAAAGAAAAAAGAAAAAAAAAACTCAGAGAGGCTTTTGGCCACATATTGAGTGGAGTTGACACTCATCCCAAGTGGTCCAAGACTAAATGAGTGACCCCTGTCAGGGCGATCCACACCTGACTAAAAATACCCAGGGGGCTGTTGGCTTGGACAAATTAGAGGTCCTGGCAGCAAACAGCCATCTGACCACAAATGCCCCTGCTGACAGCGAAGCACCTGAGCTTTCTGCCAGCAGCAAAATAAAAGATTAGGCGGCAGGGGAGGAACAAAATACACCTGATGCTGTCCTCTTCTGTCTTCTACTTCTTTTTACCTTCTTTTTCCATCAATCCTTAGCTCATCTTCCCACTGATCTCCTTTTTATTATTATTTCTTTTTGTTATAAGACGGAACAGTATTGTAGCTACAATAGCCCTGCTTAAAGCTTAGGGAAAGCTCTAGGGAAAAACAACACATGAGTTAAACAAAGATGCAACTTTTGAAACTGATTTTGACATTTTGCATTTTATTATATCATGGCTCTTTGTATTATATTTGTATCATAAGCCACACTCGACTCAAACAACAGCGCCGAGCATTTTAGTCATATATATCTGTGAATAAATCAAAAAATATGACCAAAAGTTCAGGTTCTAGTCATTAAATGAGATGCTGAGGATAAAATGTTACAGAAGACAGATTTCAGACCAGCAATAAAACTGACAGACAACTTTACAAACCTCATGCAATGTCTTCTATTCTTCTAAACTACTAACCTGAACACAACACAGCAGTGTTTGGGAAATCCTTTAAAATGCAACTGCATTATTTACAAAATAAATCTAACTGTAATCCTTGGAAGTTACTGACCAAAAAAAGTGTAAATAATAGGGCTGTACAGAAGAGTTGGAAGCTTTGACAGTTCCTCAATAAAAATGACATTCAAATTCACAGTGCCCCTCTAGCAGGCTACATGTTTGCTAAAATCCTCTTTTACAAGAAATTATTTGCTATCACACTAGACTATTTTCCTTATTTCCCACATTTAAACATTTGTTAAAAAAGTGTTCAAAAAGTAATCAAATTTAATGTTACATTACTTTGAATGAGTAAATATTTTTACTCTGACATGCTTGTGTTCAGAGGAGGTCTTTAGGTCGTCACTCACGCAGACGTTTGTGCACCTTGTGTGTGTGTGTGTGTGTGTGTGTGTGTTGTTCCACATGAGGCAGCTGAGTGTTGCTGTTGTCTCTCGGGTGGTTTGAGAACATGTTCCAGAGGCGGTCGTGATGATCAGAGCACCAAGAGTAGACACACTTAATTTCTCTCTGCCTTCATTCTCTGCAGGTTATTTTAAATGATGAAATCTACTGGAGGGCAAAGAGGTCCCCTGTGAGTGTTCCTGGAATATATTTGTGCTTTTCTGCACTTAGTTTGCTTCAAGCGGCCTCTAATTGCCTTAATGGAACTGCATGGAAAGAGTGCTTCGCACGTGTGATGTCTTTTTCTGCGTATGGGTCGATCTGATTTCATCAGCACTCACACGGCAGGCAGGATGTTTATGAGTGACAATTTTGATCAAATATAAAGTAATAGATCATATTATATATTACACTTCGAGGTCATTATTTTCCTAATTTTAAGGAGAAAATCACTTAAAACCACTTCTCACCCAGGATTTTATGTCCCAGTGCTCACAGTTATGTTTTCTGCCTCCAGACAACACAAATGCACATTTCAGATAAAAGAAACCTTTGCAGAAGTTACACACCATTTAAACTTAGATTCTGATACTTTTAAGCGGCTATGATCAATATATTCCTGCCACTTAAACTTTTACTGTTTTACTTCACTCTTATAGCATAGTTTGTTTGTGGAAAAGTTAAAAAAAACCCACTGTGTGCTGCCTGCTTAGCACCAAAAACCAGACAAACACAGCGACTAGCTGGTAAACATAGTGGAGCATCTGGCATCTAAACAGCAAGAAAATGAGAGAATAATGGACTTCCATTCAACAAGCGGCCACAAACACGACTCTGCATGAATTATAATGTTCCTCCATAACAGCTGGTTGTGTAAATAAGAAACTTTTTGCAAACAAGTTCACCATAGAAACTTTGAATGTGATCGTATGTAAATGTTGTGCTCCCACTTGTTCCCTTTGACCTCAAATGACCCATAAAGTGTTTTTTTAAGAAAAAAAATTAATTCATAGATTTATAAAAAAGAAGTTAGATATTCTCTCGTTTTAGTTCTACACATTATACATGGTATATTTGAATATATTGTAAATACATTTTATCCAATGACTTTGCTTATGTCCTAATTTCTTACAAGAGACACAAGATAACACACTCAAAATACTGAAAGTGTGTGACTGTGAGAATTGATTTGTTTACTGTTCTGACCACATACAGTGAATGACGACAGACAGTGTGTGAGTGTGTGTGTGTTCCATCACTCGTGCAGAAATAATACCTCCACCTTAAGTCGCTGACTAAAGCATGTGGGTGTCCAGATAAACACCTCAGGGTGGTGTTAAAACCCCCGAGTGTCATCCTGCACACAGGCCTCAGTGGGTTGATGGGAAGGACACAGTGGCTTACCCTCGGCTCTGCAGCTCCCTGTGACAGGACCTGAACACTCGATAACCTGCTGGACCTGCTGTTTCTGAGCAACAGTGAGTGTGTGAGAGCAGAGCCAAGAGAAAGTCTTTACTGCATCCGTCTCTAAATGTAGGTGCTGTTTGGGTGAGTCAAACCCTGACATATCCCTTTATGCACCACGTTTCCCAAGCAAACCTCTCTCTTTTCTTAAAATACAAACAACACACACACACAAGTTTCCTCTCTTTGGACCCTGCTGGCCTCTCACTGTGGAGACAACTCTTACAATCCACTCTGCTTAAATCTAGATTGAATTCTCCATTATCCAGGAGACACATGGCTGAGCCTGGCCTTTACTTTTTTAATTTCAAGGGCACTGAGTGAACATCACACAAAGTTAGCGTGCTAAGCTTCCCTAAGCTTTGATTCAGTGGGAAGTCTTTTTTTCTTTCTGCAGCTTTAGAGCGCTGTTATCACTCTATTTATGTGCAAATTGCCAGAATTGTTGAGGGTGAAATAGGACGCTATTGTGGCGCTTTGGACCTAATTGATTTTTCAGTGTTTTCCATCATGAAGCCTCCTGCTGCCATTTCCTCTAAATGCGAAACCTCATTATTGTACCTGAGAGCAGCACTGATTCAATATCACCGACAATGCTCACTGATGAAGCTGGGAAAGTCCAGATCCCACACACAGGCACACACACACACACACACATCCACACCCACACGCACACACAAAGACACAGCAGGTCACGATGACAGAGGAATTCCCCAAACAGAATTAACCATCAACATCATAAATGAAAAGATGTGACATTTATTTCACTCAATGACGAGGTTCATACTCTAAACATTTCCACTACATGCTTCTTGCCTGTGCAACCACTCAGGACACAGCATGAGTCCCCCCCCTCCACAGGATTTGACAACTCTGGTGAGCAGCTTGCATTTTTTGCTGCTATTGTTGAATGGTAAGTCCTAGGTTTGAAAAGCCCTCTTGCTTGTAGAGAACTTGTGCAGCAGCCTCTTTTGTTCCCTCCTCTACAGGAACAGCAATGAGACGGTGGCAAAAATGTCATTTTCAGGATCACAGAGGAACAGGAGGAAGCAGAGCGAGCAAGGAGGTGTGATGATGAACCTCACAGTAGAAAATCATCACTGGCTACTGCGTTTCCAAGTTCATCTCCTGCTGTTAAAGCACATTTCCAGCCTCCTGCTCTCTCTCTTCCTGCTGGAATTGGACAGCACATGCAGTGTCTTTCTAAACAAAATTGTGCCATGCAATTAAACTCAGTCCCTGAGCAACTAAGGCCTTGCATGATCCCAGTAAACATAAAAAATATTTCAACTGCTTCACACCAGTGGGGCTTTGTTGAGACCCTTTTAAATTCAGTTAATGCCAAAGGTAGCTGGAGATGCAAGTTTGAGGAAACATCAACAACCGAGGAGTTTTATTCTTTGAATCGCCCAACTGTGATGAGAGTCTAAGAAGTCCAACCAAAATAAACGACATAGAGAAGTGAAATGAAAAAATTAAAGCATACTGTACTTTCAGCACTGCTACAAACGATGACACTTAAAGATGCTCTTTGTAAAAACTTTATGTGTCTACACCCAGACAAAAATATGCAGAAAACACTGCAATGCATCATCTTTTAACACCAGCATGTCACACAAGGTCTCATCAGCAATGCTTGTGTAAACTCACCTGCTATGCTTTACAAAACATGACATAAATCCCACTGAATGAAGTTATGATATCCTGGAATCTGGTGTTCCGTGATCTTATGAATTATTCAGAGGTAAGAATCATTCATCATCTTCATCAGATTACTCAGAAGAATGGAAGTCACATTTCCCAGTGAGCACTTAAGTGTGATTTATTACGAGTGTATTTCTGTGTGTGTTATGTGTAAGGTTTCCTCTTGAGGGCCTTGTTTTTATGAGGCTCTCCAGAGCGATTCTAATGGATTCATTACTGACTTGACTAACAAAGTGGATGGGCGTGCATGTGCATGTTTGTGTGTGTGTTTTTGCTCATGCGCGTGTTAGGATGAGTGTTTATGAGTCCAAGTATTCTTTTTTTTTTCTTATAGAGGAAAGTTAAAGGTCCAGATTTGAAAAGTTACATGTCACATGTTTTGATGTTCTGATTGGTTGTTCCAGTGCAACTCAACAGGCTCACAAAGCTAAAACAGTACTGTCAAACCAGCCGGCGTTTGTCAAATATGAATCAATATTCTGTTACTGCATTGGCTTTTTGAATAAAGCATTTTCAGAAACACATTTTAGTTTATTGTTCTGATTTAAGAATGACTGTTTTTCATCCTTTTAAAATCTGAATAATCACCATTTAAATTTGCATGTGGCACTCACAGCTAAATAGTGTTTTATTGTTCTGAATGGTTTTAGGTTGTCTAATTACGTCCAGAGGCATTTTGAACGGGAATAAAGCCCTTTGGAAAGAGAGACCGGACCATGCCAGGCGACTGTGACACTGTTTTCACTGTGTGAAGTGATAATAGAAATGCTTCCTGTTGAGAAAGTGAAGGTCTTAATTTTTCATGAGCACTTTGAGGACATACGTGAATTATTAATGTCAATCTTCTTCAGGGTAACAAAACCCCCCCTAAAGGCTTCATTCAGTAGTGGGTTTATGCACAAAAGACAAACCACAACTTGCATAACTGGCAACCCACAGAGATCCCTGTTAATGACCTCACACTCACAGTGGGAATATGACTCAATCAGGCCTCTTGAAGACATTGATCTGTTAAAGTAATTGCTGTGTGGCTTTCAAGCGGAAGTCTGTGTGGAGGTGAAGTGACAGGACCTTTACAGAGAGAGCAGCACTGCTCAGCGGTAACAGATCTGCAGCTTGGTTTTCATTCTCAGCATGGCAGAAACACTTCTGGAGGACAGGAGCAGGTGAAAAGAAATGCCAGAAGGACAAATGAGCGCTCACAAAAGCTGCCTTCTGACGAAAACTAAAACCTATTTTGCCAGTGACTAAATGCTTCACCTTTAAACTTAAACTTGACTGTCATCCATCTACAACTGTTCGCTGCAGGCTTAATGCTGCCGATGAAACCTGTCAATAAACAACTGAGCAAGCTTGAGTGTGAACAATCCACTGTCACTACCATCATAACTCTAGTACACGTGTGTTATCTTAATCTTAATTAGACCAATGTATGACATTTCCTCCACTACTGCAAGGCAAGACACACATTTAAAGAGCGACGACAGGGACAAGTATCGCATTTTAATAAAGCAAGGGAACTCACAAGAGTCAGATAAAGGAATGAATGGTCAAACTAAAAGCATCAGAGCTTGAGTTCTTCTGAATTTTGGGTGTAAGTATGGGTCAAGTAAAAACAAACAAAAAAAAATTAACCCTTAAACTTAATTCACGACGTGTGTTTTGCTGTATCATATGACCTTAATTGTAGTACTATTTTATATAAATAACAGTTCTCTCTTTTTTGTTTTAAAAAAAGCCTACATTTAGAGTGAAGTGCATGTTTTAAATGGGCACTTGACATTCAGTAAGCCACTTTGCTTTGAAAAACAGCAAGTGTGTGTGTGTCATTATTCTCGTCTTCATTCATATGTCAATAGTGCATTCTGGGAGTTTTTTGTGGAGATAAAAACAGCTTTTATCGTGCGATGATGATGCAAGGCTATGTCAAACTCATACATGAATCTCTTCTTTATAAGGTTGAAAGAGACAGTTCTTCTAAAACCTTGTAAAAAAATAAGAAAGAGAGAGCAAGAGCCTTAGAACATTTAAAAAAAGAGACATTTTCAACTCAGACATGTGGCATTATCGCAGGGGCTACAGTAAAATGCATTTTCCTTTTAAGCTGATGACTTCTTAGAGTCTCGGATAAATTAATCATTCGCAGGAGCTCATCCCTGTGAGATGTAACTCAAGCAAACTTGTTGTTTAGGGTGATGTGATGCACCAGGCAGGCATCCAGATGTGGCATTTAATTTAATTTGTTTGGGTGCTATCATGCATGAAGAAACAGAAGGAAAGGAAGAATAAAAAGCACAGTGCAGACACTGTGCCTGTCCTTACCAAAGTGAGTGTCTGCCTGTGAAAAACACAGTTAATGAAACAGAGGAGCTCAGTGAGAATGAAAAAATGGTTTCAAAGTGTGTATCAGTATGAATAAAAGTTCATCAAGAGGACAGAGGGAGGCAGGAAAAGAGGAGAATAGATATGAGAAATGACTGTGAGGAATCAGTGTTGTGTTCAGTGGACACTGGGTTACCTGAGTGCTGTGCAGAGGAGCCTCCACGGCTGTAGAGGGGAGGAGCCTGAAAGGCGTAGACGACGTCGCTATCAGCAATGGCCGTCAGGTCGTCATCATCTGAAAAAGAACGCTGGAAACCCGTCGAGTACAGCTCTGATAGGATGACCTATAAAGAAGGAGAGAGACACAGAACTTTTTATGCCTACAGATGCATCTCCAGCTGCCACTGCAGAGCTCGACGAGAGGTTTTTTTTTTGTGCTGCTAACAAATTCTTCCACAAGGGACAAAAAGAATCTAATTAAATTTCATAATTCAGCTGAAACAAACAAACAATAAAACAGAAACATTTTGGTGCTGGAACTGACTCAAGTGATAACTTGCAAAGATGCATGACTCACAGATATAAATGTGCAAAAGTACTGAATGCAGGTAAACTTAGACAGGAAATAAAACTGAATTGTACAAATCAAACATTAGTGGTTGCTGCTTTAAATCTCTTTTTTTCATATATGACTCAAGATCTTCAGTCAAACAAAAATGGTTTTAGGTGAGGAGAATTTTGTAAAAAAAGTACATTATGTCTAACAACATGACCACAGAAAATACTTATTAACTGGTTAACTGGTGTGTGTCCTGTTAAATGATTTTAAAAAGTGCTTAATCAGTGTCAAAGAATGATTTAGGGGCAGGTAAGCTGACTGCAGCACTTCGATATGAAAAATTGTGAAAAATTATGAAAAATGATTTAACTCTCACTGGTGAAGCAGACTGAACCATGATTACTTTATAATTAAAGAGCTCACTCAGTAGAGTAAGACTCTGTTCTATAGAGCTATTAAATCAATATTACGATATGAATCAAGACGGTGTTAGATTTTAAATGTTTCACCGTGAAAAAGTACAAATGCTTTCTTTTCTTGATTTTGAAAGGCTGTATAACACTGAAACAATAAATTTAATTTTGAAATTTTGAAAAAGAGCCCCTTTTTGAATTTACTTGACTGTTCTCACTGTTTTAGTATCGTCCTCTACAACACTCAGTCATTATATTCATACGGCTGATGATTTTTTACCAAAACATTAGGATACAACCAAACTTTTTTAATGGATCTCAGTTTTTGAGCCAAACTGTGATTCTGCAAAAGACCAGGTGAGCCAGTTGTTTGACTGCTTGAAATACCTTTTGCTTTGTTGTCAGTGGCAGAAACAAGAACCAATGATACAGTCCTAAAAATTGCAAAATAACTAGTCCAGTAATTTGCATGTTTGTGCGTCTGAGCATCCCTGTTAGCTTCCTCCAGAACACAAATTCCTCTGTAATGATTTGCCTTTGCCTCTGGTAATCATAGGAATGGAAAGCAGAACCAAGGAGTAAAATAAAGGAGTAAGATAAAGGCGTTTTATTTTCTTAATATACACACTAAAACTATCAGAAGAGCGTATTTGAAGCTCACTAAGCCCAGTGTCTGCACCTGCAGAGTCCTGAGCAGAGGTCTAAACTGAAAACACCTGCGTGAGTTGGTTGATCGTTGGTGTGATGCAACTGCTAAACAAGAAGAAATCCTCACATTGTGACCTGAAATAAATTTCCTCATCAATAAACCAGAGAATGGAAACTATTCTTTAGTAAGTTTGCAACTACATGAAAAACCCTATCCAATTCATGGTATATTAGTTGATTAAAAAAAAAACCAAAAACATGGCTGTCCCTCAGGAAAAATTGTACAAATCAGAAAGCATTTTCAAGTAGATACATAAAAGAAATAAAGAGCATCATTTATCTTAATTCTCTGTCAAAGACCATTATCACAGGGACATTATATAGGGACAAAAACATCAGGACCATGTGCTGCACTGTGAGTTTCAGAATAAACTGCATGAGACTAAAAGCTGTGGTACGATCACACTTTCACATACAGCCAAATTTATTTTATAGAAAGAGATAGTGAAACAGTGCACTTATGAACTGTGAAAAAGGTATTTTCAATTTCATGGGACATTTGAGCCTCTGCCGTTTTTCTATCTACTGCCATCAATGCAGGTTAAAAAAAATCTGGCAGTATTTATCATCTGTTGTAGGGCAGGTGATAGATTAAACCTCTTCTTTTCCTCTTTCTCTTGTTGTTGACATTTCAGCTAAATTTGTGCATACATTTAAGTGCTACCTTGCTATAATAGAGAATTCTATTTGATATCTTTTTTTACTTTGCTTTTAATAAATTATTTGAAGGTGAACACAGGTGAATAAGAAAATAATGATTACTTAAGCCACCTGTTGTAAACATCTACTACATTCGGATCTTGCAGAGTTACTTCATGGTTAAACTTTAATCTGCTGTGCTCTGTGCACAGTAATGAACAGGGTTAATTGCCTTTACTTTCACTTTCTAATAAATGGCTGAGGTAAACAGCACTGGACTTTTTTCCTTGTCATAATGTCAAAAGGAGAGAGGATTACGTTGGTTTCTGTTTTTGCTGGTTTAGTGAAGAAGCTGAAACTGCTTTAGTTTCATGAAACAAACTAAATTGACAATTTGTCAGGTGTAGGTGGAAGAAACAAGCAGCATGCTGCTAGTTAAAGAGCCTTGGGACAGCTGATTAGCTAAGCACCACAGGCTTACATTACATTGTGCGCAAAAATCCACTTTCCTACACAACCAACAGCCACAAGAGAGAAGTCCCAAGCTGACCGCCTGCTGTGCTGTCTGTGTTACACACAGTAATACAGTATGACCATTTCAAGAACGTATCTCAATGAGTGGGGGCTGCAACTGAGATTTGGGGGGGGGGTTTTGTGGTGATTTTTCAAGTCATTTAATTCAGTGTTTTGGAATTGTCAAAAAAATTTATATACATCACATTTTTTTGTCTTTAAGTTCCTTATGAAGTTCTACTAACAGTCTAAAATTGGAAGCTATTCATTTTAATGATATGTGAGGTTCAGTGGATCATTTTTGTTTTGACTTTTCAATATTTTGTGTCCGTCATTTTTTTTGACACGTCAGTTGGCAAATAATTTTCAGAAGGGTAACATTGGCCCATACCTGTGTTTGTGCATGTGCGTGTGTGCATGTGTCTGTGAGTGTGTACCTGGTCGGGGGAGATGTTGCCCTCTTCTGCCACCATGGCTCTGAGGCAGGACACAGAGCCAAAGAGAGGCACAGCCAGCCCCACCCTCAGGTACCGCTGACCCTTCGTACTGAACACCAGCGTCACACACATCGACCTGAGGGGCACATGGAAAAGAGGGTAAAGATTGAGGGCGTATGCATATGTGTGTGTGTGTGTGTGTTTGTGGGTGCATGTGTGTAAGCGAGGCAGTGGCAGAAAGACACAGAGAGGAAGATAAATGACACGCTGGAGCAAAGTGCCAAATTGTTTTGCAATTCTGATTTTGCATGTTTACATTATTAAAAATTCCAAACACACTCTGGCATGCTGAGTTATTTACATATTTGTATGCAGACACACTCACACACATATCAGGTGCTACGCACAAACTGTCTGGGGATAAACATATCAGCCAACACACACAAAAAAGACAGAATAATGCAGCGTGCGGATTTCAGGGACACCAGTGGCTACAGAAATCATGTTGTTTGTTTGTTCAGGAGATGCACTGAGCTTAGCTGAGTTTTGATGTATTTCAGCTGCTAAATAGCAAAACAAACGTTCAATAAAATGAGACTTTGAAATGCAGTGCTGAGCTGTTTAATGGCTAATAAGTTTGGGGACAAGATTTCCCCTGATAAAACTCATGTTCAAAATCTAATTTCATGAGCATAAACACATCCACTTTGTCTGTGTCTGGCTTAATATCTGTAGTGAATTGACTATTTTCAGATGTTGCCTTGTAGCATTTCCCTTTTTTCCCCTGTGTGTGTGTATGTGTGTGCCTATTTATGTGTGACTGGACCTCAAGAGCTTAACCAGCACATTAGTGACGGTCCTGTAGGAAGCTGGCGTGTGCAGTGCATGTCTGATGTAAAGCAATCTGAACACATCCTGCCATGGATGCAGGGATGAAAATGAAGGAGGCATGCTAGAATGATATCATAAACAGTGGATTCGATCCACAGGCGAGGACAGAATTTGGTGAAAAGATGGGAGAGCAGGACGAAAGAGCTTTATAGTTGAGATAGAAAAAAACGGGCGCAGTGAGGATAAGAGCGAGCAGGGAGACAGAGTAAGATCACGCCCTCTCATTTGAGATGAAAACTGTGTAATCTCTGACACCTCTACTTCCTTTTTCCCATCATACATTATTCAGTTGAGTAATGTGTTAGCAGTGGGGTGGCTGACAGGGCAGAGGGCTGAGGATCTGAGCAGCTGTTTTATTTACGTTGTTAGATGCTCTGAGATGAGACACCGAGATGTGAAATGAGACGGGATGAGAGGTGTGGGACAGCACTCGAGAGAAACAGGAAATAGAGATGTCATCTTAAAAAGCAGGGGTTTTTTTTTTCAGTCTCTCAGCTGGTTGCTAGTTTGGAGTCTGCGACTCTCTATTTAACAGCAACCTCTCATGTGTTCCCACATGAAGCAGGAAGAGAGCTCAGTCCTCTTCTGATCATTCCAAAAAACCAAACTGAGGCCAAGCTGCTGATTGAAATGTTTACACTTTAATAAGTCCAGAAGTGTCTCTGCATGTTTTAGATCAATTACTGCAAAAGATGTTTCCTTTACTAGATTTTTTTGGTTGCAATGTTTTCCCACCCTGCTAGGATCCATTTGTTGAGCCTCTGCAAGGAAAATCATTTCAAATATTTGATCTACATGTACATCATCTTACACATGAATATCCACAACAGCAGAAACAAGCACAGACTACATGCCATCAAATACTCCACAGGCCCAGGTTCACTTATGTTACAGTCAAAAACATCAAGCTTCATATCAGTTTTAAGACTTTTCTGAGTTTGTACAATTGTTTAAGAGAATAATTTAAGAAATAGTTATGTTTAGACAAAGAGTATAAGGTAGAGAAGGTGAAAACATAGTCAGAGATGCTGCCAGTCTCCTCTTCCCTCTGCCACTCTTCATTATCTGCAGCTCTCAGGCCTCGATGCCACGCTGCCAGCCAGACCCTGCTCCCTCTCTCTGGGGGCCTCAGACTTTTCAGGCATTCTGCTGCAGCTGGACCATGCAATGAACCCACTGAGTGTGCGCATGCATGTTCATGTGTGTTGCGTGTGTCATGTCAGTGTGGGTCCAGCAGTGAGTCCACACTGAACCTGAATGGATTTTCCTCTGTGCTTTGCACATGAAACTGCAGGTACAGACCACACATAGTCAGAGAGCTCATGCTGAACAGCAGTGTGTTAACACTGTGGAAGACATGCAGAGAGGATGCACAGCAGCAGCGTCTGCATGCTTGAAGATAGGAGGATCCACTAAATGCTGAATGCAGACAAATCTTGAAAATGTGTGTCAGGAATTTAACTGATATTCACTGATTCCTTTGTTGATCTTTAGGATGTTTTATGCACAATTGGACACATAGGCATATCAGATTAAATGTCACATTACACCTACAATGTTGTGTTTACCCATGTCTTAGTCACCAAGCTGCTCTTTATTTAAGTGATTTTAAAAACTCTGCAGAGCCACTCAGTCCTTATGTTTGGTTCGACCTCTGCTCTGGTTGGAGTTTGGTTTGAGCTTTGATGGGGATTACTTCAGGTCACAGAACTCCATCTATTGTACCAATAAGGATGATAAAAATGTAATTTGTTCAGTCTGAAGTTAGCTACAGTCCGCACACGCCCACACAATTCTGAGAGGAGGTTTATTCAGGCACAATAATTAAAATCACCGCTGTGGGTGTGCCATGGGTGTGTAGGACCTTTAATTGGAGCCAGTAGTGGATTACTGATGCGTAAAGTACACTTGAGCTACAAAGTTGTATATCAGTCATTCTCTCTCTATTTGCATCTCTGTGGAAAAAAAAATCAGAAAAAGTTTTTTGTGCTTTCTTTCTTTGTCTCTTGTTCTCTTTTGTCATATGTGGAAGTGGTACAGCAGGACATGGCTGACATGCATCTTCTGAACGTTTAAAAATGGAAACAACACAGAAACTGTTTGCTCAGGGACTTCTGATGGTCAACATTTATCACTATAATATGACCATGGCCTACGGCTGTCAGTGTGAAGAGTATCCTCGTTCAAATGGTTACCTCAGCATGAGTTTATGTAGTTGTATTTGACAAATTTACTACCTTATTGTGTTGCAAACATGTGTCAGTCCATAATCAGATGGTATTTAATACCAGCAAAGGTTAAAGTTTGCTGTTTTAATGCATATACTTGAATGGCACCACTTGTCATGCATGTTATGATACATCACCTGGTCTGTCGTAGCGGGATGGGCAGGGAGATACATAAAAACGGGTCGAAGGTGTTGCTCTGCTTAAGGCAATGAGGGCACGTCAGAGAAGACCTGCAGACAGACAGAGACAGACAAAGCAAGAAGAAATATAATTACATATTTTTTAAATTTTTGTCGCACAATTGTCTCAATTTCATCCTGCTCCTTTTAATTTTCATCCATTTTCACATCAGCCCACAAAGATACAAAGCGTACTTCCTTTTTGTGTTACAAAGACAGTGACCACTGGAGAAGACAGTGCTCATAACTTTACATGACCTCACACACAGTGTTGGACAGATGGATCGACAGATATCAACATCCCTACACACCAAATGCTCTCATTTCCTCTTAAGTATGGAGTGAATTTGCAGTAAAAAATTACTCCCTAATATGCAGCATGCAGTTAAAACCTCCATTGTGGTTAAATGTGAATATTCCATGTGGACGATGGTGAATACTAACGCTGAAACAGGCCATCTGGACTCGATCTGCTGTTGAGAAAAGGGCAGCAAAGCAACAGAGGTGGGATGCTGCTCCTAATTTTGGCACAAAAACAGAGTAATGCAGGTGAGATATTCCACTAAATGAGAAAGGATGTGTCCTAAATAACATTCAGAGCTGGAGCGGAGAGGAGGAGCGCTACGCAGGGAAAAAAGTAGAGAAGAAAGGTAAAGGATGAAAGCTGTTGGAGATATTTAAAGGCAGAGATGACAGTAAGGATGGAGGTTAGAGGAAGAGGAAACAAAAGAGGAGAGCACAGAGACAGAGATGAAGAGAAACACAACAAAGTGCAGGGCTCAGAGGGAGGTCAGATTAAAAATGAACAGAAGGTTGGCAGCAGGACAGTCAAGTTGACAAAAACTAGAGAGCAGAGCCGATGAAGGAAAAAGACACAGACAGGACCTGTCAAGGACTTTGAGTCGACAACAAGGGAGCCGATCAGACTGGGAGGATTGACGTGAGGACAGAAAAACTAAGGTTTTCAACCTCTGAGCTGGTATCAGCAAAAATCTGCAGTCTAACATGAGACAGAAAGTACTCAGTGACCTCGTGTTGGTCTGCAGGAAAACACTGTTCAAAGAGTTTGACAGGCCGGGAAATATGTCTGCTTTCTTGCCCATGAGTAAGACGAGAAGATCAATACCTCTCTTGTGTCCGTACACTTTCAAAAAAAGAAAGATCAAGCACCAAGGGAACTGCCTTCACTTAATTTTTGAGATGTAGGTCAAACTTTTTAAAAATAAACCTAAAAAAGCTTCGGCAAACTTTATTTTGTCGAAATAATTTACATTTTTGTATAAAAAGATGGTGTTTAACACAAAACCCTGAGCCGCAACGAGGAATATAAATAAAAATTGACTTGACTTGACTTTATTTACAATCACCACAATAACAAACTGGGTTCACAGTTCACAGTGATTTGATGATAACTACAGATTTTTTTTGTTTCTGTTTTAGTTTAATTCAAAACAGTTCGAAACTCAAACGCACATTTTCTGAAATATTGAATTATCCCTTTAACATATAAATGTAAAAACCACCAGCTCGGCTCTTTGTCGTGTCAGCTATCATGTTGTTTTACAGCACTGACATCTGTGTATCCTGGTCTCAAACTCACTTAGGAAGTCCTCAATAGATGCACTGCAGGAATCCCTCAAAGGACTGTGTGATGGAAACACACTTTTGTCTGACACTGACAGTGTGAGGACGGATGAGCAAACACAAAAAAAACTCAGCTCTGACTACAAATAAGTTACACAAGTTTTCTTGTGTGAGTAAAGCTTTTGCCTAGTGTTAACAAACTCTCACTACAATCCTGCCTTAAACAACCTGTTGTTCTTTCTTTAACTTAACTGTAATCTGATATTTATTCCATGCAGCTGATTCATGAAAACATGACATATAGTTTATTCCAATCCCTCAAAAATTTTCTCATTTAATTCATGTGAAATCACAAAGTAATTCATTGGCTTTGTTGCCTGAAGTTGTAGTCAATATTAAGAGAACTATTTAATAAATAAGCTGTTTCTTTAAGGTGACTTGACAAACAAGGCTCAGTTATCTATTTGTCTCCATTAGAGGGGAATCTACATTCCTTATTTAATAAGCTCCAAACCAGCTTGAAGCGACTGAATTTTTGCATATTTTTGCAATATTTGCATTTTTTTTCAACTGTGGTCATATTTCAGCACTAAAATGAAAGTAGTTTAAATTCAAATAAAAGAGATGGACGAATTCACAGCTTATTAATTGGTGGATATGAGTTTTTTTTAATGTGCTGCAGCAGATCTTTCTTGATAACTGGTAGATGTTTCTTCTTGCTGTTGTTTGCATTTGACTGTTGAAGGCAAATTATTGCAATGTTGCCACATTATGCCGTCTTATCACTGACAGCTTTGTGTGTGCATGCGCGCGCGCGCGTGTGTGTGTGTGTGCACGTGTGTGTTGCCAGATGCTCCTTTCATCTCGTGGTGTCTCACTATCATTTCTGCCAGTTGAGCTGTATCCAAGTTTGAAGATACAAACTTGTCAAATGTACAAATATGCTGGAAATAATACAGCAGTTTTCGAGCTCCACATTTCCGCGCTGTCAGTACTGTAACCAGCGTGCCGTGACAGCCAGTCCCAGGCTCGCTAATGATGCCAGTTTGTACTCAATAAAGCAGACTGACAGGCCGTATTCACTCTCACACTCACAGTACACACACGATGTTGTGCAGACCGAAAAATACACCGAAATTCATCACAGAAAGATTCAAACATACACACACAAACACACAGCATCGTTTAAAAAGTTTGCTGTGAGGCTGACAGTGTTTCCAGTCTGCTGGAGAATATGAGATCAGTATCCCTGCTGATGTGTATTTGTGTGTGTGTGTGTGATAGACAGAGAGCAGGGGTTGTAATGTGCGTTCAAGTGTCAAACCAAAAGACCACCATCCCTTAGTTCAGAACAGAAACCTGGAGCTGCACCACACACACCCACAAAGGCACACATGCACAGCACAGCAGCCGCTGCTCTTATTTATCAGACACAAAGTTGAGCCGCTCAGCATCCCTCCCTTCTGAGCTAAATAAATAACAGTCAGCCAGCAGCATCTCTAAACATTATGCAGCAGCACATCCCCTGATTCCAGCATTTTTCATACTGTTATTCTAAATTGAGAAGCTTTGCAGCAAAATACAGGGGATGATGTAGGCGATGCGGATGATGCAACATATGCAGCATGAAATAGGTCACATAAAACTTATGTGATCAATCGATAAAAGTCTGTGCTGATGTTGTTAGAGTTGCACGGTTTGCCAGAAATAGAATTTTTTGATGATGAAAAGACTTGCTCCTGCCCAAACGTATGTTTGTATTCCTATTCTCTGCAGCCAAAAGTCTGTGTGAAAATGCAGCAAAGAGTGTAAAATCTAAAGGAATAGCCACTTAGTTTGTGAAAACAGGGGATTTTAATGTCGTATATTCTCTTTGTACATTTGCTCAAGTGAGGTTTTAAAGACTGGAGTGCTTTATGTTTCACTGTCGAATCTATTTAACCAAAAGAAGACACAAGGATAAAGAACGTAGCTACTTAATTTGCAGAATTTATACACTTGAAAAAACACTCAGCGACAGTGACAAAAGATTTAAATGTACTATTAGAGTCCATTAATTAACATTTTTAAGATGAAATTTTACCCCATCTTTTGCTTAGGTTTTATTTACATCCCAAGCAATCGTGAGCTCAGGTTTGGTCCTGCAGTAAACAAACTTTAAAAGCCTCAAAGAAACCTGATTGTTCAGTCACTGCAGTCTTGACCTTATTTAAGGTGTAAACAGCACCAGTTGACAGTGATGGATGGAGGCATGGGCTCAGGGAGAGATGCTGGCTGAAAACAGCTGAAGTTTGTTGTTGGTATTTACACTTGCAGAAAACAAAACATAAAAAATAGAGTAAAAAACAACCACGGTCGCCTTAAGAAAAACCTTTTCTTTTATAAAAGCTGCTAGTTTACTTGGATTTTGCTTTTAGTTGAATACTATTTTGTTGATGATAAAACAGTAGTTGAAGCCTTGAGCTAGAAGTCAGTCACATTCAGTGACAGTAACTGCTATTACCCACAATGCCATGTCTCAAAGTAAAGGTCAAGAATATCAGGAAAACTTGATCTTGTTTCTCTTGCTTGTGCCAGAAAGCAAAGCCTTGTACCACTGAGAATTCTTCTCAGGCTTATCAGAAGACACATGTTTTACAGCCAAGACAAGCAAAACTGCAAACAGCAGCACCAGATGCACCGCTGCTTTTGTAAGTTTTTAAAAAATGTAGTAACATTTTTTGAACCTACTGCATCCCACCAGGCACACTGTAAATGATAAATGATCAGGTCTTGTGTGCAGAATATGTTAGACTGTGAAGGGCAAAGCACAGCTGCACATTCATGACTCAGGCCCTGGCTTCTCTGCACTACATACAGAATGTTTTTTCCAGCTCTCTCATCAACCGATTTGAGTGAGCCCAACCATGTATATATAAATATAAGGTTAAACGATCACATTAGACATTTTTGTAAAGAAATAGTTGGGAAATTACACACTAATAGACACTAATACTTTTGATGGTTCTATTTCATTCAAGTGTGTATTCAAATGTCATGAACAGTTTGGGGACCTTGAGATTGGCACACTTGCAGTAATGGAGTTGTTATCATTATTAGATACATGAATTAGAAAAACCTATGAAAAAGGTGACCTGAATTTTTTTAATAGAGAAAAATGTAAAGCCTTAGCAGCTCTAAGCCTATAGTTAATATCTAGCCCTCCATCTAAACAAACTATATTTGTTAAAGAGGCTCATTTGATGCTGTAGATGCCCTTTGAGTAAGATGATTGATGAGATGGGGGTTAATAATATTTGTTTTGCTGGTTTTAGCAACATCACCTCACAAAAACAGCAAAAAGGCAGCAAACTTAGAGCTGCATTATGCATCATACTTGTCTATAGTTCAGTGCTCCTCCGAGGACTGAAAGAGGGAGAGCTCTGAGAGTTAATTTTCCTCTGTTCGCCTGTCAGTCAGTCAGTCAGTCATGTGTCACTGGCTGTGGATTGGAGGGCCCCATCTCTCTTTATTCGAGAGTACGAGTGGAGACCTCCCGTCAGGGGAAATTAACTCAACTAAAGCTGCTGTCAAGAGTCTCTCTCTCTCTCATACACATCCAGACACACTAATGTTACGGCTCACACAAACCTCAACTTTTATTTTGTATTCTCTCTCTTTTTTTCAGTACAATATAACAATGACTTGCTGTTTATGTCTTCTTCTTCGTATATTTGAGTTTCCTCCTTCCTGGTTAAAAAGTAACTAAATAACTGAGTGATGAATAAATGAAATCCATTCATGTAATAAGTAACAGAATACACTTGGACACACATGCCTGCATTTTCCCTGTTGCCAATGGTGAAGACAGAAGAGTTTGTTGTTGTTGTTGTTGTTGTTGTTGTTAAAAATGCATCTTAGACAACAAATTCAACAATTCTAAATCTTGGGTTGGATTCACAGATGGAGACTGATCCAGCTGTGTCTCTCACACACTCTCAGGCACATACTGACCATCTATTACTCTTCCTCTCCATCTCACATGTTCTCTCTCACACCCTCTGGCTCACTTGCTTTTTTTACTCCTTTGGGTACAACAGTGCCCTGAGACGTACCAATATCATGACTGAATCAAATTATGGCATGCACTACGTCCAGTATTGATGGAACAATCACACTGGTCTGTCTGTCTGTCTGTCTGTCTGTCTGTCTGTCTGTCTGTCTGTCTGTCTGTCTGTCTGTCTGTCTATCTATCTATCTATCTATTTTTTCCTCTTCTTTTTATGGTACTCCTTCTTCTCTCTGTCTCATTGCCTTTTCTTTTCTCTCCCTCTCATCCTTTTCACTTTGAAAAGAAACCCAAATCCTCTGGGGAAGTTTCAGTATTTGGAAGTTCCCATTTTCAGTGTAATTTGTATTTTATTAGGCTGTAAACCATAATGACAGATGTGCTCTATGAGGCATAAAGACGGTGCTAAAATTGACCTCTGGGGACCACAGAAACCATCAATCATAGAGGCTGGCTTTACAAAATTGTTCATTGCTTAAAAATGACCTTCGCTGTTCTCTACTGAGAATGTTTTGCGGTGCTTTTTGATTCATTTTGACATTTAGATTCTAAAATAGAAAATAGGTTTCTTAAACTTTTTAAAGACTTGTAAAATGTTTTTTTTATAAATTGCACAAATATTTTCATTTTGCAGGGTTTTTTTGTATGACGTTCAAATAGTTTTCAAACTTTTCTCTTTGGCCATCACTAGGGGGCGCCATTCTGCACAAGTACTGACAGACAAATAAGACAAATGTTAATTTTTTCCCCACAGATTTTTAATCATGTAAATTGACTTGATATGGATCCATGCATGTCGATGCTGCTTGACTCCAGTTCCTGACATTAGAGGGTATTGCCTTATCCATTAGACCACTGGGTCTGGGTCACGACTTTTTAAATTCACAGTAATGAAATCTAAAATAAACATTATTATAAGTGTCAGACAGTGTCAGTTGTTAATGCTTTTCTTCTTGAGATGCATCCTCTGAGTTTTTAAAAATCAACATTCTGGGTTCTTTTTACCAACAAAAAAAAATTATGCCTCTTTTTTTAAAAATATCCAACTATCAACTATGAACGATCATTAACATTTTTTTCCCTGCGAGGTTAGAGGAAACGATGCAGTGTCTTGAGTTGTTTTCCTTCATAATGAGCTGGTTCCTGCTCAGCCTCGGAGGAGTCGAGGGTTTTTAGGTCACTGGTTGACAACAGTGCAGAGGAGAGTTGTGTATGTATGACTGAGTTAGAAGGTGGCCTGCGGCTCCCTCAGCCTCCTACTCTTCAGCCAGTTAATCAATCCTGTTGTCAAACTATTCAGCAATCCATCTGCACCGCACTGTAGACCAAGTTAACAATCGATCTGTATTTATCAGGGAAGTAGAGGCATATAGATGGGCGCTGTCTGATGTAGAGGAGAAATTGCATAAATCGTGCGGAGCAGAGAGCCAGGAGGAAACGGCCGGCAGACTTGGCGTGGGTTGCTGATTCAATTATGAACATCGGCCATCTTGCTGCTCTTATGTTTTGCTTTGCCGATGAAAACAGTCAGAAGGACAGATGGAGCTGATTTCAATCCAGCCAAAAAGCACAGCATGATATTTTTTCCTTCATTAACTTTAAATGTATTAGATATTGACCATATTATTTACATTAGGTATGAAAAAAATGCATCATTGAAAAATCATACACATTGAACACTGGAATATATTTTTATATATATAAAAATCTTAATCCATCATCTTTTTAAAAAAAAAAAAATCTGGAGTTTTTCCAAGGTCATATGTCCAAATGCTGTAGAATTTAATCAAGTCTGAAACAAAGACTAACAGAACTTGGAGGGGTTTTATTGGCTTTCACACTATTTCTTTGTCTTGTCAACACAGCCAAAAACTATTACAGGCCCCAGTGGAGAAGCAGTAATTAAAGTTTGGGAGAAAATCCTAAAAAAAAAAAAAAATGACATCAAAGTAACAAAGGGCAGCAGTGGACAAAACCATCCAATCTTTATGTGTTGTTTCATGAGATGTTTATTCCTCTGGACTGAAAAAGTTGAGAGACAGTTGGAGGCTTTGAATGGCTGGCATGAACTTCTCATCCTTTTTCAACTGGCAAAACTGTTGCTTGTAGCAAAAATCATATCCATGAGGAAACCAGGGAGAGCAGAGAAGTGACTGCCAGCTGAAGCAGAAGGTTGATTACTTTGCCAGACAACCTGCTGACCGTCCACAGATGTTTCTCTGGTCACTTAGCCATTTGGTCATGAATGGACAATCTCAAGCTCTGGAGGCCATTGTAAAGATCGCAGCTTTAGCAAAAGCAAACAAACGAAGAGACTGACTGAAAGTGGCATTGTTGTTTATATTTTTTTCCCTTTTTTATATAAATTTTGGTCTGAAAAAAAGGTTTATAACCCCATGTAGCCCCAGCATCCTGCAAACTGTTGCATGCAACTGTTGTGTAGAGAGAAGTGCTGACTGAAGGCACCTGAATAAAACATTTATAAGTACTTTCAATCAAAAGAGATAATACCAGCATAAAAGTCCAGTAGCATCAGCTTGTCAGATGGCCACACAGCTTTGGCTGCCTTCCTGGGAAAACCATTTAAATATGAGTGCTGGTGTCCCCTTACTTCAAAGATGTTATGTCTACAACCGTCAACTTTTCCACCCACCCTCAAGCTTGGTCACTCAAACATATTTACCCTCTGACGTGGTGTTGTGTTCTAACCTAGCTTGGCCTACATACTGGACAAGCCAAGACCTTAATGTTTCTACCATATCCACCTCTGAAGCAACCTTCTGATGTCAGGACATTGTATAATGTCATCTGCGTATAAGCATGTCTTGGTGTGTATACGAGACAAAAAACAAACAAACAAAATGGGGACACAAACAGTCTGATTCACAGCAACATTTTGGCAAAAGGACCAAAGGATGTTGATGAAGAAAGCTGAGAGGAGATAAAGGTCTTTAGTTGTTAGTGAGACAGCGATTTACACTCTGAAACTATGGAGTCACCTTGTGGCAGAAGACAAAGAAAAGGAGTACTTGCATAATGCATTGACACCTCGCAGCTACTGTGAAAGTTAAAAATCTGTTTCAACTTGAAGTTTTTCTGCCAACACTCAAACCATCCTATGTAGGGCATCTTCTCCGAACCTTCATACTTTTCCGTTAAACTGAATAAACAACATAAGAGTCTTAGCTGGGCTTGTTTTGTCCTCTTAACTTGCTGTGACCTCACTGCTAAAAGGGGCAACCAGATTTAAACTGCAGACCTCTTGATCTGCAGTCAAATGCTGTGCAACCGAGCTGTACGCCCATGATTTCTATCACATAACCCATTATTTAGGCAAATTTGGTCGAGCTTGAAATATGCTGTTCAGAAAGTGGGACTTAGCCTTTAAAATACTTTTATTCAGTTCAAACTATCTGCTCCATAGCTGTGAAGCATGACTGTTTAAATGAGCAATGTACTGTTTCACAATGTTTAGTATGAATCATAGCAGTCCAAGGATGACTGGATATTATCAAATTCGCAGTAAGTAACCACCCTGCAAAACCCCCTCCTCCTCCTCAGAACTGATCCCGGGTCAGGATTCAAGTATTTAATCCAAGTATGAAAATTCAGCAATTCAGCACGTCCCATCGGCCTCTCTGACCTCAATGCACTGACTGAATTGGACTCTTTCTCTGAAGCACATTTTTAAAAACACAGTACTGAACAGACACATCTCACTCTGATAAGCTGACCAAAGTACACAAACACATTTTAATGCTGCGGGGGAAAAAATACAAGTTTAACATTTTAATTATTCATGTGAATAAATAAACATTCACACATATTATTCATACATTCTCAGTGAAATGTGATCCATGTGTTGACCTTGACTGGATCAATATATGTGTTGGTGTGTGTGTGTGTGTGTGTGTGTGTGGGCAGCAACCTTGGACATGTTCAGAAACTTTGTGTTGGAGGTTAACACATCAGATGAATCTTCATAAACTGAGTCAAAGCACAAAAAAGAGTCTTTCTAATAATATTGTGTGTATAGCTGAGGCTTGTGGGGGTGCATGTGTGTGTGTGTGTGTGTGTGTGTGCATGTGTGTGGGTTAATAACTTTGTCCGCAGCAACACAAAATCCACTTAATCTCCATCCAATAGTTTACTTGCTGTCCTCGCGGCTGCTAGATTAAAACTTCTTCACTGCACTCACTGAACCATGAACGGTGGCCTTGCAGAGGTGTAAGCACTGTCCTCGCACACAATAGGATTTACAAACCAATTTCTCACAGTTATGGAAAAAACAGAGTAGATGCCATGGATGCAGGCCGAGGTGCACTGCATTTATCTTCATAACTCAAAGAAAAACATGAGAGCATGAAGGGAAGTTGCTGTTTTTCTTTGACAAAGACCACAAGCTAGTGAGAAAATGACATGAGACACTTTCATGGCTTCATCAGATTGGATTCTTGTTTTTAATATCATGTTTTTCACCTTCACAGACGAACAAATGAATTATAATAGTGTTATCCTGGTTGTCAAGAATTTGGGTCAAGTATGGCTTTTTTTTAGGAGCCAAAGATTAGAGAATATGCAGATTTATAACTCTAACAACATGCAAAGAAAAATCTATTTGGTTAAAGAGCCTTAAATGTGAAACTTTTGCCTTCCTGGTGGCAAGTATGAACCTTACAAAATGACCAAATAAATATGATGATAATGTTTAGTCGATCGAGATATTACTTCTGCCTGATGAACAATAAGAACAGCATAAAGCACGCTAAAAAACTTCTCTCTAACTTCATAAAAAAAGGCTTATCAGTAAGTTTGGGCTACTTTAAGACATTTTTTAAAAAAGTTAAACAAATGTATTATTAAGCATATTCACTTCCAGCTCACTCTTATTATTAAGCCTAAGCAAGAAAGTTCAGACATTGGACTGAAAAAGTAAGCAACTCCATATTTATTAGTTTAAAAGAATTTACCTCTACTTCTGTTTTTTCTGCTTTTTATAAAAGATATTGTGTCTTAATCTCTCTGCAGGAGTTTTTTTTTTGCTGTAAAGTTTGCATCTCCTTGCATATCACTGATAATTAGCATCGGAGCAACAGTGTGAGTTGGGTGGAAATGTGCTCTTATCTTTTTTTGGCATTAACACTTGGTTCATTTTTGGCAGAGTTAGAAAATAGTTTTGTTGTTTTTTTTAATTAGTTTATCACTTGAAAATAAGAATTTTTGTGAACTCTACATATAATGTGCTCTTAAAACTTAGTTCAGTAGAAGCTCAGAGGCTCATGTGGATGTTTTTGTCATTTAATTTAGCCCAGGAACAGACAGGACTGTCCTGGGTTTACCTTCCTCCTGGAGCAAAACATATCTCGTTTACCTCTGTTGACTTCTATGTCCCTTTCACTGTGTTTTCATGCTGCGTCTGCATTAATCCAGCATTCGGGGCATCTGAGGCTGCCATCACCGTGAGAGGTGTCCTGAGGTGGTGGACAAGTGGAAGTTTTGGGACAGACAGGAGTTCACCGAATCCATTATCAGTGGATAAATCTGTCCAAAAAATGGAGTCAATCTGTCCAAAACTGTAATATTCTCAACAAAATGTTTGACAAACAGTGATGTTGCCATACTCCATTGTAAAACTGTCTAAAAAAAAAAAAAAACAGCTGGCTGGACTCTTAACTTTCCCTGACAGGATCCCCAGCAATATCGTATAAATCTTTGCTTTATTCGGCTTTTATTATAAAACCTCAGGAAATCAAGAACAGTCAGAGATTTCTGACTGACAGTCAAATGGAAAAGTGCTGTTAAAGATCGATCCCACACACAGACATTTCAACTGGAATGAATGGAACAAAAACAAGCCAGTAGGTCAAATCTGACCACAATGGAAAAGAGCAAACCAATCAAACCAGACGACCTCTTTTGATGTTTTTATTTGGGAATGTACATTTTATGTTATTAACAAATAAATCAACTTTTAATAGTTGCCAAATGTGTGTCATATTTCGGTTTGCTGGATTAAAAACTGCTTTTTATTCACAACTGTGGTCTCTGTTGTGCTTTTTTTTAAAAAAAGTAAGCTATGTAGCCTTTTTTTTTTTAAAGAGAAGTACTGTTTCATTTTTCTCCTTTCTCCATCTCTCCATTACTCCCCTGGGCTCCTCTCCCTCTCATTCCTTGCAATGATGGGTTAAACAGCTGAAGGCTGTGTGTGTTTTCATTGTGGTTTAGATTTATCTTGGGAGTAGTGGTTAGACTGCAGAGAAGGAGGGCGTGGGAGGAGGGTGCTCAGTGTGCAGAGGTCCTGCAGGAAATATGGAGAGAGAGAGAGAGAGAGAGAGAGAGAGAGAGAGAGAGAGAGAGAAAGAGAGAGAAAAGAGAGAACAAAGACAGGCAGATGGATAAAGAAAGAGGCAAGGCTTTGAAGCACACATTTCCAACAAGCTGTGTATAGTTTTTATGCTAATAACGAGCTGAGGTCCTGCCCTCCTTCCTTTCCCTGCCAACTGCCAACAACTTTCTGAAACTCAACAGATTTTTTTCGTGTATGACTTTTCTTAATCCTGTCAGTCTTTTAAAGAACAAGAAGTATATGGTAGCAGTTCTGAATGCATTTCACTATAATTTTCATGCTTAGTCATTTCAACGAGAATAACATGATCATTTTGTTTGCATTCAATACCTGCTGT
Organism: Acanthurus lineatus; assembly: GCA_029814665.1. Taxonomy (NCBI): domain Eukaryota; kingdom Metazoa; phylum Chordata; class Actinopteri; order Acanthuriformes; family Acanthuridae; genus Acanthurus; species Acanthurus lineatus. The sequence continues at coordinate 17,945,193 of JAPZDV010000020.1, read as the reverse complement.
TTCCCAGGAGGTTGTGAAAGTGTGTCAGTTGTTAAAGAGGGATTTTATAATTGTACATTGAGGTCTTCCTTTGTAACTGCACAGCCTGTACTGAAGCTCACACACTGTTAAATCCATCTACATATCTGAAACTACTTGTCAGGGCAACACTTATGCTGCACAGAGCAAGAAGAAATGATTTCTCAGCTTTGACAGCTTGTTTTTTCTTGAAGACAGTGAAGACAACAGACCATCTCCTCTTCATAACAAAAGGCAGATTTCAAACGTATAGCATATAAACGATTGCAGAACTGTGGTTTATCAGAAGCAGTTTTAGTAAATTGGAGACTCCAGACGGACCAACATGAAGTCTTTTTCAATTTTCACTAACACGTTTCACCAAACCAGTCATGTCTGGCAAACAAAAAACTATTTGCAGGAAACTCTTTTCAGATTAGAAAATCACAGAAGCAAAAGACAAAATCCAGAGAACTTTTGCCATAAATTGATGAGCTGTATCCCATTTAACTCAGGGCACAGTTGTGTTTGCCATCTTTGTAACTGTAAAAGTATGCAACATTTGGTTTGGCGCCGTTTGTTTGTCTGCTCGTTTAATATCGATTGTAATATCAAACATATTTGATTTTTATGATTCTAGATCAGGGAGGCTCAGACTCATTTGGGAGCAGTAAAATAATCTTATCGACACCACACACTTGAGGATTATTTGGACATATAACAGGGTGGTTGGGGGGCACAAATCAGGCCCAGAATCAGGCTTACAATCTTCTAGTGTGTATTGAGTCTAAGCCTGAAGAAGGTCTATCAGGTCAGGAGAACAGTGGAGAACATGCTGGTGGTTTTTCCTCGAGTCGACTGTGAATTAATCCCTCAGGGTCGGACTGTTGCTGTGGTTACTTATCGCAGTGATGCTCTGAAGCATCTCAGGATGAACATGCAGCACAAACCACCTGAACTGTGGAGTGATGGAAGTTTACTTTTGCAGCATGACAACACACCAACTCACAGTATGTCGAAAATGTGGAGATTTTCTCGCCTGTTCAGACACAGTTGTCTCTCTCCATCCCTCCTACTCACCAGATTTGGCTCCCTGTGACTTCTGTGTCCCGAAATAAAGCTTTTTTTCTCTCTGATCTCTGCTTCATGTGTGTTAATGCTCGGCTCTCCGTTTGTGCACAACGACAGTCGCAGAAGTTTTAGATCACACCTTTGAAAACTGCTCATTTCCCTCCTCTGTAGTTCAGCCACCACAGAGTTTAAAAACGTACCTTTAAGATTTTCACTTTGTAGCAGCTTTAACAGTTAAAACTGTGAAATGTACCTCGAGCTGTAAATGTCATACTGTGTTGATATTAGCGAAAGAAGCACATGCAGGGCTGCACAAAGACACACAGGAAAGAAATAAGACGTCACACAGTTACTTTTCTAACACACATAACAATTAGATTGCTTGATTTAAGCTTCTTATTTCCATAATTTAGCTTTTAAAAGCATCGCCAGGTAAACAGTGGAAAAATAACTTGTTAGCTTTAAAGAAATCGACCAGAAACGTGTGCTTGCACTTATGTGATTGACCAAAATAAGAGGGGATGTGTGTGTGTGTGTACATGACCAGATAAATCTGGATTATTTACTCGTGGCTGTTTTCACTGCTGGCTCTGTACAGGATCAGCATGTTCAACGCCATTTTGTCATTGAATAACATTTGGATTTTTACAATAAAAAAGACATATAAAAGGCAAGAGAAAAGAGAGGAATAAACAAAAGAATAATGTCACAATGCCACCATCTTTAACAGATGTGTGTGCATGTGTGTTTCAGTAACATACAAACAGCATCAATATGAAACCAGAGTGAGTTCAGAGAGGAGAAGCAGACATGTTGAGAGGACACTGACAAGAAAAAGAAGGGAATGGATGCTTTGCATGAAAGTATCTGCATGTTTTTTATTTTTGTTTTTTTGTTCTGGGAAAAGCGGAAACCCCAAAATTCACAATAATTCACAACATTAAAAGAGCACAAAGACATAATAAACACGGAAGAGTCATGCTAAACTGTTTACTGCGGTTGACTTTGTGTGTGGCAGCGAAAGCTAGAAATGTGAGGTGGAAACAAAAGAGGAGACAAAAGAGGAAGAGATGCAAAGAGGAGACAATAAAAAAAAGTGACAAAGATAGAAAAACATCATTATATTTTCTGCCTTTGTGAGCGAATGCATGAAGTGCGCTGATAAGTCTGACCCACTTTCAACCCCTCTGAACCTGACTTTTAATCGAAACTCTGAGGGGCTGCAGCCAACGATAACTGCCTGCAGTTTACCTTTTTTAGGAAGTTATGGAAGAAGCAGGAGAAAAGTTTCAGAGTAGTTTTGTCGAAACGGATGCCATGACAATACTTAGCTTGCAAAACATAAGTAAAACATTATAAAAATGATCCGCTGTTGAGCAAAGTTATCACTCTTGTATAATATGGACAGAGAGTTGACACTGAAAAAAAGACTAAAAAATAAAAAAATAAAATAAAAATGACGAGGCCCTAGAGAAAGAAGTGGATTATGAGGAGGAGGCAGGAAAGAAAGATGAATAAGATTAAATGAAAGAAGGAGTATAAGTGCATTTCCCTGGACTCTTGTATTAAATAACATAACATAACACTTTGACGTGGAGCATGATGGTGACATATTGAAGTAGTAGTGTGCGGTATGGAATTATGGCAGGGGGAGAATGAGTGGGAGGTGGAGGAAAAGAAGTACAAAGGCTGAAAAAGATTGTAGCTCAGCAGCTGAGGGAACGTCGACATGAGTCAGAAAAAGACATGAAAGATGGAGGAGGTGACAGCACAGCAAAAAAAAAAAAATAAGAATATGGGGCAAAAAAAAAGAATAAAAGAGAGGAAATCTGAGAGGAAGAGGAGACAGGTCGAGCTGGAGGAAATCAACTACTTTGAAAATAAAAAAAAGAGAAAGAGAAATGAAGAATATAGTGGGAGGATGTAGGAATATGAAACAGACAGGCTAAAAAAAATGCCTCCAAAGCCACAGAATGGAAAAGTCCATACAGGCGAGCTCCAATCGAACGGACAGCATGACGGAGAGATGAAAAGACCTAAAAGATGTGAGCGAGTGGGGGTGGAGAGCAGAGAGGACAGGAGATGACAGAATGAAGGAAGAGGAGAAAATTGGATTGAAGAAGTGAGGAAGATAGAGGGAATAAGAGATGGAAGAAGAAAAATGAATAGTGGGGATAAAAAGACAAGGAGATGGAGGGAGAGAGGGACAGATGAGGAGATGTTTCACTCTGAAATGTTTAGTGAGATCTCAGAATAGTCAGACAGAAGACATAAAAAAGTTTCTTTTTTCAACATTAGCCGCATTGTCAGAGTCTTAGCCGTCATTTTAGTCAAATATGACACCAGCTTCATGCACATCTTTGCCATATATTTTATTCAGAGGTGCACCAAGATTCTCCAAATGTGTCCAAGAATGTATAAATCCAAAAAAAAGAAAGATTTTATATGCAGTGGTGGCTGTTTAACAATAATTATAGATAATGTGTTTTGTATGGTTATTGACTTTTACCACTGATTGAATAGCTGCTGTTTAAATGACAGTGTCCAGAGAATCAGGAAGTTGTTTCCAGAGTTGCATTTTGACACATTTTCACACGTATTTAACACAACAGGAGACTGTCGGTGTCAGATGTGTTTTATTGGAAACTCTGTCTGGTTTTCTGGAGGACTGCCTGAACTGCACTTTTTAGCTTCATGTCCCACCTCCTGCCTGCTCTACCCAGCCACAACACCTCATCCAAATCAGTTTAATGCTTTTATTCTAAAACCCAAATAGGCTGGGAAAAAATCCCATTTGATGAAAAGCCCATTAGTCTGACAGCCCAGGAATCTCTCTGTGTGATGCAGACTTAAACTTTGACTGAATCTATTAGAAAAGCTTCACAAAGATCGTGTTTATATTTAGGGCGGGCAGTTATATTTGATTACATTTAATAGTACGCGTGTACCTCATAAAACAGTTCTCGTGGTTAGTGACTGCTGACTTTAATGTTAAAAAATGTGAAAACCTGTGAATTAGCACATCATTTTGGATATATTATAGATATATTATATATATAATCAATCACCCCAAGCTTGACATTTATAAAAACACATTCCACACCTTTGTAATCCCCTGAAACAAGTACCTCATACAAACACCCCCAGGGACTGACACCTTTAAAGTACTCACAAAATTATGTACAAACTAGCTTTCATCAAACTTAAAATATTTGTGTGTTCTCATGCAGTTTCCTGATGGAAACTCATTAAACAACAGTCTGTAAATCTTCTTAAAAGAAGAGACATAATCCTTTAACATAACTGTAAGAGGTGCATTTACACACTTAAATATTTAAAGAGACTCACTGTGGACGTGAGTGCAGCTCGGTTTCATCCATGTTTTACTTCCCCCACTGCAATACACACCATATTCCTACTGCAGTTCAATTCAAGGCAAAAGGCAAAGTTAAAAATGAGGTACATCCAAACTCTTAAGTTCATGTGCATCTAAATTTGGCACGGTACTGCTGACTTCGAGCAGATCCGCAGAAGGTCGTTCCAAGGTTTATATGTGGACTCATAAACACAGAGTTACTGCAGAAATGGGGCTACAAAATATTTCCCTTTCCTCAGAGCTTGTTACAGTTAATGAAATGGAAAGGAGTTGTAGATAGTGAAGGCTTGTGGAAAAGCCAGAGATATTTAACAAAATAGTGAGAGATGCTGAATAAGAAGCACAATCTGATGCAGATATTTTTATTTTTAAGTCAAAAAATAGCTGTTTTTGAACTTTCACTGTTAAGTTTAACTTTTCATTGCAAAGCTAAATTGGCAAAAGTTAAAAAGCTTAAATGTTTGCAGTGTTTTCTTCTCACCATGAGTGGGATGATGGCTGTAAATTATTTCAAAGGTAAGACTTTTTTGGTTGCATGCACAGCTACTGAAGATAAACAGATTTTTATGGGTATGTGTGTGTATATATGTATATGTATATGTGTGTTTATTGCTCAAAGTGCAGCTGAACATACAGAAACAGACAGGAAACTAATTGGACCTTGAAGTCACAGAGACGAGCAAACCAAACAAAGGCACACAGATATAAATCTCAGTGTAATCTCAGTGTATACAGTCGACGCCAGCGCTGCGTCTGTCACAGTAAATCACAGTCACTCAGTGTCACAGTTGCTCACTGAAACTTTGCAGTAACTGTAAAGGTGTTTGTCCAAGGGAAAGAATTCAGGAATAAAGCAAGATGTGTGTGTGTGTTTAAAGGGCTTGAGGGTCCAGTGTGCAGGATTTAGGCAGATCTGCTTGGAGAATATTGTAGAATTAGACTATAATGCTCATAAGTATGTTTTAATTAACATATAATCCCCATGAACTAAAAAGAGATGAGTTTTTTATTACCTCTCTTACCTAAAGGGAAAGGAGATAAATAATGGAGAGATGAATAGGCAAAAATTTAAACAAAACATAAATTAATAATAATAGAGATACATGTCTATGCATAATAGGGTTTAAAATCTTTAAAATGTATGAATTTGTTTCTGTGCCCGCCTGATTTCTATGCTTTTCACAAGAACTTAAGATCAGATTTGTCAAGAAATCTGGACTTTGATTAGCACTGGCAGAGGGACCGAGTCTAAAGTTCAGAGGAATTAAAACCAGGAATAAAGTTTTTTCTTGTCAGGCCAACAACACTTCCACATGTGCTGCTCCTCTGCATTCAGTTTAGCTCTCAGCTTTTAAATATTTTATCACTGTTGCTCATTTCACACACACACAAACACACATGTACAGAGACACTGCGGAAAGAAACGACACACACACACTGTAACCCCCAATAGATTTGTTCATAACACACACAAAGACACATGTACAGACACATGTTGTCACCTCTGTTAACTCCCATGTTCTCTCACACCATCTGTCTCTTCTTCTTCCAAGCTGAAACTCCACAGATGGGACCCAAAGGTGTCACACACACACACACACAACTGGGAGATGATACAACTCAACAATAAAGTTTAAAAAAAATGCAGCTAAGGATGCTGAGAGTCAAAGAGGAGCAGAAAGAGGACAAACAGAAGAAAAAGACCATGTGGCTGTGAGTGTCGTAAAAGGTTTTCATTCATATAATAAAGTTCCAGATGGATTATTTTCATTCTGAAATAAATTATTATTATTATACACACAGTGATTGTTTCTCCACAGTTATTTTTTACCACCACAGTTTACAACTGTTAAATGAAAACCTGTTTTTGTAAGTTTGAGTTTCACACATGCATGTAATCAGAGTTTATCCTGTTTTATTGCATCTTTGTGTTGCACCAAACCTGAAATCTACAGTTAAGCTTTCTTTGGTAGAGTAGGTCGGTTTGAAAGTTGTATTATCGATGCAGGCTTAGGAGTGTGAATAAACTCCTCGTCATGACTTTTGGTTTAATTCTACTTTCCTATTGTGTCTTTGCTCTTGGGTCCCATTTAATTGACATTGAAACTTCTGAGAAATCTTCGATTTTCTAAATAATCTTTTTTATCATTTTAACTTAACTTTTCTAAATTTCATACATCTGAAGTTGATGGATTTCTTTTAAATTATTCTGTTTTAATTTTTTAAGCCTAGCTGAACAATTTAATTAAACAGAGACAGTTTCTGTTTTAATTTCTATCTCTTCTACCTTTGTTGGCATGTAATTACTTTCCAAATCAATGAGGCAAATACTGTTGTTTATCTCCGCATCCAGCAGGCATAAAGCGACATGCACACATGCAATGCCAGTGTTTTATTCTCGCAGTTGGACCACAACATTATTTTGTAAAAACTCTGAGGTCTGATTTGTTTTAAGACACAAAAACTAAATGGTTGGGGTTTTGGAAAAGATCCGTCCATCAACTTTAACTCACATGAGTACCAAACATCGTAAACAACACAGAGTCCTTCCTCCATGCTTCCTGCACTCTGTCAGCTTGGAAAAAAAAACAGTTTGCCTGCAGAGAGAAACAACTCAATCCAGGATGTTGTGGTGGAGATCATCTGCAAAGATGTGGGCACAACAGCTTCTGATTTTCCACTACAGCAGGAGTCCCATTTCTTACATTTCATTTTCCAACAACTTGACATATCCAGGAGCTCTCCTGACTCCAAGCTGGGTCAATGCCTCCTCCCCCCCTCCCCATTGGTGGTCAGGCTGGATGGTGCGTGGGTGTGCTGTGGTCAGCGCTTGTTTAAAAAAAAAAAATCTGTTCCTCTTAATCCAAACCCGGCTTCCTTCTCCAGTGTTTATAGTTGTACATCTCTCGTAGGTCATACATGTTTCAGTGACAAAGCCAAAAAAAAAATCAGATTTAAATAAAAACCTCTGATGTATGTCTGTTTCTTCATCCACAGGAAGTGCCACATGTCAGTGACACCCTCCCCACACTGTAATGAACTGATCAGCTAAATAAACTCCAGATTAGATGAACAAAGACATAAAAAAAAAGTTACATCTGCAGAACATTCTGATCTGATCATGCCTGGCAATGCTGTTAATGATAAACATGCATACATGCATACATACAGAGGATAACTGGAAGAACATGAGCAGAAGCAGAACCTCGAGGAATTGCGGACTAACCTGGAGCATATGTAGGACGCAGCAACGAGGGAAAATGATTGCAGACCCAGATGAAATGAGGAGCATTATGTGCTTTTTTGAATCATTCACAATCGAGTCAGCAGACAGCAAAGCCCCAGGTTCTTAATCCCTGTAAAATATCTCAAAAAGCGCTGGATATCATGACACTTTGTGCAGGCACTCCTCTTCTCCAGAGAACGAATATCTGATCACTTTGGTGCTTTATGGCCTGCAGCTGGAAACTACGACTGTGAAGTGTAAATGTGGGTCAATACAGTTTAATATAAGAGTTGAAAAAGAGAGTTTGTATGTGTAAAAAAAAAGAAAAAGAGGTGGAAAAGCCAAGAGTGTCTCCTTCATCACATCTTGTGGGGAGAACGAGAGCCACTCCTTTCACACTACAGGTTTGGGCAACCGCAGACTAAAACTTGTAGTGTCAAATCACAGCATTTCAAGTGCTGAAAAGCAGCTCAGATAAATATCTTTCAGGCCGCAGGGAGACGAATCTGGCAAGTTGAGGGGGGGTTGGGAGCCTTGTGGTTGTTGTGGACAAAAAAAACGTATGTTTTCAACTGCGCCGTGCAGTCACATGCGCACATAGACATCACAGGGGGGCTTGAGCATCTGCCTTGTTTTCTTCCTTGAGAGAGTTATCGCTATAGTTTGGAGAGTCGGTTGTCAATGACATGTGTTTTTGTTTGTTTGTTTGTCTTTTGTAATTGTTTTATAACCGTTTGCGGTGAAGTTATTGTGCAACACCGTGTCAGTTTGAATTAATGTAATGTCGTATGTTTTTATGGAGCAGCCATGTACTGTGTCTGAGACAAATTTCCCCTCAGGGATAATAAAGTTATAGCTAAATCTTAACCTTAAGTTGGTTTGTTTATTCATGTGGAGAAGAGCCTGTTACAGTTTTGTGTGTGTATCGTTGTTGATTTTTAAGTGTTATTTATTTCAGCACTCCTAAAAGAATTTAAAGAATTTATTGTATTGTGCAAAAATAAACAAAGTGTAAGTGCAAATTACTGTGTCCCATGTGCAGTCAGTTATTCTAAACATATACTAGAAACTAACAGCACAGAAAACACGCACATTGTGGTGTAGTTTCCTGTGTTGTTGCCTGCTCTCGGATACTAAAGAACATTGTCTCTGTGTGACCTGATTATTTTGTGGAAATCTGTTAAGTATTACACAATTATCTGAGTTCAGGTCATTTGCACTAAATGCCCTCCTTTGGCCGCTTCAGAACATCACGGTCGTGCCTACACTCTGATCCTGGAGGATGAATTTTCGGTGCACAATGCTGAGAATGTCAGAGAAAACAGACTGCATCATCATGTTGCTTCTGCTCGAGGGTCAGAAAACTGCAAATACACTCGTACATGTTGTTGGAAAAATGTGTGTAGCTCTAGTGCTAATTTTGATTAAGCTATGTAATGAGGAACACCTCCCCCCCTGAAGTTATTGCTTGCACCTGCAACGTGCATTACTCTGCAATGCTACATGTGCAAGAGGAACAGTCTCAGGAGTTTCCCATCAAACCTCGTACAGTCCCTCACACACATGCATTTCATCAGAGGGGTCAGATCCCAGATTGATTGTGTTAAATTTTATTTTTACAGAGCAAAACTCTTTTTGGAGGGAATGCAACTCGCACTTATAATGCTAACTCAGGGTTACAGTGCAACACGCCCACAGTTCCACATGCACGGTTTAACCACTGCATGGGTCAGTTGATTATGTTGTTCTGTTCAGTTTGAGGCTAACCTCTGTTTACAAGGTCTCTTCCGACGTCGGCCTCTCACAGAAAAAACTACAGGTCTTGTCGATCAATAATACACGCTGTGGGTGCATGTTGTTTCAAACCGGCTGTTTTCTTTCATTGCTGTTGAATTGACATGTATAGAGTTACTAGAACTCTGCGCCCCCCCACCAACACTAACATACAGAATTTTTATGGGCCTGGATATTAAAACTCAAACTCAGTAGATTTGACGTGGATCTCAACATGGCCTGTATCGTATGTGCTCAAGCACTCACTGAACCTCAACACAAAAATCCTGAAACAATCCAAGCTGTGGGTGGCAGGAGAGTCAAATATTAATGCCAAATAAAATTCTGAAATCAAAACCCAAATAATTAGAGCCCCTGCAGTGTTTAGGGATGTGAGCTGGAACCCAAATCACACTGGGTCTGCAAAAAACATGTTTGCTCTAACCATTAAAGTCTTTTTTTTTTTGCATTAGCCATTAGCACCCTATTATATGATTTATGTATGTACTATAAAAACACATATTACCCAAAATGCCGTTCATTCTGTCAGTGTACAAGCATTGCATAAATACAAGCCCGTATGTCTGAAATTAAATGGTTATGATGTAGCTTAAATATGGTAATTGTAAACACTTGAATGTTTTCCCTTAAATTCTTCACTGGGACAGTTTGTCTTCACCAAAGAAATAAATCCTCCTGTCCCACACACACAGACACACACACACACACACAGATTCCACTCGTCTTCTTCATGTGTTTGTATTTTTACCTCAGTGGAGTCTGGTTGACTCACTGCTCTTGCAGGAAGCAGAACAAGCAGAAGGCAGCCGGACCCTGAGTGAAAAGAGGACAGTCTGGGTGATGGATGGCCTGACGGGGAAGACAGAAGGGCTGTGAAAGTCATGTGAACACACACTGTGGGAAATTTGGGGGGATAACTTAAAAGAGAAATATAATGAAAATAAGTAATCATAAATATGTTAATTTGAAGGTTAAAAAAAGTCAATTTCTGGACTAAAATAGAATAAAACCAGAGATGATGGCAGATTTTGGTTTGATTTTGTTTCCAGGTGACTGAACCTGTAAGGAAACACTTCAGGAACTGTTGAATGCAGCTGGCACCAAATGGTCTTTATGAGGCAGTGAGGGATGTGCTGGCAGCATAATTACCCGTTTTTACCATTGTAGCCATCCTTCTATACCGTTTTCAACCAATCAGAGTGCAAGTGGGTCAAGACCGCTAAATAAGAGAGAGCGACTCCGTTTCAGTTTGACTACACACGAGTGTGTTGATCAGATGGAATTTCCCCCTCAGTTGATCTTAGACTTTATCATCATTTTCCTATGATTTCCTCAGTCTGCCTCCACTCTGTAATTTCTGACATTACAACATTCCCCAAAGTGCCTCTCAACAAACCTCTCGTATTGTCAAAGGACATTGTTGCCTTCATCTCTGAGGTTTATGGTCTAGACCATGGTTTTAGAGGAACAAAAACACCATGTTCCAAGATGGCGGCCCCATTCATTCCACTGAAAGTTGCTATTACAGCGGAGAAAAAATAAGTTTGTCAAGTTTTTTTTAGACCTCTACTTCTTTTTCGGGCTCACAGAGCATGTTTAAAGGAGTCCTTCCTTCTCTTACCATTCATACTCTCACGTGTGAGAGCAAGTGTGTTGGAGAAAACAAAGTTTTTTTTTGGCTGAACTGGCCAATTTCCTAGTCGCCCATGCACACAAATAACCTAATATTAAGGCTTTTTGAGGCTTTTTTAGGCTTCTCAAGTTTTACTGGAACTAAATGATTGAATTAGATGCTCAGGAAATCCATAAAAAAAGGTTTTGTGTCTTTATTTTCGAACAGTGGACTGTTCCTCGAAGTAGCAGGAATAACAGCTGGAATGTTAAATACAGTAAGTGCAATGTTAAACTTTAATAGGAAAAAAAAACATTTTGCAAGACACGAACAGGAAGAGAGAGGAGAGGATTTCTATCTATTCGACTTTAACTGTGTTAGTCTGCAAGCACATTTATCTTGTACTTTTTTTTTTTTTTTAACACCCTGGCTAAATCACCTTGACTCCACAACTGAGTCTTTTATACTGAGAGATACAGAAGCAGCTTTCTGTAAATAACAGCAACATAAAAGAAGCTTTTACAGCTTGATTTAAAAAACTGCAATGAGAGTTTACAAAAAGGTGATATAATGCTGTGGTTTTCCTTTAGTAGCACAGTTGCAAGGCATGAGACAAATTGAAAGAGGAAAAAAAAAACACACACTTGTAACCGTCCAGAATCTGAGTCATTGACAGCAAAATGAGGACAGAGGAGAGGGGAGAGCTGACCTGGATTTCTGTTTGGGTGGTGACAGTTTCCTCATGCTGCATTTAGCTCTGTGTTATGAAACTTCTGGATGAAAGTACAGCAGCTTTGACTCCCTTAAGTAAGAGTGATGTATGTGGAGTTAAGGCAGGAATTGAGGGGGGGAGTAAAGACATGATCACAGGAGGAAAGAGGAAGAAGAGAGGAGGGGAAAAGGGGGGGAGGAAAGACTCTTGATGTTCTTTGATGAGGGAGGGGATAAAGGTGTGTGTGTATATGTGTGTGTGTGTTGTGTGTGTATATGCATAGGGGGAGAGAGAGAGAGAGAGAGGGAGGGAGGGAGAGAGTGTGTGCGGGAGAGAGAGAGAGTGAGAGAAGTTGCTCCTCAGTAGTTCTTCCTCTCAATCTGACACCGGCAGCCTGTGTTTCTTTTACTCCTCCGCTGTGGTGAAACTCCATCAGGTAAGAAAAGCGACCAGACACTCTGACTTTATGACAATCTCTCTCTCTCTCTCTCTCTCTCTGCACAATAATCCTGCGGTGTTTTTAAAAAAAATAAAATAAAAAAAGTAGTAGTAGAAGAAGAAGAAGAAACACCCGGCGGCGCGTTCGCGTGCTTGCAGAGACGTGCAGGCTTGGAGAAGTTATTCACAAGCTGCCAACTCAGCAGTGTTTTTTTTTTTTTTAAGTTACCCCTAACATAGCCGTGCACGTTCATAAAGTGCACGGCATTTGTGTGTGTTTGTTAAGTTCTCTATAAGCATTTGAAGTCGTGTGTGTTTGTGTGTATATGGGGTGCATCCGGACCGCAGCTGCATGCCAAACTGATGCTCTGGCGTTGTAGACGTGGCTTTCATAAATGGATTCATTATGACTGTTGTGGTCGCGCTCTCATCAGGCAGAGAGTGTGTGTGTGTGTGTTCATTAGCGGCGTGTTCATTCATCACGGCGCACATCACGCGCACAGCGCCGATGTGGTCCTGATGAGTTTTTTTGAGGGGGTGAGGAGGGGGTGAAAGTCGATGAGGTAACATGAAGTTATGATAGTTACAATAAACTTGGCATCAACTCGGCTCCTGCTGTTTGGAAATATCTACATAGATTTAAAGAAGTCCATTCAATCTGTTCTGTTAGGATCTATTTCTAAGGATTGTAAGAGGATGATGAAACTATTTCACTGTTTTTTTGTTGCAGTGTAAGCCTCTTATTTTTACAAGTCAGGAGGTGGGAGCCTCTTTTTTTTCTGCAACAGTTGAACTCACATCTAGTCAGCACAGAGGGAGCATGTGCACTGGTCATACAGGGAGTGGAATGAAAGCTGTGCAAAGTAAAGAAACTAACCAGCAGGTTAATGTGTCATATATTAGTGTTAACAGAATGTAATGTCCAAAGCATCAAATCACAAACTACTGTGGGCTTAACTGAGATTTTTTTGGATCGTTTTGCATGAAAAAAAGGAAAAAAAGTCAAAATATTTAAGGAGTTGTTATTTCACAAAGGCAGGACAAGTTGTAGGTCTATTCATATGATGCTAGGGTTATTAAGTTTTAATGAATAAATACAATTGTGTATTTGCTACACATTCATTTTTATCCTTGCAAACAAGTCTTGGTTCATAATACCATGTGTGTGACAGTCCTGGTTGGATTTTTTGAATGAAGCAGCCGGTTGTCGAAATTCCAGCTTTCCAATGGGAGTTCAGGAGACAAAGCAAGAAGAATGTAAACTTACAGAGTTTTACTTGCACCGATGGAGCAGATGTGAATTTTATTTATAACCATGTCATTTATACATTTGAGACACTGGATACTTAAATCCAAGATGCTGCCTTCTCAGTTAAAGAGGCATCTTTTTTTTCAGAATGATCGTCTGTATGGGAAAAATACTATCTGAGCCACTGTGCATATTACATGATCTTTCCTGCAGTACCATGGTTGGCCACTGGGACAAAATAGCAGGAGTGCTAACTTAGTCAAAGTTTGTCAGCTTTCTCAACACATCTGTGGTGCAGAAAAAAAAATACATGTGGCATGTTTTCATTTCTTCCACACTTTCCAACCCCTGTGCTGCTCAGAGAGGTGGTGCAACACTTCTGCTGTCTTTGCTACTACATCAGTATTATGAAATAAAGCTTCCTGACACCAGGGTGGTTTGCTTTCATGCACATCAGTGCTTTGTGTTCCCCTGAAGATCTATACGCCACATTCATGTGATGCAAGATTTACTGCGAAGATAAACCACAGAGATGAAAACTGCAGTAACCAGCCTGCAAGTAACACGTCAGGGTTGTTTCAAGCCACCAAAATCTCTCTTTTTTTGTCTCTGCAGTGAAAGGCATAAACCCACAAATGATAGTTCTCTTAAAAAAGTTTCAAAAAAAGCAAATTGCAAATAGTCAGGAGCACGCAGATGAAGCAACGGATGCTGAATCTAAACTAACTTTTCGAAATGTGGCGTGTAAGTGAGAGTGTATGTATCCTCTGACATCTGGCTGGCTGTTACACTGAAGCACGTTCACATAATAACTTTTATGATTACATTTTATTATCAGTAGTCGGATAAAAAAAACGCGGCCAGGCTTCAGTCATTTCCATTTTCTCACAGTCATGCTCCATCCATCATCTCAAATCCAGTTAACATTTATCCGTCGCTGTAAAAAACCTCTGGGAATCTCTCTGTTATCACGCTCATCTCTCTTTATCCTGTTGATGTTTTTCTTAGTTTTTTTCTGTCATTCCTCTTTTGTTTTTGTTCTTTCTTCTCTAAGCTTTGCTGAGGATTTGTGGTACATATATGTGGATTTCAGCGGCAAAACGTGAAGATAAATAGAACAAATACAGTAAAGTGGGAGGAAGAGCTATAGAAAAAAGGGAAAATGTAAAAAAAAAAGAGGGAGAACATAAAATAGACAGAGAGGATTTCTCAAGCCATTGTTTTATCTCATTGTTTTGCTTGTACAGCGCCTCAAATTCCACTCTCATGAGCTTAGTTTCCCACAGCCCCCAGCAGCTGTTTTCAGCAAAAAAAGCCCTGATAAACCCACTGAGAACCAAACAGCTGACATACGAAGTTAGCTGGTGATGTAGAAAAACCAAAGCAGAGATATCAAGAACATCAAGATCTTTTGATTGACCAGAAATTCAGAAACCAAACATGTAAACTGGCAGTTTTTTGATATTGTGTGATTTCTTTTTTTATGTTTGTGTCCCTCTGTGTGGCCAAAAAAAGCTGTTTTAATCAGTGAATTTAATGTTTGTATTGATTTACATTCATCTCTTCGGAAATCAATTATGTGGATCACTGGTTGCATCTCCAAATAGTTAAACCTTGCATTAACTGCCTTTTTTGGCCACTAGGGGGCGGTGGAAGCAACACAATATGTGACTTTTTAACTGCTGAACTTTGTTCACCAGCTATTTTCAAACTCTGTCCGTCTGCTGTTTGGAGATGATGTAGAGTGACTTAAGAGATTTTAAACTGAAAAAATCTGCCTGTTGTGACAAAAACAAAGTTAAGAGACTCGTTAAATCGAATCAAAACAGTAAAATTGTGGGCCAGAAGATCACAACTGGGCAGTAAACTTTACACTCTTAAATTCTGCTGAGTCGAGGAAAAAAGCGGAATGAGGTGATTAATCTGAGTGGCTTTATCAATATGATTACAGACATTTATTATAATACAGCATTCCAATAATATTTGGGAACAATAGTAATGGCTAACAAAGACTTTATGCCACATCATGGTCTTCTGTGACTCAGTGGAGTAAACTTTCCACTGCTGGAGGCTCCAGCTCCCCCACAGTCATCCACCTCAGAACCACATGCACTCGTTTTACCATAAAGCACTCAAGCTTAAAATGCCAAACAAGTGCTTTATGCTGTGCTTTATGTTATTTCATTGTTCCTCTATAAAGGCCTTTGAAATCTAAGATTTTAACTAAACAAAGTCTTGTCATTGCCAAATACAACTGAACGCTTTCAGGGTAGTAAAATAAGTTAATCTTCTCTTTTCTTTTCTTTTTTTTGGTGGCTGTTGAGCTATTATTTTACTTTCCTTGCTTTTTGCTTCGTGGTATGTCAGAATGTGTGTAGGGAGAATTGTGTGTGTGGATCTTGATCAAGAAGTGAGGTGGGCCAAAGATGGTTCAGGAGCACATTTTGTCCTTGGAAGTGTGTGTGAAAGTGTTTCAAGCTCCGAGTTCATGAGGAGAGAATCAAATCACCGCTCATGTTTTCACGCCCAATTGAGTCCAGGTGTGTATATGTGTATGTATGGAAAGCCAAATAACTCCCTGCTTATTCTTTTCCAAATCATTTCAAACAGTTTTTTTTCATGCTGGGTTTATATTTCTTAATCCAAGTCTCCTGGATCCCATATGAGAGCTCTGACTTTCAAAAACATAAAGAACTGCGGCGTAAAGGTTGAAGCCACAGATGACAGATTGTCTTGTGACTCTTAAAGGAAATTTAAAGGGACATCACCTCCTCAGATATCTAAATTGTGGCCTATCATCAGTGTGTGTTCTGTGTGACCCTTGAGTTACTTAAAGTTGAGGGTTGATAGTGTGTGTTTCAGTGTCGGGGGGCAAAAAACTCATAGAAATCTTTCAACATACTGAAATTTAAGTGCTCTGAGAGAAAACCATGATTTCTGCATTCCCTCAAGGCTCTGCTGTCAGTGCTTTATATGATCTTCTCCATGATGGGACGCTTTAGCCAAGCACATGTCATTTTAGAAAGATGGCGTTCCTATTGGCTCCACAGATACAGGCGGGCATGCACATCACTTTGGATGGTGAAAGTCGGATTCAGTGGCAGAAAATACAGCAGAAATCTTGAAACTGTCCCAATACCTTCTTTTCCTATAACGCTGTATAGTGCAAACGGGTGTGAACATGTCTTGGCTCCTCACAGAGCTTCAGGCTTATTATGTTCTGCTCCAAAAGAGGCATGATGATGAACGGCGGGGATGATTTTTTGAGGGGAGACAGCAGTGTGTATGTATG
The DNA here is from genome assembly GCA_029814665.1 of Acanthurus lineatus. Classification (NCBI taxonomy): domain Eukaryota; kingdom Metazoa; phylum Chordata; class Actinopteri; order Acanthuriformes; family Acanthuridae; genus Acanthurus; species Acanthurus lineatus. The sequence goes on along the minus strand of JAPZDV010000020.1, from coordinate 17,928,426 downwards.
TGTGTGTGTATGTGTGTGTGTTTGGCTTCCACTGGCACAAAGCTGAGCATGTCCAATATCCTTCCCATGTTATTAGAGCTTGATGTGACAGTCCAATAAAATAATAATCCTCCCAGAGAAATCATGTCACATGCTGTTTCTTGCCTCTCGCCACTGAAGCGGAGTGTTGCTGAAGGCGGTTGAGAAGGTTGTCTGGACCATCCTGTCATCCTGTTGTTAGACGGCGTCACAGCTGCCTCTGAAGCTTCTATCTTTCTACCTTGGCGCTGCAAAGTGCCGGAGGGGCATCTTTGAGAAGCAAGAAGAAGAGTTATGCTGACTGCAGCCGGGGTCTTGGTAAGATCAAGAGCGTCCCCAAAGGCTTGGAGTTGTGCAGGAATCACGTAGGTCCATGTGCTGTTGCTTCGAGCTCTGAGGTTTGGTGGGAGGAGCTTAAGTGGAGTGAAATGAGGCAGCAGAGAGAGAGAGAGAGTGAGGCAAAAGGTTTTGTATCCTTTTCTGGCACATCAGCTTCCAACTGCAGACGCCTAATTAGTGGGTTTCCACATTTTCCAGAAACTATTCAACAGCTGTCAGAGATTAAAAAGTGGAGGATTGATGTTTACCAAAGATATGATGAGCTAGCTATCTGCGTTGTGAACACTGGAACATAACCATGACGTCAACTGCACCCCCTGTTCAAACATAACATGTCTTTGCTGGATTGGATTCAAGTCTATTTAAACAACTGTTGCCATTGAGAATGAATGTACACATGTACATATATACACTTGTTCTGTCCTTGTTTGATTATTGTATATTACTGCAAATTTAAAAGTCCAGAGGGACAGTTTTGTGTGTATTTTTTTTAAGAGCTGCCATAATGAAAGTCTTGAACAGATGCCCTTTAAACTCTGTTGTAATTGTCATGGAAAAATCTTGAGAAGTGGCCAGTTTTCCGCAGGAATGTGAAAAGTACTTGACAAAACAACAAAACTGACCTCAAAAATGTTGATTTTGGGTTGACGGTCTTTCAGTACTCAGCTTAAGTTTAACTTGTTGGCCCTTTTTCGGGGAATTCCCAAAAGGGAACGGGAGTAAGAGCCTCATTAAAAATAATACATGTGATGATTTTGAGAGTGACATGGATTTATGGCTGTCACAAGTCGTTCTTAACAACAACTTCCTCTCTGTTTTTTTCCACTCCCAAGGTTCGTGACAGCCATGTTGGCGGTGTGTGTCAGGCTGCTTTTGCTCCTCCCCCTGGTTTGCTGTGTCCCCTCCCCCTCTAGACAACCATCTAGACTCTGCAGGCGGTGCTGCGACCACCTGGAGCCGCCGGCGGCCACAGCCCAGTATCAGATGCCGGAGGTCCGCACCGTCATCAACATGACCATCCTCAAAGGTACCAGAGCCTTTATTAGCTTCTCAGTGACAGCATCTGCGATTGAATGTCGGTTAATTGAAAACCATCCAACCTCGAATGTTTAACCTTTTTCCTGCTTCAAGCTACATTTCATTTATCAGATCACAGGCTGTGATTGTGGCAAGACTTCTTTTTTAATTGCAAGGGTGCTCATGTATATTAAATTTCAAACAGTGCTGCTGAAATCTAAGCATACATTGATGCAAAACACCCTGAAGGTCTGTGACTTTCAAGGCCCAGAGTTGTACATCACTGATACTGTTGTTTATCCAATAGCCTGAGCTCTGTAAAATACAAACAATTCAAACATGATATCCAACTTAGATCCGTGGCCCTCTGGAGTTTGGATGTGAAGGGTCTTGAGGTGATGCTTACCTAATCCTGAGGCCCCAGTGGTCAAAATCTAGTTTTTGGGGCTCTAAGGGCCTCAAAAAGAGTTTTTCTTTTACTCAGATCTCATGCTGACAGAAACCAAAAACCAGAGGTTAATACATGTAATTTGTTGTTTTCCCTAAATAAACAAATTTAAGACTTTAAAACCCCTAAAAACCCAGAATTTGATTCACTAAAATGGGACCAGACAAGATTAGACTGAATGTAATTCTTCCCAGACTCCAGCCTTTGGGTCAGATCTTCTGGACTCTTGAGGATTTCTACCTGTTACACATGTTTGACTCAAGTGAGTCCCGTTTGAGTCAAATCTGTGACAGCTTGTGTGAGATGATAATTTCTTGTTCGTGCTTTTCCGTAACCTTATTTGTATCCTGTAAGTCCTGGGGAAACCCCAAGAAAAAGAAAAATGTGATTAGAAGACAGATCAGGAATACAGTTGTTTTCCAATATTGAAACCAAACAGTCACAGCTGGAGAACAATTTGTGAGAACATGTGTGTCTAATATCAGAGTCCTAGCAGCCAACTTTACCGGAGCGGTCCAAACGATGTGTCATCGTTCTGCTGTTTTATCAGCTCATCCTTTGATAACTGAACATGCCAAGTTTGTTCTGACCTGAGATCAACCCCTCCAACCAGTCCAACTCCTGAACCACGAAAAGGGGGAGAAAAATCTTTTTTTTCTTGTGTCACACTCAAGCACAAGGAACTAAGCACAAACACACATAGTTTAAGGCAATTAAGGTAATTTATTATGCAGAAAATAACTTTCACAGCAAAGAAATTCAAGTTAAAATACACTTTATCAACGCAACTGTACAAAAATAATCTACACTGACACAATGCAGCTATAAACAGAATTCAGTTTAAACAGTTAAAGTAAATTAAAACTGCATTCACACTTTTATTAATCATCAAATGATTGATATCTCTTTTAATCCTATTTTTTGTGCAAGGTTGGATGTCTAAAATGGAAAAAAAAATGGAATAAAAGCATGTTAAAAGTTAGTTTTTGAGAGCAGTCGACCTCTGATGCTCAAATTGTTGCTCTTCTTTGCAGAAAGGACGATGAAACAGCACACAGTGTTTCTGCACTGCCGCTGTGCAGTGAAGGTCTCCTCAGGCCCTGAACTGAACTCGCTTATGAAGCAGAAAGCATGCAGACTTACACAAATACACAGAAATCAAATGCACAAAGACACACACTAAGCTTTGGCCAAATCTAGCTATGCTTTTCCAAAACACACACACACACACAGCACACACACGAACTCACAGTCCTTTTTCTTCTCTGTGCAGCACTGATTCACTCACTGCTCTCTGGAGAACAATAAAGCCTGCTTTGAGTCTGTGTGTGTGTGTGTGTGTGTGTGTGTGTTTGCTGATTGTGTACGCGTGTGCAGAGGATGTGTGTGCGACTGGCTTTGCTCTCAAAAGGCAGCAGTGATTGGATTAAAACGGCGTGACCGACAGTCGGTTTGTTAGCCAATCTCAATTTCTGAGATAAGTTTCGCCAAACTTCTCAAAAGAAACCAGGACCATCAGTCATGACCGAACGCTGTTCTTCACCCACACGTTTCTGACATCAAATCCACAGCTACAGGATTTAATTATAGTTTACAAAGCTCTCAGACATCAAGAGGGCTCCTCTGAGCTTCAGTGCAGCTGAAATACAAAATGCATAATTTTGAATTTTGTCTGAGATGTGAACTTTTTCAGTCTGTGAGCTTTAAATAACAACATACAACATGCTGATGCTTCTGGATCTTTTATTATTAGGTTTCTTAAGATGTCAATTTGATATGTATTCCTTCCTTTTTAGCATTATATTGTGATTTTGATTCTCCAGTAGGTATTTCCTTTGATAATGTTCAGTGACCACAGACATTAGTGTATCTTTAAGTCACTGGTACACAACTGGTGGGTCATGGATCACGTTTGCGGGTGGGTCGAGGACGAGTGGTTCAATGTTTTAGAAACACACAGCTTTTTATTGTGGGGATTTCTGAAGCAGTGATTTTATTTTGAAATACTGTTTCCTGCTTCGAAGTGGGTAGCCAATAAAAGATGTAACTTATACGATTATTCTATGACTGTCATACCAGCTCAAAAGTTTTAGTGTCTTTGTTACGCTGTAAATGAACAGGAACTGTAATCACCTGCAACAGCTGTTACACTTTTTGAAACATTTTGGCTTTTAAGCTCCTCAGTGATGATGTCATACTCCACCACAGATCTCCCCTCCTCCTCCTCCCTCGCTCTATCTTCAAGGTTTACTATGCAGGAATTATCAGTTAGTGTTTGTGTAAACACATTAGAGTTAGCTTTCCTCCCCATCTCCATGAGCGAGTGAGAGAGCGACAGAGGTCGAGCGAGCTCAAAGGTGAATGAAGAGAGCGAGCAGGAGTTGCAGTGATTCATACAAATAAAGTGTTGTTATCGGATTGTTTCATTGCACTTACATGCAGATAAGCAATCTGAACTGTAAAACTGACATTGTATGTAAATATAGATTGTGTTAGTCAAAATATTAGGCATAGATAAATATTTTTTAGTTTATTTATTTTAAGGTACAGACACAGATTGTGGCCTTTCCTCTTTCCCAGTGTTTTCCTATGGACGCCCTGCATGTTGGTTACTTATATATTATATGTACTGGGTATTCGTAGTAGGAGGCAGGTTGAGGATAAGCGAGAAAAACAATTAATTCCTTTCAAATTTACACCTAAAATTTACTGAACATCACTATATTGATATAAAACAGTGAATAATTATCTATATTATCTACATTATTCTGTAATATTGACAGAGACAGAAAGGTCAGGATCTAATGAGCTTGTTATTTAATTCCAGAAGAAAGGATCAGTC
>JAPZDV010000020.1:17906920-17923662 GCA_029814665.1 Acanthurus lineatus | reverse complement strand
TGTCTGTCTGTCTATCTATCTATCTATCTATCTATCTATCTATCTATCTATCTATCTATCTATCTATCTATCTATCACTAACCCACCACTGAGCCAAGTGGCTGTACAGACAGGACCTTCATGACTCCATCTACTGACCATTAGTGCACAGACTCTGGCTCCAAAAAACATGACCACCAAGAAAAAAAAAATCATCATTCTCTCTCTCTCTCTCTCTCTCTCTCTCTCTCTTACTCTTCATTCAGTGTGCAGCACACAGTGCATTTAGGTGAGGTGGAACTGATTCTCAAATCGAGCTATTCCTACATGGTATCTGCTCCAACCAGCAAATGCGCACACACGCAGACACACACACACACACACAGACACACACACAAACCCATGCACGCACGCACGCACACACACGCGCACATAGAGGACTTGGTGTCACAGGTGTTCCTCTGGTGAAAAAGTAGTGGAAAAGTACCAGTTTGCTGAAATGAGCCAAGAATGTGGAGGTCAGAACTTCAACATTCACAGTTTGGGTTCCAGACAGGAAAGTTTATGAAGTTTAAGTTTTGGAAGAGAGTTACAGTGCAGTAACTCTTCCATAAAATACAAGTCCTTTCCATGAAATGACAAGGCAGCATTTGATCACATGATGGGCTGATATGATGAAGTTTTTTAGCAGAATAAGCAGAACAACAAATCCAGATGTGTGAGGCAGATGAATCAGGTTTAGGACAAGAAATCTGCTGTGATATTGATAGCATGTACAGTTTCCCTTATAGCTGTGAGAGAAAATCTAGAATTTTGAAACCTATGAATTTTTCTTTAGTAATTCAGCAGTATGGCTCTAATCATTCAAAAGCAAAAATGCCAATCACAGTTTTCTAAAGGTCATCACATGTCCAAAAACAAAATATGGTCTTTTAAGAAACTTAAACCATAACATTACTGGTGTAAAAAAATTTCTCAGAAGAGTTGCCAATGTATTTTGTCTATTGACCAATGAGTCAAGTCTTTAAACTGTTGCAGTTCTTAATTTTTAAATTCTAGACTAAAAGATCCCTTTGAATTTTCCCCCTCGTTATATTTATATGTAATAAGCTGCCTAACTACATGTAGAGTCGAAAGTAATTGTGATGGTGTAGTTTGATGCATTTTTAAATGGTCGGAAATATCATTTTAGGCTGCGGTGCTGCTGTGTCTTAACTGTAAACTACTGTGTAAGTGACGACAAATGACTCCGCGCACATTACTTTTGTTTTTCTAAAATTATAGGGAAAAAAGATCAAAGAGTTTCTTTCATTTGATAATGCCCTGCACTAACTGGCTAGCACCCACTTCAAAGTGTGGCACAACAGGGAGCTGGGCAGTATCAGCGGGGGGGGGAGTGGTGCGTGAGGCTGGCCTCGAAGAAAGCACTGTGGGTGGTTAAAGCGTCAAAATCAAAGTAAGGAGGGTCACCGTGCGGCCATATTTTTCAGCAGCCACTTAGCTGTGCTACGTGAAATGACCAGAAGGGTGCCACAGAGAGGTCAACACATCTCAGCCTGGGTCCATCTTTGGGGAGAAGTAGAGCCCCCGCGGACCATCTTTGAAGATGAGAGAAAGTTTGTACTCTATTCTGAAGTACTGAGTCTTCAAAGGAAGAAAAAAATGATGATTTATTGAGAGAAAAATTTCATTCTGGACAGATATCAGTTAGCTTTGTAGGCGGGCATTCATCACTTTTCCTGTCTTCAGAACAACCACGCCCCCTTTTGGGTGACAACAAGAACTGAAAAATTGTCGGTGCCAAACTGAAAAACTGGAGACACCATTCTTAAAAGCCACCGCATTTTGTATGCTAAACAGAAAAAAAGGTACTCTACTTCCCCAAAGAGTGAAGGACAGTAGAAGAAGTGAAGTGTGGCTACGGTGAGAAGAAGACTGTACAATGTGCAAACAGGCCAGTCAATACAAACACATACAAATATCCTGCACAGATCACTAAATGATGTCACTGATGAAACTGCTTGTGCTGATTGTGCCTGCAAACAAAAGAGAATGAGAAAGCAGTCTAAGTGATAGTGTAAATAAGGTTTTTACTATGATAAAAGTACAGTTCTACCACAAAACACCTGCTTTGTGAATGGTGCTTTGTTTGACAGTCAGTCCACTGGAAAGATCACTGAGAGTGGAGGGTATTTTAATGATTATAATTTACATAAATTGAGCTGAGCCTCTTCCTAATAATAAACTTTGTAACTAGAATAAATTAATGTGGGACATGAGGCTAAAATTGACCTGTTTTCTACTTCTCTCTCTACTAGCAGAAAAAGATTGAGGTGTATTGGGCACAATCATCAACAGAAATGGAGACAGCAGTTCTGCTTCTCCACAACAATGTAATTTGTTTACAGTAATGTTACACTGCAGAGATTTTGGCTGTTAAATTGACCCTAAGACCTTAGAATTTGACTATAATGCCAGTCAAATTAGAGGGGCAGGGCACAAGTGCAAAGTACCCAGCTTTCATCTAGAAAGCTTCTTTGCAGAGCATTTGCTGTTAATGACTGAGGGCTAAACTTTTCAGGAGGCAAAGGAAGACAATGAGCTTTTCTCCCTCCCTTTATTTTTCTGCTTACTTTGTTTCAATAGCTCTATAACCCTGGAATTCATAGAAACTGGAGGTTCTAACTGACAACATTCATTTTACAAACTGCATAATATCACAAAAGCTTTCACATCAAATCTGCATCCAAATAAAAGCCTCTGTGATAGGAAAACACTAACCATCCACAACTATCTTGTTTGCTCAGACGGAGACAGAGGCTAGGGCTTTCCGCACATCTCCCAGGCCATTAAAAATAGATGCCACAAACTGAGAGTGACAAACAGAGAAGGATGGAGGGAGGGAGGGAGGCTTTGACAGAGACTCATTTAAACATTGCAGCACAATGAAGTGACTTGAGCACCGACTCCCACATTTGCAGCCCAAACCACAAGACAGCCCTGGCTCTAATCGCAAACATTTATTCAGATCAGACAACTCCACTGAATGCCTCTGAGGACCATATCTGTGAGATATAAAAAGAATCAGAAAGGAAGAGGAGCGAAGAAAAAGAGATCACCCAAGCGATACAGTCAGTGAGAGAAGGGAAGGCCAGAGAGGGAGAGACACACACAGATAGACTCAGAGACAGAGCTAGAAACAAAAAAATACACTGCCAGATCGACTGGGGTGGTGGTGGTGGGGGTTTGCTCCTTTGTTAGTCTACATTTAGAGGCAAAGTGACTCCAGCTCCCGAGTGATCATACAAAGTAAAGAGGAGGAGAAGAGGAAAGGAGAGATGAAGAAAGACTCAGCAGACTAAAACCAGCTTAGACTGAGACGGACTAATCAGACAAGAATACAAATATGGATATAAAAGTGGATACAAAGCATATTTACACCAAGAAAAGCCTAATAAAACCCAGAGTAAAAAAGAGATTCTGGGTATCTTTGTCTATTATTTATCAAATCAGAGTGAGTCACTGGGGGGAATATTGCCTCAGAGTTTGGAAACAAACCAGCACTCAGTGGTTTCAATTAGAGCCTAACATGCATACATGATGTGTTCTGTAGTGGAGCCAGAGCTTCATTAGGGTCTTGGTGGGAAACTGGTATTAAGTAATATATTAAGTGTTAAATTACACTGAAATTCTTTCCTAAGCTAATTCTGTTCTACACTGAAGTCAGCAAATCGGAGCTGTAAGAGATGAAACATAAATCCTGTTTTTCTGTGTTTGATGCCTGGTGACCTGATCATACCAAAATAATACCATGTATCAGGTACCATCCACAACTATTTTATGTAAAACCAAAATGTGATTAGACTTAAATCCAGCAGAGTCATGAAAGTCAAAATGCGTTAATATTTTTAATTGTTATGTGCTTCATTTTATCATTGAGTGATGAAATCACACAGGATGTGCACATCAATAAACGTCACCTTGCTGAAATTTTTTAGCCTCGTTAAAATACAGCAAGTTTCAGACTTTTCCTCCCACAGTGGGACACATACGTTGAGACCAATGACAAAAAAAGAACAATAAAAGAATGAAAATCACAGCAGTTAGTGTGTGCATGTTAGCAACAGTACAGCAGTTCATATAAAAACATGAGAGGAAAATTAAAGACACTGCACAATGAAGACACCAATAAGAATGTTTATATAATAAATAGTTATTAATCATTAAAAATATCAGTTATATTGAAAGTTTTTTCCCCCTAGATGTTTTTTCTATGTTAAATCACACTATAAACTTAATATCTTTGATTTCTATACTTTATTTGGACCAAGAAAGGAATTTTAAGACCTCACCTTGATGCAAGGAAATTTTGACAGTAATTCTGGACTATTTCTGACAACATTTAATAAAAGAATAGAAACCAATTAAACACACTGAGACAATCAAAATAATTATTGGTCACAGGACTTAACAAGACTATATGCACTCACAGTAACCTACTGTCACTCTAACTGTTTTTTTCGATGTCATAAAATAAATATGAACTGCCATGTCCTATCTGTCATATCTGTTCTTTAAACCATCTCATCCAGTGACACAAGCCCACACAGCCAAGCTGAAGAGGCAGGTAGCCTACAGTCAAGGAAAAATCACATCATCTGTTCTTCCTCTGTTTCCAATCACATCGTCTCTCTATATTTAAACACATCTTACTCAAACGCCCTCAGGTGAATCCCACAATCCAGCATTTTGAAGTTTGCTGTTACATGATAAGCTTGTTAGCTGGGACGTTACAATCTGCAGTGACATTCAAATATAACATTTATAAATAAGTAATGATAGCAGCAATGAAATTCTGTTCACTGTGCAGATAAAAGGACACCAGAGTAAACAGAACTGGACACTGAACAGCCAAAAGAAAGAGAAGGGAACATCTGTGGAACCTGCAGGAAACTGGAAATTGGACCATTTCTTGTTTGCCCAGTAAGTCGTTTTCTTTATTTGTAGCTATTCGGCCATATCTCACCTGACGGTGAGGTGCAGCAGTGCTCTTCAGTAACTGTCTGTCTGCTTTATTTGGCAGTGGTCTGGACCAGTGATTGAGTGTTGTTTACGGTTCAGAAAATGTGGTGCCAAAAAAAAAGGGTTGTCTGATGGCAAGGTAAAGCTGTGAAAACACTGAAAAATATGGTGCACACTTTTACTAATATGAATATATTTGGTGGGTTTTCTTTAAGGTGGATAAATACTTTTTAGTCCCCGTGTTCTGTCCCCACTGACAGTAATTATATTGCTGTACCTTGTACTTCTCTCTGCCTCTTCTAACTAGGGACCTGCTGTTTGGTGCAGGTAACACACAGACTAATGACACGTACCTCATATAACCCCACTTCAAAAAACCCAAACTACCCCATTAAATTCCAGCAGAGTACATTGACAAAAATTCTCTCAGGTCAACTGGCTTGAAAAGATTCAAAGCATACCATGATTGCTGCCAAAAAAAAAGGAAAAAAAAAGCAATCACAGTGCATATAACAGAGGATGAGCCCAAAGAGAGGTGTGTAATGATTGGAGACTGCCACCAGGGGAAAATACTCTTTATACCTTCACATTGTACATTTTGACAGTTAATATAACAGGAAATCACCTTAAAAAACTGGGGGTTGTAAATGCAAGAGGAAACACTTTGAAATGTTTACACTCCACTGATAAATAAAACTGTTTTCAATCACCTGAGATGTATTTGTAAAAGCAATTTTGTAAAAATAACAAACACACAAAACATAACCCAACAAACAAACACACAAACAAACAAACAAACACGTATTTGTGTGTAAATTCATTTGTAATTCTCTGACCAAACATTAGCACAGTCTGATTCCAGCGTCCCTTCATGCCTCATATGTCCCTCATTGTTGTTACTCTCATCAGCTAATGAATTGGCAGCTAATCTAATAATGTCAAATAACACTCAGATGTGTGTGTGTGTTTGTGTGAGGACTGCCAGAGAGAATAGGGGGGGGAAATGAATAACAGACAGAGAAAAAGAGACTGAAAAGGACTTTTTAACAAACATCTTCACCCCTCACAGGCGCTTGTCTTTTCTTTGACTGACTCAGTGAATAGATTCAGCACAAGCCTCTTTAAATTAGTCAGGCTCAGAGCATCATGGGAGACAAGGCTCCACAGGGACACAGTCCGCCTCTAAGCGTTTAATCCTCCATCCTCCAATGAGGGAATGGGATAATCCCGCGACTGAATGGCTGGTTAACCTCGCAGTGTAGTGGTCAATACTGTACGAGTGTCACAGGTTGACTGTTTCATTGATTGGCTGGCACACTAATCTGCTGTGTGTGCTGCATTCAACATTACGGGTCTACTCTCAGGCTGTGATTCTGTCCCTCAGTTCAGACTGTGATCACATGATCACCTCTCAGCCACAGACCTTTTGACAGACTTCATGTCTCATTTCCACGGTGCAAAGTAATTAGTATCTGTGGTACACTTCTGCAAGAGGAACAAAGTTTCATTGTTAATCTTATTTACAAAGCCATTCTTGTTCAAAAGTCATGTATGTTTTATTTCAATTGTGATCCATCAGCTACCTGATTAAAACAAGGGATTAAAAAAAACAATTCTAGTCAAATCTAAAACAATTTTTTTTGGTCCTGATTTTAGAGACAGTGAGGTCGATGTCTTATGATGATGCAGTGGCAAGAGAAAAGATCCACTCTTTAAATCTGTCTCGAGCCTTTGGATGTCAAAAGAACCAGAACTATTATACAATCTAAGAGAACTGAATAAGGAGGAAAACGTTCCACATTACAATCAAAATCTGCTGTATTGCATGTAAAATAAGTTTTGGACTAAAGAAAAATCAAATTGTGAATATTAACGATATAATATTTTTTGCAATTTAGTTGTTTTTATATTTGGTCATTTTTATAATTTTTAAAACAAGATGATGTTTTTTAATTGCTTGTTTCATTCAACAAAGATTTTTTTTTTAAAAATTCAAGTGTATTATCATCAATGAACAGGAAAATCATAATATGTACACAAATGAGAATGTGGAGCTCATTACTGAACAGTTCTGAGTTACCTCTTACTCTGTTGTTTCTCTTTCAAAGAAACTTTCATACTTCTCACTCTAACAAAATAATAACCTCATTTAATCTGTAATTGTATGGATCAACCTCACTCATTAATAATCAACCATATATTTTTTCATGTATAAAAAGCTTGGTGACTGGTGTGGCACAGCAGTCATTCTGGACCTACTCGCTCAAAAGAAAGTCTGGGCTGGTAGTAAATTAAAAATAGACCCACATACTCGTTTATTTTCTTGTAGAAGAGGTAAAACTTTGCTGTATCTCGGTGAGATGGCAGTTTGTTCTCTTACAGGAGGGAGCGGTCAGCAAGTCCCTGCCAGAAAGATGAAATGTGAACTCCCCAAGGTAAACTTTATCACTCAAGGAAAGAAGTTATCTTTACTGTCTGTCTTGTTTTTTCGCTAAATTTGGAAACATACTGTTCTGTCCTAACAGCTAATGAGTGTTCACCTCGTACTGATACAATAAAAAAAGTTACACACAAGCTTTAGTCAGGCTGGAAAATAACAAGCTAAAAGGATTCTTACGAAAACTAAATTCTGCCTCCTGGGTACTTATTTTCTTTTCTTCCTTCCTAAGTGCTTCTTTGAAACTTCTCTTTTGTTTCTCGCATGCTATTCCTGAGTTACTCACTTTAAAGCATCAGATTGTTCAATCACAACATTAAAGTCTGAATTGAGCGAGCCTCAAATTTAGTTAAAAACTAGATCTTCTTCTCAACTATCACATGTTAAATGCTTGGGAGTAAAGTGTCAAATGGAGGCAAGAGGGTTAACAAGCGCATGCAGCCAGGGGGGCCAACAAGGTCACTGAAAGGTCTGGAGTCAGTTTCCATTAGAGGATCTATTAAACTAGAGGACTTCAGTTTCTGACTTTCACTGTCAATGAAGCAAAGAGAGCCAGCAGTCAATCCTAAAGATGAATCCCCTGAATCCTTCATATGTCTCTGACCTACTTTCTCAAGCTACTGATTCTTATCCACAGGAGAGAAAATACACGTGCTGAATACCTATTCTTTTAAATGGTGCCGTATGTGCTGCAGTCTGTTTATTCAAGCACACCCGCAGGACAATCAATACAGCACCCCATGGAATCCAGTCTGTGTACTATATAATTGATAAGGGACTTAAGATGTGTTTGACAGAAAGGTTCGTAATTTTCTTTCATCAAATTACTCAATGAGATTAAACTAAAGTGGTCCCAAAACAAACACCTGCAAAAAACAAACGCAACACAAGACACAAGACAAAGCCCAAGGCACAAAGCATCAACACGATGAGCTAAGACCTGCAGTTAGACAGTGTCATTAGATAAACAAGATCAAACTTGAGATCAACAGTTAGTGATAGCATTGTTAAAGATGCTGTCTTAGGATAAAAGAGATGAAGATAAGATAAGATAAAAGATAAAAGATTAGGATGTTTTTAAAGGAGACTAATGAGGACAGGAAACAGAAATGTACAGGTACATTACTTAAGTCACAGAGAGACCTAAACATTGCTTATCTCCTCAGAGACAAAAAAGACCATAATGAGGAGCTGATCAGAGCATCTTTATAACTTAAGTGTTCGGGACAAAAGACAAAAATTGAAAGTATTTAAGGATAAATTGATTTTGAAAAAATGTCATATAGTGTTAAGAGAGAGCCATCTGAGTGGACTAACAATGATTTAAGACTGAATTTTAAGGTGTTTAGAAAAACTGTGTAAACACAGTCCAGTAGAATAAAAAGTAAAGTGAGGTTCTTTATGTTGTTGAATTTAAAGCAACATCCACAAAAATATAGAACTTCAACACTAAAACTGGGTGTCTTTATAATGTGCTCAGTGTGTGGTATGAAGTAAATTCAGAGTCAGTCTATAATCCCAAATATTTAATTATTTATTAAGCATCTTGAGGGATAAACCATTATTTTACATGAGAAAAAGTGAAAGAGGATTAGATTTGGAGTTGAGATTCTGCTTCACACCAGGTAACACTGTATAAGGTTTAGCTTTATCTGAACAACATGTTAAGACTATTGAACATTGAACAGTATGAACCTGTTATGACAAATTATTGCTGACTTGTACATTATGCAAAAAAAACATGCTACAAAGGTTTAACTGTGTATGAGACCTATTGAATGTAAAGTATGTTGATACTAAGTCAAAAAACTGTATCTTTCTCTGTATTGATATGTAACATGTATAAATGGACTTTTTTTCAACTATTTTTCACATGCAGAGCATCAGTATAATAGACGGGAAGAAAAAAGGACATTTATCCACATGTTTCCTGACCATGTGGCCTAATGGACAAGGCGTCTGACTTCGGATCAGAAGATTGAGGGTTCGAGTCCCTTCATGGTTGTAAGGAAGCATGATCAGCACATGCCCAACAATAAACTCAGTCTGAAATGCTTGCGCTGATGCAACCAGGCTTGGTGGCGGACCAGCCTAGAAGTCAGATTACAGCACAGTTCCTTTTCAGTGCTAGAGGGATGTCTTTTTATAAAGTACATTTTTAAGCATTGATATTTAATAAACTCTCCCCTTCTTTGCAGCAGTAAAATTAATGTATAGCCTTGATATTGACTGGACAAATTTTCACATGCAAATTTCAAAAGTTGCAGGCCGGTTAGCTCAGATGGTCAGAGCGTGGTGCTAATAACGCCAAGGTCATGGGTTCAAGCCCCATACTGGCCAGTGATGATAATTATACAAACAAACATATACACAGTGTCATTATACTATATGGATTTGGAGCAAGTGCTTCAGCCTGACATCAGGAAATGTGTTTACTGAGGTCTCACTCACGAACAAAAGCCCTACTTTAAAAAGCATGTCTGAGTATGTGTTGATATTGAGTTTAGCTGCATCAGCAATAAATAATATGTACATAAAGGACAGAAATTCTACTAACTCATAAGCAAAGCAGTGCACCATTTTGGTTAATGCTGCTAACTGATGACCACAGATGACAAAAAATTTAAATGAATGATTTGTTCTTTTGTTTTTTTCTGCACCTGATTAGCTGGGAAATCACGTACAGAACAAAGCTCCACTGTCTATTTCTAAATAGACGATGATATAACACAACCTTTGTTCATAATTCAACAGAAATGCTTCATTTTACAGTTTGATCTGATTTCAGTTGCAAGCCCCCATCTCCATCTAAGAGACAGAGAAAGCAGTAACTCTCTCTTGATCCCACTTCTTTACGCTTCCTGCCTGTGGAGGGGAAGTGCAATCTGTAGCTGAACAACAGCCCTAGAGCCAGCACATTAGCGGGGTGCAGGGACAATGGAGGGGAGTTTTAACATTGTTTATTGCTCATTAGCACTTATTATCCACATTGTAAGGATACAAACTGGTTGCAAATCAGTAAAGTATCCCTTTTAAATGGAAAACAGAAAGGAACAACCCTACATGTTATAAGTTAAACAAAGCCTTTGAAATATTTCAGCATGCTGCTCATGTCTGCGGTTCTTACCTGTACTGGGCCTGGAAGTGTTCCTGGACAAAACTGTGTCGGCCTCGAGGCTGCTGTGTGCTGGCTGAACTGGGACTGGATGGATCCTCCAATGGGCTGGGTCCCTGCAGAAAAATAAAAATAATAAGTTATATCAGGCATCAGGTTTGTAACTGGCAAAATATTCTTTTTAGTTGCACAGGAAGAGACATGCAAGATTTTCTTCAACAGGAGCCACTGAGCGCTCCATCATAAACTTCTTCACCACCTGCAGCTGCTAGCTATAAAAGAAGAACTCAACCTCTTGGATTTTACCTTTGTCTGGTATATTTAGAGATAGTATAGTGTACAAAAACGAAATGTGAAGTAAAGAGGTGCGAGTCTTGGAAAGGGGGGGCATTTTTGCTCACTACATTTATTTCTTCACGAAACTACAAGTTGATCAAACAGAGACATGTTGACTGATGTAGAAAAGAGAAAGAGAAAGATTGAGACAACTTAACCTGTATTTGTTATATGGGTGAAAGTGAATCAAAGAGCATATTATGGTGAGCTGCTTAAACACAGAAAAAATCTGATTTATTAAACATGAGAGTTGGGAGAGGAAGGTTTAAACAGTAAACAATGAAACAGTCAACACAGATTGGATGCGTTGAAATGTATAAGATGTCGACCATTGTGTGTGTCACGCTGATGCCTGCTGAAGAAACTAAACGGCTGTGATACCCGGAACGCTGAGACAGACTCAGCAGGGGGGCAGAAAGACTTCAAAGACAAATATAAGGATAAAAGAATGAAGGCAAAGAATAAAAGATGAGTAACTTTGACTCAAGGAAGCAGAACAACAGACTGCCAAATCTTTCTTTTATATTGTTGATATAAAAGCTAACACACACATGGCTCATTCTGAGTCTGCTGCTACATGTGGTTCTGCTGTGGAGAACTGCTGTTCAATGTGGGAGCCACGAGGTGGACCTGCACCCCCCAGAGATCCTGTACTTATAATGAATTATCACAGTGTACAATATGATAATACAAGATCATGAAGGATTAAAATGTCTCAAAAGTCTGCCTTTACAGAGAGGTCATTGGTGTTGTGTTTGTTACAATCAGATTTGGGTTGCAGGCTTCACTCACCCATAGCTGATCGGAAGCCATTGGGTGCACCTTGTCAGATGGGCAGTCTGACTGGCTAAGCACTGATTATACAAGGAGGTTGGTGGTTCCCTACTCTGTTGTTTGTGTGTCTCCAGAGATTCAACACCACTACCTGTCTGTGTTTCTGTTTGATTTCAGGTGAGTGTGTATTGGGAGTGTTTTTTCTTGATTTTAGACTGTTATGAGGGAATCCTCTTTTAGCAAGTCTACATGGCCTCGATGCGAAAAAACTTAATTCATTCTGTTACCAGCGTTTCGACAGCAGTCTTCATTGGGGTATCAATGGTTAGCCTAACTCTATCCCTACCAGTTAAACAAAGTTTAGGTGAAGATAAAGTTCACACATTGCTTGGCAACACAACAAACCTTTTCGACCACCTCAACAAAAGTATTCAAAACAGTAGCCACAAAACACCGCTAGAGGCTGCATGGCCTGAATTCTCATAAAGGAATATAAGAGAGGCACAATACAGGTAAATATATGTATTTGTATGATATCAGTTTTTTCATTAGTTAAATACGTTCAGCTAAACTGTTTAGTACCAAAAAACACATAAAAAAGAAATGAAATTAGATGGTGAATAATGATCCTGCCTAGAAAAAAAATTCATATGATATTTTTGCCTTGTTATGCACCCTTACAACAGCACAATTTAAGATTCTTTCTGAGCTGGAGCAGCAATGGAGCAACAATGCACCAGCTTGATATAAACATGTGCAGAGCGCCGATAGTTATGTTTGTAGGAATAGGGTTCATGCAGAGTAACAAGCTCCCTCTCTGCGGGTGATGGGGTGTTTGTCCAACACTATCACCAGACAGAATAAAAATAATGAACATTTCTTTGGAGTTTCTCGAGGGCCTAAGCTCTGTTTTTTGGCATTAACACTGTCAGAAACAATACAGCCTGCATCACCACTGCTTTTTCCGCTGCTTATGTATGTCTCAGTGAAAGTCACATTCTTTAAGGCCCCAGTTAACATGACAACAGCACTACTAACAGCTTATAGATTTCCTTTGTATTTCCTCATGATAATGAGACAACTGATGTGAAAACAAACCTTTAGCAAGAAGCCTGAATTGGAAAAACTGTTAAAAATACAACAATAAAGCTTACATTCAAGTAGGTGGCAGTGCAACTTAGTAGCTTGGCTTATTCATTGCGTTAAAAAAATTATGAAGATGATGGTCGAGTGCACTCGGAGAAAGAAATTTTTAGTTCTATGACACTCAGCACAGTCTGCACCTAAAAGCCCATTGGTTTGCTGTTGTTCTTGCTGTTGCTCCTGCTGTAAAAGTCTATAAGGCCCAAGAAAACAATGACCATGCATAAAGACATCACAAGAAATACATATTGCCAGTTTACATGGCAATGATAAGGGCAGCGTTTTCAAAAGATTACACCCAATTTAAATATTTTGAATCACATAGTCAGGTTAACAAAGGCCAAATGGCTTTAAAAGTTTAAGATATTATGCAAAGAGCGTTGTGAGGTGCGCACAGAAGAACTGTCTGAAAGGCTGGCAAAACGACACAGGTGTTTTCAACTAATCTGCCTAATTAGACTTTCAGCCAGCAGTCGGATCAGGTGAGTTAAAACACCTGTGATGGAGGACGATGGGCGTTCAAGCGCTTTAATATAAACATTATTTCTGCTGGTGCAGAGTAAAATATGTTGACTTGCAGTGGCAGTGAAAGCACAGATGAGACTAATTTTATGAACGGTGACTTGTTATTATGTTATTGTAACGTTGTGTTGTTATACATGTCCCTATAAGCCCTGACAGTGAGGCAGCATGTTTTACAACAGAGGCCTGAAATCACCTCGGCTACATGAAATGTAGTCATGATTTGATGTTAATGAAGACACATGTGCTTTTCCTGCTGTAACAAAACCCTGAAAAATGTCTACAGCTGGCTTTTCTCTGCATTCTTTGCACAAATTTCCTCACTTAAGGATAGAATGATTGATTGTAATTTAAATGCACGTACAATGATTTAGTATTGTTGATGTATTGCACAACATCAACAAGACAGAAAACAAGGAAATCAGAAGCTAATTCACAAAAGCAGGTGAACCTGAAAGGCTCATTCTGTATTTTATTTGATCATTTATATTTCACATAACTGCAAAGGGTTACAGGTGAAATGTGTAGTTTTATTTTTCTGTTTCGATGGTAATTTCAGTTGGAAACAGGTTTTTTTTTTTAACCTCTATGCCACAATGAAAAATTGTTAAGTGGTGCACACATGCCTTTTAGAATAAACACATTCTTGTTCTAACACAAGATAATAAAGCTCAAACTCTCATTTACAGGCTTGACATTGTCTTGCACTTTGTTTTGTTCAAACAGAGAAAACTCTGTCAAAGCATATTACCCTTTAAATCCCTGCAAAGTGTAGTATTTTTGTATTTTGGATGATTTCCCATTAGTGGCACAGTGGAGAGTAGAAAAGGCTGCTGTGTGTTCTCGAGGTGCACAAACTTCAGCCATCTGGAAGAGTGATAAGTTAAAAAAAATGTCTTGAATCTCCACATGACTTATGTGTAAGATAAAAACAAAATTAAGCTGAGAGCCATGGTGGATTTGTCAAAACAATGAAATGTGCAATTTAAATATCAGTATTTCATACTTCATATATTCACTTGTGCATAAATATCTCATTTGTATAACACAAGCCAGGCTGTGAGCAGCTCTTTCTCTCTGCTCTGGCCTCTTTTCTCCATCTCTCCTCTGGACGACAATGGAGAACAATCCCCAGACCCTCAGAGACGGACTAGGTTACAAGCATCACCATGGAAACCCTGGCCTCATTCCCCCCAATCAACATGTGGGAACCGAACTTTTGTCATCAGTCACAGTGTGGCTTAAAAAACAGAAAGGCTAATCACTGGAGCCTTTTATGTAACTTAAACCATTTGTCATAATGTCTTTTTTCAGAATCCAATGTGCATGTACTTTTTAGCATTTTCTGAATAAAAATAACCTCCAGGTACATTCTAATCCTTAGTTTAGCCATATTGTTGTAACAGACAGTGAGAGAAAGATACTGCACTGTGTGTATATCTAACACAGTGTATGTGTATGTTAAAGAAGCATACTGTGCATACTGCAGATAAAGACAGTTAAAATACAGAGGGAGACAGAGAGAGCTCTGGGTGTACTGTGTTTCTTTATTTAGCATCCGGGGAATAATGAACACCACCACACCGTTGTTGCAGCTCTGCTATCGTCTGCCAAAAATAGATGCGGGGGCTGGCCACAGCAATAACAAGTGAATACTAATATTCAGAAGCACTAAGCTGTTCAATTGTCACACTGGGTGCAATCCAAAAAAACTCTGTATGCTAACAGATCTAGGCCATATTCAACTGCTTCCTGTTGCTTGAGGACAAAATTACCAGCAGCTTCCACATGCCGCTGGCACTGCAATTGATTTCTAAGATTTACATATCGGCCCTGGTTTCAGAGCTTTGCACGCTCCTGCTGAATGAGCCTTGTTCTCTGACTAAAGACTGCAGTCTGGAAGTGTCCATGAGCTATTTTCAGAGAAAGGTAGCAGAGCAATGAGTAAGTACAAAGAGGTTATAAAAGGGATGGTAACTGAGGAAAAGACTGGAGGAAATGTTCAAGAGCTTGAATACTTTTTTTCCAGTCAGTAATGGATCCATTTTGCTCAGGCCTTTGTGTTTAGAGACAGTTTTATTTATTTTCTGCTCTAACAGCCAGGTGTTGGTGGATTAGAGCACAAAGATCTGATCTAATATAGCCTATGAGCCAAGCCTGGAGGACTCGTAGCAATGGGTTCTGGGATTTGGACACACATGCCTTTTGAGAGCAAGAACTGAATTATTTGTGATGAGCAATAATAGTAACTTTGGTGCACTGAGGCTGTTTTTTCTTTTTGTATTACGTAGGTGCTCTAAAGTGAACGTCTCAGCCTTAGCAGGCCATTTCAAATGAGTGTTTCTGGGGTGAAAAAAGAGCTGAGGTCACGTTGAAAAGAACATTGTGTTCTCCAGCTCTCTTGTGCTTGATTTCTGTTTACTCCTGCCCTTAGCGATGAGGGGTCAAACGGGTACGAATCACCACCATCATCAGCAAAGCTCGGCATCACAGCAAAATCAACAGGGACTCATGGTTATTAGTAATAATGTTGCACTTTCTGCACACACACACACACACACACGTGCGCAAGTGCGCACACATAAACTAAGAGGACACACAGCCACATCTACAGCATTGTTAGATTAGAGGCAAGTCATGATGGTGCCTCAGTGACATCATATGACATAAGTTGCTGGTTTCAATTCATGTTATTTTTATTTTAAAGAGGAGGATTAACAGCAACATTTAATGTGTTGAAATAAAATTGGCCTGACAGTTCAAACTGGTTTGCAGCAGGTTCCTGTTTTGCAGCACATTAAAAACAGAATCCCACATTACTATGCAAAACAAAAACAGAAGCAGGTACACATGCATCATGCATCATGCAGGAGAGGAGTGAGTAAGATGGAGTATGTGACCAGGATCAGTGGTTACTTGTGTGTCCTTCAATCAGAGTTTATTTGCCTGTTTGAAATGGAGAACTGAGGGTTATTGCTCTAATGTAATTAGGGATCTGGCCAAAGCTGTTTTTGTAAGCAGGCACTGGAATAAATTGATTCAAAACTGATCCAGTGATGCAGTCCTATCTCGTGTCTTGGAAGTAGTGCACAAAGTGTTGGAGGGGAGTTACCTTTTTTAATAGATGTAAATTTGACAACTAAGTTATTCTTAGGTAAAAAAAAAAAATCTGGTGGTGAAAGTATCAGTGTTTAAGTGCGGTGGTGTGTTCAACAAAAAAGATTTCTAGTGATTGTAAAAGTTTTACTCTATATATTCCTTTTTTTGCAGGTAGATATGAGTCTGAGACTGTAAACATGAGATGTTTTTTCACAGAGGTTATAAAATTACATGATATACACTCTCAGTCAAAAGTTTGGACACACTTTCTCACTCAAGTCAGTGGGAAAGTGTGTCCAAACTTTTGACTGGTAC
>JAPZDV010000020.1:17883962-17906820 GCA_029814665.1 Acanthurus lineatus | reverse complement strand
CTCTCAGTCAAAAGTTTGGACACACTTTCTCACTCAAGTCAGTGGGAAAGTGTGTCCAAACTTTTGACTGGTACAGTAAGTAAACATCTATGACATGTATAAAACAAAATGGTTAAATTAACCCACCAAGACTCTCTGAAAAAGAATGAATGCAAACCTATCAAAAATGCCTATCAAAGAAGATTGCACAAACATTACGTTTGCTATTTTTATCTCATCAGGGATCCCCTGCAGTACAGTGTGAGACAAGATTAAAATGCTTTTGTGAAGATATATTGCAGCTGTAAAAAAGAACAGAGACCACTAGAGGTGGATAAATTAAGTGTATCCTTCTTTTTATAGCGTGCCACTTCAGTGCACATTCAGTGAAGTATGCAATCTTTTTCTCTGGAAATATAAAAAAAATGATTGACGGGGTCAAATCCTTAAAAAAATTCCAATTCTGCTTACTTGCGCCCAGTTTCGCAGCACAGACATTGTGTAAAACTTGCCTGTAAGTGCCGCAGTAACAGAAATCGGCCTTTATCAGTGAGGAAGTGCTGAATATTTGGTTGCTAAGAGGCACTTGTCTTCAATGTGACCTGAGAGCTCTTTCTTCTGCTTCCAGACTTCTCTCCTCAGAGCCTTCACCTCAGTGTGGGACTCAATTCTGTGTGATCAGTGAAACATTTCTCCAGTGCAGCCACTGTAGATTTCTTTGGCCCTACGCCTCTGGCAGGGGCACAGCTTCCCTCCAGAGATCTTCACACTCCACTCCCAACATGAAAACATATGTTGTTATCACAGAGCTGCTGGTTCCCCCATGGCAGGCATTCATGTGAGACGTTACCGAGGCGCTCCTCTACACCGCAACTGCAGAGTGAGTGGGAGTTTGGCTAGCTGTGTGTGGTTGTATATGTGTTTGGGTGTGCATGTCTGTGTGCGTGTGTGTGTGTGTGCGTGGAAGTGGGGGGGTTGTTATTTCAAAGCAAGGAAAAGAATATAAAATCACTATCACAATTCAAATGAGTGGGTGTTTGGTGTGTTATTGTGTGAGTTTGTGTGTGTGTGTGTGTGTGCAGCAGAGTTGTAGTCACAAAACATTAGAACAACAAAGCAGCTGAGGCAGGCTGGTCTGCAGGTAACAGACTGATAACCAATCTGCCGCAGAGTTCAGCCATTGTACTGACACACTGGTTTATTTCTGCTTCAGAAGAAAACACTGATCATATTTATTTATCAAAATTAGGGGAAAAAGGTTCTGGTTGCTATTTGAGTAGGAAAATATAACCACTTTGATTTGAAAGGTACCTCTAAAAAGTTTGTACTGTTTCTACATCTTTAGTGGAGTGGAGGGCTTGAGAACAACTTTGAGCAACTACAACTACAGAGTACTGTCACACTGAACAGTTTTTATGATGGAAGTAAGCATCAAAATGACCAAAGACACTGTAAACTATTCCCACAGGATAATTCACTTCTCTGCCATCTATCTGTAGGAGATGAGATAACAGCTTCTGAAACTTCTCATGTTGCACGACAACATTTCACTGCACAGCAGGTAAGGTGTTGGCTGCATATGTTTTTGTGACCATGGATATGTTTGTACTTGTAATTTCCAGAAGCAGCAGAAGCAGCACCATATCGGAGTCTGCAAGAATCACCGTCACATGAATCTAATCTGACTACAGCATCTACCTGAGGGAAACTACATTTTTTCTACAATCACCTTTAAAGCTGACAGAAAGTGTTTGATAACCAAGAGAGATGCTGCCTTAAGTTTCACTTTGGCATACTTTCTGCTTTCATGTCTTTACCTCTGTCAGTCTCGTAGATCTACTCTGAAGTGTTTTCACTTCAGTGTCTGTGAATAAACATTTTAACACTCAACACTGACAAATTTCAAATTTAAATGTCAGT
The DNA here is from genome assembly GCA_029814665.1 of Acanthurus lineatus. Lineage (NCBI taxonomy): Eukaryota > Metazoa > Chordata > Actinopteri > Acanthuriformes > Acanthuridae > Acanthurus > Acanthurus lineatus. The sequence continues at coordinate 17,904,921 of JAPZDV010000020.1, read as the reverse complement.
TTGCATCTGCAAACTAACAGCTACATCAGTATAGACCTGAGGGCACCTCTGTAAGATACAGTAAAGATATGTAATATTTAATAATACTTCTTTGTCAGTGCGCTAAGTGACCTAAGCAGCAGCTGAGGAGAAAAACAAGTCTTTTATTGAGACTAAAAATTATCTCTAAAAAAAAGGTGATAGACTGAGGGAGACGGTGATTCAGTTATCGTCTCAAACCACATTTCTAATCAACTGGCTGGCTCAAGAGGCTTAACACGTTCACCTTAGCTGCCAGCAGCTGCTCTGAGTCATCTGTACACACAAATACACAAGCATTCACACAAACATTTCCATATATTAACACACATATAAGCTTTTTCTCTCTTACTCTCTCATTCACACAAACACATGCTTGCAGCTGAAAATGTGGATTCAGGCGGGCTCATATTAGTGCCTTTATATTACAAAAAAGACTATGACTAAGCGGTCCTAGGCTTGTTGTCACGAAACAAAGCAAAAGTGACAGAAACTTGAATGGGTTTGAAGTGAATTTTGAGACACTACCATAGTTCTTCTCATAAATGTGTGTTCACCGCAGTGAGCCAAAACCATTGTTGATGCTGAGGTGCCAAAATTCAGAAGGAGCTACCGGACATGTAATCTCACGCAGCCGTACCCCTGGCTCAAAAGACGAGGGTCTGGAAAATTTTCATGATGAAACCTGGGAGTCCTGAGCTGAGCCAAAGGCAGGAGCGACTGTGTGTGGGTGCACAGACTCAAACACAGTTTCCTGCCTGCCCAAGTCCTCAGATAAAGCACCTAAGATGCCACATTTCCACATCGAATCCGAGCCAACTTAGTTTTCAAGTTAGCGCGACAATGTCCAACTGCAACTTTCATACATTTATTGTTCATTTTTTGAGACAAAGTTAATTAAAATTTACATATTAAATAAGATCATAAAAAACATGTTCTCATCCCAGCTTATTAAATATCAACACCACTTTGTCTCATACAGACAAACACGGTACCCTTTTAGCGCCTGTGTGCAACATACAAAGTGTTCCTTCCAAAAAGCCCTTTATACACGTGGTTAATGTTGTCAAATTGGTTGTTGTGCAAATGTCACAGTTTGGTTAGTTTTAGGCACCAAAACTACTTTGTTAGGTTTAGGGAAAGATCATTGGTTTTACAATGTAAGTCTCACTCAGGCAGTCTCATCTTCCCATCCTCTGGGTGAAAGTCCAGTGCGTGTCACTCTATCTGCTATGTCAGGTGCATTTGTTATGAACCAATTATAATAACCTGGACATGTTTACATAAGACTTTGTTCAAAGTCCAGAGTGTCTTATGCGGACACTAAGATGCACTTTGTACATCAGATTGATACACCAAATGAAAAAGTGTTGAAAGCAGACGATCTGGAAATGAAACCAGTATGCCAAAAAGCATTAATACTCATATTTGAGCATAAGAGAGCAAAATGGTTTTAAAAGCTTAACCTCCAGTTGTCTGCTGCACAAAAAAAGTTGATAACATAATGTCCTATTGCAGAGACACAACAGCCAGTTAATGATTACACTGACACCAGCAACAAATGAATCCTTTTGCTACACAGGTAAACTTGCCAAGTCAAAGGTGAAGCCAGCTTTTATTGACTGTTATTACATGGACATTTATCGAGCGTTAACATCTCAGAGTGAGAACTGTTTACACTACATGCACAAAAAGCAAAACATCAAACCACAAGACAAATTATGACACATGATAGCAGATGTTTTAATGATGGATAAGGATACAACCACGTGGATATGAATTTGTTGGCTTATCACACTTAAAATCTCCCACGGCACTGAATGCACCACAGACTTTCCATAGCATAGCAAAAAGTACACAGGCAGTCTTTTTCATTCAAATGTAGGAAATTTGTCATTGTTTGCAGTTATTTCCTGTTTTATTTGGATGATTTTTCTGTTAGTCTTTGTTACATCATGTTTTTGGTACTTGCTTGGCTTTTGTGATCACTAATGAGTTGCACCTGTGTTGCGTTTGCTCTCTCTCCTTTGTGTGTGTACGAGGCTGTTTTTCCCTTTGTCAGTTCGTCTGTTTTTTTTTCCTTGGTCCTGTGTTGCCTGTTTCCTGTTAAGTTTTTGTATTTTCTTGGTTTTTGTATTTATTTTCATTGCTTCCTTCTTTCAGTTTACTTATCAGCTTTTTTTTTTTAAAAAAAAGCCCTGATTTTTTTCTTGTTCCTTGAGTTTGTGTTTTTGGAAAACAACAGTATTATTCTTTTTGTTATAAAACATGAGTGACTACAGAAAAACGGAAAAGAAGCTTTAATTTAGAATACAGCAGTCTGACCTGGCAAAAGTACACAACACTGACATTGGAATGAAATACCTACTCCTGCATCTGCTTTAGTAAAAACTGCTGCCTCTCGGATCCCAAACATCAGTCCTAAAATGCTAGCTTTAAGTACGCTGATACGAGGCTACCCAAATGCATCAATTCCAATTGTTTGTTCCAAGTGAACAACCAAAAACTGGTTTATTTGATAACTGCATACAATTTTTTTTGTATTTTTTTTGTTTTTTTCTACTCTGCTTAAATCCATTTGATCCTTTATAAATGTTGTTTGTGGTGGGGGGCCATGCATGCGGTTACTGTCTTATTAAGCTTTGTGTGTGTGTGTATGTCTCCGTATTAAGTGTGTTCTACGCTGAAGTAGCCAACACTTTAAGCTGCTGGTATCAGCTTGATGTTTTCAGTCTCCTGCAGAAAGAGATGACGTCTCCCGCTGAGTGTGCGAATTAGGCGAGCCAATGTTGACATAGCTGTTGGCTGCTTCAGGAAGCAGCCAGATCCACTCTTGTCTTTTAGAGAGTTCCTGCCACCACAGCGTCTGAGCAGCAGTCATATCAGAACAGGCCAGGTTTAAAACACAACAAAGCATGTGTGTGTGTGTCACACACCTAAGGTGTTTGTCAACACAATATGAGGACCGGAGATTCCTTGATTTTTAGGTCACTTCCTCATTAAACAGCAAATCAAGCTGTGATAAAAGTATTTCCTCCTTTGTCAAATGAACACTGTGAGGAGGCAGAGGTTATATGGAGTCAACGAAAAGAGATGAAGGAAGACAGAGGAGAAGAAATACACAAAGAGTAAATAAAGACAAAGAAATATGAGGATGGAGGAGGAAATATTGTGGAGGACAGAGATAAGAAACACATTCAAAGGCCATAGTGTGACAACAAGATATTAAGATAAAACCTGTTTGTCTTTTTCGTCCTTTGTCTTTGCTTTTTTTACTCAGCTATATTATGAAAGAAGCCTCTACCTCAGTTTATTTCTGAGTTACGATAAAAGCTTATGTGAATGAATGAACATGTGACCAGCAGTGTTTATCTTATCACTTTACATGATAAAAAATCTGTACTTCACACAGCTGTCATACTCCATGATGCTAAGCTAACAAACATATAAAGTTTGTCTTCACACTGGCACCAGATAGAAGACTGTTATTAAAGCTACATTTATCCTCTGTATGGCAGCCACTTTGGCCCATTTTGACTTATCTTTTCAGGCTCAGATTTACAACGACAATTCCAAATTAAGTGGGAACACTTTGTAAAATGTAAATAAAATCATAATGTAGTTATTTTTAAATAAACTATGTTGTGGGAAGCAGTTTTACAAAGGGTTTCTGAGTCAAAAGAGTTACTTTATACAAACATGTTTCAGGATGCCCTTACCCTTACCTTGCTGTTATCCTATTACCTGTTACCAATGAACCTGTTTACCAGTGGAATGTTCCAAACAGGTGTTTTTTAACATCCCAAAATGTTCCAAATCTTTTCTTACACCTGTCTCAACTTGCCTGAAAGGTGCTTTTGGTATCAATGTCAGAATGCATTATGTATTATTTTACAAGGATTGGTGAAGTTGATGGGGTAAGACATTACACAAGCTGTCTTTTTTTTACTTTATTTACTTGAATATATGTCAGAAAGGATTAGCAAATCATTTAATTCCTCTTTATTGCTTTAACAATGTCCAAGTGCAGCTTAGAATGATAGAGGCTGAGTCAGGCTGACAGAACTGAGTTATCAAGCTGAGTCTAACATGTCCTGAAATGACCCTTATACAGATATATAAACACTTCCTAGGCATGGCAATCAAGCTTATCAGTTTCTTTTTTTTTTCAGGAGGTTGTGTCAAACTCATGCTTCTGAGTCAAGGCAAAGAGGAAGAATGGTCAAGAGCATGGTTTCATTTCATAACAAAAAACTGTAAATTATTTCAACTTGTCACAATCTGCTGTCACATTTGTGAACAGAAATCTCATTAACAGATTTTAATTTGCAGACAGAATGATGCCAAAAGATGCACCGAACACCGGGGTGAGGCAGGGGTTTTGCTGTCGATCGGTTGATTTGAACTTTCCAACAGATGGTGGTCAGAAACAGAGTGGGAGCAGGGACAGAGGGACAGAGAAGGTGAGACACTGTCAGAGGCACACAGCCGTCCAGAGAAGGGGAGGAATGAAAGAATCGCTGTCCATGCAGTAAAGCGGCTGACTCACCCCTATTCTTTCAGCTTCGGGCGGCTGCTGCTAATTCGGCCTATTCAAAGCTGGCTTACAGTAACAAGGCAGTCTGGGAGATAACGTTGGAAACCACAGGCATTTTAACCCTTCCTCTTCCACCTCTCATCCTCTGCTTTCCTCTGCGCTCTTCCTGCCATCAAAACACTTCCTCATTCCAAAATCTCTGCGTGGTGCTTCAACTCCGACTCTCACCTTTTTCACCAAATGATCTCCCTTTAACTTACTAATACTTACTAACTGAACTGAGTCTTGAAGACCAAAAGCAAATACCTTCGCTGTACCTCTCACGGATCTTGGCCTATCTCTCTCTGAGGAGCACTGCATGTACCCACTCCTTTCTGTGCGGTGCAGAGAGCAGCCAGGTCCGCCGCTCTCTGGCTGTTACTATGGAGATGCCAGCCGGGCCAAAACAAAGGCAGAGCAGAAACTAAGCAGCCTCAGACAAGAGCCTCTGGCAGAGCTCTGACAGCCAAATCTGGCTTGGCAGCAGATGCTAGGGCCTTCTCTCTCTTTCTCTCTTACTCAGTCTCTCATACGCACTCTGAAATTGTTCATTCCCAAGCAAATATTGACTAAGAGAAATAAACAAACTCATATGATTAATCAGGGATGAAAGGAAGAGAATTCATTAGTGTGGAAAGTGAAGAGGTCCTGTAAGGGTGTTTGCACCTCTTTGATCGGAGCTGAGCTTTTAGATGGTCAGTGTCACAGTCTGTGGTCCTGACAGGAAAAAAACAGCCTTGTTTATCTGTACTTGGCATTAATGAAAAGAGGAGTAAGTAAAAGTAACATTAAAGGACACGCTGAGAACTTAAAACAGACCATCTGAACAACAACTTCACATAGAAATCCTCTCGATTTACAATCCAGTGGAGGAATCGAGTCATCAAGTTAATTGCTGATGTTATGTGATAATCTCAATACTAAAGCTAAAAGGCATTTGTGAAAAGACAGAAACTGGTCAGCTCTAAATGCATGGATGGGCTGTGAGGAGCACCTTTACTGCAGATGCTGAGTTTCCAGCTGCCTGAAGGAAACTGAAGCACCGCCTGTCTTTCACCACAATGAGACGACAGTGGAGAAAAACACAAAACATATGATAGTTTCTAGCAACAATCTCTGGCCACACTTTTAAAGCCTAAAAAGGACTTTAAATTAAAATCACAAAAAAATCACAACTAATTGAACAAGAAAGCAACCTGTACTTTGAGTAATTTCTTAAACAGTTACTTTACTGCTGTAGTTTAAGTAGACTTTAAAAATGGTAATTTTAACTTTTACTTTTACTTTTTACTTTTTATTGGAACTTATTGTTACTGCAATAAATGGTGTTCCAACAGTAAACATTCAATCAAAAAAAAAAAAAAGTCCATTATGATCATATTATTCTTGACACAAAGAACAATATAGGATCATGGTGACTATTCACTCCAGATTTTGAGATTGGTAGAAGTTGTAAAAAAAGTAAACAGAGTCAAAAAAAAGAATCTCTCTCTCTCACACACTGTTATATATAGATGGTCCCTGAAGAGTGTTTTAGGTGTTTAATCATCACTTGAACACAATATTAATGGTACATAGGAGGTGTTTTGTGTACTGTTGCTATGTATATTGCTACGTTTAAGTTAGCACTAATGCTGCTTTTCTGTTTAAAAGAGCTTCTGATTTGAGCCAAATGAGGCCTGTTTATGTTTTTTAAACCCTTTATCTTGCTTTGCAAAATCTGCCACACTGGCATATTAACACTTAAGCCTTACTAAAACCATGGGAAAACACACATACACACCCACACAGAGTCAACCGAAATCTAAAGTGTCACACTGCAAATAACACACTGGTAAATCTAACACTCAAATCAAAATGCAAACAAATCAAAACCCTGTTTTCCTCTTAGCAGCTATTTTATCTTTTCAAACATTTTTCTTTTATCATTGATAAAAAGACTGCATGACTAAATACAAAACTAAAAGTCCTGAGTGAGACATAAACATTTTCTTTGCAGGAAAGGCCTTTGAGGACAATAATTAACAAAAGAGAGACCAGGTGACAGAAACAGGTCAGACTGCATCGCAGCTACATGTCATGTTCCACAGGTCCACTGCTGCCAGGAAAACACGACCATATAAGGAAGAGAAGGCTTATAAAGGGTGTGGTGGAAGTTAGACTGAACAATGAACCTGCAGGACAAACTGTTCAATTCAACAAGACCAACAAAAAGCATGTTTACACGTCCTCTCACTGCACACCAGCAGGACCAGTTCTCCACACTACAGAAAGATGATAATGAGTGTGAAAAATGTCAAGGAAATTCCTCTGAGGATTCAAAGCCGATTGGTTCTTTTCCTCACTGCAGGTCTGACCTGCTCCAATGTGACAATGTGAGCAACTACTAGCCACCAGGTATCTTTATCTGCACTTTAATTACTGCAAAGACCACACGCAGGATCTCATACCTGCATCCACAGAGCTAATTTTACACCTCCCATCCAGTCTTCAGTACTTTATCATAAAACCTGCTGTGTAAATTAAACAGCCGACAGGCATTGTAACAAAGCAGAAATAAGTGTGGACTGCTTTTCAGGAAATAGCCATATGTGGGGCACAAAAACTGGGACAGGTAAAAATTTACTCACCACCTTGTGAAGTGTTAAGCTTACACCTGTCAGTGCGCAGAAACCAGTCCAACCTAATTCCTGAGAGATAATCCTCTGTCACTGTGAGGTGTTTTGTTGTATACAGAATGACTTGAACTGACAGCATGATTACATTAATTTCTACATACTATATAATTATATGTTATATCATTTAAATTACTTTTACAATGTGAACAAATCGCTTCCAGGCTTAACAGGATGTTTCAATCAAAAAATAAGTCACATCAAAGAATAAGTCGGGCAATAGTTTATATCTCTCTTATTGTCAACAAATGACATGGAAATCAATTCTAGGTTGATTCTACAATCACAATCACATCCTGACTTATTTTCAATTCAGTTACACAGAGATCAAAAGTTGTTGAAGACTTAAAAACCTCACATCAGTGACCCACGCTGCTGCACAGGCTGATATGTGACTTCACCATGATGACTGTGGGCACTGAAATTTAGTTTGACTTTATCTTACATGCACAGTGTTGCTGAAAAAACTCACAAGTGTACTAGCTTAAAATAGTCCCAGACAAACACAGTATCTGTTCGTGTAGGTAAAGCTAGAGTGCCTTGCTCTTTAAGGAAATTATTAAGGTTTTTTAAATAAAGCACATCTTAATGACCCATTTTTCTATCTGCAAAATTTGAGAAGAGAGCCACAGATAAGGGGGAAGGTCTTAACAGTGTAATGCACTGTTGTTTTTGGTAATTTCATGGGATTAGTTGATAACACTAAAACATTCGATATCACCAGTCTTGTTCTTCCAGAAAGATAATGGTAGCTCACTGTAATCTTAGCCACAGTTTAACCTCGAAACACACAAATTTAGGTTAATTGATCTTGTAATATGAGCATGTGTTTGTATGAAACACAGAGTATTTTCTTCAGCCTTTAAACTCTTGTTCTACTATAATAAAAAACACATTTAATCCACTGAAAGACCTACAATTTGCTTTCACCTCTTTTAGTAGTCTCACTAAAAAGTGTACAAAATTACATTACATTCAACAGTTGAGCAGAGCTCTTTGTGAAAAGGCTTCTCTTTCATGCTTATAATGTGAGAGCTGAGTTCTGCAGAATTTATAGCACAAGTCTAACTTCCATTAACTTCCAATAGTCCTTGATTCACCCTCATCTTCATTAAAGGAAGCTCTCTAAAAACTCCCTTCTGCTCTCTCCTCTTTTTCCCTTTCAGTCTGACTTCTGCTTTTCCTCCACCTCTCTCTCTCTCTGGGTATAGACAGAAGTTTATCTTTCAGATGTTCCTGAACTATTTAAAGAAGGACATCCTTTAAAACATTAATGTATTTAATTAAATGTTTCCAAAGAAATGTCGTGAATATTTCATTCATGTAGTAGAATCCATTAAAAGCCTTTTACAGTGAATGGCCACCTGCATGCTCGTGGGCAGCATCTCTGATGCCCACCTCCAGTTACTGTACTGGTCAACTTCATGTGGTTGTTTGTGTGTGTTAGTGTGTGTGAGTACAGGAAGGCAACCTATGGAGAAACTGGAGAAAAAAAACACTTTCATGTGCTGAGAGAGGATCACTGCTTGCTGAGATGGGAAGCCAAGAAAAAGAGAAGTACAAGACAGACAGTGCAAGCAAGGGCATCTCTGTCTGCTCCTGTCAAACATGCAAGAAGGGTTTTAAAAGCTCATCGAGAAAACTCTCCCATCTGCTGTCACACACAAGCACGCACACACACACACACACACACATAGAAAGGACACCAGGAGGATGTAAAGGAGGGGCAGAGGACAGAAAGGTGGTCAGGAGGATGTACCTGCAGCCATCTCCTGAGCATGAAATCAATTGTTGGGCTAATGTTGCTGCCACTTATGGATCTCCTCTATGTTCAACTGTTTTGCTCCCCGAGAGGACATATTTAATTTTTCATAACCTCCTGCAGCATGGCATTTCAGTCACAGTACTCCTCTGTATGGCAGCTCCACAGCTGTGTGTGTGTGTGTGTCTGTGTCTGTGTGGGGGGGTCCATACTGCAGATCCCTCTGCTCACAAACTCTGGTTTCTACTTGCCTCTCTTAGCTCTCAGCATCTCTGTGATTTTGAATACAGGGCCAAACAGGTCTGTCAGGATTTTCAGCAAGTTGCATGACAGTCAACACCGTTCCAACTGAAGATGTGTTTTCAGTTGTGTGATTGTGTAATTAAAGTTGCTGTAAAGCCACAGTTACAAAACTGTAACATTCAGGCCAGTTTCATTCCTCTGGCAGCAAAGTTTGGCTTCAAACAGTCCACTATTTCTGTGTGACTTAGAAGTCTGGCAAAGCTGCTGATTAGTTAGCTTCAGACAGACTGACAGTTCATTCTCGACTGGATGAACATTTGCTAGGCTATCATCGCTCTTTGCTTTCAGTCTTCAATTAGCAAAAACTGACCACAGAGATCAACTTCTGATAAATTTAAGGCAGTTGCAGCGTGCCTTATTCTAATCTACTTGGTTGCAGTTAACACCATGTGGATGATTAGTTCACAGCACCAATTTTACATGTCAACATCTTACACTGGACTTTGGAGGGCTACTGCATTTATGAATAAAAGTTGTATAAAGTTTGTTGCGACTCCAGAGGGAGCTGCAAAAAGACGACATCTCCGGTTCCGCTGCACCCTCTGTTTTTTGAAATACTCCAATACAATTTTTATGGGAGTGTGAGCTAAAATACTGGAGTTCATTTAGTAGTTGTCAGCAAGGCGATTGGTCAGAACTTCTTTTTGACGCTGTTGATATTGCTTCTGGCAGGTGTTTCCAGAATTATCTCCTGTGAAAACTGAACTTGAGCTGAAATCTGTCTGTGAGAGACAATTGAGACTCCCTGATGGTTCAGAAAACACCTATTTGCGTTCAAATACACACACAATGCACCCAAAAACACTCAAAACGGCATTTCTTTGGCTTTATTTCTCTGCAGGATCTGTCTTTTCATCTCTGAACAACTTCTCACAGAGAATCCCCTCAAAATATTTTCAAAAATGAATGTAGAGATGTCCTCCTTCCCCACTGCTTCCTTTCTGGTTACTCCAACTTGTTCTTGTATTGTTACCAGTGTTTTTAAAACAATACACAATGGAAAGACAAGACAACAGCAGTGTTTCACCCTGTGTGCTGTAGTAAGTCTTTGGCACTGGATCCAAAGACAGCCTCCTGTCACTTTTTATCTATTAACTCTGTCTCTTTCTTTTCATTTGCATCAATTAATGTTCTAAAGACATGAGACACTTTGGCAGAGATAAATTGGGAGACTTAAATCAAGGTGAACAGTGGCTGGGGTGTCTCAATTTCCAAGTTTGCAAGCAGGTGGGAACATTTGCCCAAACACCAACGTACAGGCTGCACGTGACACAAAGGAATACCAAAGAGCTGTCAGAGCCGTGCCACTTCATTCACAGGATGAAGAAAAATGCAAAGTCAACAACACTGATTCATCTCAATACACAAAGCAGCACAAACCCCACAGAAGAAACCAAATTTCGTCTCTGCATGAGTCTGACAGAGTTGCAGGAGAGTGGGGGAGGGACAGGACAGGATGAGAGAGGCCTACTCAATCATTCAACCCTCACTGGTTGATAGATCGAGACATTACGTCAGGAAAGAGGCTCAGAAAAGACACTTGAAACAGGCTAAGTGAATTATGGATGAAGCCGCGGAGAGAAAGAAAAGGCAGAATTATGTGTTGAGAAATATTTCAAAAAGCAAAGGTTTCCATCAAAAGTTTTCTTTGCCTCCTCCTCCTGTGTAAATCCTATTAGAGATGTAGGATAGCACAGGGGGATTAACTGACCCTGTGTGCTCTGTCCAGACTGTTTCACACCGATAAAGTACAGAAAATCTCAGAATCACTCCCAAAATTGTCATATTATAAGTGGAGAGGAGCTTTAGTGTTATGTGGGCCTTCACTGCAATCAAGAATCATCACAGCAACAATGTGCTTTCAGATTTCTTTTCCAACGTTAAACATTTCTCAGCATTTCTGCAACAAAAGCCCTCTTTGAAAAACCTTGCTCTCCCTCTCTGTCAGGTGGAATTTGTGGCATCTCAGAAATGTCACTTGTAGTTAGAATTGGGTTGCCGGGCGAGTGTGGGGTGGTGGTGGTGGCAGGGGTTACGCTGCTTTGATGTAACCTGTGTGAGATTGAGAGCAGAAGGGAAAAAAAGGAAGCTGAGAAGTGAAGGGTGTGGGTGAATGCTTCACAGCAGAACAGCTTCACCTGGATGTGACACAAACAGCAGCAGGAGGGCAGTAAATGTTGTCTGCTGGTTATTCTTCCCCTCCATCAATCTTCCTCTGGTGCAGCCAAGGAGAATATTACACAACTTTAAATTTAAAGGTCTGTGGCACGATCACAATATCAATTCAATAACAACCAAACTTGACAGACACAGGGCTCAGGAATGAAAAGTGAGCCAGAGACACAACAACTACAGGTTAAATTCAGAAACTGCTCATTTACGGAAGCTTTACGATATCTCACCCCCCCTAAAAAGAGTTGAGAGACTTTTGAAATTTTTCTGACTATTTTCAGCTGGTTTAAGCAAGAGGGTGCTTCACTTAGTTTCAATAACCCTTTAAAAATCAATCTCTGGCTCTTTGTTCAGAGCTATTACTTGTATGACTTAAAAATTAAGGATATTTATCCTTGATTTTCTAGCTTAGCTTAGCTTATTAGCTGTGTTGGACATTTCCATTCTCTGTCAAAGTATGCAGATGGCAATAAAATGGGAGTTTTTTGTACCAATATGTCCTTCGATGCTCCCCTTTTTGACAACATGTTTGAGCTAACAAGCTAATGAGCTAATGAACTGTTAAAAGGCTTGATAGCTTTTATGGAGCTAAATTTTCTCCTTTTAGTATATTTTTAATTTACAAACTCTTGTGCATTGTTGAATAAAATGCCAGGGAGAAATAAACAGAGAGAAAGAGAGAAAACGCAGACAGGATTTACTTTTGACCGTCTGTCTACAATTGTTAGCTAACCAGCTGAGGTTTGTCACCAGCCTTGCAAAAATTACTATGTCACTATGACCCTGGTGTTACCTGTTTTCATGGACAAGAATAACCGCATTACAGCAAAACCACATGCTTGCACACTACAGTAAATGAATGCCACGCACCCACACACTTATCCTCTTTCTACCAACTGGGAAGGACTACGACTGTCAACCTTTACCGTTAAATGACAATGAAAGTCTACAGGATGACTTTTATTCATAAAACTGTCTTTACAACATTTTTTTGGTGCAGTCACATGAAACAGTAAAGTCTGTCCAACACACCTTCCCAATCACTGTGAAAAGGCATGCAACAAGGCAAGCTGAGTTTGGTCATAGCAAGAAATTATGACTCTATGATCACCTCATTTTACATAATTTGAAAGACTATGTATGCTGTGTAGTCTGATCCCTGCATCAGTGGGTGATCATTTAAATACTTTTATTTATACATAAGTCCACAGCCTCTGTGATATAAAGTCTGCTTAAAGTTCTGAGGTCTGAAGAAGATCCAAGCTGTTTTTAAAATCTGATAAATGCTCTGATTTATGTGTGAAATATTAACAACTGTCTGACACTCTAAACAACTCTAATCTTTAGGGTAAAAGATAACTTACTAAATGACTCATTGGATTTAAAGTATTAATGGAACATTTGCTTGTGTAACTGTCATTCTGCAACAGCAATGAGCAACTTAAAGAAGTATAACAGTCATTTAATGACTCCTTTTAAAACCTGTTACCCATAGCTCTGCATTCACTAAGAAAGGGAAACCTATCAACAGTTTTTTCTTAATGTTTTCAGAAAAGACCCAGGAATACAGACCATAATTTTTAGCTTAATTTTATCGCAATGATATTTTTGATTAAAAGCACAGACGTGTGTGTGATATCAGAGCATTACTGTCCTTATGACTGACACAAAAAAAGGAGACACCAGATCAAGGACTCATCATCCTCTCTGTGTCACCTTACCTGTCAACTGATACATGTCATTCATCGACATTTGATCTCTGCCTCCCTGGAGAAGACGAATAAAAATCACATTGAGAGCTATCAAACTCATTTTTCCTCTCCCTGTCGATAAGAGGACTTTCTCGCTTTCCCGCATCCACTGACCTGATTTCAAAGACTATGCAGTTTGCTCCAGGGCCAAGGGATTTTTCTCTCCCTGCCTCTACAGTCAACTCTCCCGGGGCAGAAAGGCCGAGCACTATCGACATTTAAAATGGAATAATGCATACATAATGCTTTGGCACTGGTGTTGCATTGGCAGGCCTCATGTACCACTATTGTCCATAGGGTAAGATGGATGTGTTTTTAAACGCGCTTGCTCTAGATCCCGCATGGAAGGCCGAAAGCAAAATGTTCCTGTGCTCCAGGTGGTCACTCAATGAGCACTGACAAATTTATGCTTCTCTTGGACAATACAAAGCTTGAATGTGTTGGTTTTATGGCTGATCCCTTCCGGCTGATTGGTCAGCTCACTGGTTGATATTCCTGTCTGAACAAAATGTTGTTGATCAAACATTCGGTTGTATTACTTTCATGAGTAGAAAGCTGCTTTTTAATCAGTCATGCTTACATAGATCTGATGTATATGTTTGCAAATTATAGGTTATACTGTGTTATAAGTGACATTCATGTTGAAAAAAAAATCATATTTGAACAACTTTACCAGTAATATTATGTAATCTGCCATGGCTGATCAGCTGTGGCAGCAGAGTTCTGCACAGCAACACCAGGTCAAGCAAACAGATCCCTCACTTGAAACTATTTCTCCCTTTTTGCTAACTCTTGTTGGAAGACAAAAGCTGCCATTCTGGCAGCTTCCCTGAGCCAATTGAGACAACATTAATCAATTCTTTTCAGTGCTTTCCCAACAAAGCCCACAATGTTTTCTTATGTATTTGAATAACTCTTGTCACACTCGTTTGTCTGTCACTAACAGAAAGAAGAGAAGGATGATTATTGTGCACAAAGCTGCGACTTCACTGTGGTCCTCTCTTAGCCGGTAAGGAATGCTGCTGATGTGGTGCCAGTGAGGCGAGTTTAGTGAGGTCCCATTGGAGGGAGGATTAACATTACCGAGGCTGCTGAGCAACGTGTGTGTTCAGTCTTGTGTTATGTAATGTTACTTGGGGTGAAGCTGCTGTATGGTAACCCTGCTTGTGCAGCAGGTCTGCAGCAAAGTTTATGACACTGCTTGACCCTTCAATGTGCCTCACTATTGGACAAAATGGTCTCCTTGCAAAGATGTCTTATATTTGCATAATCTACTGCATCATATACAGCATGACCTTATACCAGGGTTTATATTAACTGAATAATTCACATCATCGATCAATATTTTTGAAGACACAAGTCATAATATTATTTTAATGAAAACTTATCTGATGGTACTTACTTCTGGTTTGCTTCAACTCTGCATGGCAAAAAGAAAATAACTAAAGCAATATGTGATCCACCCCAAGGTGATGTGGTTTTTCTTTAAATAAGTGCATATAAATTTCAATTTATGTGCTGATGTGAAGAGTGGTTCATAAAGATCATAATAAGTGGCTGTTGAATGTTTTTCAGCAGACTACACTGGCCTGTTTAACTGTCCTCCAATCTTACTGTGGTGAAAAAAAAAAAAAATCATTCATCTGCTTCATGTTGTGATGTCATTTAAACACAAAGTCAGTGTTTTTATTCATATTTACTCTCTATCCAATTGTTTTTCTTGCTAGTTCTTCCTAATGATTAGGCTAAATATTATCATTACAAAGAAATGGGATTCTGACCAAGCACCTGTGTGTTACAAGCTGAAAGTGGGAACATGTTGGTAAAACAATATGTTTACAACATCTACAAATTCTCTTGGTTGTAAAAATAAAAGTGGCCTTGGAAAAAAAATTCTTATTTTAAAGCACTTTAATGACAGTTTCTTCAACAAAATAAAGATGTGGAAGCCTGTTTTATAAAAAATTGCATAAGAAAATTATGTGAAGTCCATGAGCCGATCAGGAGGAGAGCAAGGATGACCAGCTGCAGGTACTATTTACTAAATGCCTAGGAAAGAGACAGGGAAGTGTTGACATTGTTGAGTTTCTGTCAGCTCAGCATGACCTGTATCATCCTAGACGCCTGTTTCCCAGGCTCCAGTGACGGACAAAGCAATCAAAGTCACTTTACTGCCTCCCTCTCTCTTAACTGCTCAGCTCAGCCACAACTCCATCTGATGTCAGTCTGTCCTTCTGCCACATGACTTCAATTATCATCTGTTAAAGGTTCTTTTAGCTAATTTCTCTTCTTACACTTTAAACCATTTTCTGACTGCAATAGAGAAATGCAGGCAGGCCAGGCTGTGCGTATTTAAATGAGTTATGTGCATTTCAGCTTTTGCCAAATGAAGCTCCTAAATTTTCTGACACAAGACAGCAGCATATAATCCCCATAAATAACGAGTTTTTACGTTACAAGCAGTATAAGCATTAGCACATTGTGGTGCAAGAATCAATCTATGAAGAGATGGACAAGCATTTTATTTCAGCAGATCAGACACGTTCCCTCCTGGTGTGAAAAAGCCAGTGATTTTCTTCGTCTCTCCCTCACAGCAGCAGCAGCGTAGGAAAGCAGGCTTTATGATACCATGATTCACTGGCAGCCTAATGAGAGCCACAGCCCTAAGCTGTTTATGTGGCATAAAGGCTGCCTTTATTAGCGCTGCTGTCAGAGAGGGGGAGCTGGGCATCGGGTGGCAGCGCAGCGACAGTTCAGCTCATAACAGTAATCATTCACTGACAATACTGGAGGTCATCATATGGTAGCACAGAGTGAAGGCACAACTCAACGCCATCAGGGAGAAACAGGATGATACTTAACTAATGTAATTAAACACAAGGAGTTTGTAACAGAGGGTTTAAGTCACATGAGGTCATCTCAACAAGTATTTAATGTCCTTATTTCTCATTTAATTACACACTGTATAGCACTGCATAAGTAGGTTTAACAGTCATAAAAGAATCAAGTGCTTGGCATGCGTTGCTGTCCGACTCCAGTCATATAAAAACTCATCAGCTCAGTCATAATGTGTCTGCCCTTCAGTCTCTCTGAGCGCATCACAGCCCGCCCCCTCTCCAAGTGCAAGGGTGCAAGGTGAATGTCCCACAACGGAGACAGAGACAGAGACGAAGAGAGACAGACAGGGAACAGACGTCTGTCGCTTCAGCAGCTTCTCCTTTCACATCTCACAGGAAAAGAGTCCGTGCACACACAGGTTCATTTCAGACCGAGTTACAGTGAGTTTCTGCAGGTGGAAGAATCACAAGGGGACTCAAAGTGCTGCAACAGTGACAGTTTGCAGAACCGGCTCCACTGGGCTCTGTGGGTGTGTGTGTGTGTGTGTGTGTGAAGGGATTTCTTTGTCTAGACTTAAGCAAACAATGTTGTGCTGTTGTGGACCTATGATGACGTCTGCTATAGTGAGCTTTAGATAACAAGGCTGGCATTCGTATTCTAAGGAACATTATATAACTGCGCCCAAAACTTACTCACTGATCTGATTAAACAACAGTTTCACAGTTTCGTGCAACATGATTCTGTCCCTGATGTTTTATCACACTGGCTCTTTGCTAGTTTGTCACACAGAGTTTGAAGATGGACACAAAGCTAAATCTGGAGATGAGACTGACTGGGAAGATTTAACCAGACACAAAGTAAAAACAAAATTCCTTAAGTTTGCTCCTGTGTTCTCAGTTCTCACTGAGACTTTTACGAGCTAATTACAGCTCTAACAAGTTGTCTTTACAATGATCATAAAATGAAAAGCAAACAACTTTGAGGTGACTCAGATGGCTGAGACAACTCAAGGAATGACAGACTTGTATGGAACACACAAGCAAATTGTTGTCTCACTAAGCTAATTAGCTGACAATCAATTTACATCAGTTATCTTTTCGATCCCATATTTATGGAAAGTGGGTAAGGTTTCTTCTAATCAAATGACAAAGCTGTGATCTTGTTGAAAAAGGTCTAAAAACAAACGCAGCTAGAAAAAAAAGGAAATTACCTTAAAAATCTCATCCTGCTTAATCCAAGTCTCACTGAGATACCAAATTGACTTAATGGACTTTAACATTAAAAAACATTGCTGTTTTTGAGATGAAATCTTAATTTTAGCTGCTAAGTTTCAAGTGTTCAACACATCCAACCAGAACGGATGTTTTTGCTTCAAGACTCTAGAAAATGTTTGGTGGACAAAGAAAAGAAATATCACCCAACTTTCCATCCTGGTGAGGATGGGTAGGTAAAGACTCAGTGTTCAGTTTTGGCTGAAGCATTCCTCTAAAAAGGAAATGTAGGCTGTTTTTAACAACCCGCCAAGTTATGCTGAAAAAGCATTTGTGACAAAAGCGAGCGACAGTGGTCATCTTTAAAGATAGTTCAGTTCTGTTGTTCAGTCTGAGTGGGTTGTTGCAGGTAACATTGTTGTTAATGACTCCACTGTTATGTGCAATACAATGAAATGCTCTCTGTTAATTCTAAACTATTATTTATGAAGCTAGTCCTCCTGGTGAGATCCTACATTAATTAAAGTTTGACAAGTCATGGAGGAAAGTAGCTCAGAAAAAAAAAAAAACATCCAGTCAGGTGATGTAGACAGAGGAGCTTTATGTGTGTGTGTTTGTGTGTTTGAGACAGAAAGAGACAGAAAGAGAAAAGGATGAATGAGAAAAGAGTGGACCTGCATTAAGAGTAATCCTCGAGCTTACTCACTGATCACGTTCAGCATTTTTTAAGTCATGTCAGGGCTGCAGCCGTTACAAAGCTCAACCAGCTCACTGCTGCAGAGCTGCCTGTTCATGATATGGACTCACCTTGGCGTTGGCTTTGGTCTTACTGCTGCTGCTGCTGTTACTGTTGTTGTTCGGGTTGGAATTAGCATCTTCGTGAACTCTGTCCAACAACCAAAGGAGGAACTCGAGGGCGTCGTGCTGAGAGTTACCCCGAAACTGAGAGCCGTACTTGGCCACTATGCTCTGAGGGAAGGATAGAGAGAGCCATCATGATTAATCAGTCACTTTGGGTGATTTCAAAAGTCATTAAATTATGACATCCTTCCTGACAAAATGAGGCCATGATAATTACACGGAACACATGAACCCATCATTTGTAAGTGAGAGTTGGTTCAGCTCGCAGCACTCATTAGAGGGAAAGGCTTGGCTGTATCTCTCTCTTATCAGTGCTTAGTGCAGACTCATTTAAGAACATCTGTCTCACATTATTTATCTTTGATAAGAACATGTAAT
The DNA here is from genome assembly GCA_029814665.1 of Acanthurus lineatus. Lineage (NCBI taxonomy): Eukaryota > Metazoa > Chordata > Actinopteri > Acanthuriformes > Acanthuridae > Acanthurus > Acanthurus lineatus. The sequence continues at coordinate 17,886,376 of JAPZDV010000020.1, read as the reverse complement.
TAAGACATTCACAATTTCTTTTTTGGACATAGCATCCTGGAAAAAAGAGCAGCTTCTCAAGATGTCTATTAGTCAACATGTGTTTCATAACAAAGGTCCCCACATGTAAATGATACAGCAAATTAGACAATCTAAAAAATAAACAATAATAGTTTTCAACAACTTTAACAGTATTCTTATAATAAACACATGGAGTCACACCAGTTTCTAGCCTGAAATGAAGCCATTTATAGGTGGTAGGGAGTAGAATTTAAATTTATGGGTGAAAAAAGAATTTATCTTCACTTTAGCTTTGAAATGATCCTGTGGTTAAACTTTTGCAATTGATTCAAGGTCAAAATCTCTAACAGAAGACATTTGGAGCTTTGTTGGAAAACCTAAATAGAAGCTTTAGAAGTGAAAAAAAGACATTTGGTGCAAACCTTTAAGAGTGCAAGTTGAAAGCTGTCAGACACTGACAAGCCGTCCAACTAAATTCAGATTTAACTGCACCACTGAGGTCAGAAAATATCCAAGACAGCATCCAGAAGCATATCAGTACACAGCACATGACTCAGCCAAACTATTAAGTAAGTTAACACCTAGCTCAGGTGTTGATCCTTCTCTGCAGTGGCAACAAGTGCAATTATGTGATCCTACTTTAATCCATCTTTGGCTGTTTAAATAATGTATTCAAATGCATTTTTAGAAGCATAACAGCATAAATAAACAAAATCAGACACGTCAGAGCTTCATTTAAGGTATCCAATAATATCTAAAGAAATCATTCCATATACACACACATTTATAAGCTGCACACTAGAGGATGACTCATCAAGAGGACATTCAAAACCTGACAGGTGTTACTAGACAGAGCAAACAGCCAGATGTCTACTTCAATTATGAGGAGAGAGTTTTGAGTTTCTGAGTCTGACACAGAAAATGACACACAAAACTATGCATGGACGCTACACCGGGCGGCCTCGCTCTCCGTCTCTGTGTGTGACTGACAGTCTCCAGGCTGTGCTCCACACCTCATTAAAAATCACCACATCATACCTGCAGTATCCCAGTATCTAAATATAAACACAGGAGGGTGGTCCCCCTCTAACCAGACAGAGACAGCCCGCTAATGAGCTTCATCGCTATGAGAAAGCACCGACAGGGGATGGAGGGATGAGGGACAGATGGAGGGTGGGAGCAGTGGAGTGGAGTGGAGGGATGTTGGCAGAGTTTCAACAGACCTACGAGTGTTTTTCTGTCTCCTTATCAAAAAAAGGACGGCTCAGTTGTGGCTGTCCCAGAGATGAAAAGTGAGAAAAGAGCGGCAGCACAGTTTCTCGACATTAGAGGGGTGAAAACACAAAAGCAAAGACAATGAAGGGCAACTTCCAATGTTACGATGAGTCTGTGCACAAAAATCTAATGACAACAAGAGGTCAGAACTTCATTAAACTGAGGGTCTGACTCTTCCACATCTGTGCTGCTTTCCGCCTCTGTATGTATGTGTGTTCATCCCTCTGAAATCTGTCAATACAGGGCTGTTTCCCAAAGCATCTCTAGTGAACAACTCAGCCTCAAAGGCAACTAAAAGACTTGGCAAAGTCGTATTCCCAAGCAACAAGTCCCTTTTTAATTGAATTCTTGTAAAGGGAGAAATGAAATGAGGGAAAAAAAAGGCAATGAGGTGGTGAGAAAGCATGAAAAGGCAAAGAAAACAGCTGCAGGTTGAAATGCTGAGTATCTCTGCAAACACCAGTAGTGTTTTAAAGCTGACCTGAGTACAGCTCTGATGGGATCCTAAGAGTTTGTTGAGCAAACACTTGAGAGCCATTCAAGGAGAGGAGGAAGGATGGTGCAAAGGTCAACTTGAGAGAGCGCAGAGCTTTTTGTAAGAACTATTGATCAGTCTAGACCGTGGATTTGATTCCTAACCCACACCTGACCTGACGTGGTGGATAAAGGCTGAATTTCTATTAATTCTCTCTAGCTTGAAGCCAGATTTAATTAATTTATTGATTTAATTCATTGGTTTATAAATTAAATCTCAACACTTGGAACAAGGCAGAGTAAGCCTCCATTTTTTTCACACTCTAGCACTTTAAACTTGCTTTCACATTGAAAAATGTGAAATGTGAGAAAATTCAACATTACTGCTGACACCTAACTCCCACCTTGAATTTTAAAGTGAAACATCACTCAACTATTATGTTTTAAGGACACAATCATAGGGACTTTAATTAGGTTTAGTTTAAAGTCATATTAAACAGAATCCCAACTTCAGGAGCTACCAAGATTCCATATGATTCAAGGTGCAGGCAATTTCTCTATAATATTGATTTTATTCTCCAATAAAAGAAAAAAACGGAGGAAACACAGACTACAAGGTTTACGACAAACAAAAAAAACAATATATTAGCAAAAAAAAACATAAG
>JAPZDV010000020.1:17850586-17883209 GCA_029814665.1 Acanthurus lineatus | reverse complement strand
TTTCTCTATAATATTGATTTTATTCTCCAATAAAAGAAAAAAACGGAGGAAACACAGACTACAAGGTTTCCGACAAACAAAAAAAACAATATATTAGCAAAAAAAAACATAAGGAAAAGATAAAAGAATGACAAGAGACAACTATGCACCCCTGCAGCCTCCGCAACTGGGGTCATGACCTTCCTGGTGTCAGCAGGGGGCAACATCCACACCCACATGTCTGTTTTTAGTATCCTGTCTTACTATCCGTGCTTCACCTCACACCATTACCCTCATGTCCTCCCCACATCCATCCTCTCACTGTGTAAACAATGACGGATAAGAGTGCCGGCAGGGCAGAAATTTACTATAAATATACATCAAGCAAATAACCCCCCTCCTCCTCTGTCTGTGAAAAAAAAACTATTTACACCATCTCACAATATCGTTGTCCGGCCTGCCAAACAGGCCTGGATGGATTCCTATGTGACAGACAGAGAATGATACAGACAAATTATGATGGGGCATGACCTTCAGAGGTACACACTTTCGTTTTTTTTTTTTACCACACACTATCCATTCCCACCACAGGTGTGGCTGGAATGAGGCTCAACAGAATCTGTCATTACTGGCTGCTCCATTTGCAGCCTCATTTTTCAGCTGCCCGGTGTTGCCAGCTCACCTCTGCTGTCGGAGCAGACTGGACGCAGGGCAGCCATCACTTACAGCCTCTGCTCATTCCACTCCTCCTTTCACACTGTGCTTCATCTACGCTTTTCCTGTCTCTCAAACACAAACACACAACCTTGCTGTCCTCTTTCTTCCTCCCTTCCTGTTAACTCTATTTTTTTTCTTTCCTCTCTTTCTTTTTCATGAAAGGACCATTCCCTCCACTAATCAGGTCCCAGCTGAGCTCCAGTCTGCACAGCTACCTCTGAAACACACACACACACACACTTTTGTTTCTACCTAACTATAACCACCATTTTTTCAAACTGTCTCCCTCTGCATGTCCATACACACAGATAAGCTCCTATTAGCAGTGTCCTTCCCTGCCACCTCCCACTGCTCTCTAACCAAATCTAAACCAATTCAGCCAGCTGCTTCCTTTGTAATCCAGGGCCGCATTGAATTCACATCCAGCATAATGGAGAACCAGGCAGATACTTCTAATGACAAATCTAAACTACGTCTTGAAACCAGACCTTATTTTTCTTATTATGCCAAGAAGCTTAGAAAACCTTCGAAGAAGGTGCCAGCGAGCCAAGACTGAACAAAGCTTGCATGTCTGCAGGAGTCCCCTGCGTGGGATTTACAGGCGATCACTAAGAAATAAGAAGGGATGAGATGCGATGGAAATAATCGCCTCTGAATGGGTTTACAGCCCAGAAGGGGAAGATCTCTCTGGGCTCTGCTGAATCTGAGAAATTGATACTCACAGCTGAGGCTGTAAATACGCAACTGTGTGCACAGCTGAGAGTGGAGGAAACTGTGTCTGTCACACTATCGACAGCTTACATGCCATTTCCGTGTGCTTCCCATCATTTAGATGGCATAGGAAAGCCATCCCAGACCCTTTTCCATGATTCAGTGATCGCAGCATCACACACTGGAACAGTACAGATTGATTTATTCCCTTGACTCCTCACACTGTCTGGTTGATGCATTCTACATAAATCATAGGAGGGATAATAAACCTTGTGGAAAATGGTCTCATATTGTTTTGCTAACACAGATTCAGTGCAAACACACTTCTCCTTGTGTTTCTTTATTGCATTTTGTCACAGTGGTGTAGGTATAATGGAGTGCGGCTCATTGAGTCGTGGGAATGCATGCTGCTTCCAGACTACATATGGCGGTTCTGTTAACAGTGTTTACAGCAGAAGTGGTACTGTGCTTTGTTGGTTTGAGGTGAGATGTTTTGAAGCGATATCACTTCCTGTATAGCTGAAACATAAATCCTTGCAGATGCCTGTGGCCAAATACAAAAAACTGGTTATTATGTCTACTGTGTGCTTTAAGTCAGAAAGTTTATTCTTATTCTAAAACCTTGAAAAATAAAGTCCTGTGGCAATCAAAGAGAAATGAGAGGCAGGCCCACAGCACAGAGTCCAGGTGGTGCATTTCCCAACGGCGAGGTGTGTGTCTTACTGCAAATATTGTATACATCCTCACCACCGACAGTGAGAATCAGAGTGGTCTTTGACGGCGAGCAGAGACGAGCAGAGACAAGAAAAGACAAACAAACCATCAGTCTCGCTGGCCTGCCTTGCTGTCACACCCTGCCTACACTCCCAGAACAAACAAGACTACTTAAAACACCAGGCTTCATCTTCCCGCCTGAGCTCCACTGGCCTCACAGAGCTGCAACTCCTGTCGAGCGTGAAAAAAGACGAATCCGGGCTTCGCTCTACGACTTCTAAAAGAAGTTACTGTGTTGTTAAATCCTTCAGGTCAGCTGTGTAACGTGGTAGAAGAAGAAGAGCTCACTATGTCATCAAGTTAAATTGATGTGGACAACTTTTGGGCCAGCCAATAAAAGGACGGTTCATCCCTCCAGATTTCATCTACATCAAATGTGTAGCCAAGCAGTTATAGCAGGGTTGGACATTTTAACCTCAAAGCATTACACCTGCATTCGGCCAATCACAATCATTTACAAGCACAGTCACATTTGGTGACACATTCCATAGCAGGCTTGTGTTGAAGGAATCTAATGAGGGTGTGCAGGTGAGCAACTTTACAGGTGAGACAAGGGCTGAGTTGCAGGTAATTCTGCTGAAAAATCCCAGTAAGGCTGGTTAGGTGGCCATGTGTGAGACTGCACCTGAAGAAAACAGGATCAGTGTGTATAAATGCCAACAGAGGGGACAATAAATAATCCCAGGTGGAGTTTGGCAATTAATTTAATGCGTTAATACATTAATACATAGATTAGTGATAGGAGTGCTTTTCCTTGCAGATGTTATTCTTATAGGTGATTTGTTACATAAAGTTTTGCCAATTTAATGGTCTGCCCCCAAAGAACAAGTGAGAGAAGCCTCTAAAGTTAGAATTCATGACTTCCATTAACATCGTTTATAAAGGGATATGACATCTCAACCAAAAAGTCCCACTTTTGAGAAAGCACAACCACAAGCAGTCTTGTTACACCAGTCCGCCGATTTGCAAAATAAAGCTTTTTAAACCCTGAAATGTTTTGTGATATTAGAACAAAGACTGCCATTAAATGTTATAAAAAAATATTGGTTATTCTGAATCTTTGAATACAGCACTTTTTAATAGAATATTTTAACTCCCCGCTGTATAAAATAAATACGAGGTCATCCTGGTGTCTTTAGTGGAGACACTGGCTTCTGCTGTCAGGCTCACGCTGCTCACTCAAGTATACCGATCCAGAAACAAAGAAGTTAGAAAAGCACTGTAAAAGCCCTTATCTGAGAAAAAAGTTTCTTTTTCCACTTCTTTGCCAGCCAGTTAATCTCTTCAAGTGTGGAGAGATTTGGTAATAACGATCAGTTGTCAAAAGTTGTCTGTCCCCTGCTCCCATTACAGACTGGGGAGGGGGGTCTTCTGAGGATCACACGAAGGGATGATAGTTTGTTCACCAGCTATGTCTTTCCATTCTACTTTCTCTTTCTCTCTCCCTCTGAGTGCACACCATTGGAGGTTTCTCAGCAGGGGGGCATCCTCCCTTTCCAGGATGAATGCACCTGCTACAGTAAACATCCTCTCTCCATCCTCACCCTGAGATGAGCAGACAGACACGAATCACTGTGTCAATGAGCAAAAGGGCAGTGAAGGACGTTTTTTTCCATTTTTTATTTTTTATTTTTACTGCAGCTAACTATGAGGAAAATGTAGGCAAGAGTGAACACCTCTATTTAAACACTGAATGGCAAATTCAGACATTGAATTCAAAAGCTAATACTCTGTATTTCCTCTAGGAAGCTCCAGATTTAACACTTAAGCAAAGAGAAACAGAAACATTAAGACTGAATCTCACAGTATGTGATAACATATTGCTAAGGTTTGTCTACAGTTAATACACGGTATTTGTAAGATGAACTGAGACCTGAAATCACACAGTATATTATTTAAACCAAAAGAACATACTCTTTGAGTAAGTTTATCAAAATACTATGCTATGTCCATTTTTTTCCACATTCCTGATGTTCTTCTTGTATTTAGTTCTGAAGTCAAGAGGAGCCGCTCTTATTATGTTGTGCAGACTGTAACCAGGAGCCAGTATAGTCAAGGGCATTTTGTTGATATTAATTCAGATTTCTACATTCAAGGTCTTTAATCCTTATCCAAACACCCTTCAAGACCTTGTGCTGCTTGATGTTTTTCCCTCATCACAAGCTTTTTATTATTTTAAAAGTCCACAGAGGCTCAAGTTTGTGAAGCTGCACATGTCAGGGGTTTAAAATTCCTTCCTTAAATCTTACACACTTGCAGGTGCTCACAATTAATGAACCGCAACACCATGACCCGTGTAGTTTTGGAGATCAAAACAGCATCAAGCTCTTCTTGTATATTAATCACAACCCTTGGATAACAACTTTAAATTCAACTTCAACCTCTTGCTCTTAAGCATTTGTACACTCGTTGCTACCTTGTTGTTGTTGTTTGTAAGGGAATCTACATCCAGAGTCACTTTCATGACTGTCAACTTTTTCCATTATAAATGATAACCTACCCATGCTGCCTCCCCATGCCTGTTTGACTGTGCGCATGTGTGTGTGTTTCTGTGCTCATGTTGCATACACCCCTTCCCCTGCAACTTCCCCCAGGCTGTTGATGCAACAGAGCGGTTACTAGCCTGTAAGTCTACTGGTTGACTGTCATCTGGTAAGCCTAGAGGGAAGGCTGGGGGGCCCTGCAGCCCTACCTCACTCACATCCATGAGTGACTGCAACAGCAAGAAGCCTTCTGTGTGCAAATGTGTTACCACTTGTTGATTTAACATCCTCTGCAATGTCCTCTGTACACCATTATGGTGTATGAATGTGAAAGGAATGCTTGACATGACATCAGGGAATGCAGACAAACCACCTGAGCTGCGGGATTGTTGTGGCGGGTGAGTCAGGTCGAGATACCGCAGCCTGGATGTAATCAGTAACCACAAAACTACAACTTGCTAAACAAATAACAGTAAAATGTCAAGACTGCGAGGCAAAGTGGTGGAGTGTTTTTGTTACCACTGTTTCACCTGGCTAATATTTGCCCTTTGAGACAATGAAATGAGGACCTGTGGGTTTTTGTTCTTGGAAATTAGGTTTCACCAAATATTTGACTGTGATTGTTGGAACAAACCTACAGAATCCTCCTAAGGTATGGCTACTGTGCTGCTAGGCTCTTTGCTGAGCATAATAGCGGGACACAAGTTACACTACAGCTTTTACATCTGAGGCTTATTCAGCTGTCAGTTAATACCTGGATCGATTCCATGGGAAGAATGTTTATAAGTAAAATCAACATGAAAATAATGTACAATAATGATAACCTGTCGCTGAAGGAGATAATAGGGGGGTATCTGAGAACAAATATCCTATTAAACCTCCCCACTGACTTCTTCTTTGTCTCTCTCCCTGTGCAATGTGTATGCACTAAGGATGGGTAGATCAATACTGTGGAATTTTAATTTTTACCAGCTATTGATTTGGTATTGATTCCTTTGAAAGAATATATTTAACACAATAATATAAATTCATAATGTGGGTGGCTGCATTGATTTTCCAATGTTGTCAATATTTTTACATAATGTTTATGCCAAAACAGCCCTGAGTTATACAGCTGGCCCACATCACTGGCTGTGAAAACCTATGCGGCATGGAAATTTCAGTCACATTCATTAAACTTGTGTAAGAATTGCAGAGAGGAATCATAGCATGGGGTGTTAAAGCTACATACTTAATGTGTTCTTAATTAGTTATTTATTTTCTTAGAACATAATCATGGTATTTCTTGCAGTATTCTGGACCGTTTCTGTAAAAATTGTTATTGATGGCTTGTGTTGTGTTGTGTGCTGTAACAAAAGTACCATACTGATTACAGAAAGTTTGCCCATCCTCACTATGCACCCTGCTTTCTTCAGGTACCCACTGAGTGCAGCTTACACATCAGGACATCTCAAGGTAGTGTAAGTATATTTTGCCTAAAGACCCAGAAACTCAGCAGCCCTCCTGTGGCAGCAGGTTTGCTACATACCAATTAGTTTGCAGTGATTTGTTTTTAAAAATGCCTCAAGGCCCTTTGGTTTTTGCTTTTAATATGTTATGGCAGAGCACATTCCCAGACAACTGTGCAGTTTATTCAATAATCACATCTAATGACACACGGTTTAATATGGGGGTTTCAGGGCCCTCAGGGATGTGGGGCCCGTGTTTTCTTGATTCAGGTGCCTTTTTTATCACCCACAGTGCTGAATAAAGTAAACAGAAAACATTCTAAGGGAAATACATTACTTTCTATGTGTTATCTACTTAAACATGCAACTAGTGTTTGAGTACTTATAATAGAAACCACCCCCCACCCCTTTCCAACCACCAACACCCAAAAAAAAAAACAGTGGACATTTTGTTAGAAAGACAAAATTAACATATTATTCTCTAAACATCACCTCAAATGTGTCAGGAAATCAAGCCAAAACATTTCAGACACAATTAAACAACAACCATAACAAACCAGTGACGTCACGACACCCAAATAAACACCTCGTGCCCTCTCTCTCTCTCTCTCCTCACCTTGAACTCCACAGAGAGCTGCGGTGTGTATTCCAGCGTCCACAGCGCTCGAACCAGCGACGCCAGCTGCTCGGTCACCTCTCCCCGGGCGCTGTGCCGCTCCTCGCCCCTCACATTCCCGTTCACCCTCCCGTCAAACACGTCCGACTTATACTGCTCCAGCCCGAGGTACTCGGCCAGCAGGTCCGTGTTGCTGAGGCACTGAACCACGGCGTTCATGAAACAGGTGTTGCCGTGGTTCTTCAGTCCCTGCACCCCGGGGGTCTTGTCGCCGTAGCACCACGACAGCCTGTCTTTCACCGAGCCGTGGGAAGACGACGCCGTGGAGATCTTCTTCACGGTTCCTTCCCTGGAGATCTGCAAACAGTCGTCTTTGAAACCCCCCGACGCGCTTTGCCTGAAGCCGCCATCGTCGTCCTCCGCGTCCGGCGGTTCCGCGTCGCCGAAGTGCGCCAAAGTGCCCAAAGTTTTAAGGATCCTGCCCATGAAATTCCCAAAAGACCGCAGCGATTTCCTCCTGATAAACCTTCCGGTTTTGTACTTCTTCTCCTTTCGCTTCGTCGTTTTGGGTTTCATGGGTTTTCTTACCTTGTTTTCCTTGCGGGCATCCATGGCTCTATCACTTAATAGGACAGCGAGAACCTGAAACAGGCTGTGGAGTCGCACCTGTCTGCCAGGCAGTCTACCCCTCCTCCTCCTCCTTCTCGTTCCTTCACCCTTCTCTCCACTTACCGCTGAGATGGCACCGAGTCGGCGCCAGTAAGGCACATGAGTACTGATATTATTCCCTTGACATCCCGATTATTCCCAGTCGGAGTTGGTCACCGGTCCGCGCGTTTCGATGGGTGACGCTCTCTCCAGGAACTACACGAGCTGCTTCCCTCCCTCCACATCGCAGGTTCAATTACACTTCCTCATCTATGGCTCCCAGCTCTGAATCATGCGCTGGCGGTCTTTGACTCTCTCACTCCGCCGCTATTCCTCCCTCCCTCCCTCCCTTCCTCCTTCCTCTACTGTCCATAGGGCTACGATGAATAATTTTCTATTTGGACAATCCTGTCCGCTTCCCGCCTCTCAGACATGAATTCAATTAACCTGGATTAGATTACCTTTGGTTAAACACGACGGGAAAGTTGATTCCAAGACTGGCGAATTCTTTTCATAGCCACACAGTGTCTCTGGATAGGCGAAACACACAAAACTCAACTTGTTTATTACACGGGGAGCAAGGAAGTTTTTGTCTTTGATAAGTGTCAAGCACTGTAGCCTTAAACTGCCCCCTGTAGGAACGATGACGGCATCACCTTACTTTCCCATCTTCAAAGGGAGTGAAGGACAGCATTTCTGATCTTTGTTGGATGATCACACACAGTGGCTGTCAAAAACATGAATTTAAAACTTCAACCTGACCTTATTTCTAAGCCCTACTCTTAAAATGAAGAGAAATTAGCTACTGAGAGATATTAGTGATGCATTATCCTTACTAGACAGTCTAAATACACTGGAGTGTCAACGACCACATATAAAAAAGTTACCAATTACTCTCCCTGTACAGTCCCACTGTGGAGAAAATTGAGGACCCTTTGTGTTTATTTCTGCTAAAAAAGACACATGTAGGAGATCGCCTGCTTTCTTGTACTGACATGAACTCCTGCTATCACCTGCACAGAGGGTCTACTTTTGCTTCATTCAGCTTTTAAAATACTTTTGCATAAAAAACGGCAGCATTCACAGACACAGTATCCTATAAATAGCCCAGCTGCTGTCTTCACACACATTAATGCTATTGCTGCTGCAACCGCTGCACCCTGGAACTGCTACAAAAATAAGCACAATGGATGTTAGAGGACCATTCGACTAAGACAGTTCTGGCTATTAGCAGTGATCATCCAGCTTCATTTTTGTGCTATATTCAGATTCTAATCATCTGAAGCTTAATTTCACAGCTCACCAGTACAAAAGATTAAATTTAGTGGGCCAGATGTGCTGATTTATTGAAATAGATAGTCCTAGTCCCATTTGATATTTCCATAATTCCCCTGTTGCTTTTTTCCAGCAGTGTAAGGACATTTGGCCCATCATTGTAACAAGTAAACAAATTCTGAGTCAAACTGTGCTTCTTCCAGAGATGCTCCTTTTTTCCTCTGATCCAGTGATGTTTTTGCTGACTTGGTTTATACTGCAGGTTTGCGGTTTTACTTTTTTTGGGGGGAAGCAGAGGTTAGTTATTAATTTTTTAGATTGGCCTTTTTGAACAATAGTGCAGAGAGTGGGTTCAAACTGGAGACAGTCAGAGAGGCTTCCTGATACATGTTGCCTTCCTTTTAAGCCAGGAACCTTCAGGGAATCGCTGTTGATAGATTAGCTGACAGCAGCCGTGTGCTTAAGAAACCAAGAACCTGAACCTCCTTCTTGTCTCTGCAGCAGCAGCGGACAGAAGACCCATATCTGTAAATGTAGTAATAATACTAATAATAAATGTAAATGGATAAAACAGTTGTGTTTTTACATGATCTGGTTTCATCTGCATGGAGAGAGTGTTGTACACCATTATTTCTGCTGTTAAAAAAAGTCTATAGAAGTGTAACGCAGACACTTTGATGTGAAGAAAACGTTCTCGTGCCTTGAAGGGTAATTTTAAATTCAAGTAAGTGTCCTCTGTGGATTCCCACCTATATTCAGCTCCTGTGGAATTACCACTTAAGAAACTACACTGCTGAGGGAATGTAATCTTTTCTCTTCTGTAGATATCGTCCTTTCTCTGCTGAACAAGGCAAACAGTGTGTAGTGTCGTTAATGCTTAATCAAATTACATTTATTTTCTTGAGTTTTAATACATTTGATAACATTAATATTCCCTGAATTAACATAAAGATAGCTGCTGACGGGAAAGGTTAAGGGGGAAAGTTGGAAAAATTGCAGCCTTAGTGTGGCTTTGTATGTTAAAGTGCCTTTTGTTGCTTTCACATTACATTAAGTGAAGGAGAGGTGAGCAAACCTCCACTGCAGAATTGCTCCATCTGCACTGGTGCTGATTAGGGTGCTATTGTTGAAGAGCTTGACACTGGTGATACAGCCAGTGGGAGCTATTCTTTAAATGGGTTACTACACCTTCCTTGTAGTCCAAAACCCTCAACAGCTTGTCATCTTCTCCTGCCTGGAGAATTATTTTAATAACCAGAAAAGTCTGAGTAGGAGCACACTTTGTTATATCATATAAAAGATGACAATAACACATGAACGCAGAGAACAAGAAAAAAATTCTGAGCATTTAATGATACAAATCCTCAGCTTAAGGGTATAAACAGAAGCTTTGTCCACAGAAAAAAAAAATCTTGCTTCGATCAGTACTGAATGAGGAAAAATGTAACGGATGACTGTCTATTTACTGAGTGCATGGAAACAGCATAACAAGCAGCAGATGTGTAATGGACCATTAGGGGTCACAAAATGTTTGCCATCATGTGAGATGTGCATGCCATTAATGGATCCAGCACACGAGTCCTCACGGTTCTCCGACGAGAGCATCGTCACACACCCTCCAGTAGGAAATCTAGAGTATGAAGTTAACACAGAACCCTGAAACACAGTTGCAGGTGTTGTTCCTCACACACTTTTATTTATCACTGCTATCGTTTATAGAGGACTTGGTATCCATCCGAAAGGTAGACACAAACTGATGCTGAGTTGGTTTGTGCCATGCACTAATATTGTGCAGTTTTTTTCTTAAGGGTAACACATAATTCATAAATGCCGCATTACCTTCTGATCTTTTTTTCTGTTGTAGGATGCAGGTGACCGCTTTTCTATCGCTGTCAGAAATCATATACCCTGCACTACACTCACTATGTGTACTATTATTTAACATACCTTTGTCTGAATAAACTACTGTATGTATCTTTTTCGACACATTGGTCAGCGTGTATCATTTCACTTCCTAACAGTCCTCTTGCTGACTGGAGATATGCAAATGTCATGATCTTTGCTGATGACAAACTTATGTAAAAAATATAAAAATTGTTATGCATACTTGAATAAAAGTGTTATTAAAGAAATGTCATCATTGCTGTCTGTCATTGGCTGTTATGCTCTTGTCATCACCACTGTGTTACATTGTAGGATAGTTATGCTTGCATAGTGTCCTGTGCTTGCATACTTTAATATTGCTTTGTAAAAAATAAATATCTCACATACTTCTGATTTAGAAGCCTACTAAGGTTTTGGTCGAAACGATCTAAAAGATCTCACTTACTGTTTTAAAGTACTGAATATCATGTTAGTTTGAAATATTGGTTGCAGCCTCTATTGTCATCCTGTTGTTTCATCAATTTCATCTCTACCTTTCTCTGTCTTAACCATTTTCTACAGTGGTAATATGCAATATGTGACCTCAGACTACCCTAAACTACATTTACTGCTCCATTATTCTTGATTGAGAGACCTCTAGAGGTAGACTTTGGATATTGTTTGTAAGTGCATTTAAGTTCAAATATGTAAATAAAATAGTCAAATTTTAAGTAACAATTTAACATTAAATAGTTTCTGTTAGTTTTTTACTTTTTATTATGCTACTTTTGTACTTCAGTACTTGAGTTAATGTACACCGTTACATGCCATCACTGTCTCTCACATTATAACAACTGAAACTGTTTGCTGATCTGAAGGAGATTTAATCATCCGCTGAGCTTTGCAGCTGTCAAAGTTTCAAGTATCACAAAAGCCAGTTGTTAACTGTTGTTATTTATAGCATAGGCAGCAGAAACATCACAGAATCACACACAACCATGTGTCCTTTCTTGTCATTCTATGACTAACCTCATTACATTTTAAAAGTTAGGTACAGTAACCGTCCTCTGAGTCATCCCGTATGAATGAGATTCCAAAAGAAGACTCTGTGATACGTCTTAACACTGATCTCACAAACACCGGACTCAATTACACACAGAATTAAATAGACTGGCTATTTGTGAAAGGAAAAGTTCATATTACACAGAGCTGCTCAGAAAAAGCCCAACACTTATAAGAAAAGCACTCTGAGACAGGATTTCATTTCCCTGCACAGGATGGAGTCTCTTGAGCTGAAGAAGGAGAAACGCAATCTCACACAGACGTATCAAATACTGTTGATTATTGTGAAATGAAAGTGCAACAAAAGGCTAGTAAGAAAAAAATGAATCTTATATGTAGTTTCAGAGCTGCAGAGTGACTCTGACCCTCACGAATCAGAGGAACATTACTGTGGCGCTGCTTGAAACTACAGTATTCCTCTGACACACATGGGCTTATTCAGATGGAATGGCCTGCTGATATCATTTCCAGCAAATAACTATGCAGAACATAATTCAGGAAACAGCCACAACCAGAGGGGAAAAAAGGTTCATTATGAACCCCAAATGCAAAACTCTGAAATCCTTCCTCTTTTAAACCTGTATTAAAATAAGGTGAGGCGTACAGTTGCACAGAATATGCAAATTCATTCAGCTGAGGTGAGTGTTTACATTCATGAAAGCAGCATCTTAGATCCTCTAAGAATACTGCTAATGAGACACAAAGATGTTTATGTACGGAATTCTGTATTTCCCCGTATGGCCAAAGTTAGTGTAACGCTTTTCCTCCTACTCCCGCATGTCATCCCTTCCTCCTTGCCACAGTCACAACCTCTCCCCCCTTCCTTATCTCATTTCAGCAGCTTGTTAGAGACTCCCACCTGTGTGACTTGTTTTGGCCCATCTGTGTTCCCTTCACCTCAGTCAGGGAAACTGGCCTACAGCCACAACATGGGCCACCAGAAAATTAATTACACACAGCAAGCAAAGGCTACTGTTGCTTCTGCTCACAGCGTAACCACAAACGACCAGAGTACAGCTGCCTCAGCCACAGTGAAGATTAACATCAGTAAATCTTTAAGCTTATGGCTCTTAAAAATATACACTAACACTGGAATCACAAAATTATGAAGCCTTGCTAGTAAGTTTTTCTTTGTCAATAACAGGTTATTCATCACACATGTATTGTGTAAGTATGTGAGGTTCAGTTATTTCTGTCCCTACCAGTCACACACTTCTTGTACACCTTTTTGAGAAGTCATCCATTTTATCTCATTTAGTCTTTCAAGGATATTATTGATTTAACACAAAAAGGAATGATCATGTGATTCAGTGTGGCCCTGTCACTATTTTAGAGTACAAGTGTGACTCACACGGTGTAAACTGGCACAACGAGAGCGCATTATAAGTTTAAGATTAAGTACCTTTTATGCACCTCAACTATTTATTTAAGTTACAGTTGGCTGAAAGAAAAAGAAGCACTACCTATCTTTTGACCTGAAAAGGATAATGGAGCAAAGAAGCAGCTTTCAGCAACAATCTCCGGCCACATGGCTACACTTTTCATGCCTAAATCTAAAAAGTTACACGGTGATTTCACGGACACAGGAATGACAAGACATCAGAGTTTGGAACATGGGTTTGCTGACTACCACAGGCAGCTGAACAGCAGTCTGGCCAAAAGTGGACGGAAAAGCTGGTGAAGATATACTGCAGGTTAACGAGTTCCATGGCAGGCAGGTGTGAATGATCAGCCAGGTGAGTGTAATCAGTCCAGAGCCAGGGAGGGAGGGTCACGCCCACAGCACACACACACAGGGAGAGACGCACAGAGAAACAGAGGGGAGAGGAAAAACACAAGGAACACTGGGAAACACAGTTCATACCAGATGAAGTGTTTGCAGACTTGAGCGTGCTGAGCTGAGCTGCTTTCTCTGCTTTTAAAATCTCCCCTTGTAACCTCTGAGCAGTTTAACTTCACATAACGTAGGTAAAAGGGTCCCTAGCTTATGTATGCTATGCTAATTTTTCATGTGTGATGTCAACCTTTGATGTTATGATACTGAAGTTATCTTGTAGCCATAAGCATTGTAACCATTTTTACCTTTTCTCGAGTAGGTTTCTCAATTTATAATTTTAACTTTTAGTTAAGTCACCATTGCAGTTATTTTACTCTTAATTGAGTATTGATTTTCAGTATTTTACCCACAGCTGCTTGCCACTGAGAATGCCAACTGTTTCGTTACGTTTCTTTGGGGATACAATCTCTGATATATGTGTGTGTGTGTGTGTGTGTGTGTGTGTATGTGTGTGTGTGTGTGTGTGTGTGTGTGTGTGTGTGTTTGTATGTAAAAAAAATTAATTAAAAATAAATCAGTAGTTTAAAAAAAAAAACTGTAACTGAAAGACAAAATAAACCATGCCACTTTCACTTCTGTCCCCTGTTAAAAGCAGAGTTAGCAACATACTGTGTCCACTAAATGCATCAACCAAAAAGCATTATAATTCCTCCCAAAATATTTTTTTATTAAAACAACTACTCTTACCCTCCATATTGTCTATTTTTTCTCTCTTCTACTCTCCTCTCTCAGTTCTATTGGTTTGCTCTCTGTGAATTAAATCACAGAGGCATGCTGGGATGTGATGAAGGGTTGGAGTACGGAGAGGAGAGGAGAGAGAGAACAGAGTGTTGGTATTTGTTCTCCCAGACAGAGCGCCTGTGTCCTGGGATGAGCAGATGGTGGATCTGGCTGGCACTCGGGTGGCACAGGCACATCCGCAGGAAGGCACGATCGCTGTCTATCTCCTCCCTCCTCCTCTCCCTGAATCCCTCCTTCTCTCTCACTCCCTCCGCTCACTCAGCACATCCACAGCGCTACGTTAATCAGCACAACTTGTCCTCACTTCTCAGCATGCAGGGGAGGAAACGACATGGGTTCCAGTGTGTGGCAGAGTTCAACAGTCGAGGATGAAGTGCACAATCAAGGAAACAAGCATTTCATTCTGTCACTGTTTGCTTATGAACCTAAGTAAACAAGTGGTGCAGATTTAATCAAAATTACTCACAAAATAAAAGACTTAAAGAGCTAAGTGTGTTTGTCACAGCGACTAGCAGCCAACACAATGGCCCAATTATGTTGAGCTGAGAAACAAATTGCAAGCTTTTCATACTAATCTATGGAAATGCAAGTATATGTATGTGTGTGTGTGTGTGTGTGTGCGTTTGCGTGTATGATTGTGCAAGTCTTCACTGTGCTGCTTCAGGCTGATCTTAACAGAGCAGCAGGCTTTTCTCTCATGCACACTGACTGAGGATTATAATAACAGTAACAACATAATGAGACATCTAGATTACGACTGTTGAGTGCCACAGTCTCTTTGCACCCTGAGGGATTTTCAATCATTACAACCATTACACAGTTTTTTTTGTTTTGTTTTTTTTTTCCCTGAGAGGCATGACAGCTGGGTTCACTCTTTAACTCTTATATAAAGCCAACTAAAACAAATTATCAGGTAAAGACACATGGGGACATTTCTGAGACAGCAGAAATGAGAATTATTGATTAAGATATAAATTGAATAAAAAACAACTACAAAAACAAGCCCACTGAAATTGCCTCAAAAATCTTACACTTACACAATACCAGGAAGTGACAAACTTGTTTCAGCATCATGTAGGCTATTTATTTTTCTGTTGAAATTTCACTGTTCATGTTGCACTGTGCAATGAAGACATCAGTAAACAAGAAAAGCCACACATATAACATAACGGGAAAAAAAAAAAAAAACCTTGAGGTTCACAATCCACGCACAAATCCTGAATGGAATTCAATAGGCAAAAATGAGGCAGAATTGTGACAGCCAAGTATTTTGAGCTGCATTGAAAAACAAAATGTACTCAAAACTCATGGCCACTTCTTCTCTTTCTGCCTTCAGTGTGCTAGTGTCGACTATATGATACAGCGTCTGAATCACCAAGCTCGCCACACGACAAGCATGTGACGGTGAGGCACTTTTCAGAAAAAAGAGATTTTTAAAAAAAAACTTCTACCTGAAAAGATCATGTTCTCTATAACCATTACATACACTGTTCCTTGTTAAATTACTACATTGTAAATGTACTCAAAGTTGTAACCATTTTCTACATCTGTTATTCTCTAAATGGGATGCCATTTGGATATTAAAGATCCCCACCACATTGTAATCCTTTCTACTGGATCGTACCGGTCTACATTCACCAGGGGTTTAATGATACTAAGTAGCTTATATGTCAATGACCAAGCACCACAAATCACAGCTATTCTATGTGCTGATTGTGGACCCTCCTGCCAGTAATAAAGCTCCTGCAGGCTGACAGAAAATTCAGAACATATGGCTTCTCAGTAGTTAATCCAAATTTAAACAACAAAGGTACTTCAAAATGCAACCTTGCAATTTATATGTCAAATGAGTGGGGATGCAGAATGTCATTGCGAGGACACAGTGAATCCTTTGCTTTAACCTGATGCCATAATAACCTTATGATCTGAACGATTTAAATCGATCATGCAAAATATGTAAAAGTGACAGGATCCAGACCAGCACTGCCATAAGTTCTCTATTTACTAACATGATCCAGGTGAAACCACCCACAGAAACAGGTTTGTCCAGGTCTCACTGATCACTATATACAGAAGATTTATCTAAATCAAAGGTGTTGTTTTCTTGGATGTTTATTGCAAGAATATAAAATAACCGAATGAATAGTTCTACTTTTCAATGAATTTCATTTACTGAAACAAAATACAAATCAACATGCAGCAAACCAGTCAATATGCCTTATCTCGACCCAGGGCGGCCCAGCATTCTCTTCTTCCTTCTCTTTGCTGCTGGCAGTAAACCCAGTAACAAAACTCTCTCACAGTGATGTTTTCATCAGTAACAAGCTCTGATAAAGGGATACTGTTATCAGTTACAATCAACTCTATTTTAAACTGCTAAAGTCAGCTCACAAAAACTGAAATATTCCTCTCTGACAATTGCAGGCAATTCTTCTGCTGTTGTCCCCTCACCAAGGCCTGCTGAAGGGGGCATTATCAATCTACTTGACGAGGGCAGATATAACCACAGGTGCTTCCACGCTGCACATTTGTTTTGTGTTTCCATCACCAGCAGCACTGACTGCTTCCCATAGTATGAGAAACAAAAGGTAGCCTGAGGAACACCAAATTTCACTGTTGCATGTCCTTGGTGTGTTTTAGGTCATTTGTGCTAAGTTAAAGCAGACTAGGTTTTTTAATAGTGAAAAATTGACCTTTTTTTGTTGCTCTAAGGTACAAGATCTCTGTGCTGAAACCATCAGTGTCACCATGAACGAGTTTTTGTTCAACTGTAAAAAGAAGAAAGAAATGGCATGAAAAGTGTTTTTGGTCAAAACAAAGTATTGGTATAATAAGTTATTGTTAGGTATTCTGATTGGACAATACCTTATAATAACTCCCACTATATGTGCTGCCTGTCCAGTACATCCATACACTAAACGGGGAGAGGGACCCCTTTAATCAGTATTGGCCCTTATAAGTTGACAGGGACAACCCCATGTGTATTTGTGTTATATTCAACAAAGTGCAATGCAAATGTGCAATGCATTAATTTTGACTTGCATTGTCTTCACCTAATTGGTGGTCTATTGATAAAAATAACGTGACTTCAAGTCTGATTGATCAAGTAAACCCCAGATTATAGCTCAAATGCAAAATCTATGACTGCCTACAGCAGAATGTAATATATCTAGAAAGAATAGATTACTCTTCCAAGGCCATTAAAAAGACTGTCCACAACATCATTTCCCACAGTTGATTAGCTACTCAACACTGCCCCCACCTGTCCGCAGTTTTCTGCAAGAAATTGTGGAGAAATTTAATTGCTCCTTAATAATCAAATACAATGAGGTATATCCAGCCTTGCTGCTGATGTAAACGCAGATTACCTCTGTACTCATGGAAAACTATGATCAATCTGACCCAATAACTCCAAGCAACTGAGCTTTCTGCACTTGAATAGAAAAAAATCATTTCATTTTAAGGTATAGCTCATTAAAAACATAGCATGTTTTTTTTTTTTTTTTTTTTAAATGCGGTTCAAATTAGTGAACAACTTCACAAAAAATAATTTTACAACATATCCTTCAAATAACAATGTGCTTAGAAAACATTTCTTTATCTTGTCATAAAAATGGTGCTTCTTAATTCCAATTGATCTTTATACTTTTGCCATGAAATGTTGTTTTTTTTTATTATGAACTGTAACTGTAATTAATTTTATTAGCTAACAACACAACACAGCACAAATGTTTTAATTTGGTGTAAATCGGATAAGGGTATTGTATAAATATACAGCCCAAATCTGCATGGATCTATAATGGTATATCTTCATATTTGGTGATGTTTTAATATGATTTCTCTGCCCTAACAAACATGCCTATGTTTAAAGGAATGGCCCTGATCTGAACAACTTTGTAATGATGAGGTGTTCAAGATCAAGAAAACAGGATATAATTTGAAACATTTTTCCTCACTTATATTAACTGTTTGTGGCATTTACAATTTTGCACACTTTATCAGTCTGACAGAATGGTAATATAGCAGATAAGAGTAAAAGGCACAACTTACATCATCATGATTTACACCCCAACAGCATGTTACTTTCCTCCTTTTCTGTTTGTCCTTATGTTTTCAGTGGTTTGTAAGTTTGAGGCAGGAGGGTGTTTGGCTCTCTCTCTTTAAAGAGGTGTTGCAGTATGACATCATTATATACAACTTCCATATGCTAGCAGCTACATTAACCTAATCATGAAAGAATGGAGCAATTCACAGAGTTTCTCCTGTGTAACAAATCATGTGTTTTGTACCTCATAAAACATTCAAAGATTTTCACCTTTCACTCGAAAGAACGGAAACTGCAGATGTTTTTTTCCCTGTCTCTGTCAAGTCTGATTGTCCACAGCCGGCTGAAACATGAAGCAGTCGTCCTTGTGCGAGAAACCATCAACTCTCTGGAAGACCAGCTGCTTCGGCATGATGAGCGTCACACACTTCTGTACCCATTTTAAATGTCCAACCGTGATTTCCCACAGAGGGCGCAAAATGACCTGTAATATATTCACTGGAAAATGTGTTCAATGAGCTGAGCTGAGTCAATGAGCTCTGTGGGTTTATTGTTTCACAAAAATCATTGATAATTAAAATTACTTAAAAAAATTTTAAAAACCCCAAATTCTTCTTATTATGATTATTCTAAGAGGCATGTTGACAACAAAAGGCCTAACAATGATACTTTATTTGTGTGGAGTCAGAAAATTGGCCAAGTTTTTCCTGATCATCAGGCAGATCTGAGTGCTTCTTATCTGTTAGCACAATGTATGAACCAAACCCTAAAGCCACTGTGGCCAATCAAAAGTTTGATTAGCTAACCACAACTAGAGGTTTGTCTATTTCTCACCCAAAAACTGTAACATTGATGGGGACTGTGATGTTGGACTACGTGAGAATGACTGTACATTTATGTGTAAACATGCAAATAGTCCTTTCCCAAAGTACTGATGACTACTGCACTTTCAGATCAGCTTCACTGCAGCTTATTAAACACAAAGACAGTTAGAGTTGACCAAAAAACTGTTTGTGCTCGTAAGTGACAGTTTTACGTGTTTTTCTTTGTTTGTTTGCTTGTTTTTCCCAAAAAGCTTGGTGTATGACTTACAAATTAGACATCTGAACCCAACATACAATCTAGCATTTTACCACATTAAGCAGCGAGTACTTTAAGAAATATGAGTGTATCAGAAAGAACATCAACTGCAGATCTGAATTGTAATACATGTACTAATGTACTGGCTTTAAAATTACAAAAAAAAGTTAGTAGTACCAAACAGCAGAGGGTTACTGCATCATTTTTAGCTTTAAACCTTTCAGGTCAAACAACCACACTGTGTGGAACAGTAAGATTATGACTGTGGGTGTCTAAAGAGGTCAGTGGTTGACCTTTGACACCAATATTGCTTTAAGCCAGAAGAACTCCCTTGAACTTGGGGGTTTAAACAGATAATACTTGCGTCTACATAAAACTGCTAAGTGAAAGGAAAAATCTTACATTGGTAGGCAAGTCACTCCTAAAAACAAAAACTGAATTTTTGTAAGAAATATATTGAAAACCATCAACTTAAAAAAAACCCCTCATACTTTCAACATACTTAAGTTTTACAACATAAGCTCATACCCACAAGCTGGACTTAAAACAGACCGCAGTAAAGTACATATTTACACATTTTATAAAAGCTTAACTTCTTTTCTCTATTTTTCATACCCTTATTTTCACACTGAGAGCTCACCTCTTCTTCTCTCCTTTAAACTTTTCTCAGAACTGTTTATGCTGGAAATACCTGCAGAGGAGAGAAAACCCCATGACCATATGAGTCAACCATCAGACCAATATCTGTTTTCCAAACACAGGATTAAAAATGTTTTAGTTTTTGTGGTTCATTTCTCTTTCTTGGTACTTGGGGTAAATTTAACAATTTTAGACTTACCTAGCCAATGGGTCTGTCATTTTTATGGTTTGCTGCTTCATCACTGGCCAGATAAGTGAAAAAGAAAGCATGTAACAGATTATAAATGTATCAAGATCATAAAAACAATAATATGAATTAGATTGCTGTTTACTTACAGAGTTTGGGAAAGCCTGATGGTGCTGTCATGTTGAGCTTTAGTCCGGCATAATGAAATGACTGATTTGCTGCTTACAGGATATTAAGATGATGTTCAGGGACAAATCCAGGAGGGCGAACATAAACATTTTATTAAAGTACTATGTTCTTATGTTATGAATGTTTTTACTGGCCCTTAACTGTCGTTTTTTAAGTAAGCAAAATGAGACTTAACTGCTTGAAATCCCACACAAAAACAGATCTTATACTCATTTTAAAAATTCTTTACTTGCAATAGCCTTTATATTAAGATGGTTTTATTTGTGGCTGACAAACTTATCAGACAGTCTTTTTTTAGCTCATTGTTCAATTCACATCTGCATCTGCACAAAAACATTAAGGATATGAGGAAATCTATTTTGTTTTTACTATGTAGTGAGCAACAACACTATGTAACGTAGCCAGTTACTGACATTACCATGAATGTAGATAGTATCACAAAGAAAATCAATGGATTACATAACTGCACAATATAAATGCTATACATCAATATCTGAGTTTACATTTTTGGCTTAACTGGTATTAGTGATCTTACAGCAAGTTTTCCTTGTTGATAATAATGAGACTTTTACTCAAAAATGCAGTCTGGCATCTCTGTTAAACATCTGGTTGCACAGACTTGGTCTATCTATCATCAGTCTGGCTGTGTGTCAGATAAGAGTTTCAGAGCTTCTGGCAGGGCAACATTACTTTGGTACTGACAGATCTTTTGGTAAGCAATAAAAATAAACTGATTTCAATTTTTTTTTAAATTTTATAAAAAGATCCCTCCCACATACAGCAGCGTGCTTAAAAAGCCACAAGATCTGTTTAACCGAAATAACTGTAAATGTGTATACAAAAAAATAACACTGATTTCAACTGCCATCGTCATTCATTAAACATTGAAAAAAAAAACAAATCTGATGCCATGTTTTTTTGAAATACAGAGAACAATGAGTCTTAAAAATGAGTTGTGATGGTAAATCAGAATACTAAACATTTGTTTATTTTAGCTATTTCACTTTTATTTTCAACTGCTAGGATTTTCAGTGGGTCCTTCAAAGTTTGATATGTCTTTGGATGAATCCATGGACATCTGTCTGTGTGCATGTGTTCTCCGGTGTCTGCTAAGAGAATGGCTCCATGAAAACCTGCGACCGCAGGTGAGGCACAGATAGGGTCTTTCTCCTGTGTGTGTTCGCTGATGTTTTGTTAGTGACTTGTACCGTGTGAAAGTTGCCCCACATTCATTGCAAATATATTTCTCTGACTTAATATGAACATTTTGTTCGTGCTCTTTCATATTGCCCAGCTGTGAGAAGCCTTTACCGCACACGGGGCACAGATGTGGTTTCTCTCCTGAGTGGGTCAATCCATGAATATTCAGATCCTGACGAGAATAAAATCCCTTTCCGCAGATACTACATTTGTATGGTCTCTCCCCTGTGTGGCTCCTCATATGTCTTTTTAGTCCTTCTGAGCGGGAGAAGCAGCTCTCACAGAGGGTGCATCTGAAAGGTTTTTCCCCTGTGTGAGAGCGAAAGTGGCGACGGAGCTCAGAGGCCTTGAAGAAGCACATGCCACAGTCTGCACAGCAGTGAGGTTTTTCTGGCTGCTCCTCGTGCGTCTTTTCGTGTGCTCTGCAGTGACCAGACTCAGAGAATCCTTTCCCACAAACAGAGCAGGTGAAAGGCCTCTCTCCAGTGTGCATTCGCTTGTGACGAACAAGTTTGTTAAGTTTACTGAAGGTCTTCATGCAGTACGAACACTGATGAGGCACCTTTGGTTTCTTTGAGTGTGTGCGCTTATGTCTTTCTAACTTTGAAGGCCTGTTAAAAATTTTCCCACAGTCGGGACAGGGGTGCTTGTTAGTCCTAGTGTGGCAATTCTGGTGTCGAATTAGTTTCTCTTGTTGTGTAAAACTCTTCTCACAATGCTGACACTGATGGAGGACCTTAGGCTTCCTTGTGTGTACCGGTTTATGCCTCTCCAGCTTTGATGGTCTGTCAAATACCTTGCCACAGATGGTGCAAGGGTAACACTTGTCGGATATGGCACTCTCTGGTAGTTTGGAGTTCTCAGTCTCAGTAGTTGTTGAAGCATCATTAGAATCAGATTCTGACTGGACCTTTAAAACAACTTCCCTGGAACCTGAGGATCAATCACACCAAAGAGTATTAAAAATTGATCAGAAAAAACAAGAGGGAAATACAATCATGATGTTTAAAGGGGATTAATATTATATAGTGAATAACATTAGATAAAAAAAACAAAAGAAACAAGTGAGAAATAGAGATTTCTGTGATGGATTTTACAAGGTCAGAATCCAACTGCAGAGTCCTGTGTGAGAATAACGTGCCATCTACATTTATCCGGTTGGGTCACTTATTTCTTTATCCATATTCAAATATGGATTAAAAATTTTGGAGGGAAAATATAAAATAAAATTTTTAAAAAAATTTAATCACACTTGCAATCTGGTGCTGAAAATCAGCTACACAACAGATAACTGATGTGTTTACCAAATAGATGTATAAAAACAAAGAAGCATTAACACTTACTTTCCTCTGAAGATTCTGTTTTAGAGACAGATGCAGTTTCAGGGCCCATGACTGCAGCCTGTTTACCTAAAACACAAACACAGAAACAAATAGAGGATTTAAAAGATTACATAAGTATATCAGATCAGTGATTCAGTGTTGGTCTTGCAAATTGTGTAAAACTTGCCCCTGCACCAACATCACATTTTTTACTGGTATAGATATTTAGTAAGCAAGAAAATGTAATTAAGACTTATAGGCTAATGTAGATTCCATCTGATATAAACACATAACAAAAACAAACAATCTTGATAGTGATTAAATATTTGCCTGTTTTTAAACTATGACAAAAAAGCACAAGAATACAAATTTTTGGACTTCAGTGTCATGTTTTGTATATATAACACTTACTAGGTAAACTTTGCAAACTTGTATTATCTATCCTAAGACTCAATGAGCTGGGATCATGACATATTAACAAAATACAAGATGTTGTTGTGATGACAGAAAGAGAAAAAAAGTTTCAAAGTTGATTTCAAAAAGTTCCTACTACACTAAAAGCTGGGTTGAGTCTAGCTGAAAGTTTACTTTTAAAATTTTTCTCCTTGACAAGATCCCCATCATCTCTGAAGATCCATAGTGGGTTACTTTATCAGCACCACCAACTCTGGAGACAGATAACTTACAATAGCCTAAATATGACCCACCACACAGCTAATAAGCTCGGCTAATTTTAACTCGGACTTTTGGAGAATTAAAAATCACACCAGCAACGTGGAACTTATTTGACAAACTTGGAGGAGACTTGAGGGAATGAGAGAAAAGATGACACTAAACTTTGAAAATCTAACAACGTTAGTGTTACATGATATAACGTTAAAGAGTGCATCACTATTTATTATTATAATTCAAATAATATTGTATTATTTAACCTTAACCTGGCCAGTGCTAATCTAGAAAACACCATATGTTGACCATGATGATCCAATCTCGGCAAACGGGCAGAACAATTAGGATTATTCCCCGACCGCTGTATGATTAATGCAAGCCATTTTACAGCTGGAGTGTCATTAAAAACACCAAGAAGATTGCTGTTAATCTCGGACACATGCACACAGAAGGAGCTAAGCAACGTTAGCTAACTTAGCTAAAGCTAACGTTGTTGTCGCGTTAGCTAAAAAAGCTCTTCAGTATTAAGCAGGGTATGACATATTGGGTCCCACCTCTGTATAACAATTGTAATAACCGAAGGCTGTCACATCTTTAGTCCGGGACGTTTGAAACTTAACCACTTTCTGAAGAAAGCTAGTCGCAGCAGCTTGCTAAACAAGCTATACAGCAGTGATGCTCGTTCACTTGTACGGTACCTTCAAATGCCTCACGTAAATTCGAAAGTTAAAATGCTTCCTAAAAAGTTTACTATTGTTTACAGTTCATGTACCGAATACCTTTTCTGCGCAGTGTTAGAGTGAAAGGCGGTAAAAACGTATTATATACCATGTAATATTTTATTCAAAGAAAAATTAGTGGACCGAGGTAAACAGTGGCCACAGATATAATCCATACATCGAGATCATAGAGTGACATAGAACTGCATCCAAACCATTGAACAACAAGCACTGTCGCTGTTTGCATCATGTTTATTATTCGGACTTAAAGTATTTGTCTGTTTTTCCAAAAATAAATCAAACAACAAATAAACAAACAAACGAACATAAAAAAATCAATTAAAGCATTTTTTCATTGCAAGATGTGAACGTTAACACTCTTAACAGTTCCAAAAACAAGATTTTTGAATTTTTTTTTTTTTTTTTTTTTGGACCATGGCGCATCAACTCGGTCAAATCTAACAAATTATATCTACCTTAGATCAAAATGAGAATATGCGTGAAAATTACATACCGTGTGGTGTATGACTAACTTATAAATTAACAAGAGAGCTCAGCTCAGACAGAGTTAGACTTAAGTAAAGATGTTTTGTCCCTTATATACACATATCTCTATACAGTAAAAACACAAAATGGTAACAATACTGGTAGACTATCTTCATAAGATATCAGACACAGAAAAAAATGATCATAAAGTAATAAAAAAAGTGCATAAAGTTTAAATGGGTATTAAATGCAAATAAACTGCAAAGTAATAAGAGAAGAACAAGGTAGAATTAGGTAGGGCTATATACATCAATGTATTAGATAACTCTTAGATGACATTAATGAAAAAAAGAAATAAATCTTCAGCAATGATTATTAATTATGATGATTCCAACCTCACTGCTCACACATCAGTCCAACTTTATTTGTTATGTTAAATTGCACTGAGCTCCTGTAGCCCAGTGGAATTCTTTTGTAGCTAGTGCTTTTTATTTTATTTTGTTAATTGTTTTTTTAATCAATTAATCGATTAATCGATTTTTTTTCTGAAATGGGAATTATTTACTGTGGGCCTGTAAGTCCCAATACAACAATGTAAATACATACACAAAACTTGACTTGATGTGTACACAAGTCAAGCAAAAACTCACTCAATTGCTTCACAATATGTGCATAAATGAGCGTTTCACAAAATAAATGTTGGAAATTTTCATAGACCCAAATAAACTGCATCAAGAACACTACATTCGATGTTTAAGGGTGCTCTACTGTTATTTTACTGAGGGAGTAAAGTGTGAGAAAAGGAAATAGAGTTCTGGATGCCCCACACTTCCAGAGCCTGGATCTTGAAATGTCCTTTGCAGAGTGGGCTGCTCTTGAATGTGTCACAAGGTTGTGAGTGTCCTCCATCCAGGTTTTCTTGTAGGTGGATTGCATGGCCTCCGTCACCACCTAAGTAAAGACACATAAATCAGCACTGCATCAACAACGTACTTGTCATCTGAAATCACTGTTAAGTAGACTTTTACTTAAAATCCTGTTTACTCTTCTAACAGTGTGTTGACCTGACATACCAATAATGAACTGACGGTCGCTGCCTGCTATGAACATAGAGGCTTGTTGTTCCTTCGGTCTCTTTGGCTCTTTGGCAGTCATGGGTTCCTCTGATGGGGCAGTGAAGGGAATCGTCAGATAACTGGGATCCTGGGGCGTTCCAGCTGGACAGGTCAGATTCGTGGGGGCTGTGGTGGAGGGGACTGTGGAGCAGCCACTATTGGAAACTTCAGAGGAGGCCTTGTTTCTCCCTTGAACCATCTGAGTGGCAGCTCTTCTGGTCATTATGTTGACCATGGCCTGCTGGTAGCGCTCCATGCTTGGACAAAGCTGAAAGTGTAAACAAATTTCTTAACAATTGTTGCATTGAGGCATTCCATTACATCCGCTGACTTATACACGCTGCAGCACACAAAAGTATCAGAGTTAAAACAAGAAGGAGAAACCAGGAATATGTCTCACCGTAAACACAAAACATTCTCCGGTCCCAAAGTATGTAAGTCCCTCACAGTCATGCCTTCTTCTTTCTATCACATCTGTCGACAGAAAGGCACCAAAGACCTGAAAGAATGAAAAATACCAACGTTTTGGAAACATGCAAAATTTATTCCATAAAACTAATTTAATAATCATTAGCATCATACATCTTTTGTTCAAATCTAACATCAAATCAAAAGATTAGTACATAGCACAAAATTATTACATGTATTCCAATATTTAATACTGTGATTTCTATTTTTACCTCTTCATCCACAGTTTTGATAATCAGCACCACTGGTTCGTGTCCCTCCACACGTGAATAGAATCTATATGCAAGAAAAAAAAAGTATTATTTGTAATATCCCACACAACTGCTTAATATTAATATCATATGTAAAACAAATGTACAACCGAAACTCACTTAAGAGTTGTTGTTTGTTTAATAAACAATGTAATGAAGTTAGTGGTAGATATAGAAAATGGAATCACTAATCTACTTTGGGGTGGATATAAAATTAAGAAAAAAAAAACTCATCAGAGTTAATAATCTGAATTTCTTTTGCATTTTCTTTTGTTTTTTAAAAATGATTGCTCTACATGGGGGATTGCTTTTGTTTTACTGTGTTTAACAACACAAAGGACAGTTGGAATGCACAGTGAAGAGTAAGTAGTTCATCCTGAGGTTTTTTACATAAACAGCATTTTCCACTACTGAAGTGTCACTTGACTTTCACACAAAGCAAACATGTTGATAGTAAAAACACACTGCCTCTTATGGTTACCTAACTAGATTGGGGAGTTTGTTTTTCACTGCTGGGACCTGGTGTTCAGCACCTATTGATCCATGGTGACCTGACCTCATTTAATAATGAAAGTGTAAAAAGAAAAAAATAAGATATATGAACTAGGATATCTATAATCCGAGCATGTGAAGTGAAACTTGTTAGCTCTCTGTCTCCTAGATGATTTTTTTAAAGGGATTAAAGTGGTGAACAAAAGTTACTCACGAAGCAAGACTCCTTCCATGTTCAGCTGTACTAAACAGCCTGATGGGACTGAAGAGGGCAAAGCGCTCAGGTATCCAGGCCCAGATGACTCTCATCCCAGTGCGTGTCACAACACTGGAGGTGAAGTTTGTAAAATCCACCGTCTCAACAGACTGCCTATAAGAACATGGGAAAATCTACGATAAGTATGTGAACTGACATTAGATGAATGTAACAAGTTTCTGTTTCAGTATGAACCACTGCTTAAAGCTAGATTATTTTCATCCTGTAAAGCTCATCCTTTATAAAACATACTTATAAGCATATGGACCAATAGGTTTCTTATTTTTATTCCACTGTCTGATCTGAATTTATTTCTGTACCAACCCACCTCTTCTGGTGTATGCTGATGCCTTTTTGCATGAGAGAGTCCTTGTTGGCATTGAACAGGAGGTTGAGCTCCCTCCGTGTGGCTATGGGAATCATGAGGGCCTTTTCCAGAAGCTTCTCAATCGTGCAGTGGCGAGCTACATTCTGCACAAACCTCTTTATGTCTGTCCTGAAGTCCTCCACATCTGCCACTCGAGACGATACTGATACTTTATAGAGGCTGAGCAAAGCCAACGCCACTCTACAAAAAAAAAAGTGAAATGCTTAGTTAATAACAAGTCAAGAGGCATCACATATTCAGACTGAAGAACTTAGCTCAGATGTAATAATGCAGCAGCAACCAACCTGTAGAGGACCTTGTAGCCCTCCAGTAGATAGACATCCAGCACTCTGATGGCATATGTGAATGGAAGGTCTGCAAATATCCACATGATCCAGTCAGAGTAAAACTCAAAGAGGTTCTGGTGAGAGCTGGCGATCAGCTTACGGATGCCTCTGCAACATCTGTTTGCAAGGTCTCCAAAGGTCATACAGGAGGCGCGGTACGTGAGGAAGGTCTGATCGATGTAACGCTTGTTGGGGTCATTGTAACAGATAAGACGGGACACGCTGTGGAAACACTCAGCTTCATCCTCACTGAAATGCAGGATGAGGGAGACCAATTCAGGCAGGATGGGGCAGAAGTTCATGTCTGGGAAGTAGTCGCCGAGGCAAAGAAGGATCTTTTTTACAGAGTTCAGGCCGGCTTTGTTGAGACAGTATCTGAGTAAGAGAAGAACAAGAAACTTACTTGGTTGTATGTCAGTACAGTCAAGGAATATGTTTTCTATCTTTAAAAACTTCTCTTTTTCTTTATGTGAAAGTAGACATGAACATGTCTGATCACTGTCACAAATCAGTAATAAACAAAGAATAGCATCCCATTGGCTGAAAACCTGGATGACAGGTTAACACAACACAAGGTTAACAATCTCCCATGATTATCTATGGCAAAAGTTCTTTTGCTGATTTAAGATTCATGAAATAGGTTTAAAAAAGATTTCAGGGTACAGTATATTCTGTATAGTACAACAACCTGTCTGTGATAAAGGAACCCAAATTTTTCCATAAAATTACCTTGGTATTTCTCCTGCCTCCATGTACTCTGGGACTGGATGGGTGCTGATTTTCTGTTCACCAAAAAGCTTTTTGGCCAGCTCATAGTAGATATCTCTGTCTGGAGCGACACACCCACTGCAGACACATGATCAATCCACATTCAGATCATTTGGCCATTTGGATTTACATCAAAAGTATGCACTGATTTTGCAAATCTCATATCAATCTCCTAAAAAAAAACCCCAAAACATATATGCTTGTTTCATGGAAGAAAATAAATTTTAAAAAGTTTTAAATTTTGAAATTCAGAACGACAGTCCCAACCTGGAATTAATGCCGTGGATGATGTGATAGTAAGCTTTGGCTCTTAGTGTGTGAGGCGTGGCCCAGAATCCCTCTCTGCCCATAGTTTTCAGCTGCTGGTGGTTGCTCTTCAAGATCTGCTGATATTTTTTTGCAGCTTCAGGATCAATCTTCTCCCAGTCCACAAACTGGCCGTATTTCATCCCCGAGCTGGAGCAAATTTCCCAGTTGTCTGACTCGGAGATGGTGATCATGGGCACTGACTTCAGGTTGCCTTTACTTGCTAAGCAAAAAATGCATAAATACATTTTATTGTTATTTTCTTAAATAATACAACACATTTAAATTTTAAAATAACATTTCTGTTTTTTGGAAGTGTGATGCTGGTTTGGATAAAACCATTAATTTTGTACCATTGGGATCCCTTGAAGGGGAATGCCTGTTTGGTTTAGACTTGGACTTCTTAGAAGTGACTCGAAAACCATTTCCATCTCCTTCTCTCTTTTCCTTCTTGTTCACTTGATTCTGGAGGAGGGTGCTGACCCCCTGCATTAGGGGACTGGTTGTTGAAGAGTTTCCCGCATCAAAATTGTGGTAAAGCTCTGATGTCTCAAAACTGTAAAAGGACCTGAGGAACAATTCATATATTAATTAAGTATATAGTAATAATTCAGTCAATCTTTTCAGTGCCTTATTTTCCGTTGGGCATGGTCTGTTTTCCAGTTTTACCACAACATCAGTAATGCACATTAATACAACCAAAACTGCTGTTACACACTGTTGTCTGATCACTGACATAATCTGGATTTAAAAACAACACAAGCCTTAAGGGTAAATGTAAAAACCTACCTGGAGCGCGGTCTTAGATGGGTTTCCTCCGTCTGTGTCTGCACACCATAGTTCTTACAGTCCTCTGGACTGTAATAGGAGTGAGATCTTTGCCTGCCTCCTGCCATAGAGTCGGAGGATGTGCACATCGAGACTGAATTCATGTTTCCATAATTGGAGAACTCCGGTGTTCTTGAAACATTAATCATCTCAGGTCGTATTTTTCAAAATTCAAGCTGAAAGGTAGTGTGACTCTTGTGACTAGCTGTGCTGTCAAAGGACCAAGGCTTTATATAAACCTGTGGGCTGTGTCCATGTGAGGTAAGCTATAGTGGTATGGTTTGTTTGTGGTGACTCAGCCAGCGTGTGAAAAAAATCACTGATTTTCCTGGTTTAACTTTGCCCACATACAGTCTCATTCTGAGAAGTAGGAAATCGCAAACAAGAACTACAAATTTCCAGATCACAGGACCAAACACAGGCACTTTTTTAAAGTAAGATAATCTGACTAAGTGTCCTTCAAATAACCCCACTTACTGCAATGTTTGTAAGCCTTCTTTATGTTCCATACATGCAGTCACCATCAACAACAAATTGATCATTGTTGTTGCGATTAACAAACTGCTACACATTTATTTTATTTTACAGGTACCCTTATCAAAACATTGATTGGTCGGAACAAGGTCATCACAGAATGGAGACTAATAATGTAGATGCCGGTCTTTCTCTGAAACTACTTCATGCGTAGCATTGAAATGCCAAATGAGCCACTTCCAAGAAGTCTTGCTACTGCTATTATTCTACACAACAGATATATGTTTTGATCCAAACACAACTACTGTTTGGTTATGAAACATAAAACCTCTACAAGTACTTTTCTCATATGTGGGCTCTATATGTAACAGAGACCTGAAAAACAAACTGTTTAGCCAATGAGTAGAGATGGCATGCTGTCATTTCTCCCATCATTTTCCATGAAGGCTGAGGCAATACAAGGTACTTGCACTTTGAGTGTAATGTAAGAAATGTAAGCAACTAAATGAGATGTAATTTGAATCAGAGAGATATGTCATAGTATTCCTACATTTTGTTGGTTCTATGATATTGTCTGAAGACTTAAAAAAAACAAGACCAATAATTAGAAAACCATTCTTTTTACATGCTTATGGCATCAGTTTAGATCCATATTGCCTATTCTTTACTGCCAGCCAAAATGCTTCTTTCTCATTAAGGTAAACACGCAGTCCCCATATCCTTGTCTTGGCATTTAAATTCAACCCTATCTCTATTTTCCTAAGGTGAGAATAAATTGGCTGTGCATAGGTAGGATACACTAGGGGTAAACATGCAACCTTTTTTTAATGATTCAGGTTTTTAATAATCTTAATTTCATTAAAGCTGATGTTAGCAGCTGTTATGTGACCTGAGTCTTAATGCTGACAGTATTCCTTTGAAAGGGAGGGTATGCAATATATATATATGTACATTTTTTTTCAGGTTGTGAGACTACTTAATACACCATCTGCACTCCTCCATGTTTAATAATTTTATTTTATTTTTTCTACAATCAATTAATAAATCAAGAGGGAACCACATTTTAATTTCATTATACAACCTGTTCTATAATGACCAATGAACTTCCTTGTATCCTTGTATGTATTTATGTAATGTTTTCAACAAAAATCCTCTTTGCTATTTGCAGAATAAAGGTTGAAATTTTTTAAACTGGAAAACTGCTCCTTAAAAAGTCACCATATTATATTACACAATACATGCAGATTTGATTACCCTCCACACTTGGTAGATAGTGTTGAAAATACAATCAGAATTAACAAAAGTTATGCACTTTTATGAATAAGAAAAATAAAAATTATATGTTTCTGTAATACAAAAAAAATAATTCTAGGTAATTTTTTTACTGTTCTGTACAAAAAAAATGGCTGTAGATTCAAATGTTCCTACTAATG
Organism: Acanthurus lineatus; assembly: GCA_029814665.1. Taxonomy (NCBI): domain Eukaryota; kingdom Metazoa; phylum Chordata; class Actinopteri; order Acanthuriformes; family Acanthuridae; genus Acanthurus; species Acanthurus lineatus. The sequence continues at coordinate 17,851,414 of JAPZDV010000020.1, read as the reverse complement.
TGGTGTAGTGACGTCACACCCAAACAAGACAGTTTGCTTGTCATAAACATAGATGTATAAAGTTTATCACCCCTTCCTTATCAGCCAAATAACCAAAGGTTACCAAACACACTTTACCCTTAACCTATAAAGAGGAATGTCCACATGACACCCCCCCCCCCAGTTCCAGCTAATGAAAAGGTGCTCAGTAGATAGATTTAGATTTTGTCTGGTACTGATACTATTGACTGATGTAATGTTTTAATCTTGAAGTATATACAATATAAAATGCTAATAATTAGAGGTACTCTCAAGACTTCACTGAAGTTATTTAGCTGTCTCTAACAAACTTCTGTGCTGCATGTTTCATGTTCATGACTTTCAGCCTGTACCAATGGCCCAAAACATATACAGCCAAACCCCCCCCCCACACGACCGGCTTCCTGAAACCCTGCTCAGAGCATCGTCTCTCCACTGAAGCAGAACCGGGCATGTGTCAGAAGAGCACCTGAGAATCTCTCCTCAGCCCCAGTCACTGAACACCTTGTGAAGGACCAGAAAGCAAAGCCAGTCATCAACAACCTAAAGAACCTCAAGAAAAAATTCCAAAAGAAGAGAAGCTTGTCACAAGAGTGTATGTACACAGATATTAATGTGGAGGTGACTAACAGAAGTGGAAACACTGAGAGTGACTACCAGGAGATCACAGAAGAAGAAACCTTCAATGGTGCACCCTTTTCCAACACGAGCACTGATGTGAGAGGTGGCTGACGGAGGGATACCTCAGGAGTACCTCTAGATTCCACCTTTTGCCGTGGGCTACCGATACACGACTGATCATTGAATGAC
>JAPZDV010000020.1:17827361-17842177 GCA_029814665.1 Acanthurus lineatus | reverse complement strand
TAGTACAGAAAAGGCAAAAAGAAGTATCAACACACTTCTTAAAGGTGATCTGCCTTAGAAGGAGAATTCAAATTAAGTGTCTATTAGTAAAACAATTCCACAACATTTGTTTAAAAATAGTGAAAATAAAAATGTAAAGAATAAGAAAAAATGAGTTCCTACTGCTGATAAAAATGTAGGCTGCAGAAACCAATCAATGTAAACCATCACTGCATTATTAGCAATATAAGCAATTGAAGATGACTGACAGTATTGATGTTAAAAAGGAAGATAAGGTGAACTCTGTCATTGAAGGTCAAGCTGGTCCCATAAAATCACATACATAACAAGGCAACAAATATACAAAACTTAACAGATCATCTTTACATGTTAGAAATTTTGATTGTGATACTAAATGGTCAAAAGTTAAAATAAACTAAAATAAAAAAATCCAAATGAAACCAAACCTCTGTAATAGTAAAAAAAAAAAAAACCCAAAAAAACAACAACAAAAAAAACGTGATAGAAAATAAAACATTTTGTGAATATCAGTAATTAATTCAGAGTTTTTTTTCTTGAATATGTATCTGTAATGTAACTATAAGATTTCTTGGTCTCCATTTGCATAGTTTTCTTTAAATATTTATTTTATTTTAATGTCCGATTTTAAATATTTAGTGTTGAGCTCATATAAAACCGTAAGATACTTCTCCAAACAACATGCTGTGAATTTAAATTTTCAGCCACAAGATGGATCCATGTGCCACCAGCAAACATTGAAAGCAAATGTGGCAAGGGAAAAAATGATGCAGTAGCGCCCTCTAGTGAGCCTTAGGGATATCACACTGTTCAAGCATTGACATGCTAAACTTTAGTGGTTAGTGTTAAATTCACAAAGCACATTGTTATAACAGGTAAAGTTGTGGGTTTAAACAATTACTAGACGCAACAACACAACAACACAATCTTTTTAACTTCTGACATGTTTGAATGGATGTGTTGTTACCACTGAACTGTGGAGATGCTCCCATTTTCTCCTATGTGATTCAACTGTAGGAAATGAGTTCATATGAATTTCAGTATGAGTTACTGACTTATCATACGGACAGAGGTGTGTGTGTGTTAGTTGTTTTTCCACAGAATGCCATTTGACATTTAAAAACGTTAGCTCCAGAACAGAAATTTATTAGTACTATTGAGACTTAAATTTTGAAATTATGAGATGAGTTCTAAAACCCATATGTTCTGCATATTATCTTTTATTATGCTGACATTCTCACTACACTGATATAGATTTACAGTTTTACATAAAGACTGTTGATTTACATGATGATAATGAGCATTTGGATCATCCTTCTTTCCATATAATTACTACATTGTGTATAATATCTCCTTGGATGGTATGAATTTATTTATTTTAGGTCACTAGAAATAATGAAGGCATTTTTAATTGACACAGTTGATTTATACAAATTGTATACAAATCTATTTTGCATAAATATATTTTCTGTATATATGCTCTCATATAGCCACATAACCTGGTGGGAGAACTGCACTAGAAAACACAGGCAAATCGGTGCAGTAGAACAACCACAAGGTAAACAGCACGTGCTCACTTAAATACATGTATCAAAGGCACCATTTCATGATGGAATACTTCATAATCCATCATGTACAATCATTGTAGAGATATAAGATAAGATATTAATTAAAATTTGTAAATTATTTTACCACATCCTTTTGTTTCTCTTGTTTTTTACATGACAGAGGGAGCCATGCTAGAATGTTTTTGTGCAAATGCAAATGGAAATTTACTCAAACTTTATTTGAAGTAGAAGTACCTGTGTCACTGTGAGGAACTGCATAATTAATAAGGAAGGAAACGACTTTTGACTTACTTTCTGCTTGATACACTTCTTTAATACTGAAATTTCATGGCCTCCAACCAAAAAAGAAAAACACAGCCAAACACAGCAAAGATATGTGACATGACTTTATTGACCTTGCAAACAATATTTCACTGATTTGAAAGGGAGAATGCACCTAGTGAAGTCAACAAAAACAGAGGGAAGCGGAGCTGTGTTTGAAGAAAAGAAGGCTTTATTGCTAATCCACTGGCACAGGCAAGTCCTGGTAGTTGTTGACCTCTGGATGGTAGTTATTGATCTCAGTTTGTTCACCATTGAGCTCAGCGTACTCCACTGAACCCTGCCGGCACACAAAGCAGAGCCATTCAACACACAGCTGATTTATTCATTATTCTGTAAGATCACAAAGCAGTTAGGAGTAAAGAACACCTCACTGTGGACTATTACCTGGTGATATCTAAAATTATTACAGCATTAGGTTAAAAATTAGAAAAAAAAAATAGTCAACTGTGAAAAGAGTACCATCAGACCAAACAGCATAATCTGTAATCAAAAAGATACAGAAATGAAAGAAAAACAAAATTTTTAGGTCATGATGTCACATCCTGAGCTTATTTTTCAAATTCCTCTCCTGAGCTGCCTCACCATGTAGGGACAAAGAGTGCAGTCAGGAGCAGATGTGATTAAGGCATACTGGGGGACAGTATGCTGGTTGAGATGGGCTTGGAGGTAATTTGACTGGGCTACAGTGCTGATCTGAGCAGGCGATAGGGAAGGAAGCCCCAGCCCAAATGCCTTTGTTCTTGTCTGGAAACTCTGACAGCAGTTTCCCTCTCACTTGGGATCATTCGTCTGCAAACAGCCATTGTGACCAGGAGGCAGCCAATGCAGGGACACCAGGATGGGTTTTTATTAATTTAGTGCACAAAAAACACACAAATTAAGCTGTTTTACAAAACTTGCTACGCAGGTCACTGTTCAAATTAATGAGGAGTAACAATTGTTACACCACTTCACATGTCAGTTAAATAACCAGTAAATGTAGGTTGATCAGACATTGAATTAGCATCGGATCATTTCATAAATACCTTCAACTCAGTTGTTAACAAACATGCCCCTTTTAAGAAGCAAAGAATCAAAGACAGGTGGAGTCCTTGGTTCACCTCTGAGCTCTCATCTTAGTACCAAGTAAAGAATAAAGCTTGGACTTTAGCTAGAAAATCTGGGGATCCTTCACATTGGCTTGCTTTTAAGCAGCTAAGAAATAAATTTACATCATTTGTGAGGAAAGCCAAATCTGATTATTACTTAAATACTATCTCTAGCTGTTCTTCAAACCCAACTAAATTCTGGAAGGTAGTGAATTCCACTAGAAATAAACACACTGTTTCTCTGCTTTCACATGTAACCTACGATCAGCATCTAATAACAGATCACTTGGAAATATGCACAGCTTTTAACAAGAATTTTGTAGCAGCAGGTCATCTTTTCAAAAACGGGAATATGGGTTCTGGGGAATCTATTAATTGTCCAGAATCTGATGTCTCAGTATGTACTGTAAGACACATTCCAGTTTACTCTTCAACTTTTCACCCCTAATGCAGTTACTGGAGCACTTCTTGCCATCGACTCCGAGAAAATGACTGGAGAGGACAGTCTAGACCCTTTCTTTCTCTAGCTCTCTGCATTGACATTTCAGAATGTGTTACACATATCTTTAATTTAACCATTCTATCAGGTACAATTCCCAAAGTATGGAAGGTTGCGCGTGTTACCCCATTGCACAAAGGAGGAGATATTAATGATCTTAATAACTACCGACCTATATCTAAATTGTCCTGTCTGTCCAAAATACTTGAATCGTTAGTAAATAATCAATTGAAGTCCTTTTTGACTACAAATTCTGTACTGAGCCCACACCAGTCAGGTTTCAGAACTAATCACAGTACCATCTCTGCAACATCTCTAATTTTAAATGATATTGTGTCTGCGGTAGATGATCATAAATATTGTGCTGCTCTGTTTTTCGACACAGTTGATCATTCCCTGCTTTTAAAGAGATTGTCAAGTATTTGATGTGACTCGAATGCTCAAAGATGGTTCCTCAATTACCTCTCAGGTAGACAGCAGTGTGTAAAAGCAGGTAATGCCCAATCTCCATTTTTATTGTTAACAAAAGGTGTCCCTCAAGGTTCAGTCCTAGGGCCTATCCTTTTTACAATCTACATTAATGACATCGTCCAGGCCCTAAATACTTGCACGGTTCATTTATATGTTGATGATACCATTTTATATTGGTGGGCAGATTCAATACAACTGGTCATCGACAAGCTGCAATTTTCATTTAATATTCTACAGGAGGCACTCATTGGCCTCAAACTCACATTAAATGCAGGAAAAAATAAAATATATGGTGTTTACAAAATCTAGGAAAATCGATTATTGTATATGTCACATCAGCACCTTATCAGGTACAGTGATCGAAAGAGTCCCACATTACAAATATCTTGGCATCTGGATTGATGAGAAACTCACTTATAAATTTCATGTTAATAATTTGACTAAACAATTGCGGATGAAACTCAGCTTTCTCTACGGAAACAAATCTTGCTTGTCAATGTTTAGTTGGAAAAGAACTGTTGAATCTGTTTTACTCCCTGTTCTTGATTATGGAGATGTAATTTATAGACATACTGCTGTTACAACTTATACTATTTATTAATACTGTTCAGAGTCTATACAGCGTGAGTGTGGACAGATATGGGTGTAAACTGCTGCTTGACTGGTTTACTGAGGCAAACAACTGTAAGGCTGTAATTCTATTTATTAAACAAGGATTGGCAATGCTTATGTATGCTACATGTATAAAGTGTTAATAATAATAATATTGATATTGTGATACAAGACTAGATATCATCTCAGATATTGAAAATGTATGCTAATAATGCAAAAATGTTGTCTTTTCTGGGTATTAAAGACTGCATTACAGAAAGATGATGACTTTTTATGAACTTACCGGACTGTTCTTGCTGTTCATATATTTGTATTTATCTACTTTCGTTCTATCCACCTTACTGAAAGTTATTGAAAATTTGATTTTGTTAATATTTTGTGAATGAACCAATAGTCATTCCTACAAAATGTAGGAGTTTTTTATGTTGAGCCTTTTTAGTCTAAAGTACTGAAATGTATGATTTTGTTTTTATACATTTTTAACTGGCTGTGTGTGACAGATCCACGCTATGTCTTCATTGAGACTCTGGTTGTTGCCAATTTGAGATCAGAGGTTCTTCAGTGAAACCTTACCACATGGATGCTCTAGCCCCCTGTGGGATTCGTGGTAGAGTGGTACACATAGGAACTTGTGAATATGAAAAATGACAGTGGTGGAGAGGGTGTCAAACTTGGAATCCCACAGAGGCCAAATCCTGTCAGTTTTTTCTCCTCTTATTTTCAGCATTGCAGTTTTTCCTTTCTTTCTTGGCTTGCCATAGTTACAATAACAGTATAATACTGAGTGGGGTGAAGTCCTGAATGACTCACATGTGGCACCGTGAGCTGAGCTGGACCCCAACTGCCCATCATTCCCACTTCCCAAATAGTTGCCTCATTGCATCACAAGGAAAGCAGCCTCATAACTGCACTCTCTTCGCAATAAGCTTTGTCAAAAGGGATATCAGCATTGCTTAATTTTTCATCATACCCCATGAATAATTTTGACGTAGATTTTACAGTCATATATCTAGCACATTGTTTGTGTTTTTGCAATTTAATGTTTTTTTCTCTAGTCTTTTTCTCACTGTTGTAAGACATTGTGCAATTCTGGTGCTCTTACTGTAAGTAACTTCTGTGATCTGTGTTTAAGTGTTAAATGTTTATATTTTCTTTCCTCTTTCTTCACAGCTCAGGATGCAGGCTTGGATGCACTTGCAGCTGTCATCAGCCGACAGAAGTTAATGGGCCAGGAGATTGGCAATGAGCTGGACGAACAGAATGGTAAAATTACATTTGTGTGTGCTATAGTATAAGTATGGATTCATCAAAAAAATTCCAGATGTGCATATAGCGCTGTGAAAGCAATCAAACATAGTTGTCCTGCAATGGAACGAGTTGCCCAATGTAGCCAGGTGGACATTGATACTCCCTTACACCACCTCAACATCAGCACAGTTAAGACCTAGCACAAACACACTTAACACACAAGCCGTCAACATGTTGTAGTCAGTACTGACCTCAGAGTAAGGTCAAGATTGTGTCTGACAGCTCATCCTTTGTCATACATCCCCACTGAGCTAAGTGACCTCTTGCTCTTCAGCCACTTTAAGACACTGAAAAAACTTGAGGAGTTTAGTGGTTTGCAATCAGATCTGTTCAGAGATAATGGTGCTTTTGGGTTATTTTTGGCATAATGCCTCTCATCAGTGCAGAAATAGCTTCCATCACAGGTAAAATGTGCCATACAGACCAGAGTGCATTGTTCCAGACTGTTTTTAAGCTCAGGCAGGCGGCACATGAGACGCAAGACTTTGGGACGATCATCTGTCAACCAGCGAACAATTAGATCCTTTAATGCATCGGCTCAGAGGACTGTGGCAGTTATTAGGCCAAGGCCTCAGTGTCCCCTTACAAAGAGGATGTACACATGTATTCCTATCGTTTTTTATTTAATCGTGAGTGCTACCTCTAATGTTTGCACTGACAGTGAGCCCAGAACATGCATTAGTCTGTCAGCTTCTCTTCTGACAGGCAGGAAAAAGAAACTTCACAGTCCAGAAACTGCAAGTCGATAAAAGAGTAGAGTGGACAATTTGGCTCAGAGCCGTGGTAAGGCTGAGTGAAACTGCGGATAAGGGACTGATGTCTTTGTCACAGACACTATAGTAGGATTAGGTAGACTCCAGACATGATATCTAGAATTCCCTCTTAGCTTGCCAACTTAGACTTAAAAAAAACAGGCTCATAGGTAAATGCTTAGAAACTAGTTAATATTGCTTCTCTGAGTTGTACAGCCTGAAAGAAACAAGGAATGAAGTCTCAGTCATAACAGAGGGATTGTCAAACTCTATACAACAAATTGTAAGAGTCTCATGTCATTTAAAGTCTATTCACTTTATATGATGTAAAACTCTTACAACTTGATTGTTCTTTGTCCTTGAGGTAACCACAGATGAGATCCCTTACAAGCTGTTTATCTAGAGTTGTTTCATACATCTACAGTACATACAGTTATTGTCTGTCTCCATCTCGATGATCAGCAGCCAGTTGGGAAAAGAAGGCATTGTTCTATCCTGCAATATCCTGTCGGAGCAGTTATACCCTAACTAGTCCAGAGGTGAATAATAAAGTGAACTTACTATGGAAACAAACAGCCTTCCCTTCTGTTGGGAAGAAATGACGGATGTGTGGTCCACATGGGAGAAAGGAGGAGAAAGAAAGGACAGCTGATTGTTTCAGCCCACTCTCCTCCTGCCATATTGAACTAGTGATGGATCATCACTCTGATGCTCTGACTGGAGTATTTTTCTTTTTGTTTTTTCAGCTTGATGTCATTGTTTCCAATAATATGAACCTGAATGGTTGATGGGAGAGCTGTAACAATAAATTACAGTAGTTCCACTGCAAATAAGAGAGAAAGCAAATAATTTTGGCGCTAGAACTGACGGCTCGTCACTACATCTATGTTTTGGCCCCATTTGACTCTTAAATATGCATTTGATGGGAACTTTTTTCTGTAACGGCCAAATATCTCTTTACCTCCTGTTGATATTGTTATCAGCTCTGTGTGTCTGCCTGAATCCAAACAGTACAAATTTTGTAAAAACTTTATATATATATATAAAAAAAAAATTGCCTTGGCATTATAATATTTGATACAATAATATTTATTACTTGATTTCTACACTTGCAGTTGTTTATAGTGAAACATATTCATAGTGACTAAAGTGTAACTGGTCCCTGTGCTCATGCAATGGTTGATGTTCCTCATGGACCGGTCCAAGCATCCCACATTCTCTCTTGGATTTCACCATAATTTACATCCAGGCTCCAGGTTCATAGGGACTGCTGACACCAGGCCATGATTCACAGGGCTGACAGGGCTCTGGCTCTCCACAGCTTCCCTTTACCTGTCTGTGTATCTCTCCTTTGTTGGACCTTTCGCTGCCTCTCCATCTTTCATCTCACTCGACGTCTCAACAGTCTTGTGTTTTATGACTGCTTTCCCATAACCTTCATCACTTTGTATCTCCTCTCTATCCTCCCATACTGAGTTGTGAGAGATATATTTGTTCCTTAGTGCTTTACAGGGTGGACAATGAATGTGTATCACACATGCAGATGTAGATTCTAAAACTGCAGGAAGACTTTAAAAAGAGTTAACCTAGTGACTGAATTTAATAAAGCAGAGACTCTAGCTCAGTATTTGTTTTTTATTTCAGAAGCATGTGCAGAAATTTAGTTCAGAATAACATTTAATGTCTGCCAGAAACCTGCAAGCATGTTCAACTGAACAGACTTGGAAAGCGAGTCCTGCAAATGAAAATAAGTTGTGTTTTCAGAGTCTGTTAGGCAGGCAAACCAGCAGCTTGCCCCCTGTGTTTTTCATGGTGTCAGCTGAAACAGTCTGATCATGCATCTTTTTTCTTTGGCTTTCAGTCTTGTGTGGGTTGTTTGTCCCACCCGACGTGCAGAATGTTAATAAAATCAGAAAATTGTAAATCCATAGTCACTCATCAGCAGAAGAGGCCCAGCCTGTCATGATAGTGATTTTTTAATTGGTTTAACAACCTTCTTACAACAAGCTCTAAAGTCAGCAATTCATAGTGGATTTTTTCTACTAAATGAGATTATTTTCCAACTCCAAATAAAAAGAATATCCAAATCCCCAAATTGAAAAACAAATACCTGCCCAATAAACAAATATCAGAATAGACAAATATGCGATCTATCACTTTTTTTTCAGCTCTGCACTCTTAGTTTTTGTTTTAGTTGCTTGTAGAATAGCAACTTTGCATAAATTCAAGCTACTTTTAGAGTCAGGGCTCGTCCTATTACACTTTTCTTAACATAAGACATTAAGTCTCAGTGAATTCATGTTTTCTGCATCAAAAAATAAAAAAAAATACTGGAATGTTTTTCTTTTGGACTTGTACCTAAATCACCTAGGTTATTGCTTCAGACAGCTTTGTGGGTGCTGCATTTCTTACTTGTATTAAATGTCAAATCCGACAGTGTAAACACTTAATAGATAGTTTAATGTTTTCCAAGAGACAAGGAAAATGGTTTCAACTTTTAAAGCAGGGAAATAGCAAAGCTTTGTGTTTATCTTGACAGTTGGCGCATAACCATGGCGTCCGACTGTCTTTCTGTCTTGTAGGGTTCCTTTTACCCCTGATCACTGTACTGTAGCAGTGTTTTCCTATAAATAGATTAAGCTCTTTGTAGTTTGGCTGCGCTAGTCTAGCTCATGACCCAAGTGCAGTGGAGGTTGCAGTCATTTCCTATTCAGGAAACAAATCCGGCTGAGGTCAGCAAGGAAGATGACCCTTTTCAGAGGTTTAGAGACGAACTCAAAGCCCTCAGTTGTTCTACTTTTAGTCCTAACTAGATCAAAATGGACCAAAAAGAAGAAAAGAGTTTGTAAACAGATTACCTCAATTTCAGTTTCTCCTTTACGGCTCATAAAATTAATCCATTGCAAACTGAAAAATTCCCATCTTTCTTGCCAGTTAAAACAAAAAGAGAAATTCAGTCATTTTTGTTAGTGTGTTAAAATTAGCTAAATGATGTGCAGTCATCATGTTTTTCTTTCATATTTCTAACATCATGTTATCAAAGATCAGCATATATTTTTGTTTCCAAATTTTCCAAATTAAATGTTGCAGAAAATAGTCTGAAACATACCAACTGGAGTGGCTTGCATCAGTTTTCCTGCCCACTGAGAAAGATCAACATTAATTTCACTTTATCGTGTTGATATTTCTCAGATTGTTGGCGTGGAACAGTGACATAAGCCCATATCAATGTCTTTTGCTTGTGAGTGACAGACGGTGGCTTGCTAGTTAAAATTACTCCTTTTGGGAGGGGATAGCGAGAGTTTGAGGCTGTCATGTTTGTCAGGGCTTCTTCTGAACTGGATTTGACTGGTAGTGAGATACAGCAGCTACAACATATGTCTGGACTGTAAAAACTCTTGTCTCTAGTTGTGATTGAAAACAATGTGATGTAGACAGAAATAAGGACATGACAACATGCAAACATACAACAGATCCATGTTCAGGCTTATCTCAGTGCTTAAAGCTTCATTAAGATAAGGAATTATATTGTATATACTCCTAAGACATACAAAAAAATAGATGCCTACCTTATGTTATTATACAGAGTAATTTAAAACGGGTGAACTTGGACCATAAGTGGCTATCAAAGGTCTGGACAAATAACAATATTTTATGTACAACTTTTCTCCTGAATGTATGAAACAACAAAAAAAAAAAAACAAAAAACAAATTTATGGATGTAATAATTTATTAGGATCTTTTTTGCACCTATGAGAATGTTCTCATTCCAGTCATGGTATGATGTTAATACCTCTGTGTAACCAACATAAGCAAAGGAAACTGTTGACTATTTCTTCATTTTACATTTAAAACGTTTGCAACTGCCCAGACACTGCAAACAGTAGCTTCTGTCATGAAAAAATAATTACAGAGCTTCTTCTGGCCATTTTAAACTGTGATTTAGCAGTTTTTCATTTTTTTACACCTCTCATTAACGAATTTAACTTTGAATTTGTGGACGCTTTAAATGGGACACCTGGTGTGTTCAGTGACCCAGTTTTTTCCTTACCTTTAGGTAATAGAAGTATTTTAAAACCGTTTGTCAACCATCCGCCTTATTATTAAGGTTTACTGTAAGCGTGTTACTATCCAAGTGTCCTGGCTGATACTAAGCCATCTGCGTAAGAACCTTTGCTCCTGTGATGGACTTCTGGCTAATAATTAGATCACTGATTCGCTTTTACCTCAGCAGAGGGCCCAAGTTGGACAGCACTAATGACTTCCAAATAAACAGCAGAGAGAGGGGAGAGAGGCACTTAACTGCTGCAGCACAGTGACATCAGCAGCTGCCCCCCGAGAACTTATCCCCTACTCGCTTCTGCTTTTAGAAACCACTTGGTGAGCAAATAAACCATACTAATGATGGCACTCGACAGAAAGTCAGTGCGGTTGGAGCTGAAGATTGATTTATTGTTTGTTTGATTCGCTCCATTTTAGAGCGAGGCTGGTAGTAGTGAGTAGTGTTTTCCAGACGTCAAGGAAATGCCGAGAGTTGTGATGTGATGTTCAAAAGAGTGTTGTCATCAAAGGAATGTCAAGCTTCCAATGAGCCGCATCATTTTGTGTGACCACCAGATTGGCTGACTGTTGTTTGACTATATGAATTACAGAGAACTATAAATAATGGAGGCATAACCCGCCCACACTATAATTTTCTTTTGTCTTATTTTTTCCAGAAGAAAATGCCAAATACACTCCTCCTGGAATGCCTCTAAAAATAGCTATGTAATATATTTTTTTAATATCTTTATTATTCTTATATCTTAAACCTATATCTTAAATATACCAAGTCTCTTCATCTTTTCGGTGTATGTGGATGGTGAAAGTGACCTTTTGTTAATGTGGCCCATGCAGGCAGGCGTAGAACAAAAACAAACATGTAGCAGAAGTGCACAATTCCCCAAATTTTTGTGTCTGCTTTTACAATCGACATGTTAAGAACAGTATATTTTTAGACCCCAGTCCCTTCGTCCTATTTGGTATTATTACAGTCCGGAGAGCATATTTAAATTCCGTTTTAATTTTCAGAGAGTCTTTCTCAGAGTCTATAGTTTGCCACTTTCTGTGAAATATTTATCAAAGTATAATTTACATTGGTAAGTTCACGTGTATAATTTTAAGTATACTGTAAAACCATCAGTTCAGTTCTCATCGATTTTCTGAGAAGGAAAATGGGAACACTATGTTAAGTCTGCCATCTGTGACTCATTCAGAAATTGGAGTTAAAATACTTCTCAGATGTTGCCAAATAAACAAGCTTGTAATTTCAATAAAATAACATTAAGTGGCAGATTTTAATCAGATTCTTTCATTTTTTAGCAACCCATCCTAGATTCCTTCAAACTTCCTCTCACAGTAATCTTGTAGAGCAAACTGTTTTATAATTACTTATGAAGATTAAAGTGATTTTGGAGTATTTTAATAAATAAAGATACTGATTGCAGTGTGATTGAATGGCTAACCCTGAAGATTTGCCACAAGTCACCAGGCCAAACTCCTCTGCTACGCATCTTAGCCAGGGTGCAATCAATCATGATTCCTTGTGTCCTTATTTCTCCATCTATCCATCCCAACATCCATCTCTGTCGAAGACCTGCTAGTGTCCTAGTGATAGAGTTGCAGAGAAGAGGGGGCTAACAATGACATGAGGGGCTTGGGTCACATCAGCCACTGCCAAGTGATGAATAATCCAGTTTAGGCGCAGCAAAGAAATTAACATTTTTGGATGCTCAGGAAAGGAATCTGAAGACATTTCATCAATCACTCCTACTTTTTTCCTCTCATTAAAGTGATGCCTCCTTTTATCAGTTAAAAAGTCTAGACTTTGGTTTTCTTCACTGTCAGAGATTGCAACCTTCTGTACCTAATGATAGTGTTTTAATGGCTCTGGTTGGTTTTTGTGTATTTATTCTTTGGCGTGTCAGATAGATGTCAGAAAAGTTTGCAGAATGGATTCTCAAATGACTTTTTCCAGCTTTGATTGTGTAGAATTTCAAAATCGCTCTGAAATCGCACAGTTATCAGCGACTGATCTGAATGTAAAAGTCTGTGGGAGCCCTTTGGACTCTGCAGTGGAATTAATGAAAATATCCATTCATGAAAAGGTTTTCTGAACATTTCCTTATGTGTTTTTTCTTACTCAGTGGCTCAGTGCCAGTAGCTTATTTTTCAACACATGCTCACTTCTTATTTAAAAGAAATATTAATTAATGATAATAGGATGAAAATAGTCATATCTGGCATTCATTTTTAATTGAACCCCTTATATAGCTGTTTGTATGATGATGGTGTTGTTTGTGTTAAGAATTTTAGAGCCAAATTAGTTTCATGTTTTATTACTGATATTCTCTTTTGCCGGTTTTCCCATCTAAATCAAACTTATGAACATAGATTGCTTTAGATAAATCTTATCTATAGATTGATACCCTTTTGATTAAAAAACAAACAAACAAACTATATATATATGTGTGTGTGTGTTTGTGTGTGTGTGTGTGTGTGTGTGTGTGTGTATGTGTATAAATAGTTAGATATTTTTAAGTAAATATTTATAAAGAACTCAAGAAGTGGTCTTATTTGAAACAGCTTGGAGGTTACATCAAGCACCTCTTAGGCAGACCCCAGACTTTGGACATATTTTGACTTACTAAAAAATTCAAACATTACAAATTGTTGTAAATTTATTATTGATCTTTTACATGAGAGATTTGACTTTCATTTTTAACTAATATGTCTCCACAAAGGCTGGACAGATATATTAAAAAGTAAAAAAAAAACAGATTTGATGGTCTTTTTGAACATGTTTATGCTAAAGCTCAGTCCATAAGAAGAGTTTTTCTATCACTGACACCTGTTGCAAACGATTTCTCTCTTTGAAATTTGAACCAGTTTCCACCCAGTGAATAAAGCAAAGTTATTTTTTTGTAATCAGAAAGGCCTGACTATCCCCCAATTTTTTTATATTTTTCAGCCACAAGTGGCCAACACTCATAAGCAATGCAGATATTCACTCAAGAAATCACGCGATTTCTTGTCTATGTGGAGTTGCCCTTGTGCATGCTCTTGCAGGGAAATTTGCTGTTGTTTGTGTCCAGGCTCCTCTCTAGTCTTTTGCATACTAATTAGATAGGCTTAAAATGCTCTGGCCCCAGCAGCTGGGGGGCAAACCAGGGTTCAGTGACTTGCCTGAGGACACTTCATCATGAGGACATGTGAGAAGGATGGAGATCGGCTTGCCACAACACTGATCTATGAACCACCAACTATACCTCGTGATCCACAACTGCCCTTTTTGCTATGCTTAAAAACATTTTTCCATTTATAATTTTACTCTTTTGCTTGAAAAGAATTCTGGAAACCAAAAATGTGTATTTGTAGAGTGTTTTATTGGAAATAATTTTTTTTTCAGCTGAGAACTTCTTCCACTGCTGCTAGCTTTACTTTCCATATTTATAGATAGATCATTTGTGAGCTACCCAGAAGTAAAAGCAGCTACAGCTTCTAAAATTTTTTTGATCAAGACTAAATTTTTATGCTACAGGAAATATTACTTTTGACTGCACTGGGCTGTTGTAGCTTCACCCAGCACCCATAAACTTGACTGA
Source organism: Acanthurus lineatus (assembly GCA_029814665.1). Taxonomy (NCBI): domain Eukaryota; kingdom Metazoa; phylum Chordata; class Actinopteri; order Acanthuriformes; family Acanthuridae; genus Acanthurus; species Acanthurus lineatus. The sequence continues at coordinate 17,827,894 of JAPZDV010000020.1, read as the reverse complement.
GTCACCTTTATCAGTTGAACACTGCAGAGATATAAGACATTGACCTATTTTGCTTTTACTGACCCGATCTTATCTTTAAAGGACCTTCCACTGCAGCATGTCCAACTGAATGCAGAAAAAAAATCAACTTACTACACCCTGTAATCACCAAACTTGTGTTATTTTACCCAAAAGAGGAGGTTTCCCTAACCCTAACCCTCACAACACACACCCCAGTCTTAAGTTCAAGTTCAGGCAACTTAAATGTCTCAGAGTGAAAACAACACATATCTTTAATGAGGAAAAACAGCAGTCTAAGAATGTTGCACAGACCTTAATTGCAGTGGTAAAAATCTTCTGTTTAAGCTTGTCATTTTCACTGTGCTGGGAAATGGTCCTCATAATCACATTTACCAGCCCAGTCAAGGTTCATCTTGACATACAACTAGGAAAAATGAATAATAACACTGTTCTTCCAAAGAATTGCATCAAAAGGTTTTTTTTTTTCTTAATAATAATAATAATAATAATAATAATAATAAAAATAATAATAA
>JAPZDV010000020.1:17783939-17804243 GCA_029814665.1 Acanthurus lineatus | reverse complement strand
GATGGATAGATAGATAGATAGATAGATAGATAGATAGATAGATAGATAGATAGATAGATAGATAGATAGATAGATGCTGAGGGTCGTTTTCTTTCTCTACACCGTTATAGAAACAAGGATACAATCAATCAATATTTCTCGTCTGACCCTGGACTCATTATTTCAATCACATAGAAAATAATTCTTGAATCTGTGGATGAATGAGAGTTGAATGTTTGCAGACTTTTTCAAGTGTGGCAGAGTCTGTGCTCTGTCACTCCTCTGAACCTTCCCTCCCGTTCTCTCCTTTTTTTCTTGCTCTGTTTGTTAAGGACAGCCCTTCTGTGCTTCTCTCTGAATTTATCTCGCTTCATCTTTCTCTCTCTGTCTCACTTACTCTTTCTCACACACACAATTACACACACACATACACACGCACACACACAAACACACTCTGCTGCCCCTCATTTCATAACTGGTCAACTCTTCGACCACATGATGCCACTAGGGGGCAGTGAAAGTCCACATGTTGACACATGATAACATTGTGATAACACATCCACACCCACTCTCTCTCACACACACAAACATCCACAGTCACACAGAAGGAACTATGGCTGTATTGTAGGTGCTTTGAATGTTTTGGTTTAAAATTATATATTTACATGAGCTATTTCAGTGTTTTAGCCACCTACTGAGTCAATTTGCTTCATGCTTTTAAGCCTACGGATTAATTCTAACCATAAACACAGCATTTTCTCCAGTCCTATTGTTTTCTGTAAAATAACATAAAATTTTGTAAAAATGTTAGGACCAATATGAAAATGAATGCCACTGAAACAGTCCCTGATATTTTTGTTGTACAAATAATTTGAATCTTAAGGACTTTAATAACATGTCAGTCTGACTGAAGCACTCTGATGTAAAAATGACAAGTCTTGGTACGAAAAAAAAATAGACAAACCACAGATTCCACTTTTCTCTTCACATTCAGTGTTTGTCCACACACACTCAAGCAAAGATAAAAATAGAGGACAGTAGGTTCTTGGATTGTGTGCATGTATATGTGTGTTTGTGTGTGCGAGTCTGTGTGAGCAGCCTTCTCTTTGGCTGCAGCATGGATCTCATTTCAGGAGTCGGAATTAAAGCCGGCTGAAACCTAATCCTAGCGTAATACCTCCCGTTACCCCGCCCCTTTTTATGAAGCGAGGAAAGAGGGTGGAGGAGTCTGAGTGAAAAATCAGAGAGGAGGAGGTGATTTGAGGGGTGGAGAGGTGAGTAAAGACAAGGAGTGAGGAGATGCTTTGGATCAGAGGCAGGATGGGAAAACAGTGAGAGGCTGACAAGAGAAGCTACCTCCAGTTCAAACGGTGTAAACCTGCTTCACTTCTGCTGCTTTTCCGTGTAAATAACAACTATTTACACTTTAGTCATCACAGAGGTAAAGTGTTGTGTCCCTAGAAAATTGTGAATTCCTCACAAAAACACTTTATGTTGAGTGATAACAGGTGACTCTACTTAGAAGTGAGAAAACTAGAATGAAAACAAATATGGTAGTTTTGCATCATGAATAAAATAAAGATTTATGAAATCTAATTTATGTTAATGTTGAAATGTCACCATAATTAAATTAGCATGTAAAACAAATAGGAATGTGCTTTGTGATAGAAGATGAAAAATCAGTCATGAGGATTTGCTGCCTACAGATATGAATATCTGCTTTTAATATAATGGAAATCCTATTAAAAGCTTGTTAAATTTTATTTTGAACTATATCTCTGTTTGTCATAGACTAGAGCTACTGTTGATTCCAATGAAAAGAGCAGGTGAGGGTTAAAGATTTTAGGATGTATGATTTCTTTTAGACCATAAACAGTATAATGAGAACATTTGCTTCCATTAGTTAAAGTTTCTATGAAAAGTCTGAAATAAATGTACTATTATTTCAACAGCAATATTGGATGGCAACAACACTGCACATCACTTTGTAACACTCACAGAGAGGTTTGCCAACTCTAGAGTGTTACCATTTAATTGAGGTACACAGTTAAAATATGACATTCATATTACAAAGTATTTCAGATGATGCTCTGCTACAAAAGTTGAACCAGGATCAACTTTTTTTTGCAGAGTCTTTTACATTCAAATGAATGAGATCTTCTCTTTCTCTGTTCTGTCTGCCTCCTGTTTCTATCTCTGGAGGATCAGTGTCTCATGAGGTTGGAAGCCTGTTGCTCTATGAATTGCTGAAAACAGAAAAAGCAAAAATAACTTTTCAAATTGCTGATTCTCTATTTTCTGCTATTACTTGCTACTATCAGAAAGTCAAATTCAAATATTTTAATAAGGAGCTAAGTACAACAGATTGTATAAAAGAAATGGACTTTGAATTTGAGTTTGAAAAGTAATACAAATGGCCTTTAACCTACATCATTTCTAATGGCCAGCAGGGGGCATCTCCACTGGTTGAGAAAAAGTTTTTCATTGTATAGGAGTGAACGAGAAAATGAACCTACTTTTCACTTGACCATATTATGGTTACATTTAGAGTGAAACAGAGCTTAAAGCAGGGAATGCTTAATGATCCAGGTCTCCCAGAAGACCTGAATAAATCTTCACACAACAGAAAATGACATGGCTGGACTTTGGCATTCATGCATTCATTTGTCACTTGACTGAAGAGTTGACCAACACAGCAATGTCTTCTAACCCTGAGTGTGTGTTAACCATGATCCTGGCTCACAGACTCACAGAAAGCATAGGCACAAGTTTCGAGAGAGAACATTCAAGGGGAGAGGACAAATCAATTTCTGCAATTGTGGGGGTTTAGAAGACAGCAAGGTGTAGGTCACTGATGTTGCACTCCTCTGTTATTTAGGCTTTCAGGGATGAGAGCCAATCAGATTGCTCTAAAGCCGTTTTCCCCAAATCCTCATCACATTATTTCCCAGCATAAGCCCCGTTGAATCAGCGGCTATTGGACTAGTAATCAGCTTAGCTTAGCCCCGCTGTAAATATGCAAATAGTATTTGATGATTAATTGACCCCAGTTGGTGGTGCAGCCAAGCAGAGGGAGGGAGAGAGAGAGAGAGAGAGAGAGAGAGAGAGAAAGAGAGAAAGAGAGGGAGTATATGAGAGAGACAGAGAGCATTAAAGAAGGAGAATGTGTGAGGAACATGAATGAATGTCAGAGAAAGTCAGGATACTTAAATGACTGTATGGTGCATAAATGAAAAAGTGAAAAGGTACAGAAAGAAATGACAGTAAATGTGTTGACAGCATGTGTGTCAAAAGACTTATTAGTAATTTTTTTGACCATAGAAATATAAAGTATTCACACAAAGAGTCAAAGTTTACACTGTAAAGAGTAACCATTACAGCTGGATGTGGTCAGAAGTGTGCTTTAATGCTCCTATAACCACAATCAGCAGTGAGGTCAGGGAGTCCTTGAGTTCACCTGTACGTCACTGCAGCAAGGTGAAGAGTTAACAACTGGAGGTTAGAAATATTGGTATTTTCAGAGGGCGTTGCAGTAACTTACTTATTAAATATATAGAAGCCTTTGCTGTTTTAGAGCACACCTAAACAGACTTCAGCTCACTTTTTCTAGAGAATAAATCTGTTTGATGAAGTACTCACACAGTTTTTTTTACATTTGAACAAAAAAAATCAAGCAAATCGAGACTCCGTGTGTGAGATTATTAACAAAATGTCACTTTTCTCTGTCAGAGCCACAAAATTGGGAACAAGTATGAATGAGTGAATAACTAATTTGACACCTATCAGGTATTTTTCTAACTGACTTATTGTTTTTAGTACTTTGGAAAAACAACTTGACAACATTTTCTGGTTCCTGCTGCTTAAATATGAATATTTACTTTCCTTATTTGCAAATTGTTCCTGTCTTTTCAGACTTTGGACAAAACAATACATTTTAGAATATTACAATGGACTCTGGGAAGATGTCATGCGACGATCAATTATTCTTACATCCAGAAATATAATTAAGGTAAAAAAAAGTCTTATTATTCCTATCAACCTCTAACGCAGCTTATGTGTCAACTGCAAATGACGCCAACAGGACGAATACTTCAGTCACGATTTATTAAAATAAGTTCTGTTCTTCAGAAAACAGCTTAGTGGCAGTAAAGCAAAGTGAAAATGCTGTTGAGTCTGATAGTGAGGCTAAAAAAATGACAGTGAAAGGAGATATTTTATTCCTACAGCAATTCATATCACATAAATCTGTGCTTGTATGTGCATGAGGATGTGTAATATATGTGTTTATGCGCTTTCATATACGCTGTTTACTGTTATTTATTGGTCTGAGGTGAAACTGAGGACAACTATCTCACTCTGGTTGAACAAAACATTTTTAAAAAAGCATTTATAATGGAAATATTAAAACATGTCTCTTGCACTCTCCTTCTACTGGAATGCACATTTTCAACCAGATTTTTTTTTAAAAATGTTTAAAACAATGGAGAGGAGAGAGAATGGAAGGAGTCTGTGTTCAAGAAAGGGCATGATGGTGGATCTCACAGACAGTAAATGAAAAAGAAAGAAGAAGAGGGGGATTTGTGAAGTTCCCAGCATTGCAGCTACACACACACACACACACACACACACAAACAGTGCCCCCACCCCTGTGGCTCAAATGTCAACAAGGAAAATTGGAAATGAGTAATTCTTCCAGAGTGTGAAATAGATTGCTTCTCATATACGTACGTCCCTGAATATGACAAATTGATTCTTGGGGAGAGGCGAGCAGCAAATCCACCAGACAGTTTTTATTGTATATATTTTTGAATTATGATTATGATTATTTATTTATATCTTTTTTTTTGCTCTCCATTGTAATTGAAATCCCCTTGCCCGTAGGAGAAGTGTTTCTTCTCCAACCCTCTAATTTGTTCCTTTAGCAGTCTTGATTTTCATTCCGTCGATAAATCGGAGTATCAGAGGAAGTATGTCTGTGCCTGTGTGTGTGTGTGTGTGCGTGTGTCTGCCTATGTGTGTGCCTGTGTGAGTGAGAGAGGGAAAGGAAAATGAGGGCGTGATTATTCAATATTAACATGCTGGAGCCATCTGAGATGTTTCCTCCAATTACAGTATTCATAATGTACCCTGCTGTCATTCCCAGTGTGTGTGTGTGTGTGCGTGCATGTCTGCATGTGTGTGTCTTAGTGTGTGTGTATGTGTGTACTTTAAAAGTGAGACTTTTTTAAAGCCATCAAAAAACTATTTGAGTGTGTTTCTAATTTGACATTTATATTATGCCCACTTGTGTAAGTTATCAGGAGGAGAGTTCCTGTGTTAACCAGTGATAACTCCACACATGCATGTCTTGTGGACACATTCATGAACACCTTCCCTCAACTGGAATAAAAGCTCACTGTGCTCATACTGCTAACTACATGTACAGAAAGAGACAATACGCCATAAATACCTGAAAGGAACAAAAAAGATCATTTAAATGAGTCAAACATGGTGCAAAGACATCTGGACCCATTGCAACCATACTCCACCTCCTGGCAGAGAAACCAGCATCAGCCTTATGTTTCATCACACCACACCACACCACACGACACCACACCACACCACACCACACCACCACCACCACCATGGCAAGCAATTAGTTCAGCATGGCTTGTATCTCGCTCTGTCTCTCTCCCTGTGGGAAAGACGACCAATTAGGCCGCGGACGGGAACACAGGCAAAGAGAGCCAAAGAATGAGAGAAATGTAAACCTAAAGTGAAAGGCAGGGGGATATGCCAGCCGCATGCTAAATAACAATGGACAACTTGAGTCAGTGAAAGGACTGTCGACAGCGTTCAGACCAGCAAAAGATGCAGTTGTTTGAAATATTCACTCCTATGCCATACTCGAAGGAGGAAACAGTGGATGAAGTGCCTTTAGAGAAGGTTTTACATTTTTGTGTGTGCATGTGTGTATTGATTTAAGATATAACTTGCAAATATACAAGGTCATGCAAACCTGCACCAAGTTTTTTTTTCTAACAGTAACTGTTATTAGCTGATATTAATTTCCTCACACATAAAACTGAGAATATTTTTGAGAAGTATTCCCTCCATCATCTGGTTGCAGGATATGGACTGAGTAGACAACTTTACAGTAACAAATAAAAAATAGTCAGTGGAGACCAAGATTCCAAATCTTTGGCATTTCTTTGCTGTAATAACTTCTTTCTTATTGGCTCACTAAAGGGTGATACTGATATATCTTGGATTTATCCTGATAAACAGCTACACCTAACTGTGTTGAGTAAGGCAATCGATTTAATTAGATTGTTAAGTTTCCAAAAGACGTTTATTTTTTTTACAAAGGATACAAAATTCCACCTGTAGTGGATTTTTACAAGAGGGGTTCTTTCCCTGGGTGGTGGCTATAATAAAAACTGTAATATTTTCAGGTCCTGGGGGTAAAGCACTTTGATGAAGTGTGAGTGAGCTTTTGCACATTTTTCCCTGCTTCCATAGTATCAGTGAAAAACAATGATTATCCTCTCAAGGCCGAATCAGAAACATATGCCTATCACAGTGTGCAATCTGTGGCAATAAAGCTTTTGTGGCTGTTGAACGCATGTAAATTGCATTAAGTCATCAAGAAAAAAATGGCAATCTGCTGTGAGGGCATACTCACTTGGGAATTGGGTTAGATCAAGGACTTTGAAAATTAGTAGTGAGGTATGTAGGCTTCTTACCTCTTCCAAGTGGATTCCCTTGTGTCTGCTTCATGCCCCTCCCCCTCTGCAAGTCTGTCTCAAATCACGTTTTGAGTACCCCAGCTGCTTGACATTTGGATGTTTAACAATGAAGATGGGGAGAATTTGTTGAGCTGCAAAGGTTTAATCACAAAGGGGAATAACAAGGGAAATAAAATAATAAAAACATTTTGATCTTATTTAAAAAGTCAGCGTGTCTGACCACTGCAGTCTTTTTTCTTCTTCAGTTGCTTAAGTTTTTCCCCTTTTTTTGGCAGAGATTTATGGCACAATGATGTAATTTTCATCCATGACTTTACAAAGTTACGAATTTGCGGAATTCTAAGTAGGGCTGATCAAAACAGCTGACAACTACATCATCATAAAATGTTTTGTTTTAGTCAATATTCATGATTATTAATAATCTTAAGTGACCTATTAAATCACAACTTCAATAAAGATCAGCAGAAAAAAGTGTATTTTAGCCATGTAATTTAGAATCTACTCAAAATTTACTCTAAATTTAAAACCTTTTTCTTTATCTTTGTAGTTTTACAATTAAAATGTTAATTGAAATTAAGATTGCAAGGACTTGCAAATTTGGGTCTGTTTTGTGTTTATTGTGTTTTTTGATTGACTTTAAAAAACATTTATTACACTTGCTGCACATGCAACTCCAGTAACTGATTATTGTAAAACTACTAAATTCCAGCTCAACTCACCAGGGACTGAATGCAAGCTGTGGCCAAAACTATGCAGCCAAGTCTAGTTTTTACTCTGTATTCCTTTGAAATTAAAAAGCTACCATAATGGCAGTTTGATTTCTTGTTTTCTTTAATAATAATTCCCTTACTGCACCTATTTTTTAATTTTTTTGCTTTTTTTGTTGTATTTTTTCTTACATTTAAAAATAAAACAGCAAATTGGTTCATCTGTTCAATTGCATTTAAACAAGACATTTGAACTTTACATCAAACCTTTTTTTATCCTTATTAATCAAGCAACTATTGTTGGCAAACATCAATATTGTTCTATTGCAAAGGCTTAGTTAATATAATAATTTGAGTTGTTTTTTGTCTTTTCTTGGGTTTCAGGGATGCTGGTGGTGATCGTGCTGCTCCTCATAGCCATCATCGTGATCGCTGCGTGGCCTGTGTAGCAGAAGGATGACAGCAGTGCACAATCATAGACCTTGGCTGATCTACAGTGACAGCTGTGCGCTGAATACATATTTAAAACCTTTGCATCCACAGAGCACTGCACATGTACAGATATTCTCTTCAGATTTTATTTTCTTATCTTATTCCTTTTTTTTGAGACAATATCACTTGTGACTGCTTTTCTGTGGAAATGTGAAATGAAGAATTAAAATTCCAGTGTGTAAGATTGAAAGGGATCTATTGGCAGAGATGAAGTATGTTTTTATTATTGTATAATCTCCTGAAAATAAGAATATTTGTGTTTTCATTACCTTTGAATGAGCCTTTTATATCTACAGAGGGAGCAGGTTCTCTTCCATGGAGTCGACTGTGAATGAATGTGCAAACCAAACATTGGCTCCAGAGAGGGCATTTTGTGTTTTTGCAAGTTTTGCATTCAACATATGCTCTCCAACAAGCTTGGATGAAAAGAAGGAGCAGAGGGATATTAGTTTGATTGCAGTCTGCAACTTCTCCTCTAGATGTTACTTAATCCTACACACTGGACATTTATGTGCTTCAGCAGCACAGTTGAATCTTTTCTTTACAGTTAACATGTTTTGGTGGAAGGCGTTGGTAACCCTGCAAACACTGTTTTGCATAGAATATATTACTTTGGTGTAAACTGATCTCTCTAATAGTTGTTCAAAAGTCTGGCTCATTAAATGCTTCCAACTCATGAATTATTTGGAGGTTTGTGACCCTTTTAGAAAATATTTTTAGCCTTGACTGAGACGAATGTCGGTCCAACAGTAGGACCTCCTGCAGGTAGCAGAGGCTTTCCTTTCATTAGTCGATCTGTGGACTGGGTTGAGGCTCACACTGGGTACAGTTATTCTGCAAACTTTGCAATATTTTACCCATGCTTTACTGTAGCAGTTGTAATGGTATCATTTGTCTTGGGATTTTATAAGGTTTATAGAATAGCTCTCAGCCAAAACAAGCTGCTCGGCTGAGTTACTAACATGGCTGTTTTCCTCCCTTGTAAATCAATTCAACTTGTAATTTCTAATAAATGACATTTCCAGTTAATAGTACCTGGAATCCAGTCTGTCTGCGTTAATACTCAGAGCTTACTCTGCAGGATTTCAGTGTTTTGTAACATGATATTGAAGTGGGGTGGACCTTTGACAAAGCAGGACACACTAATACCACCACCATTTCCACAGTGAACTCTGCATAAAACTTGCCACCAGTGCATGAAGGAAAGCCAACTATATGTCACAATATCAATTCAACAAAAATAAAAAGTAATAACTCAAATCAAAGAAGCAAATGTGTTTCAATGTAACAAGAGTTTATTTTAACTGAAAATCTGAATTTAGTTCTACCAGGTTGGTGTGTTCAGTAGTTATTATTTCCTTCTTAAATGGCAACAATCTAAACAACCACAAACAAGTAAAAAAAAAAAGTTGAAAAAGACAATAAAATCCACAATGTCTTGTGTCATTAAATATATTCATATATAATAACCATAATATATTAGTACGCATTGTAAAACAACATTGCAAAAAGTCTTGGCAATGGTGACCACTAAACAACATTTACAATTCATAGTATGAACACAAAGCAATGCTTTGACAGTATGTGTGTAGCATTTCATCAGCAAGCTTGTCAAACCATTGCTCAGGAGACAGACGTCAAAATAAAAGCATGATGCTACAGAGACTAAAGAGGTGTGATTACAGGTTACATTGTGCCAAACAGAAAATCATTGACAGGTAATTGTTATGTTGTAGGATTAAAAATAGAATGCTGGAACATGTAAATATGCTGTGTATGTGGGTACGCTGGAGGGGTCACCAGCACGTTGCATTATGAAAGTATGACATTACAATCGTTTGATTGTACAGTAAAGAAAACACACCATCAAACCCTAAATTTAAACACTGAGAATTACCTCATTGATAAGGTTATCTCTTCTTTGTGTCTCACAATTAACCCCAGTGATTTTGATTCCTCATGGTGTTAAAGCCCTTCTAATTTGTCATCTTGGAGGCCTTTCAGTCCATTCAGAAAATTCCTGGACACACAAGTTGGTCTCTGCGAGAGTAGAATCAGAATTTATCACCATGTAAAACAAAGGAAGTCCAAGGTCCATTAGATTAAGACCATGTGTCTTAAAAAGATCTTTAAACCTTTTTTTTTTTTTACAGTTACTTGTGCTGTGGGACGGTTAAAAAGGTGCTAAGTGTGATTTTCTGAAACAACAAATACCATCAACATCAATCATGCTGCTAAAAGTGTTTTGGGATGGACTGAAAGGAAACCCAGTTTAGATACATCAGATACACACTGTGGGCTTTTACAAACCTGAGCTTTTACCACGCATTCCTCAGAGAAATCCTAACTGAATTGCATACAAATAAATGAGCAATGTGGTTTGAATCAAGCAGCGTCAAGTGATGGCAATTCACTCCATTTCTCTCCGTGCAAGTGTTGAAGTGAAGAGAATTTATGTGACAGGTCAATAGGAAACCGCAGCTTCTGACTGGTCGCACAGTGTCCTTTTAGTGAGTGTACAGTCATGCATTGTGTTAGCAAAAGAGTGTGTGAGCTGTTAATGGTATTTATCTGCAATCTTATTACTGCTGGGATTATTTGAGGTGAATACAAGCTAGTGTGAGGTGGAGTTCAGAAATACTTTAAAGTAAATTTTGAGCACTTTTTAAACACACGAATGCTGTAAACTTTTAAATTTTCTGCATTTAAATTCATTTCTGCACCAAATGAGGTAAGGACATTTTTTTTCTTTTCACTTTGCCCATTCTCATTGCTTGTGTAATTAAATGTCTTTCTTTACAAAAAAAATACAATAAAGTGGTCGGTAACCACCAATATTGTAAAATCCTAGTTAGAAGTGTTTCAAAAATAAATGTTAACACATTTTACAGAGGTTTTTTTGCATGCTGGTGTGGAGAAAAACATTTTGAAAAAGATCAATCAAACATAAATCTGTAGTGCTGTGAAGTTAGAATGTGCAGTGCTTGTAGCTGCACATAAGTTATGTTGTGTACACATTACACACTGAAATTTTGGGTAACAACTTCAAAAATTTTGTGGTAGAGCAAGTAAATACTGTTTTTAAACAGGTAAATGAACTAAAGCAAACATTTGACATTTTATTTTGTAGAAAGTTTACATCTCATATCTATTATTATACTTATTTCTATTAGCACTACCAAAGAACCCATCATGATTTTGTGATTATTTTCATAGTATTTTTTAAGAATTAAAGTGGCCGGTCCATTTTTAAGTCTATTGTTAAGCTATTTTTTCTAAAGTAATAAAAAATAAACTAAAAAAAAATCACAGTTACCATCACTCAAAATGAAATCTGTGAATTTAAATGCAGTTTGTCCTGCCAAATAAGAATAGTTTTATTATTAGTACCATGAGCAGCACCACTAAGTGAACTGGACGCTATATTGTCTCAATTAGAAGCGTGAACATGCATGTTTGTACAAATACTGAACCAACAAAATGTAACCAGTGAAGTCTGAAGGGGCAAACAGGTAATGACAATATTCAATGTCAATGAGGTGAAAAATGCTTTTGTCAATACTGTTTTTTCTCCTTTTTGTCTTCTTTCATTTACTTAATGTAAATGTACTGAGAACTAAAAATGTATCACAACAGATCTGCTGTTTCTGGAGATGCAGATATACCCTAATTTATACAACGAGGGGAATAATTAGCAGCTCAATGACAGCGTAATGTACTATGCATTCCTGTGACTAAATAGTTTTTATGGCACAATTCTTAATGCAGGAAATATTACTGCCTCAATCAGGTCAGTGAAGACAAGCTCGCTTCTTAACTAAGAATACAACAAGAAAACCATGCAGAGGCAAAATTGCAGTGGTAAATTAAGTGGCTTTTCTGTGTCATTTTTGCACCAGCAGACACTGTCCATAAAATTACAACATAAAATATAATGATTTCATACTGAGATAAAGGAAACAAACACAAATAACTTTATATGCTGGTAATAGGTGCAAATTCGGCAAATCCACAAGAGACGAAATCTCAAAATAAAATAAACTATAAACCAAATTTGCAAGGTGAGCTCCTTCAACAAAAGTTCACTAGAAAAACAAATCATCCTAAATAATTCTCTTCATGCTTCTACACATAAAAGCAGCGACATAAACAGTCTCTTGTCTGTCCGTGGTCCTCTGTCTGCCTCTCGTTTATTTTTTTTTTTTTTAAATGACCCGCTCAGCTTTTCTCTTGAATTCTCTTCCACATCCGGCATCTTTTCCATCGTTTTCCACCTATGGCTTCTTGCACTTGCCTTTCTTCTCACGCTGCTGGAACTTCCTGAGCCTACGAGCCCACGTGTCCCTCCACTGGATAACCAGGCTGCCTTTGTCTGCCACCACTCCGCTCTGCCCGGGGGAGTCCTCGTCATTCCCCAGCAGGAGGTACTTCTTCCCAGGCTTGATCTTGGGACACTTGCAGGCCACATCTTTTGCGCGGACCCACAGGAACTGGTCCCCACGACGGATGCGGCTCTCGCCCTGCTTGTAGACGGAGATGATGTTGACGGTGAACTTCCACCACTCACCAGCTTTGTCTGCCTTCAGGATGTGCACCTGGACAGCTGCAGAGCCAAGAGAGAAAGAGATGGCACACAGTTACTTTAAGTGAGATTTTATACATTCAACTGACATGTAGTCACCATTTCAGTGGTAAAAGTTGTTTATCTCAAACAGACTAACCCCTTAATTTCATCAAACAGATGGTTTGTGTGTTCTGTTTCATCCTCCATGTGGCTTCACTTTCGCACTGAAGCCAAACATTTTGCTTGTTATGATGCCCGAATTTTGTTGGTCATTTTTACATGAACGATGTACTCCTACTATAGGTCTGTAGGCTTCTTAGTTAGATGGTTTCTTTATTATGTCTATTTAGTGTCTGTTTAGTGATATGATACAATTGGGATTCTTTGCAGGTGTTTCAGTTTAAAAATTGTATCAGTTCCCTATGCTATCCCATCGTCTGAGCTCCTGACTAACTCAGTCTGCTCAGTGCAGTTTGACACAATTTCAATTAAAAGAAGACGTAAGGTATAGTTTCCACAGAGCGGACAAATGCTTCTTCAGCACTTCTGAAACATGCTACCATGCATCCAGTGGAACCAGAAGCACTGTCTTAATTGGCTGCCTCCAGCTCAAGCAGCCATGACACGGCCTGCCAGAGGTAAGTCTATCGACATGCTAACAGTTTGTGAGGCTGTAAGTTAACACAGCAGACTTACAAAAAAAGTCTTACAAGGCGAAAATTGTCTACCTGCTGGTTGTGCTTATAATTCAGAGGGATTCATCCTTTCAGAACAGTAGAAGCCTGTATAAAACTTCATAATAACCCTGTTCCTGACAGATTTACGTCTGGACAAAACCTGTTAGCATACAGATTTGTAGACTGTTTCATGTTATTTATTTAGCTTTGAATTTCTACAGTCTTTCCATCTGGGCAAAAAACATTCCTATTTTAACACATTCCACTGGATTTTATCTGTGATTTCCATTAAGGTAATTAAATAAGACAGGTAGGTCAACTAACCACCAGTCCCCTGCATGAAGATATGCAGCTGTTTTCGTTATTTTAATGAAAACTTTTTGTTCAAAATGTGTCAAAGTGGAAAAAAAGGGTATTTTGTTTCTTCCGAGCACCAGCTCTTTTTTTCAGATGTGGCCATTATTCAAATATCAGTACACTTTGTCCTCAGCAACCACAGATTTGGCAGCCAAAATCAAATCAGTGAGTGCTGACCCATGCTGTGGCACAGAGGAATCATGTCACAGTATCCAGAGCTCCAAAGGCTGGCTAATTTAGCCTCAGTTTCCCCCAAAAGCCTCATATTTAGGATTTCTTGGGTTGCGTGGCAACAAAGAGTCACACAGGGTCAGAGTTTGCCTCATTTTTAATGCTCGTCAGATGGTCCATCATTTTCTGAAATCTCTCATATGAGTCGGGGCAGAATGTATCCAACATTTTTTTGTGACTTTACAAAGCTTTCACAAAACTATTCCCATCACTTTCAAGCACTAATACAGACCATTTCCTGTGGCAAAACTGCAAGTTCGACCATTCATGTTCATGTGTGTCATTTGTTTTGACTGCAGTGGTGCGAACCACAAAAGGTTCTGAGAAAAACTCAGCACCTTACCGCGAAAAGTTGAAGCAGTTTCATGGCTTAACACTGCACTGATCCATCAGCTCATTGGCCAATCAGACAGAGTTTGGGTTTGACAATTATATCACAAAGGACCACAAAGATGTTAGTTTGCATTCGCACTTGGGCCGACATTCCCACGCCGCCCGTAAACCTGCGGTCATAGCTGCAAAACCGTAAAAGTGACCACACACTTAATGTTTTTGAAGAGTGTCGTGTGAATGAGCCTTTAGTCGCTCTCTTTCTCAAACAAGCATTCACAGTGTTGTCCTGAAAAACTTTTCTTTGATACTCATATAAAAAAACTTTTATTATGCCGTAAGCTTTCGAGAGAGAAGAAAAAACACTGATACACCACTGGTTTAATCAATGAAATAAAGATAGATACAGCTTGTTGTGGGCATCAACAATAGTTCGGGCTTCATGTCATCGAGTTCATTCAGCTGCCAATATGACTGCTGATAGCAATGGAAAATCATGACCTATAAATGGCAAGTGATGAATTAAGAAATAAGAGAAGTGATAAGATCATCAAAAATTAGGTAAACAGGCACCATGAATCCAAAAAAATCACTATTGTCGTATTAATACTGTTTTTGTCCTCAGAGGAAGAGGTTGGTCTACGGTCCGACTGTAATATACAGCTCCTTATGCGTTATTTCCGTTCCTACTGACAAAGCAGTGTGATTTGTAATGTCATTAGGAGACAGGGCAGGGCTATTAGAGACCTTAGCTGGAAAGACACTCAGTGATATCACATGATGAATCAACTGGTTTGGTCCTCAGAGAGCCTGCAAGAGGGAGGGAAGGAAGACAGGGATGTCTCTCATGGATCGCAGCCCAGCATGTATCAATATGTATTATATTGACCACATCTCTATTAAGCTCCATTATACTTCTCCTGCACTTATGGGACAGCTTTTAAATGAATGTCTGTGTGACAGGGTCATTGGTTTCACCTTTAAAATGAAGCTAATGGAGCAGAACATTGTGGTAGTAGTATAATAAGTACATCCTGTCCAGAGCAGGTTTCTATCCATGTTGAATCACCATCTCGGGAGTCACACTTTACACATGGTAACAATCTAAAACTTACTCTAAAACGTCCTGTCATGAATAACAGAAAACACATCTATTTCTTGACTTTACTTTAGTTTACAGTATTCTTTTTAATTTTTTTGCTACATCCAGAGTTAAATCAAAAATCTGGTGAGACTTCATGAGGACTTAAGATTTGTGAGATTTTGTTGCAGCAGTTGAGAAGGACTTTTTTGTTTCTTTCATGCTTTTCTTTATATTATTTATGTAAAGTGCTTGGCTTTTACAATTACAGTGCAACTGCTGATGGCAGAAACATTTTCTCTACTGAGTTTTAATAAATTTTTCTCTGATAACCTTTACGTGAAAAATATGTAAGTTTTCTGCAAACCATACAGGTTTATGTTAAGACCACCAGCATAACATTTTTCTAATTTCTTTCTAAGAAAATCATGCTTTTTCTGTTGGTTTGTCAAGGTGTATGGCTGAATTTACTACACTACACTTTGTCAGTTTTTCAGCAGCGAAAACTTCAGTGATTGCGCTGAATATATTTTGCTGACTTTTATCCAAGAACCAGATTTTCTAAACCACTTGTTAATCTATTGTGCTGATGATTTAACCAGGAAAACTTCATGTCCATCCAAGCTGTTGAAGTGTTCCAGCGGTGAGTCACCTTACTTTGTCAATCTAAAAAAAATGAATGGGACTTTCAGTTCTGGAGTGAGGGGTGCCCAAAATACCTCCTCCCACTTTGTAACTCTAATAGGCTGCGGTTTGCTGTGTACTTTCTGGTTATACTTTTGCAAATATTTGTAGGTAATTTTCACCCCAGTTGTACTCCATGTACCCTGAGGCTCTGGGTCGAGAGGGACTCGATGCTGTGTGACCTGATGGTGACCTCGGCAACACCTCATACCTACCAGCTGCCACCTCAAGCTGTTTTTCTGTTTAAGTTTGGTCAACAATCACTGTACACCCACATGCCTTAAGTTATACCACAGATTTCTCTAAGATCTGACCTTTTTTACCCCCTTCCTAACCCCCCCTGTGATTCTCTATGTGTGTCTGTACATTGAGCGCAGAGGCCTGCAGCATTGCTTCCCTACGCAGCATGGAGTCCTGCTCCCCTGCTGATCTTTTCAAAACAATCCAAAGCTGTGGCTATCTCAGCTTATCCTGTAGATTTATATTGTGTTTGACTTTTCGGTCAGCTTCACTGAGCTCGAGTGTGGTAAATAATCTACAGGGATCTTGTTCTGGTCTGTTATGAATCTTGAATACGTTGTTGCAAACTAAGGATGGATATGACGAGGAGCTTAATGGCTCGCGTGTACATTGCCAACACAAAGCCCCCGTGGCGAAGGCAAGGGGAGGAGAAAGTGGATTACACAGAGGATGATGTAAAGAGTAAAACTAATGGAGGACAGATGGATTAAATGAAATATTTTAACAATAACTTGATTATAAAATGAAATCTCTAAAAACCAAACATTATATTCATCAGCAAAAGTTTTAGAATTTATTGACTTTGACAGCACGACTAAACCTGCTGCTCTTCTGTATAAGAAGACATTAAATCCATGCCTGTGTGTAATCATTCTTCATGTGCTGACCCGCCCAGTTGTCCATCATTTTTAACAGGACAATGAAGAGAAACCTTCGCTACTGTTTAAGAAGTTATACACACCTGATGTAAACACGTGTCCTGAATTATTTAATCACAAGTGGGTGGCTTTTAGTAATCCCAAGGCATTCTCAATGCATATTGGGATCCTTTCCCTCAGACATTTGCAGGTGGTCTGAGATGCATATGGCCATATTCTTTTGGCAGTATGTACTGGGACATACATGTCAAACTTTACAAATACAGTGAATAGTTTCCTATATAAACAACCTCCTTGTTGCCCCCAGACTTAAAATTTTGTGTTTGGGTTTTTGGAGAACTTAAACTTTGTTAATTATTTGCACCTCTTTGTAATATTATATATTAAGTTGTTTTCTTCTCTGGTTGTACCTGTTTGTCCTAGTGCGCTGGGTATTGTTGTTGTTCCACCAGTTAAAAACAACAACACATTTGCTCTTTTAGAAAGAAGTGTTTTTTTATTCGCATATAGAGTGAGAAAATGTGATTCAATAACAAGTGTTCACAAGAGACTCATGTGTAGAAACCATGTAACACCAGATATGAACACAGCCTAGGACAGATGTTACGCATGTCCAGCCTCATATAATAAAATTCCATCGAGCCCTAAAGTTTGCAATGTCTTCCCTCAAGAGCTTGTCTCCTCCATCCATCCACACAAGGACATACACACACAAACACGCATGCATGAAAATATCCTGCATCTACCTACAAAAACATTGGCGTAAAAGAGGAACTAACAATTGTCTTTTGCTTGGTGTTATATCTCAACCATCAGTACCAGCAGATTCCCTACACTTCACACACACTCACAACACATGTTGGGAGCCTCTGCTGGCTTCACTCCCGGGAAACGCACATACATGAGGGCATGAGGGTTCTCAGTAATGTGTTAGGTGAAGGTTTTTCTAGCAGGACATCCTCATGTCTCTTTTTACTTCGTCACCCTCAGTGGATGCTGTTTGTTTTCATCACTCAGATGCTACATTCAGGTGTAAAGTTAATGCTTTTTATCTATAACTGTAGATTTAAACTAAACATTTAACCCGGTTGTGGCAGGTTAACACTGACTGCTTTGTGGCCCAACCGAAGAAATTATCACACAGTCCCGTCGCCTCTTATTCATGCATGAACTGATACATATTTGAGAGGCAAGGCTCTTCTCACGACATCAGCAGCAAAGGTAGGCATTGGTGGAAGAGGAGGTGTCTATAAGCTTGACCCCATAACTCCCCCAAATCCCTGCAGAACAAAGCATAGGCCTGTCCGTCAAGCTGCTGAGCTGCTACAGGATGCCGCTGCTTGGTTGACCGGTTCAGCAACCTGGCTTCAATCAGGGGAGGGGACAGAGGGAGGGGAAGAGGGGAGAGGTCATACGTCTTATCCACACCTTGAATGGCGTGGCGGACGGACGGTCACAGGAATGCAGCGAGAGGCGCTTCGATTGTGGGGGAAGTGGGCTGCCTTAATGAGGATCTCTGAGAGAGCACCGGCTGTCTGTCACACTGTCTTTGCTTTACCCATGAGGGTCTTAAATGCCTGTTCAGACACACACACACATGCACTCACGCACACACACCTCTGTCTAATTCCTCATCCTGCCCTTTCTCTCCCTCTGTTTGTCTTCTTTCTCTCTTCCTCCTTGAAGATCTGCTGTGTTCTGTTTGATTCTTTGTGTCCGTCCCCAGAAAGCTGAAGTAAGCCATCAGTAAAATGCCTCCACTGTAAACCATAGCAGCTGCCCAGCAACCTGCTCTGCGGGGAAGTATGGGAAGGGATGGAATATGGGTGCAGGATTTAGATATCCCAGTGAAGAAATCCAGTGTGTTCTGATGGTGTGTTACAGAGTGATTCTACTGCCACCAAAAAGATTGACACACACTATTTATGCCTGCAGAGAAAAAATCTTGTTTTTTGACTATTACTATCTCAGCGAAAAGGGAAACTATGTTTCTTCCATCAGACCACATGTTTTTAAGGCTCCCGGGAGAAATAAATGATAGTCCAAGTCATTAAATGGATTTTGTGCTGTCAGTTGACTCACCGTAATCTTTCTTGCAGTACTTCTTCATGTTGATTTTCAGCTTGCCTTTAGATGCCTTGCAGTAAGAGTCACAGTCTGCAAGAGTAAGAAAGAAGGACATTGAGTTAGGGGGCAAGAAAGAATAAAAACAAAGAGTGAAACTGTAAAGATTTCATTGTTTAGAGGCATTGTTACATTAAGTTGTTTTAAGAACATGTGAGCATAAAATCTTGTATAGGTTAAAAAATCGTTGGATTACAATTGTTTCTTGAATTTTTTCTGTTAAATTTTGGAAAGATATTTTCTGAATGCAAATGAATAAAAATGAAGAAGAGTTAGCATTTTTTGCAAATTTAAATAAAAATTGGAATACACATGGAAATAATTACAGCACTTCAAAATTTCAATTTCAACCATCTTTAAATTCTCTTTTTGGAAAAGATCTCTTGTATACTCACTTCCTCAGTAAGAATAATTCTTATTATATCATTTTATAGTGCATAAATCGATAAAATCTACCTCAAGCCATCTACAACATCCCCTATGACAAAAACAAAACAAATAAGTAAAATATCCATGTAATTATTTGAGAAAATATGAACAGGATAAAATATACCTTTATTCATTCTTTTTCTTTCTTTAATATAAACACAATGTGGATGAACTTAATGGTTAGGAGTTAGTAGATTAAAGTGTTTATTTTGTGTCATATTTTCCTCCGTTGGGCCAACATTTCAATCACAGCTGCTTTGGCACCACCTTTAGGAAGGCAGTTCACATTTTTTATTTCTAACCTATTTTTTCATTTTTTAAGACCAGACTTCAGCTTTGTGTAATTTCATTTGCTGAATATATTGTTTTTCTGAAGAATTTTAAAAAAAAAAAGAAAGATAACAACTCACAAAAAAACAACAACTCCTGTTTGGGTCCTGACACTTATAAACATATATGTGGGGACTGTTGTCTTTCTGGCTGGTTGACACATCTGTCTGATTTGATTGTGTTGTCCAATAGGACAACAGTGGGACCACTGCTGGACTTATTAAGAGTTGTGTGTCTTGTTTGTGATGGAGGCGCTCCAACCACGTCTATACAACCTTCATGAGTTACAGTGAGGACGTCTGAATGTAACTGAGGATCCCAGCCACAGTCTGGGACAAATACAGATGACCACTGCTATCCACCCGCTCACTGCCTGTCAGACTGTGGGAATGAGTCAGGCCTGTGCAGACCACCCTCAACCCCCACCTCCCTCCAAATCTCATCTCGCTTGTCACCTCAGCCCCTCGACCTCTCGAACAAAGTAACCCTGGGATCACATCAAGGCCCCACCGAGGACCATGTCAAGCTTTTGCATTTATTGCGGTGCGGACAGGGGAGAGAGCACTGAGGGCTGGCAGCTATTTGAGGGAGTAGAAGGCGGGGGGTGTGAAGGGGTCAATGCCACACAAAGGGAGGTCAGGAAGGGAAAATTAGCCATCCATGAAGCGTAAGGCAGAGGACCCTTTTTTTTT
>JAPZDV010000020.1:17714887-17776904 GCA_029814665.1 Acanthurus lineatus | reverse complement strand
GTAACAGAACACATTATAAAGAATATATAACAGCATTACACAAAATGAGGATACATAAATAACGTTATCACTTAACACCCCCACTTATACTCAGTTTGCTGTAATGTAACAGTTTGCTGTAATAAACAAAACAACAACAAAAAAATATATATTAATGTGGGCTCTCTGTCTTACACATTTCAAACCCCAAAAAGAATGGGTGCAAACTCAACTAGCTTGGACTTAGTTGCTGGCTTAGTCATAATGTCAGCCACCATGACCTCAGTAGGACAGTACATCAAGTTTACTTTACCCTCGTTAACTGTGGACCTGATAAAATGATATTTAATGTCCACATGCTTACACCTCTGTCTGTTAACAGGATTTTTAGCAAGAGCAATTGTTCCTTGGTTGTCCTCAAATACAGTTGTTTTTGTGTACTGGTAGTCGTCAATAGCCTCTAGTAACTGCTCTAGATATAAGCACTCTTGTATGGTTGCAGCCAAAGCCATATATTCCGCCTCACAGGTGGAAAGCGCAACCGTAGGCTGTTTCTTGGTTTTCCAAGAAACTAAAGAGCTGTTTTTACTGAGACTCACACAGTATCCTGTGGTACTGCGTCTGTCACTGGCATCAGATGCCCAGTCCGCATCACTGTAGGCTTGTATGCCTAGTTTCTGACTGTCACCCCTTTTGAAACTCAAACCCTTTGTAGAAGTGCCTTTGAGATATCTTAGAACATGTTTCACAGTGACCCACTGTTCCTCTGTAGGCTCAGCAAAATACTGTGATAACCTGCTCACTACAAAACTTAAATCTGGTCTGGTACAGGTAGTTAAGTAGATCAGGCTTCCTACAGCTTCCCTGTATGTTCTGACATCACTCATTTTTACAGCATCATCTGAATATTCCAGCTTTTGTTCACAGGGTGTTTCTCTGACTTTACAATCTTGCATATTGAAACGCTGTAGTATTTTGTCAATGTACTTTTCCTGTGACATCTTTACACATCCATCAGATTGGCTAAAATCGATACCCAGAAAATGTTTGAGTGTGCCCAGATCTTTCATCTTGAACCTTACAGAGAGCATTTCTTTCACCTCTTCCAAAACCATGTCATTGCTGGCCGCAATGATCAAGTCGTCGACCCATATGATTATGATTACCTTGTCATCTTTTGACTCTTTGGCATAAACACAATGGTCTGCTGGATTTTGCTTGTACCCGTTATCAGTTAAACAATCATGTAGAAGTCTGTTCCAGTTTCGCCCTGATTGCTTGAGACCATAAAGTGATTTTTGTAGTTTGTACACTAGACCATCATCTTTCTCTTCATAACCCTCTGGTGGGTTCATGTAGATATCATAATCTAAATCAGCATGGAGGTACGCTGTAGTGACGTCCATCTGGTGAAGGAGTAAATTCTCCTGAGCTGCTTTTTGTAATACCACTCTTACACTTGTTAGATTTGCAGTTGGTGAAAACGTTTCCCCATAGTCGATTCCCTCCACCTGACTGTAACCCTTGGCAACAAAACGGGCTTTGTACTTGTCTCTCCCATTTACATCACTTTTGATAGAGTAGACCCATTTACCCCCCACTGTTTTCTTACCCGCTGGTAGAGTAGTTACGGTAAATGTTTTGTTGTCATTTAATGACTGGACTTCCTCATCCATAGCTTTTACCCACTCTTTTGATTTAGTGGACCTCATAGCCTCTGCATACGTTTGTGGAACACCACATACTGCTCTGTAGCAGAAGTCCACTGTTGTATGAGCCCCGTCACTAACACTGTATCCATCCACAAAATCATCTAAGTGACTAGGTTTCTTTCTTTCTCTAGTCGGATACCTTCTGTTTTCAGGTTCAACCCTTGTGTCACTCTGTTGTGCTTGGCTATGGTCATTAGGCCTCATCTCTGCACTTGGACTGTCATTATATGTACCCCTGCTTCGTACACTTGGCTCTTGGGGACTCTCTTCCCTCCTATTGGCTTCCTGAGTGGTCTCACTTGTCCTAGGCTGCCTCAAATTGTCATAGTCTTCATGCGGATCTGTCTCCTTTGTCTGTGTCTGTTTCTCTACAGCTGTCTTGCTCACAAACTTTACAAGCCTGTGTTTAAGTACTCTGTTTGTGTCTGGATTATAGACCAGGTACGCTGGGCTATATTTGTCATAACCCACAAATAGACCTTGATTACACTTTGAATCCAGCTTTTCCTTATCCTGTTTGTACGTGTAGCATACAGACCCAAATTTATGCAATTTTGACACATTTGGTTTCTTACCAGTCAGTAGTTGATAGGGAGTCTGCCCTGTACGCCTGCTGAAGCATCTGTTGCGTACGTGTGCTGCTGTTTGTACTGCATAGTGCCAAAGCTCTCTTGGTAACTTGCTTTCAACTAGCATGCAACTTCCCATCTCAAAAAGGGTACGCCAGCCCCTCTCCGCAGTCCCATTCTGATGAGGCGAATACGGAGCTGACATCTCATGTCTGATCTTGTTTTCCCTCATCAGTGTTTGGAAATCATTGCATGTGTACTCTGTCCCCCCATCTGACCTCATACGCTTCACTTTCCCATAGGGGGCTACATCTGCTAGGAACTTTTGCGTAGCTTGTACTGTGTCACTCTTTTTCTTTAGAAAATAAACAGACATTGCACCTGAGTAATCGTCAGTGAATGATACTGCATATTTGTGGCCATCAATAGACTCTGTGCGCATAGGACCTGCAAGGTCTGTGTGTACTAACTCCAAAGGAGCCTTTGCTCTGGTATCAGGGTCCCTGTTTCTACTCTGGGCAAACTTTCCCTGAATACACACCTCACATTCCTGCTCAGGTTTACATGCTTTACCCTTAACCTGCATGCCATCAACCACATTCTGCAATTTTAGAACATCATCATAATTACAGTGGCCTAATATCTCGTGCCACTCCTGTATGTCATGACATGCATTACATTTGTCACTTGACTCACTCTCAGTATGCAAATAATACAACTTCCCATACACATGTATATCATATTTAGTACCCCTTTTAGTAATCAGTGCATTTTTGCCTTCTTTAAATACCACTGTGGCTCCGCTGGCAGTCGCCTTCTTCACGGAGAAAATATCCTGGGGGTAGGAAGGGATGTATAAAGCGTCTCTCAGCGTCGCCTTGTGTCGCTGTCCTTTGTTGTCTATTAGAGAAACTTCCGCATTTCCCCTCCTCTGTGCAACCCCGTTGCATTGCGTGCCGTCTGCCAACTCAACGCTGTGCTTTTCTGGTCTGAACGTGCTGTCAAAATCTTTAAACATGGTCACGTCGGTGATGATATGAGAAGTGGCCCCCGTGTCCACCATCAGTCCTCTCTCCCGGATGGCGCCGTCCGTCTGCTCCCTGGAACCGGTCTCCTCGTCCCTTATTTTGAACACGTTGTCGGCGTCTCCATCTTCTGAGACTTTATTCACATCATCCCGTCTGTCTTTATTGTCCTTTTCCTTGCGCCTACACGTGGCGTCCTTGTGTGTGTCGTTTCTGCAACGACTGCACCATGTCTTCTGTCGACATTCTTTTGCTCGGTGGCCTTTGATTCCACACTTGAAACACACCATAGCTGTGTCATCCTTGTACCGCTCACGGGCGTTTGTTTTGGCGGGCCGCCGCCCAACTCGTCCCTGCGTCTTCATCACACTGTCGCCGGACTCAGTGTTTAACTTCTCAGTTGCTTCAAAACTTCTTAGCTTAGTCTTAAAATCTGTAAATGTGATTTTCTCATCTGAATGTGCCACATGTATCGCGAATGGTTTAAAACTTTCGGGCAGTCCTTTTAATACCATGGCAACAAGTAGTCCATCTCCCATAGTCTCACCTGCATTCCGCAGTGCTGTGATGGCTTTTTCTGCTCTGATGATGTAGTCCGTCACACTTTCGTCGGATCCCTTCTGAAGCGACGTGAGCACGGTGTACAGGTTAATTATCCGTGGTGTTCCCTTTCCAGCATAATACTCCCTTAGTATTTTCAGTGCCTTCCTACCATCATCTGGTGCATCTCTCATGATGAGTGAGAGGCTTTTGTCGTCCAGCATCTGGATCAGCTCGGCATAAGCGTTTGCATTTTTCTCTGCATCCGTCGCTCTTTCGGGGCTTGTCGTCGGCTCCCCAAGCACGGTCTTCTTTAGCCCCAACAAGTGTAAATGTCCGAGCATTTTTGTTTCCCATAACTCGTACTTTGCCTCATCTCCATCGAACGCCAGGCGAGGCCTGCTTGCTGCTCCTCGATCCATTTTGCCGGTTAGTGATAGCCGTTAGCTCACCACTCTTCTACACTGGATACGCTGGTTTCTCCTTTTGTCTCCCGAACGTCTCCTGGGCCCATAACCTGTTGAGATCAGCGGTCTATCTGACGATGCATTCGGGAGAATAATTGCGATGAGATGAAGTATTGAATTGAGTTTGAATGAGTAGCACATTTATTTAACGACAACTGCTTCTCGTACAGCGCTGAACAGTAACATCATACCGGCGTTAGCGCGCAGAAATGTGACATCATAGCTTGGGTTGCCACATCGGCTCAATACAAGTATCACATCCCACATACCATACAGCAGTAACAGAACACATTATAAAGAATATATAACAGCATTACACAAAATGAGGATACATAAATAACGTTATCACTTAACAGTGATGAAGCCGTGTCGAAGACAAATTTCTGTTTTTACTGAAGAGCAGACAACAAAGTTTCTATTCTATTCTAAACAGGGCAGTGTGCAGTCTTCCAATTAGGATGCAACTCTAAGAGATACCTGACAGTATTTGGAATACCTTGGGATCAAATCATTTAGGCAACATTATGAGCAATTTTGGAAGCATGTGACTGCATTTATAACACGGTACAGTGTGAAAATACTCTCTTGATCAAGGATTCTAAGGAATCCTTGTGAACCTTGCAGCACAAATTTTACACAACACACCACATTGTGGTTAATTTGACATCTCCATAAAGATGTTGTTATCCATGTTTCAAAATAACAGCCCCCTCATCTGTAGTCATTCTGTATAGCTGAGTGCTAATAAATAATAGAACATTTGGTTTCTGTTGGACAGCTCTGTCCACACAGACAAAATTAAATGTAACCACAAACTGGATTCTGATCACAAGTAATCTCTCGAATCAAAGGTGTAAACAGCAGTCTGCATAAAGTAGATCTAGACACTTTCTGGACAAATCCAAATACCAGATACTTGGTGTGAACGTGGCCAGAGAGGCGGCGGGGGGTGGAGTGGGGCAGGGGGAATCAGAAGTGCCAGAGCTGTGAGATGAGGAGGTGTAAATGACAGCTCGGGAGGAGGCCTTTCTCCCTCAACCAGACTGATTGAGAAACAAATTGCGGCAAATAAAGCATGTAATTAGATTATGGAGCCCAGTGTGCTGCCCTGCTCTCGCACCAGAGCCGTGAGTCTGGATCCTGTCCAGCAAAGACAGAGACAGAAAGGAGGACAGAAAGAGAAAAGAATTCCCCCACTTCATCTCTCATTATAGCATCAGAGAGTAAAAGGCGGTTTGTTTTCGGCAGACAACAGCCAGAGGAGAGGCTAATTATGAGTTCTTGACCTGATTTGAGAATTTACTTCTCAGGTGGGGAGCAATTAGCTGTGATGAGTTGGGCCGTCCTCTGTTACTGTAACTGATGAGATTCAGATGAGTCAGCGGTGACTCCTGTTGCTCATCACCCAAAGCATTCCCACAGAGACAGGAAACAACCCAGCCAAGGCTTCATGTCAATAAAAATTGTTTTGGTCACCAAGAAGTAAATTGCATGCAGAGGTTTTGTATTGAAATGAGAATGTGATGCTCTGCTGTTCTATTTTTGTCCCTGATTATTGCAAACGACTCTTTCATATGAAAAAAGCGGTGTGATACGTTCCCACACCGATATGACAGTAAAGCGTGGTGGAGTCAGCGAGTGCTGAACAGGGTGTGTGAAGCAAGACTCATGTCCAAAAAATCCAAGGTGGGGTCCGCCACAGATTCTGATCACTTCCAGCCTCAGAGAAGACACACACACACACACACACACACGAGACAGATTCTTGTTACCCTTATGAGCCTCATCGTCATCACCCCAAGTCTCCTTCTCCTCATCATCATTAGTTACTTTCACATCCTGTGTATCCTGACAGGCCCAGGCGGCCATCACAGGTCATCACCGGTTAATCTCCTCCACATTGCGTTGCTGTGCAGACGTCTCTGTCACGACCCGTGGGAGTGGCGGCTCACACCATCCGTGACCTACCAGCACAATGTGTGTTTTGTCTGGGCCACACCATCGGAGGTATTCTCCATGCATTCCAGCCCTCCGTGTGGTCGAGAGGGGGAGAGCTCTGCTGCAGGAGACAAATTAATATCCACTCCATTTTTCCTCACAGACTCCTTTACCCACAGTGCACCCCCCCGCTTCATTTAACTGAGGCGCAAAGAGGCACCTGCCCCACAGCTGTCACCCTAGCATCCCCCTGGCATCACACACACTTGTTTTGCCTTTTTTCAGATTTATTTCTGAATAACTGTCAACATACCTTGATTAATCCTTAAATCCTTACCAACTATTCAGCATCTTCCCTTTTTTACTCTACGTTTTATCTCCTTCTCCATCTACTCACTCTTATTTCCCTTTTCCCTCGGTTTTTCTTTTCCTTCTTGTGATTTTTAAATATTTCCTCTCTTTATGTTTATTTTATCACTACCCAAACTTAATTTTTTTCTATTATATACACCCCTTTACCACTTTAATACAACTACTTCTACTACTCATAAGGATAATTGTTGTTGTTATTATTTGGCAATTTTTCCAGAATGAGTAATATCAGCTCTTGTGCAAGGGGTGAAAAACACAGTTCAGTGCTTTTATAAAATCACCACATCTGCTTGCAATCACATATTAGGTGATATCATAGCTGCTCAAACACCAGACTGAGCAAGAGTTGCATTTGCTCTGCAACCTTCTGAAGAGGCTCAGAGGCTCAGAGGTTAATGTATGCATCCTTTAGGCCTCAAACTTAGGCGGTTCAGTGGGATCCTGGTCTACTCATGAGTCTGACATGGCTGACGCAGGACATCCATCAAGGTGCTCCACCTTGCAATCTGCTTGATTTCAACCTCTATAAGATGAACAGTTTCATGCTCATATGTATTAGAGGGAATTCCCAGAAATTAGATTATCTGTATGACTGCACGAGTCATTACACACCATCTCCTTCAGGTTGTGTTTACATTAGTTCAATGACACAGTTTAATCAATGGAATTATTAGCCTTAAAGCAGCTTGTAGCTACAGGCAAAGATTTTGCATAAATACAGTGAACTGGAGGGAAAGGTAAGAGTATTATTTTCACACAAAAACCCAGAATGTATAAAGCATATTTCTCTCTTTCCTTGTTGAAAAGCCAGAAAAAACAGAAAACAGAAAACCAATAAATATGCTGATCAACTTCATTTAAGTTGATAAAGTAATACAGATCCCCTCTTACTTATCCAGTAATCCCTCAGTGAGGTGAGGAAAATTTCGTACACCCCAAAAGTGGACAGATTCCTGACAAGGGGGCCCAGAGAAACTCAGCACCACCCACAGTGTTATGTGAAGACAAAGCGTGAAACAGAGGGAGACGAAAGAAGTAAGGGAGAGCGAAAAGAGACTGAAAGAGAAAAGAAAAGAGGTGGAGGAGGGTTGGGGACCAGCAGTATCCTGACTGTGCTGTCAATCGAAGCTGTCCGGGGAATATTCGGGACCTCAGAGGGCCCAACAACAGCTGCAGGAGCCTCTTACACACACTCACACAGACATATACCTTGGGCCTCCAGTAAACTTCATGGGTGAGAGTGAGCAAACATGCACTGACGGATGACTCAATTTTTTCCACCATGAGGCCAAAAGATAAAATGTGGAACTTGTTCCAGCAGAGTTCTTTTTTAAAAATTATTATTAATCACAAGAAGCAAGTTTTTCTGCTTGAAATATGTGGAATGTAGGCCATAATCTGTGCAACTGTTTTTGAATAATAATTCAACTAAAAAAAGCTACAACAACCACTTAAGTATAACCAGAAATTCAACAGATGAATAAGCTCATAATGCAGTACGCGAATCATTGTTCTCTTCATTAATCATTTTGAATAAGCCAGAAGTTAGTCAGTGAGTCTCATTCTAGCACCTGATGTTCACGATAGTACAGAAAAATCCACAATTTTACGGTAAAATTTCAAACATGAATCATCTGGTGGATGAATAAAAAGTTATGGTGTCGTAAAATCTTTTTTTTTTTAAATAAAATGATCAGATCCAGGTCCCTCGATCAGTCCTCTCACTTCACTGCATTAAAAAACTGGGAAAGAGGGAGTTTGGAGAGATGGAAATCATCAAATCAAACAAACTGCCAGGCCCCCGTCCTGCACGCTAGACCAACACCCCACTGTGCCGCAGTTAGACTGATTAATTGTGAAAGTGTGAGAGATTAAAGGAGGCACATCCCAGGGTTGCTGCTAATGGATATAATATTCATGAACCCCCAATAAGGAGGGGGGGGAGGCATGAGGGATCCAATTTATGCAGCAGTCTGTTTTTACACTGATGGAAAAATATCGTGGATATGTGTGGAACTGTTGAAAAATCTCATATCCACTGATGCTTCTGCAATATTCTCCTCATCTTTATTTTATCTCGTATGGATGAGTAGTGGAGATAAATTTAAGAGAAGTAAAATATATGTAAAGTTCGCAGCTGTACTCACCTGACGGCTCCTCCGCACTGCTGGATGGGGTTGTAGGTGGTGCAACTGGAATCTCTACTCCCAGACAAAACATGACATACACACGAAGAAGGACCAGTTTCATTATTATGGGCATCCATACAGGCTTTTTTTTCTCTGTGTGCATGCATGTTTGCTCAGTGTGTAAATGTGCATTTGATAAAAGGCAGAAAAATTCATAGAAAAGAAAAGAAACTGTTACGGCATCAGTTTTTCAACAGACACGTTTTTAGTGTGAATGCACCGCTGTTATGGCAGTTAATGGTGTAAAAGGAGTAAAAGGAGTAAACACCTTTCTCTCTAATAAATAAAAACAAAATGCTCAAAAAAAATACTTATTGCAATTATACTTTTTATGTTCTGGTGGTCAGACTGTAAAACCTGTACATAAGTGAAGCTTTTCTGACCTTCAGTATAAAAGCAACCGTTCTTTAACGGGCTTTTATTTCTCTGCTGTTGTATGTCAATTATTTCTTGTCCTCTGCAGCCTCAGTAAATTTATAGCCTTCTTCCCAAACTAAAAATGCTATATGACCAATAAGATTTCTTCCTACATCCTACAAGCCAATCAGATGTTCAATATTCATATTAGAGTATGATTTACAAACGTTTATAGGAGCGACCCTGTGGCCTCCACATTAAACTGTAGCATTCCTGGTTTTGCATCAAGTCTTTTCTGTTGCATGTCTCTCCGACTCCTGTTTCGTTTGGTGTCTCCGTGGTTGAGGAGGCTCCATCATCTTTCCGCTGGCTCTCTTTCACCAACACTTGGACCCTGATCAATGCTTTTACTCTCCTCTCCAGTATTTTTTCTCTATAATAGCATTGATTTATTTTAAGTACTGCTAAGCTTCTTTAGTACATTTATTCTTAAATAATAATAATAATAAATAACTAATTACTGAATCATTATTTTTCTGTTTCATCCTCCTCCCTTGTTCCCTGCTGCTGTGGTAAAACCAGCAGTATGATCGTCCAAAGACTTGATTCTCTCAGCGCTCCTCCGCTCTCTGTTGTATTCACAAGCGAGTAGGAAGTTGACACTCGGAGAAACCATGCATGAAGATCGGCCCTTTTATCTCCAAAGGAGCAGGATGGCAACAGAGAATTTAAAACACACATAATGCCTTTTTGTTATTGTGGGCAGGAGGGAGAGAAGGGGCCTCATCAAAAAGTCTGTACGGTGCACTGAAGGGGGAATATGATTACAATAAAGCAAAAAAACGCAGAGCTGTATCAAAGACACATGCAAAGAAAGGAAAGCGGTGCACAACAGTGGTGGTTTCAGCTGTGCAAAGGTGAAGACTGAAAGAATCAAGTCCTTTGGTCGAGTCAAATCAGATTTTCTCAGCTGGGAGAGAGCAAACCTGCCTCCTGCTTTCTGAATGTACACAACTTTTATGTTTATTGTGCAGCATGAATGCAAATCTGTGGAATGATGTGGCTCGTCTGTTGTTAGCTTCTGGACATAATGAGGCCTTCTCTCATGACGAATTGGTCTCCATAATGACAAGAAAAACAATTGCTGCCAAAACAATGGCGCTTGACACCCAGAGGTCCCTTCAGTGATGTTGTTGTTGTTGATCAGTAATCTGCCATCAGTATTCAGCCGCCACGCGTGCCAGTTTAAATAATGAGCCTGTTTCTCATAATCGACTTGTGTGGAATTATGGCTGACAGGACTGTAAGGTACACACGAAGGCAAAGACTCTCTATTAAACTGAAAGTTGGCAAGCGCTATCGCTGAATCTAAAGGCTTGTTAAAGTTAAGATGTGATGATCAGAGGGGCTCTATTACACCCCCACAGAATTCTCTGCATGTTAAACATCACAGCTCTGACTTAACATTCTTGGGATTCAAAGACATCTGATAAGTTCATTTAATTTTATACCTTTTTGGAAGCCCAGGCATGTATATCAATACAGGGATAAACTCCTTATGGGCATTTAATTCCTAGTGCTTACTATAATGGCAAGAGTACTAATTAAAATGTTTTTTTGAGACGAGAGCCATTTTGCAATCCAGCATTAAGTCTACATGCACAGTCCTTCCCTTAGGTGATGCTCTGTTTTTTTAATCATTTTTCACTGTAGAACAAGGGTATATTTGGCCTATAAAAGGTCACTGGATGCTGAGAACATGATTGATTTTGTAAATCAATCCAAAGCTTTCTTTTATCTAAGACACTTTGGGGCTCAGAGATCCTGGTGTTAGCAGCTCCGGGTCTTTACTCAGATTTATGGAGACCAACAGGCCGAGGAGGCTGCGCTGCCGTAACCTTGAGCTTTAGTTTAATGGTGTGTTTATTTAAGCCTGCAGATTTACTGGTCAGAAAACCAACAGGCAGACACTAAGCACTTGTCTGAAGAAAAAGGATGAGAGGATTTAGCAGTGTAGGAGTGTCTGCTCTCACAGTATGTGTTCATGTGTGTGGCGTTCTGTTTTTATGTGTTGAAAGTGCACAAGATTGAAGCGTCTGGTGTGGCCCTCCCTTTTTTTTTTTTTTAAATGTGTGCAGTAGACCTGAGGCCAACTGTTTTGCTACTACAGTGAGGCAGAGGTGGTAAAGACCGGTTCCACGTACTTATGCAGGGGGCAATGGGCGAGCGGCTCTGCTGGTAGCCTTTAGCACAGCGGTTGCACGTGATACCAGTCACGCCGTCTTTACAGGGACATTGTCCTGTGGTTTGGTTACAGGTTTTGCCAGCAGCACCCACGGGATGGCAATCACATGCTGTGAGGAAAGAGAGGAAGAAAAAGAGGCACAGTGAGTGGTCACACACACACACACACACATGTGGGGAGATACAAACAAATACTATCTATAGAGAGTGCAGGTGGGTACACAGCAGTGGTGGCAACAATAATAGAGTGGTGAGAGACAGGTGGGGGCGTGCACAGAGACACAGAGGACACCACAGAGCTCGCTTTTGAAGTGTGGCGTCATGGGAATAAGGGCAATGCATCACATCCACATTTTTGGCATTGTTTGCTAATTCGCTAATTAGCATGTAACCGTCACATCTACCACAATTAAGAGCTGCAATGGTACAGTCTCAGCAAAACATTGACTTACAGATGTCTGTGTGTGTGTATGTGTGTGTGCTCTGTATGTGGCTGTGTGGCTTGATGCATATGGTGTGTGTGAGCGCTCCGTGGGACAGCGGCTGTATGTGTGAGGTAAAGAGAAAGGGGTTGTGCATATTTACCAAATGATAAAATAATGGAGGATAATCCTAATTGCCTGTTTCTGATTTCTGCCGCGCTTTGAACGCCAGCCCGAAACGTTTGTCACACTTCCTCCCAAACTGGGGGGTCTATCGAACACATATGCTTCAGGAATGTAATCGCCTTCCAATTGCTCTCCCCAATGAGAGCTCTTAATTTATTTCACAGCCAAACCCCTGTCAGGTTTGGAATCAGTGTTGAATAATAGCTGTCAGAGAGTTGTTCCTTTTCATCTATTTTTGGATATGAATGTAGTGACTCTGGTGGGGCGAGATGGTTGAATTCATTGTCTGCCACACAGTTTGTACAGTACAATCCTGATGCTCTAATCAAGACCAGAACAATTCATAACAATCCATCACTGATTTCCGCGTCTTTTCTTGAAAAACCAGCATTGTCAAAAAAGTGTTTATCACCAAACTCACCACTATAATCCTCACCCTGTGAGAATGACATTTTCTGTTTATTTCCTATGAAAAAAAACTGCTGACTTTCAGCCTCTGGGTTTGGCTGGTTCTGCTCTTTCGCCGCCTCCCTTAAAAGGTTTTTTTCTGCATTGTGTCACTTGTCACTCTGAGAGCCTTCAAAGACAAAGCTGAATTATGTACTTTGAGGTTTGTGGAGGTATTAAGTGGTTTTGCCTGTTTTATTTTTTTTAACCACACAGACTGCTCAGCCCACAAAACAAAAATCATAGCTACAGAACATTCCATTCATTTTGTATTGGAACTATTGTTCAAAATGTGTTTATTGTCAAAACTAGTTTGAATAATTAGTAAAGCTCATGGAATTCCAACAAACAACATGTTCCTCCTGCCTAATAATTTAAAAGATTAGATAATCTGACAGCAGGGACAGGTGTTTTTTTTGATTATTTCAGTGTAAAGAGGAAGTCATAGTGTTGTTTGTTCTTTATCTCCACTTTGACCTAAAGCGCTGTTATCTGACCAGGTTGTATGACAGACCTCCTCTTCGGGATCATCATTACAGCCTCAGGGACAGAACAGGTGTAAAGAGGTAATGTAACACCAAATCAGTTCGCTTTATGATTGACCCCCTGAAAACAACGCTGTTATTGTTTTGTGAGATGTCTGGATAAAAGAAGCAGCGTGACGCGTCTCTGACCTGTGGGTGAAGTCCATAATTTTGGGTTTTAGTGGGCCAACTCCTCTCTCCAAACACACACCCACACACATACACACACACTCGCTTTTATCTCTATTACTTGTTTCCTGTGATAATGCTTCTGTGGCTGCTCTTATCTGTCCTCTCTGTATGTGTGTGTGTGTGTATGTACCTTCTTATCAGACTCAGAGAAGCCTCCTTAAAAGTGTGTGAATGTTAGTGCTTTTATCAGACCAATCTGTCACAGCTTTCATTGCTTAGTTGTGTCTAGCTCAGTGAAAAGGAACCACACACACACAAACACGTGCACACACACACAGTCAGGAAGCCCGGTAAGGAGCATGGAGGCCAGTGCAGCACGTCTTCAGGCCAGTAAATTTAGGAGTGTGTCAGAGGAGTTTGAGGCACAGGAGGGCAAAGTGCATTTCTGGTTGGAGCTTCAGAGAGCTCCGTTTATATTTTTTAAGAGTGTCTGCCCGGCAACCACAGCTCACAGCCTCCAGCCTGCCAGTAAATCAAGGTGCATAGCACATGGTCTACAGGTGGGAAACACTCCAGCCTCCCTCTCCTCTGCCTGACTGCCTGACCTGCTGTCCGCTCTGCATGACGAATCGCCTGCCTCCCTGTGCTGGATGATCCACCTGTTGGCCAAAGAACTGCCTCACTCTGGAGGTGTGAGTAAGAGTTTCTGGCTTAAGTGTGTGTCCACTTAACAGTTAAGTGGCCGCGTGCTCTGCTTCATGGCTACTACAGATGGCTCAGGGAGATACGGGGACGAGAGAAGCAAGGGGCCTCCTTTTTTATTTTTTGTCTTGACACTTGGAGTGAGGAAAGGTTACACAACCTCTTGATAAGAAATGTGGGTGTGTGTAGGGACCTGCTGGCTTTTCCTAACAACATAGAACAGAATCTGAGGGATTAGTCCTGTTTTAGCTATTATGTTTCTAGATGAAGGCCGAACTAAAACAAGCTTTAAAGAATAAAAACTGTTCCTGGTTAACGGGGAAAGTTGAAAGCTTTTAAAGTCGAGCAGTCAGGCCCGAGTCTGAGATTGCACAATGTGAGAATTTTGAACTCTGCCAATCGTTTACCATAAAACTGGTGTTTGAAGTCTGAACTCCGCTCCCCCATTTGGTCTGTGTGCCAATAAGAGTTATTTGTTGGCCATGGAGTGAAGCCAAGCTACCCGAGTCTGTGTTCTATTATAATTAAGTTTCTGCTCCTCCCCAAGTGTCTTTGGATAGATACATACATAAACAGCTCACAGAGGGTGTGTCTTGCTTGTCTTATTGTTCCCTGTTTTATTGATCAGAATAATAAGTCTGAACAGTTTTGCTTTTGGCCACCGAGCGAGTTTGTTTTGTAAATGATGTTTGATGCGCAACGCAGCACATGTGCGTTGTGCCAAATTGGAAACACGCAGATGAAAGCACACCAAACTAAAAAACTAAGGCTCAAAGTGAAGTCATGAAAAAAAATATTTTTCAAATCCCAAACAGAAAAGATTTTATATGCGGTTAGTTAAAAACAAAAAAACAAAAAAAAACCTACTGTGTCAATTCAAGGCATATGCGGAGGAGAGGGGAGTGGGCATGTTATTCTGATTGGAACAGAACAACTCTCACTCAAAGCCTAATTTCCCTCTGTATGCAAAATATGTTCTTCATCACCCCACTGACCAATGCAATTTGTATGATGGTTGATGTTTGGACTCAAATGTGAAAGCCTGAATTCAATCCCTCAGTCGCAGAAAAACATCAACTTGCTAAAGCTTGATTTTATTAAACCCAAAAGCTCCTCTGAGGAGGACTAACCGGGGGCAGGGCTCATTGTTTGGCGAAGACCTCTTGTATCGTTATCACTGTCATTCAACACACTGTTGCGGTAAGTCCACACAAGGATGGGTTTCTTAGGGAAATCACTAACTTTTTACAACATAGTAAGGAGAGGGTTTTAAAGTCAGTTACAGGCTGACAAACAGGGATAACGGGCAGCTGATTAAACTCAATGAAGAATCATCACCTCAGAGTGACATTTGTTATCTCACTTAAACTGTCAGATGTGTTCAAAGACCACCCAGAGTGTTGCATCTCTCGATCTTTCCAAACCTCACAATTACATTGTGGGTCAAAGTTTTTGCATTTCTCTGCCAAATGCACTCGGTGTGTTTTACTCAGAGGTTTCAAACAGTTATAGACACAAACAAGAGCTGCTTGAAACATATTCAGTGTTTACACTTTTACTCAATGACGGGTGAAGTTCTAAATTTTTGGCTTGTAAACGTAGCCACCGGGCATAGCTCGCTGTGCAGTGGATGAGCCGCTGCTCTCTTTCTCACTCATAATGGCCTCCTATGGAAATGAGCTGCTTTCGGGGAGGATTGTATTACGCATATAAAAGCAAACTCCCGTGCTCCCCCGACCTGCGCTCATTCTCCTCCAAAAGCCACACAGCAAAAGGGCTCTCTCTCTTTGAGTTCAATAAATAACCAATCCCCCTAATTGCTGTCACTTCGGCACAGCGCTCATGCTGCTTGAGGAGCGGACAGAAATTAGTTCCGCGGTTTGAGTTTCATTGAATTATCTTGAGTTATGATGTGGTAAACCTGAGAGAATCTGGCAGGGTGAGACTTTGACAGCACATAAAGGTGTCTTACGTAGGGAGAATGCTGTGTGTGTGTGGTAACTCTGAGTTTATTAAGAGAAAGAAGGAGGGAGAGAGGGGGGAGAGAGAGCATGTAATACAATGACACACTTCTTAATGTCTTCATCTGTAATTTTCCAAATATAGTTCACAAAAATGTTTTAATTGGCAAAAGAAGCAGTTCATGCTTGGTATCATTTGTCAGCTCGGGGTAATTACCACAGATCCTTTATTGTAAGTCTGTCCTGAAGTAACTGAATACCTCAGCAGAGTTTGGACAGTGTTTGCTTATAATTACACAGGACTGGGAGAGGTGGGAGGTGCATAAACTCTGGCAAATTTCAGGGATTAAATTGAACAAAACCGTTTGGATAAGCTGACAATTTTATAAATGATGATGAAAAGTGTTTATGTTTTCGTTCTGTGAGGCGGCGAAGAATGAGAAAGAGTTAAAAGTGAGTTTTTTTATGTTGGTGAGATGATTTAGCGTTTACTAGTTTGTAGACTCTGATCTCATTTGTATGTGACATGACTGCCCTCCTGCTATGAGCTTATTGGTCTATCATTATCTTATAACAATAACACTACAGTGTTATAGATCATATTTAATTGTTGTGAGATTCTGCTGAGGGTGCACTGGACTCACAAAGCGCACTGATGATGTATTTAAGGCCATAGTTTAAAGACAGTAAAATTATGTTTGGCTAGGCTGTTGATGATTAATAAGATTAATGATGATCAGAATAATAATGGGAGTTGCAAGTAAATGACTATTTTCAGTATTTATTTTTTATTATCAATTGGATTTTGGTCTTTAAAATGTCATAATACAGTGAAAAATGGCCTTGCAGAACTCCTAAGAGCCTCGAGATTGCTTGGTTTGTTCAAAACTTCACATCTTAGAAGATAAGAGCTGAAATTGTTTGGTATTTTTACTTGAAAATGGCAGGGAAAAGGAATGATTAATTATCAAAATGGCTGTCAATAGACTACTCAGTTGAGCAGCTTACTTTTTTCCAAATGTAAGTGAAGTTTTATCAACATTATTGTAGCTTTTTGATATTTTTTAAACACAGAAACACTATTTTCTCAGTTGAAATGCGTTTTAGACAAATATCACTGACATTTTTTTCTTAAACTTAAATTCATACAGCAGGGTAAAAATGAAAAGACTAAATGATGCATGTAGACGTCATATTAGCAGCATGATTCCCTCAGCAAGGGCGAGTCATGATGAGAAAAGCAGCCTGCGAGAGACAGAATCCATGCACAGAGGACAGATGAAGATGAAGATGAAGCAGTTTCCCATTCGCCTCCAAATCAGTAGCTCTAGTTATCAAAAAGCTGGAGACACAGACATTAAATAGAAAAGCCAACCCTACATATCCAGATGCACTATGAACACTACATGATTAGTTTAGTCCAGACGCCAGAGGTCCATACCAGGTGCATTTTTCACAGCCTTGGACTCGCTGTTTTGACTTTCACTTCATGAGTCATTTATCCAAAGTTTCCTAACATCATATTAGTCATCGTCGTCGTATGAGAGCAGATTTCCACATCAGTGAGAACTGATTTTTCTTGCTGCAGACAGGCTGTTTTCTAGTTAAGTTGAAAGTGTTTCATCCTTACATGAATTGAGGTTTTTCACTCATGTTTTCTTGCCTTTTATTTGGTTCCATGATCAAACCAATCATAAATTTGATCTTCTCTGGTGACTCACTTTTTGCCTGCTTGCTTTCAAGGTCTCATTTTAGTGGCTAGCAAACTCTCCAATGTAAGCAATAAAAAAGGAATGAAGAGCAGTAATATGCTAGATTCATCATTTGTTTGCTGATTAAAAATGCAGAGGTTTCTGTCATCTGAAATGTGTCTGGCATCAGAGAAAATCTGTAAATAATACAGCCAATTACCAATTGAAGTACTATTAAATTATTTACCACAAATAAATATAAAAACAGGAAAATAATGTATTTTAGTAGACATTTTCTCTAATTTGCATCAGCTATTTTGTTCTACAACAATATTTGTCTACTGTATTGTAAACTGTATCTTTTGTCTGTGAGTGCAAGTAAACGAATATATAAATTCTTAATTCTGTGTTAAAATGCACAGCAGGACCTCGAGGCGTCTAACTTTCCTCTGAGAAACAAACCTCCATGAAAGTGAGTTATGGGATGCTGAAAGAATCAAGTCTCAGACATATGAGAAGAGATGTAAAAACAACCAAAAAAAAAAAGAGGTTAAATCTCCACAATTAGCTAGCCTGGTAGACACAGCGGAGGATAGGGGTTAATGATACACAACGTCCCGTCGTGATGAATGTGTGTTTGCATTCCTGCTCGACAGGAGAATGGGCCCAAAGCCACGGAAAGGTGTTAATGTCAGCTCAGGAATATCGCTCATGAGCGGCTGCAGGGGTGAATTAATGGATGCATTTGTCAGAGAGCTTTTGTTATGAATTTATGTTCATGCAGGGAATGAAACATGCTGGATACGGCCGCTGCATGTGATGAATTCGATGAGACCAAATGCAACATGGGAACCATTCTTTTGCATTACAGTTTTTTTAGTTTTTAAGTTTTTAGTTTTAAGCATGTCATCATGGCAAAACACATTCTGCAAAAGCAAAAGGTAAAAATTAGGAACTGATGGATTAACATTAATCCACTGAGGAAAGACGTTTTTTGTATCCGTGGTATCATCTGTATTATTAATGAGTACAACTGAATAAAACATGCCTTTACAAATCACTTTCTTGTTGGACATTAATTGTTCTGCAGACGTTTTACCCTTCAGAAAGTGCTTTTCGCCTGACTGACTGACTGACTGGCTGACTGACTGACTGACTGACTAGCCAGTTTGCTTATTTACTCCTATACGAAAAAACTTAGTCTTAAACTGTCAGCAGGCAGCTAATATCCCCTCTTGTGCTGCCTCTGGAAGTGAGCGCTCGGAAAACCTCAAACAGTTCTGCATGTATTTCTGTGCGTGTGTGTGTGTGTGTGTGTGTGTGTAAACTTCATGTATAGGGAGCAGCTCTGAGGTGTCTCTGGGCTTGTTTGCACAGGGATTCAGCTCCTGTTATCTTTCCCTGCAGCTATAGAAGAGGTGAGAAAACATACCCTCTCTCTTTTCAATCAACCCCCTCCTCCTCCTCCTCTTCCTCCTCCTCCACCTCTTTTTCTTTGACCCTTATTAGCTTATGGTGAGGGCTGATGGCAGGCGATTTATCCAGCACTTAGTAGTGAGCACACCTGCGTGGGGGCGTGTTCCTCGAGTCTTCTTCTCTTCCTCTTCATTTTCCTTCCCTCCCTCCCATCTTTCACTCTCTTTGCCACCCCTTCTGAACCTAGGTTTTGTCTCTTTATTTCCTTTCTCTCCATCCTGCAGCCCTTCCACAGAATCTCCTCCAGGTTTCCATTCGTCTTTGACCTGCAGTGGGAATCACTTCACACCTCAGCTATGTTTGTTTTGCTTGTCCTGTCATCCCCTCACATCCCCCCGCTGCGAAAGAAGCCAAATAACTCAGCTGTCGATGAGGGAACACCCAGCCCGACCCACCCACACCACCACGACCTCCACGATCCCAGCAGACCCCCAACTCATCTCTGCTGACAGGGGGAGATGAGGGTGAGACAGGCAGGAATGAAGAGCCTGCTATCTTCCCCCACTTCCTGTAATTCATCTAAACTGTTTCCTATCAGACGTAGATAGTGTATTGAGTCTTTAAATTTGCTGCATTTTTGTCCTTTGCTATTCAAATTTCAGAGAACTTCACTCACGAAGCTGCAAACCCAGTCTTAAAATTCTCTGTTTAAGCGAAATGACTGCTCACAGAAATGGATGAAGGCGAGTGTGGTGACCAGAAGAGAGAAACAAAAAGCAGAACCAGAGCGCTGTACCTTTGCAGGCTTTTCTGTGTGAGATAGGTTTGGACAGGTCTCTGTAGTAGCCCTCCTTGCAGTAATGGCAGTGGCGTCCAGCTGTGTTGTGGCGACAGTTGAGGCAGACCCCTCCGCTCTTCCTGCCTGACAGCTTGTACAGCTCCATGTTGAAACGACACCGTCGTGCATGAAGGTTGCAGTTACAGGCTGAGGAAGTAAAATATGAAATATTTAAGGGTTACATAAATAGGTAACAGCATAAATTGCACCAGTTATGAAGAAACAAAGTTTGATAGACTATTTTTTATTGAACCTGCATTATAACA
Organism: Acanthurus lineatus; assembly: GCA_029814665.1. Lineage (NCBI taxonomy): Eukaryota > Metazoa > Chordata > Actinopteri > Acanthuriformes > Acanthuridae > Acanthurus > Acanthurus lineatus. The sequence goes on along the minus strand of JAPZDV010000020.1, from coordinate 17,756,927 downwards.
ACAAAGACTGATGAGGTTTGTTGACTTTAAACAGTAAGTTAACAAATTTGTGCAAATCATCAAAAAGCATGTTGAGAGCATTTGCTCATGTAAGAGTTTATTTTTAGCTGCATTCATGTTCCATATTGTGCTTATTTTTGTGACACTGAGTTCTGTTCATTATTGTTAAATTGAAATGAATAAAATTAATGCTAGTAAGCAGTAACTCGTAATATTATAGATGTCTTTACATTCCCTCTTTTACTGTCATACTTACATCTTTTTAAGTTCATTTCTAAAACGGTTAGGTTATAATGAGGTAAGCTTCACTTGTGAAAGTTAACTTGTCACTTTATGTAAAGTAGGACCATTTTCATCAGGTTACTTCATGTTTTTTTCCCTGCACCCTCCAGTAGGTTACAACACACACTTTTTATGGACTTCTACCTGCCAATCAGCATAGTACTTTTTGTGTATCTTCTGTTTATTTGCCTGACATCGATCTTAAAACAGTGTCATAGCAGACTCTGAGGGAACTGAGGGAGCTTAAACTCCTGTTTTAATAAAATCAAACATTGAATTCACTCCGTATTCCTGTTTTCTTTCTCTAGCTCCTTTCCTCAAGGTCCTCGCCTGCTCTCCAGAGTCCAGACTGTACTAAACAGAGAGTGAGGGGCCCGGTATTACCATTCCTCCATTCCCCTGCAAATCCCTGTGAGCGTGTGCGAGACCCCTCGCTGCCGCTTGTTTACTGATGAGTACAGTTGCCGGAGAGAGTTTAATTAGTCGACTGATATTTATTCATGACTTTCTGGCAGCGGAGTGAGGCAGACATGCCCAACTTCATTAAGGCCGGCCGTCCGAGACACCGGTCCTACACCACCACCACAGACACATTCATGCATTATTAACAGCAGCTCTTCTGATACAGTTTGTGGCTCTACGGTGTGAGGGTACATACTATACTGTATGTGTGTGTGTGTGTGTGGAAATGGGGGGGTTATCTGGGTCTGATTGGGGTCCCTTGGTTGATCATCTGACTATGTTTCTCCATCCTGCCTCATCACACAGCTTTTAATCATTCGCCTGCCATAATGGAAGAAGACGGGGGACAGAACTCACTTCCCTAAGCATCCTTCAACCTGTCGTCTCAATGGTGTGTGTGTGTGTGTGTATGTGAGAGAGAGAGAGAGTTACTGGGTATGTTTTTTCTGGATGTGTGTGCCTGTTAGAGACCCCTGAGAGTCCCTGTCTCCACTCCAAGGACCTAATTACAATATCTTTCTAAAATACACTTACAGCACACAACAGCACACAACAGCACACACACACACACACACACACACACAGCAGCAGCAGCTCTGTGCCTTATCAGTGGTGACTTGGCTTTCTGTCTTTCCTGCAGGACAGCAGGGGTTTAATTAGCGATATGTCTGCATGTTCTCCCTCGCTGCTTCAAACTGTTGGTCTTAAGCCTCAATAGTAATGACTGCAATGCAAAATACCAAGACTTTTTAATGGCATGGGACCACAAAATGTTGATATTTTAATTACATTTTCTGGGGGTAATATAAGTGAATTTGAGCGAAAACTATCTTTACTTTAGTGTGTCCTGTGGACTCATTTAAGTGGATGAAGACACAAAAAAGTGACACAGATCTGGTGTTTTCATTGTTTGTCTTAAGCTAGATTTACACCTGTGCATGACTCATGTTGTTAGCCTTTCACACAACAGAGCGGATTCTTTGCTTCCTGATTCCCCTGGAAAACCCCTATAGCCTACTGATAACCACAACCTGTGTGTGTATATGTGTTTGCGTCTGCACAAAACTGCTGTGATTTGAGAGATAAAGGCTCTTTCCTTTATAGATATTCAGTAAGCAAACTGACATTTATTTTGACCACAGAGATCAATTGATAACACGGTGGATTAAACCTCAGCCGCTTTGAGATGATCTATGTCAATGTGTTGGAAAACTCGAGCTGGCTGTCAATCTGACCTGTAAACGCCTGAGGGCAGCTTCTTTCTCTCTGGGCCACAGTGGGTGAAAGCTATCTCTGAGCTGCCTGCAGGTAACAGGGATCAGTGTGGTGAGGGGATGCAGCAGGCCTCAGACCTGCAGACACGGCTCTGTTACACTACAAAGATTGTTTCACACCCTTTTTAAATGAAGACAGGGGGAATTCTAGCCTGCCGGACTTCACCGCCCTGTTGTCTTGGGAGGCCCATTGGATATTGAAGAAGGGACAGCATAGGAGCTGGATGTGAAGGTGTGGGGCAGAAGGCCACATTGTGGTTACCGGTGTCATGCTTCATCAGGTATTATGTCAGATAATACTGACGAGTGAGAGGCACTTTATGTAAACCTGCTGACACGGAGCATGATGTACGCTTGTTCACACAATATTTCTTACACTGTCTGCATGAAAGAAAAAAAATACGTAGGAAACAGTGTTATTGTTGGCACCTTTCCAGGTTTTTCATTGTGTATGGGCTGCTTCAAAAGTGACATCATCACATCCTTGTCCAAATTCAGACGCATTTAATTAAAAAACAAACAAGGATTTGTAAGTAAATGTGTGGTTTGTCTGCTGTGGGCTTATCAGGTTTCCTGCGGCGTTTTAAAACAAGCGCCTGTCATTCAGGCGTGTCAGTGTTATCCATGCATGTGGAGTTACCTGTTTCCTTTCTTAAGACCCTATCAGGCAGGAAATTAACGCATGTTCAGAGATAACGCTGCCACTCATGAGCAAATACCAGCAGTGAGACTCTGCTCTCAACCTTTCTTTCAACACGAGCAGCTAATTATCTGTAGGAACGTATATGTACATCACATTTAGCACAGTGACGTGTTTCTGTTGCCGTGGATAAACTCTGCATTCAGTGACTATCATAAACCATATAACAATCAATAAGACTGATAAGTCACACAGCTTGTTTTAACCTCAGTTCTGGTGACTGCAGCACCAGTCACATCTCACACATCCTTTATTCTATCATCCTAATTTTAATGACTTTGTCCTTCAGTTTGTTCTAGACTTTATATACTTTTTTCTGTTTCTCTGTTAATTGGTGCTTTTTAAAAAAGTGATAATGTGTTTGGCCTCTAGTCAAAAGTACCCAACTCTGCCAACGCTGTTTAAATAGATGGAACTATTTACTAAGTTCTTGACTTCCACAGGTCCTAATTTAAAGTGCCGTACACTGTAAGAGCCGAACACAAATTTCCTCATGTGCTGTGCTAACAACTCTGAATACTGCTTGTTTTTCCTATGGTAGGATGATTTTAAAAGTCAGATAAACAGTTAATAATTTCAGAATAAATGTTCAATGAAATTAAATAATATGTTTATGTTCTATTACTGTGAAATAGTTTGTTTTGCACACAATTGTTATGCAGTCAGAGCTTGATCAGTGCATGTTGTGCACGTTTTCCATTATAATTAAAGTATATTTCACTTGATTTTTGATTTTTTCACCGAAAGCCAAATTAAACTGCAATCAAACAATAATCTTTGGACTTCATATGTGAGTTGTTCTTTGTATAAAAGCTTTATTTTGTATTGAAAACAAGAATATATATTAGTTTTGCATATTATGCGAATGAATTGGCAATTTTCATAAAACAATATTTTTTCAAATGCTTTTAAAATATACAAAAAAAATTATGAGAAATTGAACTAGCACCTTCGCTGGATTATTCTGTCACATCCATTGAGATCATTCATGGTAGTCTAAAAACACTAAAATCTGACATAAAACAGAGCTGAAAATTTGGTTAAAGCAGTCTGTTACTTCTTAAGCCAAGTGTGAGGTACAGTGCATTGCACTGCTGAAATTTAAGCTCAGAAATTTCCTCTGTGTTGCATTCAGACTGAGCTCCTCAGGAAACACTGCTGTGTTACTGCTGAAATACCTGCCCTTTCTTTTCAGAAGGACCGCTATGATAACAGAGCCAAATAATGGCAAAAAGGACCACTGCTGCACACACACACACACACACACACACACAATCCCCACACCTGCTCTTTACAACTAGCAGGATTCAGGGTCTCTGCTCTTCAGTGGAAACACAAAAGCTGAGCTTTGGTTTATTTCAGCCAAGCATCAGCTCACACACCTTCACAGCACACAAAAGCTACCTCTGGCTTTCTCACCAAAACACACAGACACACACAGACACACACACACACACACACACACACACAAACACCAAGTGCAATATTTGCCCTTAGTTTCTACTGATTCAACATATTTTCTCTTTTTGAAAATATAAGAGAATTAAAGGAATCACATGAAAATTATAAATATCACATAATGCAGACATAAGAGGAAATAATATTTTAGTATGATCACAATTTGTGTTTTTTTCAATTCATTATGTGTTTAAATCTTCTTTTTAAGTATCAAAGTTTACAAATATTCGATTTTCCTTAAAGGACACCTTCAAACATTCAGCCTGTTTTCAATCAGGTTGACTGCTGCAGGCTGGCTGGGTGTGTGAGTGGCCGGCTGTAACCAGAACATTTACCCCCAGGTGAGCAGTAAAAAAAAAAAGTGTGAACTGATACCTTTAAAACAAATGTAATTGAATTAGCTAGATAAAGCTCAGCTTACCCAAAGCTTTTTAACACCTCCTGCAATGTGGCCCACAACTTTTTAAATGACAAAAAAAGCTGCGTTTGAGTCTTGCAGCTTTTTTGACCTCCAACTGCAGAATTAACAGGAAATGTATTTGTTTATCGGGGGTTGCTGTTTCCCGCACATCGTAGGAAACACGGGGGCCTCATCACCGTGTCTGAGTGTGTTTTGGAAAGTTGGCTAATTAGTGTCTTTGAGTGGTTCCCAGCCTCTATCAACTGACCTCAGTCTCGCAGGCAGCACAGAGGCAGCCCACCCTCGGCTAATTAGAGGGAAAATTCAAGCAGCAGAGCTCGAGGTTGAGGTTAAGCTCGTTGTGCTGACAATAAGCCTGATAGCTAAGTGATGTCGGTCACAGTCTCGATTTGTTCTAGAGACACTCAGGAAACTGATCTGTGCCACTTTAATGCTTAATACATATGCTTCATAGTGAGTGGCTGCTAAGTACTCTGAATATAAAGGCTGAAATAAAGAGAAAAGAGCTACATAAAGTATCTGAAAACTCTTCAAAGGGTGGTCCGTATATCTGTGTTTAATGCAGGTATCTAGGCTGAGACTGTCAGTCAAATAGAAATTTGCAGTCTTTGTGAGGTCTGGGGAGGTCACACACTCATTTTTCCACAGCTCTCAGGAGTTGTCAGCCTCCACACCTCCACCACTCCACCCGACACAGGACAGAAAAGCCAAAACCCAACACCACTGCCCGTGAGCAGGGGGCCAGCAAAAGCTTTGCTATTCTTTTCTCCGCTTTTAAGCAAACACCGAGGGGAGTCTACTCATGAATAGTTTACTTTTAATCCTATGGGCGCTCCAAAGTAATTAGATTAACTTCTAAAACCTCCTCAAGAGAAAATAAAAAAGGGGTCCCCTGTCTTTGCTTTGTTTGGGGAAGAGAGAGATTTCAGAGTAAGTTTAGAGAAGTATATGCGCAATTATTTTTGCAAGTGTTCTCAAAACTGTTTCCCAAAACATCTGGAACAACTTGATACATTCGAAGATGGTACGGTAAAAAGTCAAGCACATGTCTCTCTATACTGCTCATGCAAACACAGACACACACACACACACACCCACACACACACAATCACATGCCTGCTCTCGCTCCCTCTTGCTTTCTCTCGAGGGGGGTCAAGGGGAAACATAACACACATGCCTGGAAATTTTGGGAGTTTTGCTGCTTGACACGGCCAACACAGGATCAGATGTGTGTTAAACACAAGAACCACATGAATCCATTTCAGAGATCCAGTGTGTGAGAAACTGATGTAGGAGTGTGATCATGTGACACACAGTAAATGTCATTAAAGCAATTCAAGTAAAATTACTATGTTTGGTCATAGTCATTTTTTTTCCCACAAATTAAAGGAAAATACTGTTGTCAAACAAGTTACAGCCCAGTTAGAGTGGTGCATGTGCAGAAATCTTTTTTTCATTAAATGTTCATCAAACCATGACAAGATTTCTTTTTAACATTTACGATTTTAGAGGAAAGTTTGGTCACTTTATATCAAATAATTGATCAGCAATGATAAAAGATTTTTTTAAGTCTCTCGCAGGAAGCACATTTTTAAAGTGGACAACCAAGATTAAAATCACCAATTCAGTATCTAACACAAGGTGAAATATGATCCCATTCTTCCCATTGTGACCAGTTATGATGTTGAATAATATACAGAGGGATGTTTCTGCAGAATTTAATAATGTCACAATGAAGCTGACTTTTCATATTTTGGTTATTAAATGTCAGAACCTCATCATTTTATCCTATCTTGGATCAAATCTTGTTGTAAGTAGTGTAACAATTCTTGAGTTATGGCCAAACATGTTTTTGTAAAGTCACAGTGATCTTTGCACTTTGACCACTAAAAAAACACTAAGTTTATCCTTGAGTCCGACTGGACTTTTGTGCCAAATTTGATGAAATTCCGCGAAGGCATTCCTGAGATAATGCGTCCATGAGAATGGGAATACAACCCAAAAACATGATGCCTAATACAACTGTTCCCTGTGCAGAGGCACAGAAACTTCACACACTGTGTGAAGCAGAAATAAAACAGTTTCTCTGTCATTTTTGACAAATGCTCAACTAGGAACAACACAAAGATGATAAGAGATGATATGTTTAATGTTTTACCTAATAACTTTTACTCATTTTTGTAAATGAATGCTTGTTCTTTTTATACAAAATGGGGAAAGGGGCAACAAAAGACTGAAAGCTGTGGAATTCTCTAAAAATAACTGTTAAAACTAATTCTAACAGATTTACTGTCACTTGTAATTTGTAAAGTAACTTTAGTTGTTAAAGAAAAGTGGAGTAAAAAGTGTGAGATTCTCTCCAAAATGTAAAGGCATAGAAATATGAATTGCTTTAAATGAAAAAGTACAAGTACCTCTAATTTGTACTTAATTTGTAGTACATGAGTAAATGTAATCAGTTACTTTCCTCTGTTGACAGGAGGCCACATAATGAAGTATCAGTAGGAAAACAAAAACATGATAAATCTTGTTCAGCCTAATTTTTTTTTTATGTTTGCTGTAATAAAATAATGTTTTTAATTCTGTTCAGAAATGAATGAGGATTAATGAGCTCAGATATTTATTAAACTATGTCGAGTATAAACAGACAGCAGCCTGAAGAAATATTTTACTGTAAGTACTCTGATAGGACGGCATTTCAACAATTGGCACCCAGTGACAAAGAACAAACCCTGGCATTATCCTTTAATGTCTGGGATTTCATTTTGGGCTCAGACATCACAAACAGTCATTTAGTGGGCACATTAATGTCATGTTGATATTTTCTCATGGAGGAAAGATTTAAGAACATCATCAAGGTGACAAGCTGACATTGAACTACACAAATAAAGAAAATATGATTCACCGACGATGGAATTCCACTGTGAAGAAATAATCGCCCATCGCTGATAATGACTGTTTTCCCCAAAACAACTGAAGAATTAACATTTGAAGCCTCCATAATGACTGTTGAGCCAAAACACTGTGTGAGTGCAACTATAGCGATAGCTACATTTACTGTGTAACCATGATGTTCTGTACATTTTCTCCCTGTAACATAGCAACATAGCAACTGTTTATTTAGCTACTTATAAATCAGAACAGCTCTGCCTTATGTTTTGTGTTTGCTGATCCAAAAGCTGGCATGATAAAGGTAGGAATTTCCAAATTAAATGAGAGCTAATTGAAGGCATTTGAAAGCTTAAGATGATAGATACTCATCTCTGTGTTTTGCTGTCCACATTCTCTTTAGATATAAATATGTGTTCATATAAACCACCATTAGCAGCTTAATTCAGCTTTTTAAACAAGCCAATCTGTTTTCATCCATTATTTGTTTTAACAATGGGCTTAAATGCTGTTAGAAGGAATAAACAAATCTTTATATATTACATAACTGTAAGTCATCTTCAGGCATTGGAAGTCTGTTCTTTTGCCTTTTATATTCAGTCTAATAAGTGGTATATTGCCACCACATAGTTCTGAGTTAGGACAAATATTGATGTATTATGGAAGGAAAGGAAACAAAAAGAAAATCTTGAAATATGGGTTCATACACTAGTAGCAAAAACAGTGCATTTTAAATGGCTTTTGCAAGATCAATAAACTTTTACTGTCACAACCCACTTAGCTCTCTTAGTTTTTGTATGCATTTTATTCTTGTTTCCCTGTGTTTCCTGTTTTATTTTGGTAACTTTTTCTTGTCTTGTTTCTTTTCCTCTCAAGTTTTCCTCCTATGTGATTGTTTTACCCTAATGTGTTTCACCTGTGTGGTGTTGTGTCTCCTGTTTTGAGTATTTAGGTCCTTGTGTTCCCTTCATTTGTTATTAGTTTGGTCCTACATCTGCTTTTTCATGCTCCTCATGTTTCCCTGTTTGATTTCAGTTTGTATTTTCTGAGCTTTTGTTTTTATATCAGCTTTTACACATTATGGTTCACTATTTGTATCATTACTTCCTGAGTCGATGTTTTTGCATTTGGGTCCCCTTTTGTAAACTTAACAATCAGTAAAGAAAAAAGCAAACTCTTGTGTGATGAAAAAAAAACCCTGGTAAAATTCCCTTATTATTTTGTTTAAACATGTGTTCCACCATAAAACTACATTTAAAACTCTTCCATATTTCATAAAATTTTCTCAGTGACTATCAACCAACAATGTCATTTTAATCCATAGGTTTTTGCTGAAACACAATGCTGCAGATTTGACAGAACACAGAGGGTGAGAGAAACATCCAGAGAGCAAACAAAAGAAAAGAGTGGGTAAAAGGTGGAGCTGACGCCGGTGTCGTGGAGGATGTATGAAGTGAGTGGGAAGTTTAAGGTCAACATGTCTGGATGTGTGGATCTGCTAAGAGCATGGTGGGAATGCAGTGAAACTGTGGGGTGATGGAGTGAAGGGTGCTGGTGAGTGGGAGGAGGGAAGAGGAAGGAGGATGAGGCGCCCGCTGCAGAGATTATATCAGGCTAATTTAATTCCTTTATTGCAGCCAATTAGCTGCAGCACTTTAGCCCCCTGCGAGCCCTCTGGCCTTCTTCACTCGCTCTCCTGTGACCCTAACTAAACTCTGGAGCTCAGCTGCTCCCAAAGAAGGCCATGTTTCACAGCCGCTGTGTTTTTCTAATAGCGTCACAGACACTGTACCAAGGATGAGAAAAAAGATAAGGAGAATATAGATAGAGATAAGGAGGAAAAAATAGCTAGGGAAGTGAAAAGATGAGGTGGACAGAGCCTTGCTGCTTGGAAAATCCCAGGCTCGACTCAAGGAGACTTGGCTAATTGAGATCTAGTCACACAGAATATTCATCAGTCCTGCAGGGTTATCAAAAGCATACATTAAATATGCGGTGAGGAATGATTTCCAGTGGACATATTCCATTTGCTGTCAGGCAGCCTTCTACACACTAGTCTGACCTTTTTTTCATACCAGTCAAGCTGTTTATTTATTTCTGCTTACTTTATTTCATAATTCAACACTCATATATGCGTGTGCTCATATTTGGTCAAATTATGCAATTCCCAGTGCAGACAGAGTCTACGGTGCATATTCTGTCAGTGGGTGATAAAATGTAGTCTGATTATCTGACCGACACGTTTAAAGAGCTGTGAGAACCGCCTCGCCTCAGAGCAGGCAGGGATCTCTCATGAAGCTATTAGCAGTGGAGCGTTGGTTAATGCTAAGAAATGGATTTACAGTTGATTGCAAAGTAAATAACAGCAAACCAGAGCAGGACTCAGTACATATCCAACAACGTGATCTGAATGAAAATTAGAATGAAAAGTGATCATCCTTTTATTAAGTACAGGGAAATAAATATTTGCAATTTTAGTTAGATTGATAAATTGCTGAACAGACTTTAGCCACACTGAAGTGTCATTATATATTGTTTGTTATAATTCTTTTTCCTTTTATTTTTTGCTGTCTGTATGTTTAAGTGCCCATATCTTCTGAGCCTTTTCACATTGTTGTAATTTTATGATCCATACTTTTATTTTCCTGTGCAGATGGCAGTTAGGATATAAAATTTTCAGGACAAATTTAAAAAGGATGCTCTAATATTGGCAGTTTTCATGAAACCTACGTTTTTCACAGTTTCATGGATGCTGATTATCTGTTGTTGCAAAAGGACAAACAACTGTATGTTTAGAAAGAACAGTTTAATGAAGATGGACACTCAGGTATGTTTACAATAAGGCAAATGGATTTATCAAGGCATTTTCTTAGTTACTGGATACATATACATTTTGGAAAGGGGGTAAATCGAGTTTTTTAGGGAAAAAAATGTTGAACGCATAACATGCTATTTCATAGGGTTGATTGATTTGAATAACTGACTTGTGTTTTTTGCTCTGATTGTGTCACTAAGACATTTGATAGAAGAAGCATAAAGCTGGCTGGAGTGGCTTATGTATTCCTAGTAGAAGAGATCAGACAAAAAAGTATTTGAAGATCATTTTCCTACCATCCAATTTAACTGTAAGCAAACTGATAACACAGATTGGAATTACTTTAACGAAACACCTCTTCAAATGTGCATCACCCTCCTTTGGACAAGGCCTCACAATCTGCAGCAGCCTCCAGCAGCAAACCAGCCTGCTCCATGCCGAGCTAAATGGCCCGTATATTCACTCCTTGTCTTCACGTGGGGGCTAATAAGGCCTTTCCTTTTTCAAGAGTCTAACCAGCCACACAGAGGCACACCAACAAAAGAAAGGCCTGATGGCCTCCAATTTCCCGCATTAGTGCCCATTTAATGGCTGACCTGCCCTCTCGTTAGGCAGCGCAGCATGGGAGCACTTCTTAGATTTAGTGCATGTACACACACACTCACACACACAGAGTCTCTCAGCCCTCCACAGCCACACTGCCTTAGGCCCCTGCAACACTTCCACCCCACACTGAGGCTGCATAATAGACCAGTTTGTAAAAAGGGCTGGCCTGTGATCAGTGGTGCATCCATTTGCTGAGTAATCAACGGCCTTTTGTCTGAATGGTGTGTGTATAGAGCAGCATGCGTGTGTGTGTGTGTGTGTGTGAGAGGGTGTGTATGCCTGAAAGTGTGCACACCTGCATGAAAGAGAGCGATCCTCTCTGCCCATCTGTCTTTATTTGTGCGTCCATTGCTCTGAAGAACGTGCGTGTCTCTGTGTGAGTGTTTGCGTGAGTAATTCCAAGATAAAGTGGGGCTGCCTGGAAAATATCTCCTCTGGTTCATGTCTATGGGAAAACACCAGCTGACATACAGTGTGAGAATAAAGGGAGCCCAGCTACGGCCACAGAGGAGCTGATGAGAGTGCGTTGTGTGTATGTCAGCTATGCCATAAAAATGCCATGGGTGGAGGATGACATTGGCAGGTCCTATTCAGGGCTACAGCAATGAAAGGACCTTTAGGATGAAAAAAAAGAGATTCCTAGGCCTGTCAGGTCCCCATAGCTCCACGCTGAACAATACCCACTAAGAGCAGCTGTCTTAATAGCGTGAGGGACTGACAGCTTTAGGAGCGATGCGATGCACAGAGCAGCATCGACGCAAACTTTGGTCGAGCCCAAAACAACGCTCCGCTGTGTGACAACATAATACAGTCTAACAGGATAGCAGCCTTTTTTTCCAGATTCATGAGACAGTGAATGCATCCTTTACATTTCTATTACACGAAGGTCTTTGAGGATCCTGAGCTGACAGCGTTGGCAGAGATGTATCACCTCGACGTTCAGGAGCCTCATGTGTGAACGGATGCAGGCGCATGATAGTATAAGATCCTTCCAGAGCGTGATGAAGGTTGGAACTAAATGGATTTAAAGTTTCTTTAGCAGGAAAAATGTATGCTTTTGCTTACAGGAAAGCGGATGGTTTTTATCAAACGGCTACGAGTGGGAATTCATTGTGTTTGACTGATGCAGAAGTGTTTCCTTTTCATAGTAAAGCCTGATTATCAAAACAAGAGGCTAACGTTTCTTTCTGCCATAGTGCTCGATTTGATAATCACAGTGTGAACTATCTGAGACTCCTCCTCAAGTATTCATTTTAAATCAGTTGTGCAATGGTTCGCAATAACAGCAAAGCTCTGCACCGTCCACCCATCTGTCAAAGCCAAGCATTATAAGGTTTCTCCATGGTCTTTGCTCTCTGTTGTTTCACATCCAGCCATTACCTAAACCTGTCTCCTCTGCCCTCACACATCCGCAAAACACCACTCGGGCTTCCATGAAGGGGACACGCATCGGAAACAGGCGAGACTGATCCCCAAATGTTCCCTCAACAAGAGCTTGCCATGCTCAAGTCAAACATCACCTCCAGTCTATTTACTCTTGAGTTTGGTTTCTATGAGACCAGCAGATTCATAGTGTTTAGGGTTCACATATCTCCTGGCAGGTCGTCTTTTGCGTTGCTGGCCCCGAGGCTGACAGGGATGGGCTGGTGCTGTCAGTGCTAGACGACGAGACGGGGTTTACTCTGGGCTAACTCACGCTCCTCTGTAACTGTGATTCATAGTAATCCCACAGCCTCTGCAATTAAGACAGTCACCATGTGCCAACAATGATAACTAAAGAGCTTAAACTCGTCATATAATAACAGAATGCAGTCAGCCAACACTGATTGGCGGCTGTGAGCTGAGAAAACAAACAGAGTTTGATGATTGGATGATTAGAAGATTAGATGAGTTAATTTGGCCCTTCAGGCAGGAAAAGGCATAGAGCGTTTCCTCCTTTGTGATTGTGAGAGAGAAGAAAAGACACTGGAGAATCTTCATCAGCCATCATAATTATTCATCTTCTTCTTTTTTTCCGTGCCTATTTTTTTTTCTGAATTTTTCACCTACAGTATGAGAAGAAAAGCCCTGTGGGAGAGGGCGCTCCCTACCTTACATTGGAACGTTATCCCATAGTGTTCTGACTCAGCCTTAAGGATAAGCAGATGAGTCTTGGATTAGGGATGAGAGAGGAATGCTCGCTTGGATTTCTCTCTACCGGGTAAACATTTATGGCTTCAACTGCGTCTGCCGATCTGGACACATTCTTCTCTGAAGTTTTAGGAATGATTGATACAGGTACTTTTCTTGAAATGGTAGTTTTTTATTGAGACTGGGAGTTCATGCTTCACGTTTGAAACAGCAGGTGACAAAACTATGACTTAAAGGTCGACGACAAAGATGTTCTGCAGTTTTTGTTTGATTCACACAATCTTTTCTGCAAAAGGAGCTACCAAGATGTCTTGGAAAACTGGATTATAAAATTTCATTTTTATCTTAGAATTCCAAGGACTTAAACTAATGTTGCCAAAATCATACAGAAATGCTCAAAAAACAAATTAGAATACAACAAATGAGAACTTCAATTTCTGATTTCAAAATTATCCTCCAAGTTCTTTAATCTCTATAATTAAACACTAAACTATTTTAAACATACTGGAGTAATTTGATACTTGTTGTTTGATATATAGTGTGATCTTTTCTCCCAGTTCAAACAGTCCTCCACAGTGGAACAAAAGGTCAGGATGCTCATGATCAGACAAAACTGCGTCCGCAGGAACATTGTGGTTTTAACCTCAGTGAGCAGTAAATGCTCAATTTAAGCTCTGCTCAGTGCTGTTTTATTGTAGGTTCATTAGCAAATCACAGTGCTGCGTCCGTGCTAAGCAGGTGGGAAACCTTTGACCTTCACACGCCCCCTACATTCCTTTGTCAAGTCCTCATTACTAAGTTACAACTACTCGTGGCCCTCCTCCACCTCCTACTCCAACTCCTGCTCTACCTCCTCCACCTTTTCCTTTTCCTCTGGGGAAAACCGGGCCTTCCTCGCTGTAGATGTCATTAGTAAGTTGTGCTCTGATGGTTGAGACCAATCTGTCTATAAAATTTATAATCCATGAAAACAGCTTCAGTTTTGCAGTCAAGCACGACGAAGAGGAGTTGAATTATCTGAAACACAAGTTCATCTGGTGACAAAAGCGCAATGGAGGAGTTGTGAGATGGAACGGCAAAAAAAATAAATCTCAACCACAGACGCACTTTTAAGACAAAAGGCATTGCTCTTCTTCCCTCTGCGTCTTTCCCGCCAGCTAAAACACTGTAAATTAAAGTTCCACTACTTAGCCGCTGACCTTTAGTAGCTCTTTTACAACCTGTCAGTTGCTAACATTTATCAGGGGGCTGTTGGAAATCATCTTAACAATACTGTCTGATTTCTATGTGTACAGATCTTCATCCTGGAAATAACTGTTTTAGCTGTTTCAGCATACAGGGATGGTTTACACATGCTTTCTTGTGCATCACGTAGTCTGCAGGATTTCTCAGACCGTTCCGTTGAATGACAGCAGTACACAAAGGGGTTAACTGGCTGTATTTAGAAACTGACCTATTCCCCTACAAATTAAAACCAGACAATGGTTTGAGTTCACATGCTGCCTAGAAAAATCACCCTTAGTGCTCTGCAGCTCCAGTAGAAGCCAAACTTTACGGTCCAAGATAGATACAGATTCAAGAAAAACAAACTTTCCTGGATGAATAAAAGGTAACAAAAAGACAAACACACCACATTGTGAGAATGTAAACAGACAGTGAGGCTGTAATCAGAGAGACATTTTAACTGTCTCAGCCAAGATAAACTAGAACCTGGGGTCACTGATCATCTTGGTACGTGTTACGCTTTTCTACTGCATCTGGTCTTAAAGGCAAACTTGACGCAGACAGCAGCATGCCGGGGAATGATGACGGGAGTGTACTTGAAGAGTTGTGTGTGTTTGAGTGTGTGTGTGTGTGCACTGTACATATTTGACTTCTTGCCACCAAGTCTCTGATCCAAAGGCGGGAGTGTGCGGGAAGCCACTGAAAGTCATAAATCCGAAAAACCCCACAGTGCAGTTCTTTCACTTCTGTGACACGTTTATTGTCCTTTTTTCATTTCCCCCTTCTCCTCATATTGTCCTCAGCTCTTATCCATCTCTGAAAATGGCACACTCTCAAACCTCTCTAACCTGAATTCCTGAACACACTGCACACTTTAAAAAAACTCCTTTAGTGTGTGAATCCTGGAGTGCATGTAGGCAGGGGGAAACAATTTGCTGTTGTGACTGACGCCTGTTTTCTCCACTCTATATGCTATAACCCTCAAAGTCCACTCGCTCTTGTTGCCTCAGTCACAAATGTAGTGTGAAGTCAGCAGCAGGCATTGTATCTGTCACAGCTCAGGTGTTTTTTCTTGGGAAAATGCAGCAGACATTAGGGCTGCATGCAGAGAAGCAAACTCACCAAGAAACACATTTTACAGGCTGTTGCAGAAAAGCAGATACAACAGGATACAGAACCAATGAACAAAATGATCGCTGCATATCAACGGAGAAGCAAGAGTGAAAACTTTCAGCTTAGTTTGAATCTGTGATGGACAAAGAACACTTGTGACTGACAAAATTAACTCTGAGCTGCAGAATATTATTAACAATACACAATAGGACTTAATAATAATCTTTCAGACTGAATAGCGATTAACTTAAATCATGAGCTTAGCATAAATATGTATGCCCTGTGAAACTATGGGAACATGAGCACATGCATAAGTGCCGTGGAGCAAAGAGGCCAAACAGTGCAGCTCATTTCAAAGAGGAGGACGGGATCAAAAGGCTCAAAATGTGGCCAGAGTGTGCACATGCATATGCATCATTTTTAAGGCGCATTCTGTCTTTGGGCTTTAAAAAGATCTTTTTACTGGGTTTCAACCTCAGCAATCATTAGTCATAATAAGACCATCAGGAATATGATGCTATAAATGTAAATCAAACGCATTCAGTGTTGTTTTTCAGTTTTGCAGCTTGTTTTAGATCCTTCTACTCAGTGATTTAATGTTTAGTTGGAAGAAGTCTTCTATCCAGGCTCGACCACCTTTAATTGTTATTGTATATCACATTTCACAGATCCAAGCACAGTGATGGCAGCTGACTGTTGGGAGATCTGCCACTGTACATATACTGTAGCCTGTTTGCAGCATGGGACTGCAGGCCCACTATCAACATGTAGACACTCTGTTTAATGCACCAGCATAGGTCTGCTCTCTCACCTACAAATACATTTAATGTTTTTAGACTCAGCGAATGCATCACAACTGATGAGCTCCTTCCATTTCAAAATATGTAAATTGTCTCAAGTCATTTTTTTAATCCTATCTCAATAGATTTTTGCTTGTTTGAATTAAAAAAGTTTTCATTTATTTTCTGTCTGTGAGAGCAAATTAATTTAATATCTTTTCAATTTAATGAAATTTATTTAAAAAATTATAAAAAAAATTTTTTATTTCAGATCCAATAATTTTATTTTTTAAAGATCCATTAAAAAAAAATGACAAAAGCTGAATATAATCAGAGAGTAGTGTGACACAACAGCACACTGCATGAAGCACATATTTTATATCTGATATTGTATTTATGATGTACAAAAACCTGAAAAATGTACATAAATTAAAAAAATAAATCTGCCAGTAACCCTGTAAAATAGGCTTCATCGTGACTGTAAAAATAGGAGTGTGTTGCTGTCCTGACGTAGCTCCAGCAGATGGGTTTCTGTGTATTAGGGCAGTGTGGCAGCTGGATTGGTCCATGCAGATTGTTTCTGACACTGATGGAGCAGAAATGTTATTACTGTACTGGCTCCAGAACCACATTTACTGCATTCGTCTGCTGTGGCATAATGCCCACCGCTCAGTGCAAATGAGGCCCTCATGCACACAAGCAAGCATGCACACTGAGAGATATGCACACACACATTTCCATAAATCCACCGCTCTAACTGCAATGTTGGAACAGTAGCTCTTCAAGGATGTTGTTCCTTTTCTTTAACGGGAAACAAAAATCACAGCACTTTATATCTTCCATAAGTGAATGTGACACTTCTGACTTCGGCAGGAAGGATACAGTTGAGGAAGTGGAGAAGGAGGAAAAGAGACCCCTCTGATCCAGAAACCCAAAACCTTATTGTAATTTAGTCATCGGTAGAAGGCAATTAGTGAGGGAAGGACTGGTCTTTGCCAGAGCAAGCAAAGGGCTGACACACGCTGAGAGTAAACTCTGCGTTTTGTAATGAAAGCACAATTCTGCTGCTCTACTAATATGACGACAGAAAATTGTTGGGTTTTTTTTTAAAGATAACAGCAAGGGCAAGGTGGAACTTAGAAAGAAAGAACAAAATAAGTTTTTTATTGTCAGAAAGGAAAGCAAACAGAAGGTTAGCAGCATTTTCTGAATAAAAAGGCTGAGACACTAATTTTACAGGGAGGGAAATGAAATGAGGATTTATGAAAACAGAAGATGAAAGGCAGGAGGAGGAACATTTTTATATTTGTTTTATGTCTCATTTTAAATAAGGATTTAGTCAGACAAGACTGGGACAAAAGCTTAAATTTTAGAGAAGGCTGCCGAAGCTACAATGCTGTAAGGCTGCAACACAAACTCCAAAGGGACGACATGTCACCTATAGGTGCAGCGAATCATTGTGGTACACTGTATGAAAAAATTAATTGCAAGATTAAATGGCCAAAAATGACACCTGCCTGTTATACAAAAAAAGCAAATTATAGTCAAAAGTGAGCAAAATGATCAAAAACAGGAGCTCTGTACAGAGCTGCCAGCTCTCATACAATAAACCTCTAACTAACGCACGAGACAGATTTTAACAACAAACGTATCTCCTCTCTTGCTAACTTTTTGTTAAGGATAGGAACTGATCATTTAATTAGTTTGATTTTGAACTGATACCAGTGCTGTTATTAATTCTGCTTGTAGGTAAAATCAGTTCAAGATGAGCGGGCAGTCGGAGTGCTATCCTTAGCAGCAGTCTGTTTGTCATCATTTAAAATCAGATGAAATAACTAACGTTGACATAGCAGGGGTGTTTCATCCAAAGATATTTCAGCGTATTGATGGTTTTTCTTCTCTTATTCTCTACAACAAGTGCTGCTGTTATATATTTCCTCTTCAAATAAATTAAACTTGGGCAGCTAAAACACGAACAGACAAAGATCACAGTTATGTGAGCGCAATAGTCTGGCATGCTCCCTGACCTCCTTTTCTTTCCTTTATACCATCTAAGAGGCACATTACTGAGATGCAGAATAGTACGGATACTGGATAAGGAGTATTTTATAAAGATGAAAATCAGTTTAAGGTCACTGAGAAAAAAAAATAGTCTAGGACTGTTTCCTGTGTCGGCTCACAGGTTTCAAACCAAAATACTACGACTATTGTGAGCTGACTGGCAAATGAACACGTGAACCTTCCAGTGAAATGTAAGTGTTTGTGTAATTTATGTCAGGAATAACATTACCCCCGATGTGTTATTGATTCTGTATATATTCCTTGATATTTACTCTGGCAGGAGGTGGACTCTCAGTTACAGATGATTGCGATGCTCGGTGGGCCTGGGAAATTGACTGTAATTATCAAATAGGCCACTTTAACTTAATCTAATGAAAATGACTTTAAAAAAAAGTTCAACCTCTTACTTCTGTTATTTTTGTCTTAACATCTCACGGCTGATAAATGAATAAGAAACCAACAGAAGTTGTTCCTCAACATTTAATACTGATCAACTTGACCATGTTATCAGGATTTTTATTGACCTTTTATTATCAATATTATTAAAAGCCCTTGTTTCTTATATTTTTTTCCATCTGTTCAAATAAGTCCCCCTTCAACACATTCACAACTTGCCCATTGTGTTGTAATCTGCACTGTTGTGTCTAAAATATTAAATCCTCCACACTGGCAAGAGAAGTGTCATTTCCGATGAGGTCACCCGCCGAGGCAGCAACCCAAACACTAGCCTCTGTTATTCTTTTCTTTAAATCCCACCCTTCTGTTTCTTTTTTCTCTCTATCTTTGTTTGCCATCGCCTCTCTCTTTATTTTTTCACTGACCTTGTTTGTTATTGGGGCTCTCAGTTAATTTCATTTCCCGCCCACTGCTCTGGAAACCACTTGCAGAAACCCAATACTGTCTTTCTTCCTAAAAGTGGATACTGTGCTGCTCCATGTTCTGAGGATAATGAAACGTTGGCTGATGCAGGAGGCAGGATAAAGGCCGGATTTAAGGACTGAACTGATCTTTACTTACTCTAAGTGTCAAAGTGAAATGAAATGCATCATAACGTGCTCCAAAGGGCCTTCAGCTAAGGCTTAATTTCTCATTTTGGTTTACAAACTCAACACACTGAGGTAGTTAATTTACACAATGTCTCACCCAACACACAACTGCACAATGTTTCTTAATACTCAGATTTAAATGATTAAATGTTAAACATTTAACTCACATTTGCAAGAAAAAAAGGGTGCAAAAGCTTTTCAGTTTTTTTTAATTACAATGATTAAATCATTGACTAATGTGATTTTCCTTTAACCAAAATGCTGTTTTCTTTAAATGTTTTGTCTTATTAGTCTTGTTACTGGCACTTTTAAATGGAGTTAACACATATTCATACTTGTACACACATTTTTACAAGGAATTAATTTTTAACTTGATTTTCTTCATATCTGCTAATAGCACATACTCTTTGAAGTGCTGGTTTAAGTTAAGGAAAGGATGTGGTCTTGGTTAAATTAGTGACTAAGGCACAAAACAGGGCGTGTTTATTATATTAACATTTGAACCCACAGTCTTTCTTTAACCTAAACCAAAGTGCATCGGATGCCTAACTTTAAGTAAGAGTCAGTTAAAAAGTCATGCACTTTGTGTGAACCAGCATGTAGCACTCAATATACGAGAAGAAAACATTGCCAGGGATTATAATTCTGACTTGAATTGTTTCCCTTCAAAATATAACTGGCCAACTAAATGATTAGTATGTAAATGTTATTTCCAACAGACAGGGTCACAAGAATAATAGTTAAAAAGATCATTTTTATAAATTGAACAGGCTTACAGGAATCAGGTCTGTTTCAGCTATTGCTAAGATTCCCACGGCTCCCTGACAGACCAGAGCAACGATGAGGCCGAGGAGGAGAACGTTAGGAGCATTGCCACACCCTCGTAGCTACCTCTGGCTAAGCTTCATCTCTCTATCCATCTACCTCTTTCTTCACCTCACTCTTCCTTTTCTCCTCAGAGACCCTGTTAGAAAAAGAGAATCATCTCCCGTCAGTTATTCTTCAAACCTTAATGCTCTACCTCAACTTTCATCTCCAGCCAACGACCTGTCCTGTCTGCACAGACCATAATACAAGAAGAAAAATACAACTAAAACAAAGGAGGGGGGCTCCAAAGGGGGGGGAAAAGAAGGTGAAATGCATTCTCCAGCTTCTTTTTTATCATCAATAGTAGGACATCTGGATATCTACAAAGATCTGGTCCATAATCATTTCAATGTCTGCGACTGTCTCTTGAGGTGAGAGAAGCAGAAGATAAACGGAGAGAACAAGAACGAGAGTGAGGCCACGTTTTCCTCCCTGTGTCATAGGGGTCTGAGTTTCAGAGAAAAACACTGAGGGGCCCCATTTGGAAATGATTTTTTTGCTATGAACTATCATCTCATAACACAAATATTACCGTTAATGACTCAATTTCCTTATAATTTCCTTATCGACAACACCCCCCCTTGTAATTTGGCCCATTTGTTTGCTTTGTCATCCTCCAGTGATACAAGCCTTTTGTTATTGGAAGCAGAGAGGAGACTCATGCGGGAACCTGATGACTTATTTGGCCCCCACAGCTGCTGAGGAGCCCCTGCAACACGTACACACTTACAAACACACACACACAAAAGCCGCTTTATGACTATAGAGGCAACCCTCATCCTGCAACATGGAGACCCAGCAGCAGCAGCAGTGGAAGCTATTTTAATAGCACTTAGCGATAGCATGCTGAGTCAAGAGCCTCCCTCTGTCGTTATCTCCATCATCCTCCCTCACTCTCTCACTCTGCCTTCAGGTCACTGCAATAGTCTCTCTTTCTTTTCCCCTCTCTCTCCATAAAGGGGCTTCTACAGAGGAGCTAAATCAGCTGCTTTTCCCAAGCTCCTCTCTGCTCTCGGCTGGACACGGAGCCTAATTAATTGGCTGCACTGTCCCAGAGGGAGCAGGGCCAGTAAGGGAAAAGTGTTAATGGGGAGGAAAAAGCGTTTGGCAGAGGAGGAGAGGGCATGGCTTTTATTCTATCTGATGCCCTCCATCTCTTTCTTTTTTTTCTGTCCTGACTGAAAGACACTGAGGCAGAACATTGTGTTTTTCCTTGTAAGAGAGAGAAAGTGTGGACTCACAGCCCTTCACCCCACTATGTCTTATCAACGAGAGCTAATGAGTGATGGATTAACCTGGGATCACCCCGGGCAAATTGAGATGACCCCACAAACTTACCCTAAGCAGCCTCCCAGAAGTCTGCATTCCACTTCACACCACTAAACAAATACACACATATTGAGAGGCCTGTGGTGTTATTTTCTCTGGAGAAAATGCCATCTACCTTAAAAGGTAGGAATCTAAGTTTTGATGTAAACACTGGCTGCTTGTGAACTTTTAAGATGCAGCAATTATTATTAAACAAAAAAATGTCTACATGTAACATGCCTCTTGAAACATTGTAGTTTTCTGAGACGGGCTGCAACATCATGGACTTCGCAGATGCATTAAATACATTGACTGGAGCACCTGTTCAATCTACAAACATGGCCTAATTCTAAAAAACCTGAATTTACAAAAACATATAATGCGTTTTACACCTTTGATTAGAAAACCCAATCAACATCACAAGATCAAGTCTTGCCTGCAAAGTGCCCTTTCCTCTAGCTTATTATAAATCTGTCTACTTTGTACTGACCTCTGCTGACTGAGATCTCTTTGTGCAACCGTGACAACCTGCTGCCTGCAAATGCAGCTGATCTACCAGCTTGTTTTGGACAAACAGGCTGCTGTCCCTAAAAACAAAGTGTGACTGGCTCTGTGTGACTCTTAGCTGCCTGTACTACTGGTAGTTATGTAGACAATGACAAGCCCACACACACACACACACTCACACACACACATGAATGCAAACACAGTTATGACTTGGAAGCATCCATGGCGACCGGGTGCTACACACTTCTGATGACCCACTGGCTGCCTTACACACATACAAATACACACACTCAGCTGGTGCCATGACTTATATGGGAAAGACAAAGACACTGGTGATAAATCACCATCAGCTATTCAACAGCGAGACACCCACACACACTCACACACACATACATGCAAAGAATTCTTTTTCTGGCAGTGTGTGAGCACGTTTGACGTAAATGAAATTGTTTGACTCTGCTTGATCTGTCACAGGTGCTCTCTCCAATTCTGTGTGTGTGTGTTTGAAAGGGAGGCAGTGCATAATAGATGCCTGCAAAAAAGAAAAAAAAAAATTGACCCACGTACATTCTGTTCACTAAAATCTTTTACATTGAAGAAACTCTTTGCAACTTAATATGCATCTGTGGTCTAAATATTTACAACATAATTGACCACCACAGACATTTTATTTCACAGAGGCAGGTTCCAGCTGGTTGCAGTTCACTCAAATGACGACAGCAATGTGCTCTAGAAACAGCGGGGGGCGCTCTGATCTACACAGCAGACTGCTGTGTCAGGATGTAACTTCGTCCAGCTATTAATCATCTATAGCTGTGAGTGTTGAGGACCTCTGCTTTGGGCCTGATGCGCTCACACTCACGAGGGTGGTCCTGTCATGGCTGTTGCCAGAGAGAAGTTTTTGCCAGGACTTTCACCTTGAATCAAACGCTGAGCTGCTGCAAATAGAAAAGCCTCCTCTTTAATTTCTCTCTCTCTCTCTCTCACATCAGCGAGTGTCTGTTTTATATTGTTGTTGTTGATGCTGTTACAGCCCTATCAGCTATAGGGAGGAGTTGTAACAAGCTCTGCCAAGGCTTTCATTTTTAAGTGTGAACAGATTTGGATAATTGAAGCATAATGCAACAACACATGCTACACTTGTGCCAGTGTTTGCCGTGATGTGTTCTTTCTACCTGAGAGTAAAAGAAAAAATGCATCATGCAAAGAATTAACTTAATTTAATCTCATTAATAGTGCATTTACAAATCACTGCAAGGCACAGTCCAGGTAGAACAATGACGTTCTTTCCTTCTCCTGAAATCGCTGTCTCTCTTTCCTGCTTCCTTTCTTGCTCTCTCTGTCGTTGCCTCCACATTATATATTTACTTTGGATCCAAACACTCGCCCTCCTCTTGGTAACCGTGCAGTAACCCGCTGCCACACAGACCTGCTGAGGTCATTGGGCCTGATCCTCTACAGCACCGCTGGCCTCAGCCTCAGGATCGGGTCTCACATACGCACATACACACACACTTATTAACTTTAAAAAGCTGCCAGTGCAAGTATACATCATCTCACACACATGCTCAGAACCAGGCACTCCCACAGACACTCACTCACAGTGTTTTTCTACCCTGTTTACTGGTCCCTTTATGGCCTCCTGTTAACAAGTGAGAGAAGTTCTGGTCTGGTTATGGCAGCAGTGAATCAGGATCACGCTACCAGTGTGTTTCAGACCTGATGATTGCATGAATGAGTGATGCTGGCCGATGCACAAAGTGGGGGGCTTCAAGGGAAACTCCACAGAAAGTCAAAGTCTATTTACAGATGCTAAGGAAGTTGTAGAAAGATTTCTGTGGCTCCAGATGGAGCTGCGTGAACTTTGACAAATTGCCTCAATTGATGTAACTTGAGTCAGTGTTGATTTGGGCTTAAGATTGCAAAAAAAAGAAGTAAGCCAAACAGCTCGCTCCTAATGCCCACTCCAGGTTAGCCACTGCTCGCCTAGCACGACCAAATCTCTAACTAAACTTTAGGTGGTCAAGATGCATTTTGGGTAATTCAAGTGCCATATTTGGATAAGAAGAAAGAATATGTGAAATAAAAAGACAACATCTTCTGCTGCAAAAACATAATGAAAACCCACATTGGAACAAGAAATGTTTTTCCTCAAACTACCGATTGCAAAAGTGTCTTTGGTGCCTGGGCTGTTAAACTGTATTTAAATTTAATAGGAACAGATCCTCTGGATAAAAGCTTCAGCACAACGCAAACACTATCCTCCGTGCAATAAAGCATTCATACGCTTAAATACATTTGTAGTAACAAGGAGTGAAGCGCTACTTGTGTTTATATACACATTGTATCCAGCTGTTGTAACTAAAAGTAATAAAACAAGAGGATCTTTTTTCAGCTAAATACACTGTAAGTACATTTTCTTATGTTCATTTTTAGTAAAATGGAGTTTTCTCTGCAGTGTAAATGTGCCTACTCGACATTTACATATGAGAGACAGGCAGACAAGTGAAACATTGGAGTGTCTTGTGTCTAATGTGTTAACACATGCTGATCTTATCTGGCATGGCTTTGATTACCCCTAATCATCTGGTACCCGCTTGAACCAGACCTTTCCATTACACACAAACACCTCCGTCTCTCTCTTGCTCAGCCTCTCTCTCATACTCTAACACACACACAAAAAAACACATACTCACATACACACATAAAAACTTATCCCGTGGTTCATGCCAAACCCACCGCGATCCTCCCTCGGCTTTCACTATGGCATCAAGTCACCAATTAATTCATTAACAGACGTCTCCCCAGGCTCTGAATAGCTGCTCACATCCTGGACAGAATTACTGTTTGCATAAAAAACCCCACTGGCAGACAACGCAGATTAACACTCGCACACGCTTGCACAATGTCTTTCTCTCCTTCACACACACACACGCACTCGCACACGCACACACACACACTCTACACCAGAGACAAATACACTGTGTGATGTCAAGGTATACTGGTAGTGAAGAAAGACACATGGCAACACTCACAGAGTCCTACAAACACACACACACACACACACACAAACATCAACATGTTAGTGGAAGACAACAGAGACGGGTATTAACAGAGACTGAGAGAAGCATCATGTATCTCTCTTTTGCAGGGGGAATTAAATACGAGGAGGGACCTGTTGAGTGGTGTGTTTGTGCACAAGTGTGTGTGAGTGTGTGTGTAGGAAAGTGTGTGGGAAAATCTTGGAGTTGCCTGCATCCCTTAAGTCTTTCAAACACCTTTTTCTGAAATAGCTAGAAGCACTTTTGCAGATGTTTGGGAGCCATCCTAGTCGTGTTTGAACACTGTTTTTGGTAAATTTGTAGCACATTCAACTTCTTGCACCTCAGGCGACCAGCTATGATCAATCTCTCGACGCTGTCACAGAGCACGCCTTCCAATAAAAATAATGAAACAGCTGTCATCGCTGTAAAGAGGGCCGACTTCATGTGTGTGGTTCGAAAAACATTAATCAGATTGTTAGATATATGTAGTGTGCAGCACACCCAGAGTTCTCTTTTTTGAGAATACATCTGACAGCATAAGAATATGGAAGTGTGTCTGTATGTGAGCTGCTTCTGCATTGCTGGTCAGAGGAGGGTTGTGTTATGGGATAAAAAAAAGAAGGAGAGATCTGCTTGGACTTCATCGGCAGAGCTTATTATCACCAGCTGTTCTGAGAGAATGTTACAGACTGGACGGAAACACTAAGAATGCAAGACACCCATGAAGGATGTTTGCAGCAGAGACATTTCTAATCAGAACAAAGAGAAGAATGATGATAATGGGGATGATGATGACAATCTGACTTTTTGGCCTTGTTGAATTTTGGGTACAAACCAGCCACAGCCCATGTTGAGTTCAAGCGCCAACCAGGGTGACAAGAGGAAGTGAGTACAGGCCTGAAGCCAGCAGAGTAACGCAATATGGCTTTCCTTCAGCGGCAATATGGCTGCCGACCAATACGTTTCTTAAAAACAAGGCCGAGGTTCCATTTCTGGTATGAGCATGCGCGCGAGGACCCGTGTGCACACACTCACACATGCATGCAAGCACTGGCTAAAAATGCGGACTCACACTGTGAGCAGGATCTGTGTTGCATTACATCTCGTAGCCAACGCAATGAAATAAAACCACAGCCGCAGAAATGTTCACTTTGCCCAAAGGACCCTGACTTCAACAACAGTCACACACAGGCTGTGAAATTTCAGAAGAGATTTTGTCTTTTCTGACAAGTGAACACATTCCATCACCCCAAGCAGTGCGAACTGAGCCTCGTCAAAGGCACTAAAACTGACTGTAATGAAAATGATCTTTTACCACTTGAGACTAATACCAGCAAACATGCACATGGAGCTGCAGCTAAACACAGTTACAGATGTATTTTTGATTTAGCTTTTAGATCTATGAATGGTGGCAGCTTTCTTTGTATTTCAGAACAAACACAGACATGAACTCTTTCTAATTATCATTTTGCGTGTTAACTGCCTCTCTTATCTGTGTATCAGACATTTTTTTTTAATATAAACTCATTACTACGCTTCAAAGACCTGTCAGAATTTATTATCAGGGGAAAACTGGAATTCCATCAAAACTGAATTGTTTCTTGAACAGGCCTCATGACAAGCAACAACTAGCTCCAAAATTCCAGATCAAAAGGTCTGCTGCCAAACACTGACATTAATTGCTTCAAGATCTTCCAAGCCTCAACATACTCAAGCGTTTGCGTTCGTTGTCACATGTATTGCTTCCATTTGTGCATAAATGATTGCATTTACAAATCATCTCACACCTGGGATTGTATGGTATTTGGTCACAGGAGTGCTCAGGGTAACAGTTTTCCGAAAGTCCTTTGAATGTGATGACTTTATTTAATTAAAAATAAATTCTGAAATATTCTTCTGAAGCCAAATGTCAGATCTCTCTTTGCTAAAAACAAAAATCAATGTACTCCGCCTCCCCTTGACCCAGGCCTTGAGAATAATTTTGCATGATGACAGTTCAAGGGCCAGAAGCAGAATTTGCAGTCCTGTCACCAAAGAATCCATTTAAAGATATATTTCAGCTCATAAGGTAAAAACCAACAGCTACACTGTAAAATATCAACAACAGTTATTGGGAATAGCCCCAGTTTAAACCTGATGGGCCCTGGAAATGCCACGTAGGAGCAGTTCTTTAGCTAAATGTTGAAAGAACAAATGATACATGAATGAAAAGCTTTGTTGCTGCTGCCTGAATTCATTATCTGCCTTTTCAAAAAACGGTTACAATTTCAAGACAAAAGCTAACTTGCTGTTATGTAGTAAAATAGCAGAATGCTAAGAAAAAAAAGTATATTTTTTTATGACTGAAAAGGATTTCCTGCATCATGACGAGCTTCTTAGATTAACCCCCGATTGACACACTCACACACACACACACAAGCACAACCACACTTCTAATATCATGAGAAAACAGGAGCACTAGCAACAAATGTGCATTTCCACACACACATGCTGCACAGAATCCCCTGTGCTCACAAAACATGCTGCAGAAAGTTTGTCATTATTACTGCATTCTCTATGCATGTGTGTGTGTGTAAGTGTGTGTTAGTACGTGTGTATCTTTTCTGGCTGTCTTTTCTTGTGTTTCGTTACAGCACTTGATAAACCGTACCGTCAGCCTTGCTTACAATATGTGCTGGCTCAGTGACCATGTTTCTGTCTGTTTAAGAGATATAACAGGTCTCAAAATCTAAAACAGAAGGGTGAGTCGGTCGTCTGGACCATGGGCGACTTATTTTTGCAGCCGTTTACAAAACGAGTCATAAACACTGATAAGAGCACAGGCGAAACAGATTCCTGAAAGTGAGAGAGAAGCCGTTCCCCCACTGTTTGAACTAGCGGCTGAAGACCTGAAGAGAAACTGTGAGCGTGCGCATGTGTGTGCGTATGTGTGTGTGTGTGTGCATGTGTGCATGCACATAGGTGTGTGCCGTGACAGGTGAGTGCTGACTGAAGAAGAAGTGAAGGTGAGGAATAGTGAGACAGTGCAAAGTGCAAAGCTACTCAGTCAGTTTATTCCCAGCTTTGTTTGCTGTGGCGGGGACTAACAACGCATCCTGCCGGCACCTTTGAAGATGAAGGATGCCGATTTATAAAGGTGCTAAAACATTAACCAGACCTTCAGTCAGGTCTGAAAGGTACCAAACCAACATGACAGTAAGGAGACATCTGAGGACAGACCTGTGGAACATCTCAGCTCTCCAAATGATATTTTATATAAAATCCATCATCTATGTATGCAATGGTTTTTTTTTCTGGCTGGAAGGATCATATATAACACAGATGCTTCTTACTTAAGTTTTTAAGACTTATTTAGTTTTATCGTCATTATCTGATATTTGCAGAATGACTGTAAACAACTCCCCTAATCTTAAAAGGAAAAAGAAAATCCACCCTCTTACAGATACCACAGTCAGATATCCAGTCTGTGATGTTTGATACTTTATTTCTTGCAATGAAATTTAAAACTTTGGCTTTTTACTATGTATTAAAAACATATTTTCTTCATCCTGAAAGGTCTGTTTCTACTTCAAGTTCAACAACACTGACAGCATGAACCTGCTCTCAATCAAAGGTGGTTGATTGGAAACAAACTTGACAACTTTATGAATACTGAAACCGTTGAATGTTTGATGACGACATTGCCTTCTGGTCTATTTAGGACACAATCTACAATTCTGTATTTTAAATGCTTGATTTCTCTTTGTACCAGAGTTGGTGCACAATGGTTAGCAAGAACCTTTTTTTTTAATTGTGTCGCAGAAACTGCACATTATCCTTAAAATGTTCAGTTATCAAACACTGCTGCAGTCGTTCTAGAATTATTCTAAACATCATTAAGGTTTGAGGCGGTAAACCATGAAAATAAGAAAAATACACCATCAAAAATCAGTCAGGGCACAGCTGTTTTTAAGTGTCCACATGTGTTTGCTTGGACATTTTGTTTGAGGTAACATTCACATCTAGTCAAAGCATTGCAAGACCTGTTCACAATTTTTTTTTACGTTAGAAATGCAGCCATATAGAAAGATTTTAAGTGTTTATTTATTTACTTATTTTATGTCAACACAATTGGTTGTGTTTTAAATTATTTCGATAGGTATGAAATCATCTGTGTCAGTTTTCCTGCAGCTTAAGTTTGCTCCTGTCATCCAGAAAACACTAAGCAGCACCTGGGAGCATTTGAGTGTACTCAGTACTCGGTGTAGATTATGAGATAGTGAGGCAAAACAAGCAAGATTCAAGTTTCAAGTCACTTCTAGGTTTCAGTATCAATGAACTGACAGCACTCTGAATTTCTAAGAAAAAGAAGAAAAAGTTTCTTCCTGCCCCTGCAGCTTTTACATTCCCACTGGCCCAATAAGGCGTGCCTGCGAAAAAAAAAAGACAAATGTCAAAATACTCTGCTTGCCTACAGGCCATGGAAATGTCACTCTATTGCCTCTTTATTTCACTCTGCCTCACACATTTTCCTAATCATACTCCCCCTCTCTCGCTTACGTCCGTCTCTTTCATTTTCACTATTGTCGTCCTGCTCCATCTCCAGCCCCTCCCTCTGTCCCGGCTCCTCTCTCTGCAGTGTCGGACCCCTCATTCTGCATGCCTTCAAGCTGTCTTTCTAATCTCCCTGAATTATTCAAGACACTTTCTCCTCTTCTTTTTTTTCTGTTTTTTTTTCAACCCACGCGTCAAACAAACCGCACAAACCTGAAAACAGTTACTGAGGGCCAAAGAAATTGAACTGAAAAAAAATTTGACATTTACAGTTAATTTGCAACGAGATCATTTATGTCCGGAGGGAACTCTCTGACTGCAGCCATTTCTCATCATTCAGTAATTAGCTGAAACAATGTCACCTTCTCTATTATGTGAGTTAAGTAGGATTTCTGTGGCAGATCTTGTCATTTAGCCAATGAAGAGTGCAGAAGAATTCATGGTGCACCAACAATTTTCCCACAGTGAAACAGCTGACCTTTGCTGCAAGCCTGGATTAACACCTCTGAACTGAGACTGAAACAGTTCTCTGTCCCGTCTGAGCTGCTGGCTATTGAACTCATTGCATTAGAAGCTTTTCCTTTGCAGTGAGTCAATAACCCAAATGGACGAAGGTGCACGCTCAGGAGTGCATGAGTGTCCTTTAAGATCCTGATGGAAGTAATCAGCAAAGTGCACTTCAAGAGAAACACAGAGACAGAACACTGTGTCCAAACATGCTTTTGTGATTTTTTTTCCTCCTTTCTTTCCAGAGTTTTTGCTTATTTTTAGTGAGAAGTGAAGATCAGGAGCTATCGAGTCAAAACCTTACGTCAGTTTCAACCTTGCACAGTGCCAGACCTTTAACTACACTTCTGTGATAACTACGTCTTTATGAGGTCACAGCGACTGTCACAGTGCTGTCATTAATGGCAGTGCAACGACACAAAGATTTCAGTGTGATCACTGAAGTTGTCTCATTGAACACACCCGTCCATTTAACACACCTCCCTCCATTGTTCACTGCCCTTACAGAGGTGTGATTTCTTCTTCTCCACAAGAGTTTGCTTTAGCATACGCACATGCACACACACGCATATATGCACATACACGCACATACACACACACATTCCATAAACTACACGATGCTGAAAACAAACAATCTAACTGACAAAATGATGGATGCAGTAAGTGGCAGGCTTTTATGGCTCCAGCGTTAAACGCAGAATGCATGTGCTGGTCCAATAAAAAAAATTGATTAATTAAAAGTGCAGTTTATTCACTGAAGAAAACTACTTATTTGCATCAGTTTTCACTGAATTTTTTTTAACTGATTTTTTTTCTTTTCCACACAAGTATCTTGGTGGATAGGGTAGAGATTGAAAATCTGCAAACTAAAAATCTCTCTCTACTTTTAAATTTGGTTAAAAAAAAGGCAAAGATTTTCTTTCCACAGTTGTCTTTAAAACTGAATGCTTCTGATGTTGACTGATTAAGAAATCTGAGTTATTCTGTTTTTTTTTTCTTGAGAAGATTCCTAAAAGTAGTGAAGACATCAAGAAGAAGAAGAGCAGACAGCTCAAATGCTGCTCACAAATATAAACATAAATTTACACTAATTCATTTGTGTTCTTTCTATAGAGCACTTGGAAATTTGGAGTGTTTAAAAAAGAAATATATGTGCAAATATATTTTAAAAAATATCTCAATTTACAGCAGAGTAAAGTAAGTATAATAGATATTAAAGTGAAGGCTGGATTATGGGAAGATAAAATCAGTCAGTAGGCTCAGTTAACCTCCATATTTAAAAAGTCTGCAGACTTGTGTTTGTGACCAGACAATATCCAAAATTTAAGAGGTTAAAAAACACCTCATGCCTCAGTTTCAGTGCTTTCTTAAACACATTTTGAGTGTTTCAAGAGTTACACACAGTGTGTACAGAATGAAGATATTTCCACGAAACTGTGCCTGTTGGTTAAGCAACACCTTCACGTCTGCCAGTGAGAATATGTCAGGAAGAAATGGACAAAGCCAGCACACAAAAACCTTCTAAACAGCTGCTGTGTGTCAGAGTGGCTGACATGTCCCTCGACTGTCAAACAGCATGGAGCCTCTTTCCCTGCAGGAGAACTGGAAATACACCAGTTTGGATTTGTGTCGACGGTGTTTTCTGTGATTTTTTGGAGTCACACGGAGGTTTTCTAGTTTTAGTTTCTTTCCAAAACATATTTCTGCCTCTCTGTCCCTCATCGTCCCTTTCACAGGGCATCTCCTGCAGCAGGAGAGGGACCCACATCAAATTACTGCAAGTCTGTGTCATGCTGCAGTAAATATTAAATCAAACACTTTTGTCCAATTATTAAAACAAAATAAAAACATACAAATGCCAACAGGGAACTTAATGAAAGACTTTGTATCACTAAAGGCCTAAAAATAAATGACCTGAGCTCAAGATGTCATAATATCACACAGTTTGAGACGTGTTATATTTCCTGATCCACTATCTATGTGGAATACAGCAGCGTTGATCAATTATTTCATTTTCAAATCATCTCTCACAACCCCAGGCTTCTTTTCTTCATTGTGTCTGCACAGTACAGAACTTCACTGACAAAAACCTGGCCAGCGGTGGTGGATTTTGCAGAATCTGTAATCTACAGGTTCATAATGTCAGGTTGTAATAAAACACAACTCCTGAAACTACTGTAACTTTGATCACTTTGATCTCTCAGCAGCTGATGAAACATGTTGGCTCAAAGAGCAACAGCAGAGATAAGATCAAAGATTTTCTTTTTTTTTAGTTACACCTGCTTTTGTTTTAGCTTTGAAAATTTTATGTTATATATTTAAACGTTCTATTGTCCACTTTTTAGCTTATTTTCCAGTTGCCATTAGATCACAAGAGTGTGTGAATTCTGTTAATAATAATTATAACAATCCAAATTTAAGTAG
Organism: Acanthurus lineatus; assembly: GCA_029814665.1. Classification (NCBI taxonomy): domain Eukaryota; kingdom Metazoa; phylum Chordata; class Actinopteri; order Acanthuriformes; family Acanthuridae; genus Acanthurus; species Acanthurus lineatus. The sequence goes on along the minus strand of JAPZDV010000020.1, from coordinate 17,724,477 downwards.
TTTTTACTATGGCTTATTTTAATTATTATATTTTATATTTCCTCTTATTGAATTAATGCAAGAAAACTCGAGCAAAATTGTAATATTCAGTGTATGAAAACGGTTTGATTATAGTCTGTAATAATGTAATAATAAACCAATAATTTCTACGTAAATAATGATGCATTCATATTTTTTTATCCAACAAAATACCTGGCATTTTGGCACATCCTTACAGATTGACTTTCACGTGGAAAAATACTCATGTGACAGTACAAAAAAAAATATGTGTCGAATTACCACTGCGGTGGGTTTGTAGCAGGATTCTTCAAATAAATAAAAAGGCATCGCTTTATTGCAGCGGTAAACTGGAGCTCTGAGAAATGTTCCTGTGGATGGTTAGGCTCAGTGGTCCCGTTTGAGGTGGTTTTAAAGCCTCCATTATGGCCTGTAGCAGGCTAAATGGACTGTCAAATTGCGTTTTCATGTTGCATGTGACTTCAAAACATTTTTATGCTCGTGGACGTGCGCCACAATATTGGAAAAATGTTGCTTTGCTGTGGTTTTGTCTAAAAGGAACGCTTAAGTTTGGGATTAATGAACTGAAGTTGTAAAATTTAGTCGCATATGTGCAAAAAGGATATATTATTATTATTATTATTATTATTATTATTATTATTATTATTATTATTATTATTATTTGTTTTTTATTTTCTTTTTTTCATTCATAAGACCATCAAACTCATATTTTTGCGTTATTAAATTCAACAGAATTTGCTTCACATTCTTTTTTACAAATTCCTGATCTCACTTTTTTTCGCCTGCTTACAGAACATCTCCATTGCAGCTGGCAGTTTATGTTAAAATAACAACAGCCTGTTCAGCAACCAAAACTAAAATAAATCCTACATGTAAAGCATGTACTCTGCTCAGCATCAGCGACAGACGGCCGCTCCGGGATGGACTTACCGACACACTCGTTGGCCTCCCTGGCTGTGGCTCTTTGCCACGGTCTGTCGTAGTGGAAAGGTTTGCACCTGTCACACTCCGGCCCGGCGGTGTTGTGCTTGCACTCGCACACCAGACTCCCATCGCGGTCCTTTACGCACCGAGACGCGTGCCCGTTGCATTTACATCTCCCTCCGACCTGCAGGTCTGACACGGCGTAGAAGTACGAGTCCCGGGCCAGCTCCGAATCGTCCTCGTTCTCATCGCCGAAAGTGTGCAACCGGCTGAAGATGACTTTAATGTCGGTGGCCGTTACCCAGTCCTGCAGCACCGGGGAGTTGTCAAAGTCGTGCGCCGAGGGTCGGCCGTCCAGCGTGCTGAAGGCGATGAGCCCGCCGGTCAGCGGGTACATGTCGGTGTGGGAGTCCGTGCAGACGGCCTCCTGCTCGTTCTGCTTCGTGATAACGGCCCTGTTTGGCTTGTTGTACATCTTTCTGCATTGGGTCGAGTAAAACTGAAAGGGTACCCAAGTTTTACCATAGTCCATGGACTTGTAAATAACCATAGATTCAGGTCGAGGCGAGCAGAACTGCAGGCTCACATAAGTGACCTCAAACTTCTTGCCGAGGGACAGAGTCAGGGTGACATTTTGCGGGTACTGGATGAAGTTCTCGGACTGCCAGCAGGTGAGGTTGTGTGGATTATTGAGATCCGTCAGGTACGCCGGAGGATGGTACTTTTTGGGGTCCGAGGCATCACAGGTGTGACAGTTCCTGGTCCTCTCGTCTCCTTTTTCCGCCGATGTGACCACGCAGTAGCGACTGGGCGTCTTGCCGCAGGTGCTGGACACCTTCACCTCCTTACCGAAGGCGGAGTTGACGAAGTCCGGGATGCATCGCCGTGGGTTGCCGTGCTCGTCGTAGCAGGGGTCCGGGGGAGAGGTCTGAGCCGCGAACAGACTCATCCCGTAGCCGCCGAGGGCGCTCCGGCACGACAGGGACGCGGCGAGCAAAACCGTCAGCACAATATCCACAAGCCTTACCATGTTAGGTCCCCGGGTCCCTAAGTGCGTCCGCCGCTGGAGGAGACAGAGGAAAGCATGTGGGAAGAGAGAGAGTTAAGTTTGGAGATGGCACAATATGTAGCTATAAATGTAGACTGTCTGCAAACATTTTTCAAACAAACAGTGGGGCTGGAAATGAGCTAGAAGATTACATGACAGCCAAAAAGAGGAACATTCATTCCCAGCGCATGCATGCCAGGTTTGGTGAAATTTCAACAGAGCTTACCTGAGAATAATTTGAAAAGATGTCAAAATACCCGCGATGTAAGGCTACTTTTCTCTATTAGGCTTCAGTCACAGCTCCTTCTGTGTTGTTGTTTGTTTCCTCAAATCTCCTGCGTAAAAATAGAGGAGCGGCTGGATTTTAAGACTCGCTAGTGTCCTTATAGCAGCAAGTCCCACTCCTCCTGCCTTTCACAATCTCTCTCTCTCTCTCTCTCTCTCTCTCTCTCTCTCTCTCTCTCTCTCTTTCTCTGTCTGTCTCTTATTGGGCTCCGACAGTTTGTGTCACATCAGTGATGGCTGATTTATTCATACCTGTGTGAATATTTGATAGAAATGAGGCAGGTGAGGCAGCCAAATATAAAGCAAGCATTACAAAAAGAATTCCCCTTTGTTCAAGGTAAAAAACATCTTTTAATACACAGTTTATGCTGCATTAGTTTTTAACTCATTTTGTCTTTTCGTGATGCTCTTTTATTTACATGCATTTTTACAGGTTCCTTCCTCGGGCGAGGTATTAATATCTGAACCTCTCTGTTGCTGTTCCTACTTTACTGTACACGTGGTAGGCCATGCGTGGAGCACCCCATTACTTTTCTGCTGCAGGAGCCTCCAGATGAGCTGTCGCCTCCACTTCTATCAGAACTAGATGGCAGAATGGATGGGATTGGTTTGCTGAGCAAAGGCCCACTCAAATTCAATTTCGAAGCACAGGAGGACCCTAATTTCTGCATCTCCATGTCTATCTGAGGGAATAAATTCTGACAATGTCATCTGCAAAACATGTTGGAGTATACAATACAACCCTTATTTCATGCACAATGTTGACATTTCATGTTAGTGTAATTATTGTCTTTCAGTATTTTTAATACATCCACACATGGGTAGAACTCTGCCTCAGGCTTCTCTTTCAGGGGAAAATTTATAGTCAAATCAATGTTCATGCCGCTCAGGATGTTGACAGCTCCCAGAGAGGACATTAATGTACAATTGCATAGAATTTAATAATGTCTATTTAATAATCCATCAGTGGCTGAATGTTTTCATTGTGTCTGATGTAACATCTGAATGGAAATAAATTGCCACTCTTTGGAGGAGGAAAATTGCACAGTAAAAACTGAAGTACGTGTTAAGTGTTTGTGAAGGAGGGAGGGAGAGGGAAAGGAGGGGAGACCACTTCTCAACTGCAGCACACTGTCATGAACACTAAAAGAACCGCTTGACCTTTTCTCTTTTCTGCACACTGAAGCTGGAGACAATGATCCTTAAGCACTGCTCATTATGAGTGATTAATATTTGTCATCAACACAAAGTCAAAAGGGGTTTCATAAACAGCCTCCTTCATTTATCTCCTGCAGCTCAATTCACTCTAATTACTATCTTGCATCGGAAAAAAACTCTGCATTTGTTTATTAATGAAAGTTTAATCAAAGGAGCGTTTGGTTTTTTTTCACACATTCTGGGCGCCTTGACAGTCAACTTTCAGTCATCATCAACAGCCTTGTTTGAATTGGTCTGCAGGAAGTGCCACAGCAGAAGGAGAAGCATCCATGTTCATTCAGTTTAGTTTACAGAGGAAGTTTGGGGGTCAAAGGTCATGTTGGTATGCATTGAATCAATTATTATGTCCACAGGTGGTGCACTGGTGACCCATGAAATGAGATTTAGCACTTTAACCGCCCGATGAGCTCAGCTTGAGTGTTTGACCATTTAGCTCAGTGAGCTAATGGAGATATACAATTTACTTTCGTTGATCAGTGTTAGTTAACATGTGTTAGCTAACATCTCAGATGGAGAAGAGCTGTCCTCTTTAGCTTCCTTCAGCCACAAATCTTTGTCTATTTGAAGAAACACTTCTATGGCCTTGAGATGCCCTTGAAGATATTTATATTTAATGTAAATATTTAGACTGCATCAACACTGCTGTGTATCTTTTTTTTAACTTATCTATTTCCTGTCATAGATATAAATTTTTTTCATTACCTATTCAGTCAGTATACAGTATTGACACACTTTTTGCACATCTCCTAAAAATTACTTTGCTTCATGTATTTTTTCTTCAATTTCACTCATAACACTTCATAACATGTAACCTGTTTTTTCGCTATATTACCATACAAAGTATGTATGTACTATGGTGCATTTCATAGTCCTGTGAATATAAACAAACAACTGGGAGTCTCTGAGCTACTCCCATCTCAACCCTCGACAAACACCACAAAGCAGCTTTTGTCAAAGAAAATTAGCTAGATGCGTAGATGGAACTGAACAAAAAATGTAGTCTTTTATCAAAATGTCAATGGCTGCAGTTCTGTGGAGGGAGGTAGTTATCCTTAAGTAGATAGTGCTCATTGTGTACTGATCAATACTTGGCAAACCAGCAGCCCATTAAAAGCTGGAAAAAATAGCACAATGATGAACTAAAATGTTCACACAACTTCAGATACTCCTCTGTATAAAGTGCTCTTTTTTAACTTTTTTTTCTCTATATGCTTACACCCTTCAAACTGCTGTTTTCCTCTGATTTCAAGTCATCTATTTTTGTGAAGAGAAAGTGCAGTGGGACTAAGTGTAAACATGTAGTGCTGTGAAAAGAAAATATTTTTGCGCACATATTTTTTATTAATGAGGTTTATAGTAAAAAACCTAAAAGAGAGGCACTAGTTTTGCATGAGCGCAGCTAAAAAAAAGAGAAAATCCTCTAAATATGACACACTCACAGCATTGTAACATGCTCATGATTGGCCCAGGTGCCGATATTTTTCCTTTAACCATTGCTATTTCCCCAAAGACAGACCCACACTCATGCATACACATTCAAAACAATTATTGTAATGCACAAGATGTATTACATAAGCAGTTATATAGATAACCCATTCACATTAAAGTAGTATTTAATGCTTAAGGCTTGGTGATGCAGTCTACATGCCCTACATTAACTGAGCAGCAATAATCGCCATCCTTCATGAGCCCCTGAAGGCTTCTGGGCCCTTGTGCACCAGTTGCATTTGCTATACTTAAGCCAGTGTGTACTTGTTAAAATCCTTAAACAGAATATTAAAAGGAATCCAGTTAAAAGATTTATAACTCACTTTAAAAAATAAAAATAATGTAAAAATAAAAAAATGATCTCTTTTATCAGTGGAGGATGGGCCCTCACTCCAGTATCCCGTCACCTAAACAGTAAAGCAGTGAAAACTCTTGAAGGGTAAAGCACAGTGAAGTTCATCTAGTGGTCATTAGACTTGCAGACAATGTGCTTGTTTATCATAATAGCCAAGGATGCCCCGGTCAGACAAGCTTGTTTATTTCTCCTTGTCTTTGGCTGAGTGTCCTCACTTGATAAATATCCCATTAACTCTTCTGTTCCACTCAGCAGCCAGGCCATGTGGGACCCCTGTTAGCCCATAAACACACACACACACACACAGTTTAACATGCTCATGTTCATCTAAATGTTCTTGTCAGCTCATGCAAACACAGGGTAGTCATACACACACAAACACACACATATCTTAGAGTTCATTGGCCTGTTTGGGCACCTAGTTTGCAGGATTATTTAGCACCTCCCCGCAGGCGTATTTGTTCACATGTCGCCAAATGTATATTCCCCTTCACTATCTCCCATTACGACCCCCTACTGAAAACACTTTTGTTGGCTAAATAATTATAGAGAATATAAAACAAGCACACAGTGTGTGTCCTGCCCAGTGTCTCAATGGCCATTTATCTTTCACGCTGCCCCTAGTTTAGAAATAAGAGGAGAAATTAATTTAGTCTCTTTGACACGAGAGCGCATCAAATTTGGCAGAGGCGGACACGCTTAGCTCATTTATTGCGTCTTTCTTGGCTTCATTGTGTCTTAGAAGATAGGACGAGCCCTGTAAGGAAAAAGAGAGGACCAGAAACATTCATTTTCCTGCAGAGAATGGAGCCTGTATAAAGCAACATATGTCACAGCTGGCTAATTATGTGGTAACCTAGTAATAGACCCACTTGTTGATATAGATGTTAGCTTTTGCATAAAATTTATGGGCAGTGGGTTTGGCTCTGGGTGTTGGTCTCACATCTGGAGGGTTGCCGTTGGGTTGAATAATTGTCTTCTCTCGAACAGTCGAGTCTGTGGGCTGCCACGCACAAACAAGGCTGTGAGGGAATCAGGCTTCTGTGCATGAAAACAAGAATCAGCAAGAGCAGACCTGACCATATTTCACTGCCTATGTACACAATAACAAAACGTGTACTGAATGTTTGCAGCAGTGCCAGTGTGTCTGTGCATGTGTTAAAACCACAGCTGCTCATCTATCATGAGTGAGCATAAGTCATTACAGGAAAAACCAGACTACCACTGGGTATGAGAATTGAAACATCTGGCAGGTGTATTTAAGAAATGACACTGGAAAAATGCAAATGTGGAGGAGGAAGCTGTCAAATTTAACAAAAAAGCTGCTAATGTTTTGTTGAAGTTGTTTACAGATGTTCCCAGATGCTAAGTTTTTCATGTTAAAATGCAAACCTTCCTGTGGACACCATCTGTTACTGCTCTTTACAGTTTCTCCATTCAGAAAATGTCCAAAAAAATATTATTATGGATGTATAAGGGTACTTTAAATATATTTATTGAAAAACTAAACACACTTTTTTATTTTTTTTGCATTATATTGCAAATGTTACATATGCTCAATGTGTGTGGCACAAGGGGCTACAATTCTTCTGTGAAACCTTGGTTGTAAAATAAAAACTAAAAACTAAATGACCTGAATTCATTGAAAAATGTTTATCATGAAGATGCTCACAACAATACCAAATGCAGTGCAGAAGTAAGCTAAGGGACATCACCCCACAGTCTTTTATTAAAGCAATATTAATTTTTAAAAACTATTTCAGTCAATATATGATAATAAATGGTTAATAGGAAACTTTTCATGTCAGGAAACTAAACCCTGCATAGAAATCTGCTCTTATTTAATTAATGTTACTGTCACTGCTCATATATTACCTGTATAATTTTCCTCTCACTTCTTTGTTCCTTTTATTCAGTGACTCTGAGTGTAATAAATGCAAAGTATAAAGGTATATTAGCACATTTCGTTTTTTAATTAGCAGCATTTACTCCAGTTTAAATGTGAAGTCTAAGCTGCTCTGCTGAGACAAAAACAACCTAAATTTAAGCAGCAGTTAAATATTAAGTTCACTCTGTAGTAGATATGACCCCCACATACATTTTGATGGACACAACCTTTAAATCTCTCTGAGTGACGCCATGTGCTTCTTTCAGAATAACTGCTATCAGCGTGTGCCATCAGGCAAATGACTGTTTTACAGGATTGGGCTTGAGCCCGCCTGCTAAGAGGGTGCCACTTTATTGGATAAGACTGGCTGTCACTTACAGTACTGTCTTTCTCTTGCAGTCTGCCTCTCTTGTTTACTCGTTTAATTATACATTTACGCACAAATGTGCACATGAGAAAGAGGCAGTTTTACAGACATTTATGTGCTCAATATGGCTATTCTACAAAATATGTGCAGTTTGTGGCCCACTGCGCAGCCCGCTGTCTCATGAATAGTGAATGTCGCATTTAATCAACAATCAACTTCTTTTTTCTACTGGCACTTCTTGGTTAAATATTTTTTTCCAGCATGTAATCAGTTAAACTAAAGTTGAATTTTGAATTTTTGCTGTAAAGCCAAAGGTTAAGGGTTAAAGATTGGCTGATACTAGAACAGTTGAAATGCTGAAAAAAAAGGAGGAGAAATCGGATAATGTGGTTTGAGAAACATTATAAGGCAGTGCTGAGTTTGAACTCTTTCATTGCAAAGCACATGATCATGACTCCTGACTTCAGAGACCCTTTTTGAACCAAGTCCAGAGAGTATGGCAGACAACTCTGGAGGTTATATAAGGGATGAAATATTTAGTATTCTGAAGATGTGCCATCTCAGCGGTGGTGTCGTGCCCTGCGTAGATGCACAGAGTTCACGTAGACACAGAGAGAGCACCAGTGAAAAGAGAAATGAAAATGCACAGAACATCCTACAGATCATGCAGTGTGTTCATGCCTGCACTGCAGATGTGAATGATGAGAGGGAGCACATGTGAGGAGGTGTTCAGCAGTGAGAGCGACATACTGTATGACTCTGTATTGTTTCCTTTCTTTGCTCATCACAGAGCCCGCTGCAGTTTGAAGCCTCCTGTGTGGCAATTGAGCCTGACAGATGTGGTCAGAATGCTTAATAATAGCATTGATCTCCTGTGATCTAATTGCGTTTCCATCGGGCTGTCATTTGCAGGGCCATCCCATCAGTAATGTGTCTTTTTGGGTGGAAATGCAGCAGATCATTAGGCTTCTCTGTGGGGGATCCGTACTGTCAGACTGTCTGGTCTCTGCCAGCATAAAGTACTGCCGTTTTTTTTACTCCAATTAAAATACATTTCAAGATTTTTCTCATTGTAACTAAATAAAGAAGCTCAGATGTCTTTCTCTATACTGTCTCTATATGGGATGTGTAGTCTTCTCAGCAGTTTTTTTGGGCTCAAAATGTCTCAAAACTGTGGTTGTGGAGGTGTCTAAATCAGATGTTTTTTAATATCATTAAGGAGTGTTGGCTTCCAAACCAAAGAATAAATCCATATAATCAGAGATTTACAAGCAAAACTAACAAATCAATTAATGAACTCATCTGAGATGTTTTTTATAACTGAATTTTGTCCTGTAAATGAAAGAGATTGATTATCATAGATTAATTTTTCTCTGCTCCAGAGAAATCACCTTGTCTTTCCTCCATCAGCTGTGGGTAGAGGTGAGAAACATGCATGCTTGAAATATAATCAGCTTGACAAAAACAGCAAACACACACAGAAACACACACACACACACACACTGTGAATCTGCTCCCCTCAGCACCAAACACACACTTGTCAGGTCTGTAATTTCAGTACAGTCTTGGGAGTGTAAGATAAATTGGAGCCATTCTTCAACCTGCACAGGCTATGTGTCTGAGAGAGTCAATAGTCTGCTAAATACATGGTGTTAGAAGTCCAGCTCTGGCACTGCCGGTTTTACTGCAAGTCATCACAGGAGCCTGAATGCACCACAGATGTATGGGCATGTGGTCCTGACGTGGACATCAGTTCTGAGTGCCAGACAGCCTGTGAACACTGGAGACATGAAGGTTACAAGTCCACTCTGCTCTGAATGTGAAGAGGGAAAATGTGATTGTGTTGAGAGGTTGTCATGGTCCGCCAAACGTAGAGCACACCAGGGTGCCTTCACTAGTGCATCTACTCGACAGGGATAAAGGGACGTCTGGACAAAACCTCACTAATGAATTTCAAAGGGTTTGTGAATTATTAACTGGTTCCTAAACTCAGAGGAAA